>JBBBDQ010000443.1:685000-1885000 GCA_037127315.1 Ascarosepion bandense
TAAATGAAGCATTTTTCTAATCTGATGTGATTTATCTTGAAAATTCTGTAAACGTATTAATTTCATCTTTTTTTTTTCCAGTCCAAAACGACTGCCCAACTCAATGCTACAATAATGGGAGACTTTCTAATTGCTCATGTTTATGTTCAAACGACACTGGAGGTAAACAAAAAAAAAATCCTTTTCTCTTCTAGTCAGATTTGTATTGTTTTTTTTTGTCCAGAATATATTTAGCATTGGTGCTAATTTGAAATATTTTATCTTATTTAATGATATTCTGATAGAATTGTTTATAATAAAATTGTTGATTTTTAAAGTCTACCACACTTATTTTTTTAAACAATTCTAAATAGTAAAAATTGTTCAAATGTAATAAATATTATCAGTTTGTTAAACATGAAATTACCATCTTTGGTTTTTAGCTTCACTTTTTTTACTGCTTTTTTTTTTCAATCTTATTTAATCATCGGCTTGGCTTTATGGATGAAGATTCAGGAGTGGATTTCATATCCATTAAAAGTTGGATGACAGGGCCCACACAGTGCAAGTAAATTTTTCCAGAGAAATGCTTGCCAACTGGAGGGCACTTTGGTTTTATGCTGTTTCTGCTTTTTTGTAGATCGGAACGGTGGAATACTCTCAGGCCTGCATTATCCCACCAGCCTTTTGCTTATATGACTGGAATAATGGAAGTGTGAGGATTATCCCACCTTGTCTACCAGAACATACATTATATAGAGTGACAGTCAGTGCTATAAAAGTTAATAATTTACAATCTCTTCCTTTTTCTGTTCTAATATGTAGCAGTCATAACAATGAGACTTCTCTCCACTGGCAAACCAACTACTTAATTTCAAGCAGGCTATGTGGACATTACACATACACATACATTCACTATGACTAAGTGTGTAAATGTTTTCTGTGCTTTATTATTCTTGAATCATCTTAACACCTATAAATATATTTTTTCTTTCTCTTTTATCTTTGTTTATTTTTCATTATATAAATATGCATAAAATACTATCACATTTTGAAATTAATTTCTTTTGAAAAATACCATCTTCATCAACAACAAATAACAACTCTTCTTACTAAAAACTGATTTGACTCCTCCAGTGGCGTGTAGGACCCTAGCCTCACTATGCTACCTGTTGTTGCAGCAGCTTCAACACCAAGTACATTTTATGGGGTGTAATTACTAGCTCCAACAACCAATAAGTTTTAAATTCATAGCTGTCCTTCTCTTAGACTGGCTGCCAACCAAGGCTAGAAAGTTCAATTTTCTCTGTTATGTAACCCATAGCTGGTGTGAAGAAGACTTGAATTCATACAATTGCCAAGGGTTTTGATGTAATGAATATGTATACACCTTGGTTCTCCATCACTGGAATGTGATTGGCTGGTAGCAGCCATAAATACAAAGGCAAGAGAGAACTATTGGTCTACCACTATTGACTATGCCTATGTCTCGGGACACTGCATACGACGATTACGTCTACGCACTAGATTGACCTACCCGGTTACACTTGCCTAAATCACTTCACTACCTCATATTGATATATATCCCTTTCCGGGATATATCAGGTTTTTATGTAAAAGTGAATGCAACAGTGTTATCTCTAATTTGAAATTTGCTTGCGGATCCTGCTTGACTTAACCACTATGTTACAGAAACATCTGGGATAAAAAACTGCTATCTATATTATATTTAAAAAAAAAAAATTTAAGAAGTGCCGTCATTTTAATATTTTAATAATAGAGCTGGAGCTGCCCAATTTTAACTTTCCAGTTCAGAAGTGTTTACATGGCCTTGTGGCTGATGAAGTGTTTTTATCCTTACTACTCATTTATTGCTCACAAATGAAATACTGCAAACCTATTTCTGTAGAGTTGCAGCTCATATGAAACACAAGGTTTATTCTCAGATTGCAGGTTCTTCCAGTCAAACGCTTGTGGCTTAAAAATCAACTCTTTCACCAGATTGTTAAAAGCGAAATCTAAATCTAATCTAATCTAAATCTAAACTTATTTATAAATGGAACTTTGTGTGTGTGTGTGTGTGTGTGTGTGTGTGTGTGTGTGTGTGTGTGTGTGTGACTCCAAAACGGCTGAACTGATTTTCTTGAAAATTTACACAGTTGTACTATATGCATCTGAGAGTGTTCTTAGCTAGGTTTTGTGTCAAGGTAGCCCCGATAAATATTGAAAATCGATAATCAAAAAAATCAGGTTATAGGAGTGGTCTGATTTTAATCAAATTTGATACACCCATAGACAAAGACATAAGAAACGATATTCAGAAGTTTCAAGGTTGCAGTTCTTACAATTGTGCAGAAAATCGATTTTATATATATATATATATATATATATATATATATATATATATATATATAAAAGGCAAGATGTTTGTGTGTGTGTCTGTTTATCTGCCTGTATGTATGCATTTTTTTTCAGCCTTTTTATTTTAGTTTTTGCTTCGGGTTTGGCTCTAAGTAGGTATAATTGTAGTTCTTAGTCTCATCCATGATACCATTTACTCAGAGGACTTATTTAGTCTTCAAAATTCAGTTTACGATGAAAAAACTTGTTTGATATCGATTCCAGGAAATCAAAATTTGACTTACATCCATTCATTTTTCTTTCAGTCTACGGTTTTGCTTTAACTGGAAACAACTATTGCTTTTTAGTCTTTCATGCCAACGTCCAAAGAGTCTGAGCTCCAGGACCATGGATTAGTTTTAAAGCTTTCATTATACCTGAGCAACGTCGGGCTATACTGCTAGTGATAATATAAAACAAAGGAGGAGAAACAAGCTGTGTATTCTCTTGCAAGAAACTTTATGGCTAATGTAACATTGCAGCTCAGAACAGACACCAGGTTCAGGTCTTGGGTGCAGTTTCTTCTCGTTAAATGCGTGCAGCTTAAAAATCAACTCTTTGGCCAAATCGTTATCAGTAACATAAAACCATGAAACAAAATTGTAGAAGTTGGCAATTTTATTCTGGTTGTAACTTTTTCCTGTAGACAAGCAAGACAGGTGAGGGTGATGGGGCAAATGGTTTAATCAGCCTGCGGATATGTGTCTTACTTTTTGTATAATGACAAGCAATCCTCTAATTTTGGCTGCTAGTGACCACTATCTTTTGAACATTTTTTTTCCTGTAATCTTTCATCTAAAAACACTGTTAAGTTCTCACAGTTTGGCTTCATTCAGTGACTTTCTTAGTCAAGATCATTTGACATGGTTCTTGCAAATTTTCCTTCCCTTCTCTGACAATCATCCAGACAATAACTGTCGAAACAATTTCTGTTAAATCTTTCAAATGTCTTTTCTTTTAACAAGATATCAGCTGACACTGATATCGCTACATTTCCGTGGCAAACATTCAGATAAGCTACATTCTTTATATCAACCAGTTCAGACCTTTACATTTAGGAGGCACCATGCTACATACACATGGTCAAATCATCCTCATTCCCTTTGTATTACATTGGTAAGAAGAAAGTCTCACTCAGTTTCTCTCCAAGAACTGCTACTTTTTTTTAAACAGACTCTTTACACTTCCATGCACCTCAAGTTCATCCAGTAATCACATTCTACCCCAAGTGGTTCCTTGGCCTTGTATTAGATAACATTATTTGTTTTTTTATAAATGTTTTATGGGGTGTAATTACTAATCCCACTTTAAAATTCAGAGCTGTCATTCTCCTAGATTGGTTTTCAATCAAGACTAGAGAATCCAGTCTGCTTTGTTATATAACAGTGTCAACTGGAACTTGAATTTGCTGGTCCCACATTCCACATTGATAACCATTGTCCTACATCAACAACTGAGATAAAAATCCTCTTATTGATAATATTATACTTTCAAAAGAATAAATTTAAGAAAGACTGTTATTGTAACAACAAAAGTTTGATTCTTGCATATCTGTAACTATTTTGTCTCTAAAGTTTTTATATGATGACTTTGCAGAAATAAATCAACACAGACACCATTACTTTGTACGGCTGTTGAAATTTTCAGGTCCAGACTGTAGAGGTTGCAGCACAGTATGTCTCAATGGTGGTGTTGTTGACAACGAAACCTGTACGTGCAAATGCCCCAGTGACCGTATGCAGCTCCCTCATTGCAAATGCAAAAAGAAATATAGAGGTCAGAATTGTTCCCAATGTCAATTCACACAATGCAGTCCTTGTGGGAAATTTGACTGGGAAAAATGTGAATGTTCATGTCAACCAGGTTTTGCTGGAAGAAATTGTGACAGTAAGTCCCCCCCACAACTCTTTTTCAAGAAAGACTTTCATTAAAACAATGTCATTTATCTTGTTTTGATCTTAATTTCAAACTCTGTGAAACTTTAAAACCTCATGTCACAGAACCTTTCATTTTAATGCTGATTCATTGGCATTTTGAAGAAAAACGTTTTGGAGATATTTTAAAGTGAATTTAAAACAAAAATTTTGTTAAAGGTTTTTTCTGTTATTTAAAACTCAATGTAAATGAAAAAATGTATAAGATCTACTTCTTACAAAATTTTTCCTTTTAATATAACTTAATTTTTATGATTTCACTTTATAATTTCATGTTCAAGTTTCACAATAAACCAAATTAAATAATACATTTAATAAATTAAAAAATGGCATCCAAGATTTATATTTTATGATGAACACGAACAATGTGAGAATCAAAAATAAAAATTCAAATCTAGAAATAGTCAGTTCATAATATGCACCTGATGAATGCATAGTGCGTGAAACTCCAAGTCATGCTTTATGACATAGGATAATCTGTATATTTAATAATATATACTTCATAACTCTATTATATCGAGCAGTTTTATAATCACCAGAAAAAATATTTATATTTGTGTGTGTGTGTGACAAAATGGAAAAGGTTTTCATGCGACAGATTTTGTCCTATAGAACTTCATCAAACTAAATTTGTTTTCATGTGACTACACATGTGCATGAATAAGGGTCGTTGGGAATTTTTAGTTTTAATTTTTTTTTTTTTTTTGCTATATAAGCAAGTCGATTTCATTTACATTCTTGTGAATCACCTCGTGATCAAAGGACTTCATAAAGATTTTTGTCTTAATGAATTGTTTTCTCCTTTGATCAGAGTAGCATTTATTTATGTCAAAATTGTAGTCACTCTTATTATGGTGAGCTACTAATGCATTTAAAGTATTGCTTTATAAAGTGTCTCTTTTGTGTTCATATAATCATTATTTAAATTCCTTGAGGTTTCTCCGATGTATTTTTTGTGATAATTATTACAGGTGATAGAGTAAATTCCTCCAAGTTTTAGCTTATTGTTTTATTTAATATTGACTAATTTTTTATTGTTTCAGATGTAGTAGTAACAAATTTTATATTGAGTTTCATATATATATATATATATATATATATATATATATACACATACACACATGCACACCTAAAACCAGAGATAAAATGCACTTGTATATAATTGAATAAAATATAAGTATTTTATTTTTTTAATTAAATAATTACCATTTTTGTTATCAACTTAATTCTTCAGAAAAATAAAATATGCTTATATTTTATTTTTTGAAGAATAAAGTTGCTAAGAAAAAGGGTAATTATTTATGACTCAACCTATTAATTCTTGCCTCGAACCTTTCCATAGTTATTTTTTTCATCTTTTATCTTTTGGGTCGATGTATTTTGTAGTGGAAACCCATTTCCTGTGAAGAATACTAAGGCATCTACATGAATATTTTCGAATAGGTTCCTCACAAGAGAAAAGATAATCTCTTCAAAACAAGATCGATTGTAATTATTTCCAGTTCTCATCTAAATTTTAGTCATTGTAGGAATGTATGGTCGTTAGCAAAAGGGGAAACTCAAGGTGTAAGCTACACATTGAGAAAGTCAATATAAAGCAAGTGCAGAAATTTTATGTTCAAGGTTGTGTAATAACAGAAAGTGTGATGGAATTCTGAAAGTGCACAGGTATCAGTCAGTCAGTTAAGTGCCATACATGATACACACTTGGGCGATCATGTCTGGAAAGAGACATGACTAACTGGGCAGAAGATTATCCTGCAGTAGGTTGCCATTACTTTCCATGGTAGATTGATTGCTGATTTAGGCTATAGAACCCAATCTGTCCTGTTCTTTGACTCATAGCTAGAGGGAGAAGAGATGTATTATATGATTAAGTAGTAATTAATGGGGGATCAGTTTATTACTTCATAACAATAAAAAAACGATCCCCCACTTTATGACCAGTAGAAGCCTTAATCAGGATTCCAACTGTCATATTCAGTCAGTCAGTTAAGTGCCATACATGATACACGCTTTAGGCGATCATGTCTCGAAAGAGACATGACTGACTGGGCAGAAGATTATCCCGCAGTAGGTTGCCATTGCTTTCTGCAGTCGACTGGTTGCCAGCCAAAGCTATAGAACCCAATCTGTCCTATTATTTAATCCATAACTGGAGGGAAGAGACAGATTAATACCTTTCCCCAAGGGTATTTGTGTGTAAGTGAATGCAAGTAGTTCAACTGGAATTTGAACTCGGCTCCCCGATTTGTCATTCCGAGTCGATATCCACTGCACCACAACGCATAGGTATAATGAAAGATATTTTTGTGAAAAAGAAAAATGTCCTTTGAATCAAAGAAAGGGGGATAGAAATACTACATGATATGAAATCTTGTCTATGGTAGTGAATGTGGGACATTCCGCATCACAGATGAAGAAGAGACAGAGATGTGCTTCCACAGACAAATGCTAAGAATGCCATGGACAGAGCATGTGAGAAATGAGAAAATTTTAAAGATAATAAAGGAAGCTGATACTTAGATTTAGAAAGAAACAGTAGAGATTTATAGGACTGGTAATGAGAAAAGAAGGCTTGGAGAATTTAACACACATAGAGCATACTAAAGACAAAAGAAACAGGGAAATAGTGAGTAACCTACTTGATAAATTCGAGTAAATAGATGACAGAATAGCAAGTAAGGAGGGTAAATGATCAAGAGGTACTTAGAGTAACAAAAGACAAGAAGTTGTGGAGAGCTGTGATCATCTGTGAAGTGAAAAAGCATGATACATCAAAGAAGAATGTAATTGTATCTTTTTTTTGTTTTGGTAGGATTCAAGAACATCGTGGGAGGCACAAGGAAGTACCCAGAAGCATTAGGACAGAGACTATAAAAAAAATAAAAGAAAACACATATTTACATTTTATTCTTAATGAATTTTCTTTCAGGGCTTTGCGAAGATAAACTTGAACAGGGATGTCTTCAAAAAGCAAATGAAGGGAAATGCAAAACAGATTTTGAATTCATGGCAGAAAATTGTGAAGCAACTTGCAAAATTTGCAGTAAGTAAATTAAGAAAAGGTTTCTATAAAATTCCAGTCGTGTGTTTAAATATCAAAATCAATGTGCAGTTTTGTTATATAAAAAAAACTTCCAAACTATTTCTTGTGAAAAATTGATATTCTAAGGATGCATTTGCACATTTAAGCAAATTTCCATTAGAGAAAAAAAAATGTTAAACATTTTATGGTTAGAATAAAACTAACAGGATTTTGACCTCCAAAGATTGGCTGTTGTATTTCTGGGGCTATTTTATCTTTTTCTTTACTCTCTCTTTTATCAAGAAAAAAAAAAAACAGTTTATTTGTATCAAACTGCTAAAGTCAAGTCAGAAATGCATTTCATAAAACTCTCCCAAATCTTTTATCTGCAGTCTTCAAAATGTCATAATGTCATGTCATGTTAATTTCTCTCATCAAACTGTTGTTATCTTTACTTCTATCCATGACTCTTGGCAACTCTGGTCCTGGGTATGATGGTAAACTGCATCGGGCAGCAAGGTCGCTGATTGGGAGGTTGTGAGGAGCATGGAACCACCTCTTAATTGCTGTTGTTCATAGGTCCAACCTGACCAGGGGTGGTAGCACCTGTTAGGGTCCCAGCTATGGGCAAATAGTTAACTCCAAAATGGGCTCAAAACACTATGAAAGTATAAAAATAGACTTTCATAGAAATATATAAAAATAGACTTTTATAGGAAACTATATGTTTTTGAAGAAAAAATATTACTAACGATACATTTTTAAAGGAAAAGCAATTATTACCATAACACATTTTTGAAAGGAAAAAAAAAGTTGAAAAAATTTTATTACCAGCAATACATTTTTGAATACAAAACTAGAAGACACCTTCAGTCTTTTAAGAAAGAAAATTCATCAAAGTCTGACTAAATCAACCTTCTCACTATAACCAAACATTAAAAAAAATACCTTAAAACCCTACCTTTTTGGCATTAAATAACCGACAGAGGTTGATATGCTGTTAAACAAAACTCTAATTCTTGGCAACTCTGATCATGCTCTAGTATCTGTTAATATCTTTCTACTCCTGCTCCATCCAGGAACTCCTTACCACCAGAATATCTTACTGCTACCAACAAGAGGACTAGGATTCGTTCCATGATTTCCTTTGTGATACTCCTTGAAACAAAGTTTTCAGTTTACCTGTTCAAGAGTTGCACCTCCAAGGTTTCCTCCTGGGTGATAGCTAGCATTTTTACCAAACTTACCAAACCGACACTCCTAATCACAATAGG
Source organism: Ascarosepion bandense (assembly GCA_037127315.1). NCBI lineage: Eukaryota > Metazoa > Mollusca > Cephalopoda > Sepiida > Sepiidae > Ascarosepion > Ascarosepion bandense. The sequence continues at coordinate 693,616 of JBBBDQ010000443.1, forward strand.
CACCTCTTCTTTTCTTGTAATGAATGCAAGCTTGTCCTAAATGATGCTAAGCCTTTTTTTGATATAGCATCTTGCAAGTTTGGTTCCAAAGATAACTGGTGACTTTGCAAGAGTGTTCTGAACAACAGCAAACCCTTGATCTCTCCTCTATTCAATCAATTTGAGGTCCTCACATTCACAACGGATAAGGTTGAATGCTTTGCTTGCAAATTCTCTTTGAACTCCACACTTGACTCATCTGTAGTAAGCACACCTGATTATACTTAGTTTAGTTTGGTTTATGGCATATCAATCGATTGTTTAATGCCAACAAGATTTTTACAATAGATTTGGATGAATAAAAAATATATTCTTTGTAAGAAATAAGTTTGTAGATCAGGTTTCATTGCTGTATTTTTGTAAAGTGGTTTTTGTTGAGAGTCAGATGTATCGCTGGTATGCATATTTTTTTTTTTTTCTGGTAATATTTTTTTTCTTTCAAAAATATATTGCTGGTAATATTCTTTTTTTTTTTTTCAAAAATGTATTCCTAAAATTTTTACTGTAAATGCCTATTTATTTTACTTTCATAGTGTTTTTGACCCCAGTTTGAGGATAAACTATTTGTCCATAGCTGGGACCCTAATAGGTGCTACCACCCAGGTCAAAGTGGACCTGGGAACAACAGCAATTAAGAGGTGGTTCCATGCTCCTCACAGCCTCCAAATCGGAGGCCTTGCTGCCAGATGAAGTTTATTGTCATACCAAGGATCAATTTCCCACCTAGAACAGAGGGTCAACTGAGTGAAATATACATAACCCCATCCCTGGTCTTGCACATCATTTCTAAACATAACTCCCATAAAGCTAATGGAGGAAAAATGTGCCCCTGAGCTGTCTCCTGTCCTCTCCAAATATAACTATTACTTCACTGCTTTCCTGCTTGTTGGAAGTCCTCCTCTAACACCATCTGCATTTACTCCCATCTCAATAAGAAATCTGCCAAGGCTGACAAAGTAAACCTGGTTGCTGCTCTTGGAAAGAACCTTTAATCTGTGACAGACTTTGATAGAAAATGGCTAGTAAATATTAATGCCTCCAAAAGTAAAATTGCTCACTTTTAACCGCCATAGAGAAACTTTTCTGCCAGCCATCGAGTAACCTGAAGTGGAACGACTACATCGAATCTATAGTTGCATCTACTGCTAGGAAGGTTGGGGTTAGTGTGTTGGGCCAGAAAGTTTTCCTTGTTGGAATCCATTTTGCACATTTATAAATCTACCATTCGTCTGTGTATTGAATACTGTTGCCATATCTGGTTGGGTGATCTTGCTATAGATCTCAAGGTTCTTAACAAAATCCAAAAAAAGAACCTGTACTGTAACCAATCCTGACTTGCCATTTTGACTTCAGTCACTTTCTCACTGACATGATTTGGCTTCCCTCTGTCTTTACTACAAATATTTTCATGGCAACTGCTCTGATGACCTCTATTCCTGAATGAATTTAAGTGTGCTGCTAGATTGGCATCTAGATCCAATCCACTTACCATCGAAATAGTTAAATATAACCATCTCTTCTACTCTAACAGCTTTTTTTCTCACACCTCCAGCCTGTAGAACTCACTTCCATTTACTTGGTTCCCTAACAGCTACAATCTCCAAAAATGTAAATGCAATGTTAATTGCCATCTTCTATCTCCTTGTATCCTGTCCATCTTTTATCCTTTCTTGTATCCTCCCTGTACCCAGTCTTTTCTCTCATGGTACCCCCCCCCCCCGGTGCACTAGTGGCAGTCATGAAAGTCGCTTAGGGTGAAATGATTAAAAAACAAAATATAATGTTACTTTCTCTCGTCAAACTATTGTTATTCCCTTCCACATGCCTGCTTCCCCGATGGCTACAATCTCCAGGAGTTTAAATGTAAGGTCAATAGACACCTCCTAACACGCTAACTTGCATCTATTCTTTCAAACACTCTCACCATCTAACCAACCCTCATTCTCGGTACCCTTACCTGTCTATCACCTGCCTTCTAACATTTCCTATGTCTAACCATCCTTTCCCATCACTCCCCCGACCCTATGTAACCCCCTGTGCTACAGTGGCAGTGAAATGCCTTGCTCGGGGTGAAACGATTAAAAAAAACAAAAAAACACACTATCACCAATGTTTGTCATTTTTTTATGGTCTTCGCCAAGAAAAGAACTTGAAAATTCCCCAAAAATTGAAAGTTTGTATAAGTCACACTTTTGTGTAGAAGATAAAATGAAGACATAGTACACATTTCTAAAGGTGGATAGTTACGTAATTAACATTTGTTACTGTTTACCAGGTAAAATAGTAAGAAGCTTAATTAACATCCTTTTTAGACACCAACAATAAAATTATTTCCAATGTCTAGACATTTTTACAACCAACAGGTCTAGAAAAATATCTCTTTCATGCATTCAAGACTTCTTTTATGCATCACATACCCTCAGGATGTGGACGATCATAGATGGCTCTCCACAACTTCCTATCTTTTATAGCTCTTAGCAATCTTTGTCTTTTTACTATCCTTCCAACTCCTTGTTCGGAAATCCAGTTACACAAGCTTGTTGGGTATGTTACTTGTTGTTTCCCTCTGTCCCTCAATGGATGTGCGTTGTGGTGCAGTGGATATCGGCTCGGAACGAGAAATCGGCGAGCCAAGTTCGAATTCCAGTTGAATTCATTGCATTCACTTACACGCAAATACCCTTGGGAAAGATATTAATCCATCTCTTCCTTCCAGTTATGGGTTAAATAACAGGACAGATTGGGTTCTATAGCCTTGGCTGGCAACCAGTCTACCACAGAAAGCAATGGCAACCTACTGCGGGATAATCTTCTGCCCAGTCAGTCATGTTTCTTTCGAGATATGATCGCCCAAGCGTGTTTCATGTATGGCACTTAACTGACTGAGTGTCAAATTCTCCAAACATTCTTTTCTCATTCATTATGTGCCTCAGAAATTTCTGATCATAAGCAAAAATCTCCTTTTCATTCCCATTTTTATGAAAACTTCTTGTTGCAGTTCATAGATAAATTTGTGCCAAAAATTTGAATGAACAACTTTTTGCAGAAAAACTGTCAGGAGCATGGTGAATGGAATTGGTTCAAACAATTTGCGTTCACTTGACAGGGATACTTTTGTAAAAGCCATGAACTCAATTCTACTCTCAACACTGAGCAAATAGGACAGAAGGACAGTTTTTCTTTGGAGTTGGCTAGCAATCAGGCCCTGTAAAAATTCATTTACTACTGAAACTTTAACAATTGCTGTGGTCATCACTCTCCCCATCTCCCACAATGAGTGTCTGTTGTAATAAATCGTAAAATGTTCTATACTATTTCACTTTCAAAATGTGAATAAAGAATGGAATTGAATAATTTTAAAAAATTGTACAGAATCAACAATATAAAAAAAAACTTTTTTGTTTTAATCATTTCACCTCAAGCAAGGCAATAAAGCCACTAACACACAAAATATTACTATGTGTGAAAGAATAAAAAAAAAGAAACATTAGTAAGGAGCAAGAACAATATAAGAGTGACCAGGAAGACAGTAGATAACGATTGATATTGGATTTAACTTTTTAAAGATCAAAACTTGAGTGGAAAGCATGGAGCTTGAAGAGAGTTTTACAAGCAAAAAGTGCAAGAAAAGAAACTGTTAGCATTGAACATTACATCTAGCCAATTCCACTGTAAATGGATGAGACTATGTTGCCAATCTAGTGTTGTGCTTAAATTCATGAAGTCTAGATACCAGAGTAAAAACAATTACCATGACTTAGGTGTGACACAAGGCCGAAAATATTGGATACCCAGTGAGGATTGAACTCGCTACTCAATTGCAATGTTTTTAGCAAGACAAGCTTGCAAATGATTACACTATGTCGAGATGGCCAAATCCTTTTATCTAAATCTAATCTAATCTATCTAAACTTATTTATAAATGGAACTTTGTGTGTGTGTGTGTGTCCATTACCTATAGACTCCGAAACGGCTGAACCAATTTTCTTCAAAATTTACACAGTTGTACTATAAGCGTCTGCGAGTGTTTTTAGCTAGGTTTTGTGTTGCGGTACCCCCGATAAATATTGAAAATCGATAATCGAAAAAATCGTGTTATAGAAGGCGGGGTCCAATTTTAATCAAATTTGATACACTCATAGACAAAGACATAAGAAACGATATTCAGAAGTTTCAAGGTTGCAGTTCTTACAATTGTGCAGAAAATCGATTATATATATATATATATATATATATATATAAAAGGCAAGATGTTTGTGTGTGTGTCTGTTTATCTGCCTGTATGTCTGTATTTTTTTCAGCCCTTTTATTTTAGTTTTTGCTTCGGGTTTGGCTCTAAGTAGGTATAATTGTAGTTCTTAGTCTCAGCCATGATACCATTTACTCAGAGGACTTATTTAGCCTTCAAAATTCAGTTTACAACGAAAAAAACTTATTTGATATCGATAGAAGGAAATCAAAATTTGACTTACATCCATTCATTTTTTTTTCAGTCTACGGTTTCGCTTTAACTGGAAATAACTATTGCTTTTTAGTCTTTAATGCCATTGTCCAAAGAGTATGAGCTCCAGGACCATGGATTAGTTTTAAAGCTTTCATTATACCTGAGCAATGCCGGGCTATACTGCTAGTTAATGAGATCAAATCTTTGCAAATTTTCTTAGCAACTCATGAATTACGAGCAAACAGGTGCAAAGTTTATTGTTATTTATGTTCAGACTATTGTCTTCATGTTTGTTGTGCTATTTCCAAACCAGAATCAACATGCAATTTGTTTTGTGACTTATTTTTATTATATTGTATGCAGGGAATGTTGCCTAATGCAGTCTGAACTAGAGAGTATCAGATCAAAACTAAAATGGTGGTGCCATGTGAAATCAGCATCTTCATTTGTTTCCAGTAACTGACTATTTCCTATTTTGCCTGAAGTAGGCCAGCACAGCAATGAAAATGTTACAACATATTTTTTTTTAATTCACAAGTAACAATTCTATTGCTTTGACATTTTCTATCAAAGTCTAAACCAAGATGACAATGCCTATTAAAAAATTAGCATTAATGTCTAAATGCTTAGAAAGTAGAGAACATTTTTTTCTATTTTGTCGAAAATGGACCAGCACAGCCATGCAACAATGCAATAAAAATGCAACAGGGGAAGTGTTAATGGTTAGCAGAGTTTGTAACAGATATTTTTTTTAGAATTGTTTCAAATGTTGCAGTTTGAATGAAATCATGCTGAGACTATTTTTAATTTTTAGGTGCAGCCGAGGCCTCGTCATCATTATCATCCTGTGGTCTTGATATTTCAATCAATTCTTATCAAAAAGATTCAGATTCGGATCAACTGAAAGATGCTGTCTTTTTTGAGGATCAACCAGATTTTATCTCGACAACAAGAAGCTATTCCCATCCGCAAGGAAAAGTGAGCTCACCTTTTCTATTCCCTGTCCATTAATTGCCATGGTTTTCGTCAAAGTATCAGGATTTATTTTCTTGTCTACCCATATATTCTTGACCCCAACTGACAACATTAGGGCCAAGAATATATATCAGCTGTATCTTCATGTTCAGAGTAATTCCCATTTAAACAAAAAAAAAAGCAAGGGAAGATATCTGTTTACTGCACCTATGGCCCCATTTTTAAAATTTTACAAAACTAGCAACCAACCTCAAGACTTTCATTGATCGGATAAATGATCTTGGGTTTCACATTTCACATCTACACCAGTGTGCGCAAAAACTTGGGAAAAAGCTCACTGAATGTTAACAAGGGAATAAAAAGGTGAAAATTAACAAGAAATGAAAATAAATCCAGTTTTCAATAATTTTTAATTATTTATTCACTGGCCAATTTTCGAGTCAGGCTTTGTATTCTTTCTTGGAATATGTCAGTTAATATTATTAGAAAAATTATTATTCTTATCATATTATCATTATTATGTCATTTTTCATCATATTTCGATTTCTGCTTTGGTCTCGCTACCAACCAAGTCTGCGGGGAGACCTAAGGCAGGTCGTGGCGTGTTGTTATGGCTCCATTTCATGTTTTTTCTATCTTCCCTATCATCCCTAGCGTTATATAGATAAAGTTTTCTTTAGTGTGTGGGCTGTACTTAATAAGACAATTTTTTGTATATCTCTTAAGCTGGGGTTTCCAGGGATTCTTTCAATGTGTTGTTTTGTTTCATTTTTTATCATTCCAAGTGCACCTACTATCACTGGTACGGTACTTGTTTTCAATTTCCACATTTTTTCTATTTCAATTTCCAGGTCTTTATATTTTGACAGTTTTTCAAATTCCTTGGTTGCTATGTTACAATCCGTTGGACAAGCCATATCAATTAATAGACAAGTTTTTCTCCTTCTGGTCTTTAACAATAATGTCCGACCTATTTGCTTCAAGTTTTCTGTCTGTGTAGATGGTGTAATCCCATAGAATGGTAACATCTTCTATTTCTGTAACCGGTGCTGGGTGATGTTCATACCAGTGTTTGTTTACAGATTTTCCATAGTGTTTGCACATTGTCCAATGTAAATATTGCCCAACTCTATCGTGGCGATTTTTATATTCGTTTGGGACAAGCACAGAACAGCCTGAGATTAGATGGTCTATTGTTTCTTGGTGTTTATCACAAAACCTGCATTTTGGATCCATATTATTATGCATAATATTTGCCTGAAAGTTTCTAGTGAAAAGACTTTGGTCTTGTGCTGCAAGAATAAAGTCTTCAGTTTCAGACTTTAATCCAGATGCACGTAACCATCGATGAGTATTAACTTTATCAACATTGGATTTATTGGCACGTTCTGGATATTGGCCATGCAGAGGTTTGTCTTGCCAGCGTTGTTTCATCTGTTCAAGAGCTTTATCTTTGGCTTTCATTTTCATATTTTTTGCCGCAATAGTTGGTTCTTGGCTTCTGTTTTGCTTTTCTACAGAATCTACTAACTGTAAATCTTGTTTGTATTTACTGCCTTCTTTCATTATTGAATATTTTTTCTGTCTTTCTTCATGTTGCCTTACTAATTGTATCATCCAATCCTTTGTTGTTTCTATGTATGTTAGTAAGCCAATAGTTGTTGTCTTGTATGACAATTCTAGCTGAATAAGACCTCTTCCACCTTCTTTACGGGGTATGTATGTATAGCCTTTGGATGATGCATCTTATGCTTAGAAAGAAGCTTTCTTGTTTTAGAATTCATTCGCCTGATGTCGTTTAGAGTCCAGTTTAAGATGTTATTATTATTATTATTATTAGAAAAATTATTATTATTTGTATTCTTTCTGGGAATATGTCAGTGGCACAGATGTTCTTTCATTGTTTATTATTTCCCCCAAGTGACTAGTTGAACGGGCCGCTCCCCTCTCTCTCTCTCTGCCATTCTAATTGTGGCTCCATCTATACAAGGGCAGCAAGCAGAAATTTACAACTTCGATTTGTGATTACTTGTTCCCAAAAATTTTCATTTATTTTTCTATTATTTTTATTCTTTTCAGTCAAATTGGTGGCCGTCTTTGAAGATCACATTTCACAGACTTTATGGCTGAATGTAAAAACACTAAATACTCCAGACCCAGATACCATTTTTTAAGGCTCACTTGACTGGTCATGTGGCAGACACATTATGCCACATACCATTTTTTTGTTTTATCAAAGCAACTAAATTTTGCATTAAATAACCTGGGAAAAGTTGATCTATATATCTATCTATATATATAAAAGGCAATCTGTGAGTGTGTGTGACTGTTCCCTATGCACACCTACATTTTTTAAGCTACGCCATTCAAACTTTCTAGGGACATATATCTACAGGGTCCAGTTCGACACATACTTTTTGAGTTTAAGTTCAGCAATTTTCCCTTTCACACTTTGGCCAATGGAGCGGATTGTTTACATTTGCTCCGTAAAACATCTAAGATTTAAGATGTTTGCTAAATTATGTCACAGAAATCACATTCCATGTGTCAAACATGACTAAAATATTTTTTTATTAAAAAAGAGCGTTTTTTCAAAAAATAAAAAATGAAAAAAAAAGGGGCCAATGGTTAATTTAATTATTTAAGTCTTTTTTTTTTTTCAGATTTAAGATTTCATACTTCAGAAAATAAAATTAAAAAAAATAAAGTTTTTTTACCTAAATATTTCATGCAGGAAATCAACTGTCTGTAATTCGTGTGGCATTACTGTAATTTTTTCCTCTAAAATTAAATGTCTACATTTTTAAATATTCTTCGAAAATTTACGAACTGAGAGTATAATAGTTTTTATATTTCTAATTTCAGTAAAACAAAATAATTTTTCTTTTTATGTTAAATTCATTTAGTCAACAAAAAATGTAAATATTTTTCCCTGTAATTTTGAAACAAAAACAAATGCAATGTTGTTTACAATGTCACACAAAAACATCAAATCACATTTACGCAAAACAAAAGAAAATAGATTTTTTTAATGGAATTTTTGAACAATTTTGAAACGATTTTTTATATAATTATTTTTTTATATAACCGAGTTTTAAAGGAATTTATCCATCTAATATTATAAACATTACTGCATCACGAGATTTGATGTTTGTGTGAGTATTGTAAACATTGCGTTCCAAGTAATTTAGCAGCCATCTTCGATTAAAGTAACAGGCACTTTTTATTCCTTGGATATATCTGGAGTCATCAAAAATGACCATGCCAATTCGCTTCCGGCGTTCTCAATTTCTAGTAAAATTATGTTTCGCAATGTCCATCAACAAATCTCAGGGACAGACATTTACCAGCACGAGCATTCTTTTAAGCAAGCCATACTTCGAACATGACCAACTGTATGTGGCCTGTATTGGAAGCAAAGCTTCCTTTTTTGCATTTGTGTGTGAAGGAATAACACATAACATAGTATACAAGGAAGTTTTATAGACTGGGATTATATTCTGCTTACTATGGGCTTCCAAGTCCCTTTCCATAGCTTAACATAATTTTCCATAGCTGAAGTCTATTTGTGGTCAGAACATAACCGACTGTGCCTCACAACATGAAATCTTGTTTTGATGATAATTTATATGTTAGAGCCAAGGCCAGTTAGGCGTAGGGGAGTGGTGTCGAAAGGAATGCACAATATTGTAACCAAAACTCTACTGGCCAAACTCCTTATACATGCGTTACTGACGCGGCACTCAGATTGCTAAACTGGGTTCAATTTGACTATCTACATTTAAAACTGATAAACTTCTACCTTATTTATTACTAACTCCACTTCCTGCAAATGTGTTCTATTCATTTCCAGATCAAAGAATTCCCACCCACCTTAGAAGGAGACAAAAGTATGACTGGCACTAAAACTACACTTTATACTCCGTTCGAATACTACAGCAACATGCATTCAATGCCTTCTTCTTAATGCTGAAAATGGTTACTAACAGCCTCAGCTCTCCTTTCCAACTTTCAATAAATGATTTCCATCTACTCCTCTCACTGGCATCTTCTCCTACTACTAAAATGTTCTGGGTTGCATGGGCAACGCCGGGCTATGATGCTAGTCTGCCATAAAAGCAAAAAGGAACCCATCTATTTTCTGGTTATGGTTCTTGCACATTGATTACAAAACCTTTATCGTTCGATGGACCCTGACAAGATAGGCTTACAGTCACATCACATTAAAACACCAGTTCCTTGTATGAACAATGAAGTTAAGCAATGTCGGGCTTGGTTAGTAGCTAGAAGAATGACCACCAGTTGCTGTCAGCTTGGATGTGTTGGTTGCGTAATGAATCATTGCCTGGAATTGTTAAACCATTATCTAAATAAAACAAAACAATGCGTACAAATATTTAGATTTCCATATTAAATGACCCATAGTGGCTGATATGACATTAAACGAAAACAAATGGATGTTTTATATTCTTTAACCATTTTTATGGCTCCTATCATTTTTATTTATTCCATTTCATAAAAACCAGAAATAAAATAAAACGGCCATCTCTAAATTATTTTGATTTATTGCATTTTGCAGTGTTCCAATCTTGAATTGTCTTGCGATAAGACATGCGTTCCATTCGACAGGCTTTGTGATGGTAAAAAGCACTGCCAAGATGGGTCTGATGAAAATAAGAAAGCTTGTGATGCTCTAAAAATGGGTGAGTCAAAGTGGTTTTTTTTTTTACCCTTTAGCAATGTGCATTATTTGCGCATATTACATGTCCCTCCTCTCTTTTGTGCAGTATCCAAGTTTCAATCAAGGTCATTATAGCTGTTGTCGATGCAGGACATAAAACTACACCAATAATTCAAATATACCATCATTTTGTGATCAGAGTTGGTCACCTTGAGGTGGTATAATGGTTAGCAAACTTGTCTTGCTAGAACCATTGCAATTGAGTAATGAGTGATCCTCACTGGGTGTCCCATATTTTGGCCTTGTGCCACGTCTAAGCTGGGCTTAGAAAATCTCCATTCTGTTATCAGAGTTGCCTGCAGGGACAGAATTAAACATTTGCAGTACCCTAGAGATGCACATCAGTATGTATTGAAGCAAGTCTTACCGAGAACCACAGATAGGGCTTTTTCTGTCACTTCCCTTCAGAACATAGATGATGGCTCTCCACAACTTCCTATCCTTTGGAGCTCTTTGTAACGTGTGTCTGTTTATCGTCTCTCCTTGTTCTGCGATCTATTCACATAAATTCACCATATAGATGGCCTGCTGCCTCCTCCTGTCTCTCTTGCATTTGACATCCTTTGAGTGTCCAATTTTCCAGGCCTTCCTTTCTCATACGTCCCAGAAAGGTCAACTGTCTCGTTCTGATTCTAGCAAACTTTATTTTCTATAATGTCGTTTGATGTTTATAAATTTAAATCATGTTAATAACATCATCTGCAGACTATTTACAGCAACCGATCTGGAATCATTTGCAATCTCATGTAAAGTGAGATGTTGAACTATTTAATATTTATTACATAAGTTCTTGGCTTGAATAACATTTAATGTTGCTTTATTTATGATTATGGTTTTCAAGTATTCGTAGTAGGGTCTTTTTTTTTGTATGTGTATTGCAGGATGGGGTGGGGTATCTATTGTTGGCCAAAATGTGATGTCCATGCCTGTTGCTAAGGAATTTTTTGTGGCACTACTGTTTGATAAATGATTAATTATAATAATTAGATTGAAGCTGGCTTGTGCCTATGACATATAATCCTGATGCATGTTTAAGGGGTGTTGAAAAGTTTGTGCCTGCTCCACTTGTCAAAAAAGAAAAAATTTGGAAAATGATTTGCCAAGTGTATTTAACGAGAGCAAACAATAACTCACCAACAATACAATTCAAATATACAAGCACACATTGATCTCGGCTTGATTATCACTTACCAGGTTTCACACTCCTGGATGAAGACGACTTGAATAAAACAGCTGACTCACTGGAATTTACGGACACATTTCGTTAGCAAAAAATGAATTCAAAGAAAATCTAATAGTAACAACTAATAATCTAAATACAACTGACCTCTGACATTATTTTGCTAGATTCACCCACAATAAATGATAATGACAGTAGATAAAGTAGGATTTGAGTGTACAATGAGGCTTTGGGCAGGGTGGGTATTTGTCAAAATTTTGTGGAGATTGTATCACTAATTTAGCAAATTAGGATTAATTCCATTCAAATCGACCATTTTATTCAAGTCGTCATCTTTCAGAGGCTTTAATTTGATCTTTTTGGTTTTAGTTGATGTGAGTTTGAACTTATCTTTCTGTTATTTGCGATCTACATTGTTGGTCTGTCAGTCTATGGCTACAAAGTGCGGTAAGTCTTATTATTTATCTGTGATGTTGAATTTTTGATCGAATAATGTTGCTGCTTCCGTCCCATAATGATTGTTACAGTGAATATCTGAAACGTGAAAACAAATGTAACAATGATTATGGGACAAATAATCATTTTTTTTTTTTTTTTTAACATCTCAAGAAAAAAGTCACTGCATTCAGCACCAAATCAAGATGACCTTTTTTTTTTTTTTTAATTCAATTATTAACGAGGCATTTAATTGATAAACACAATGCATCTGGACTTTGTAAACTTTTCTTTTCATTTTACAGCTGGATGTTGTAAGAACTGCGCTCAGTTGGTAGTGATTTGTGTCAGTCTTGTGCTTTCGTCAATTGGTCCATTCCTAAACTGACCCCCATGACATCTCCTCTCTGTGAATTATTCAAGAGCCTCAAGGTACATAGTTTTGATTGTTTAGCCAAGGAACTTTGACTGAATTAACACACACACAAAAAATTGCTTTAATAAAATTCAATCAATATCCAAAATATATCGAAGGAAAAACAAACTTAATATGAATATATTTGGTTGTCAGACATTATCCTCCATATTAAATTTAAACTTGCAGATCAACCAAACCGCATCATTTATGCTTGTATTTTGTCAAAAAAAAAAAATTAAATTCATGGTAAATGGAATTTTATGTTTCTTTATTAATTGTGAACATTGTTTTTCATTTGCATAACAAATTCTCGTCAGCTTTGTTTTATAAATTCTGTATCGATCCAGTCTGTGTCTGGCAAGGTCAACAGAAAATAAAATCAGATTTAACAAGAAATAACAGGAATTTTTTTTTAAAAAAAAGTTATGAAAATAATTTTCTTAATTGAAATTTTGATGCTCTAAGTTTTTGTTGCAAATGCAGATTTTCTAAAAACAATTCAAATCATTTTATCTTTGGCTTTGTAAAATTATTTAAAACAATTTTACATGAGAAATGATTGATAAATTGAAAACTAAGAAAAGATACAGTTCCGCCCAGTAGACCAAGTTCTGCTCCCTGAAGATTTTTTTTCAATCCCATTTTGAACCCCCCCCCCCCCAAAACTATTATTAAGAGAAAGGGTGACTTAAAGGAGTAAGATTTTAGTTAACACCTTTAATAATAAATATCCTTTTTTTTGGGGGGGGGGGGGAACTTTGTATTTAGAAGAGAATGAAATTGTCAAATCAAACAATATTAACTTGAATTGCAATCAGATGCCAGACATTCTCTTTCTCATAATTTGCTCAGCGTATCCAAGCATCAAAAAGTGTGTGTAAAGGAAAAGTTGAGGACCTGATCTGAGATGAGGTCGTCTTTACACTATTCTCTTCTCTGTTGCCATTTGTACAATGTTTCAACTGTTGTACAGTTCAGCCTTCTTCGGGTGCTAGGAATGTTCAACAGAACCCTTCATTACAATCACTGAGATTGTATCATTCTCATTCCTTACATAGAGGGAGATAACCAAAAGAGGCTCTATGTTCCCCCCTGTAGCCTGGTATTGAACTCACAACTCTTTGGGTCAGGTCACAGGAACTAACCAACATCTCTTAAGGACAAGAACAACTGAATTTATGGGACTTATAAACCTGATGTTCAGTAAACAATTTTTTTTTTTTTTTTTTTAAACCAGAGTTCATATTGCAATTTGACACTAATGATTTCCTCTGGCATTCCATATTACTTCGTAAATTGCAATATGAATGGTTACTGAAAATTAGGTTTATAATCCAAGAAATTCAGGTGTTCTCATCTTTAAGGACACATAGCCCAGTGGATATAGATGTTGGTTAGTGACTTGACTTGCAACAAAGAGTTGTGAGTTCAATACCAAGCCACTACAGCAGTCATAGCCCAGTGGATATAGATGTTGGTTAGTGACTTGACTTGCAACAAAGAGTTGTGAGTTCAATACCAAGCCACTACAGCAGTGGCGAACAAACTACTAAATGAGGCGCTACATAAGGAACGAGATTGTAATAAAGGGTTCAGTCTGAAGTTCCTAGCGCTTGAAGACAACCACCGAAACATTGTACAAATGGCAACAAAGATGAGGCCAATAGTCTGGACACCGTAAATAGTGCCGATTCCTCTTCTCACTTTGATAATTTATTTTATATTATAATCACGAGCTGCAAATTAATAACTGAGAATAAAAAGTACCTAGAATATTGACGAACATATTCAAATTCGGTTGTCTTAGAATCTGCTAAGCAGAATTCCTAAAGAAGGTACTCTCGTTTCAATTTACTTGGATGCTAATGCCTTTATATGTACGGCTTTTTTAACATCGTATTTATGATTAAGACTTTATTTGGATGTTAAATCTAACGAGAGAGAAAGTAAAAAACGGGTGGAAGATGGGAAGCAAACTCTCCAAAAAAGAAAACTTTGGATTTCATGGCATTAAGGTGACTCCGGGGACTTTTCTTTGTCTTTTATCTTTGTCATAACAGCAATCTCTTGAAGTTTGGGCAAAAGTTCCTGTAAAGCTCTTTCGTATTCAGACTTATCACTAGATTCTTCCTTGTCGTCTCCTTGTAATTTTATATCCTTGATTACCAGGTCTGACAAAACAAAGAAATAATCGGGCAATTAGTAATGAGACAAAAAAAAGCATCACCAAATTCATAGGCTGTTGTGCGTTTATGAAAATTCAATTTCTGTGAATATTTAAATCAACAATATTGTTACTATCATTAATATAACAGGCTTTTTCAGAGATTTAAAAAAAAAAACTGATTTGTTCACATTAGAATTTATTATGCCTGTGGGATTTGCAAAAAGCTGTTTATAGCCGAGGTACTTTTGCCAGGAAAACCTTTTCATTGTGGTTGATAGGAATTTTAGTCATTGTAATTCAATGGATCAACTGCAAACAGAAGTGGAAGCCAATTTCATTATTGCCTTGCTTTGGTTGAAATGATTAAAGCCTCTAAGATGCTACTATACAGGAAGGAGTCCAAGAGAAATTATTAAAGAATATCTGGGCAAAAATGGGGAGGGGGGGACCGTATGAAGTGAGATGCTTAACAACTCCTGAGGTAATTTGAGTATCTTGAATTCTTGAAGAGGATTTGCAAGAAGCAAGGCTTTTATTGTAGAGTTTAGAGAGAACAGGAGTCAGTTTGGGAGCACATTTCATAAGGAATATTGCAGGTTTGTCAATATGTTTTGTGGGGATCCAGTTTAGAGATGATAGCAGAAACCATGAATGGAATTGTATGAATATCACTCAATAGAGACTCTCTTCTAAGTTGGCGAAAAAAAAAAGAAAGCTAGGCAAAGATACTCTAGAGTGAGTCAAGTGTAGAATTTGAGAGCAAGACATTCTGCTTTACCAAGGCTAATGTTTAACACTTCAAACAAAGGACGGATAGAAGTCTTACTCTTATTTAAGACACTATTAGAGAGTCACTAGCACTCACTAGAGCCAAAATTCTTAAAGTGATGCGTCGTGTATAGCGTCTGTCTTTATGTTTGCTCGTAATAATTGTAAATGTGTCCTGAAAGAAGCATCTGTTATGTTCCGAACTGTCGTTCTGGTATAGTTGGAAAAAGTGATTCTTGCTAAACAAGCAAATGTCAACCAAGTGGATGATTGTGATTTCACCTGGCATTTCCGAGAAGGTACAAAAGCTTCAGCTGACTTTATTAACATTTACAATGAAAAAAGATGTGTTTAAAAGGAGCAACTTTTTAAAATCAAGTTTTTGTAATTTTTTTTTTTTCATCAAGAGTTTACAGAATAGTAACTTAGTTGTAAATACTTTAATATTGATATCATAAACTTGGAATGACCAAGAAAAAGAAAAAGCTTTCTACCTTGAAAAATTCGAAGAACTTCATGAGACGAAGGCAACATGTGCTCAGCAAGAAAGTCGATAATTTTAGGCACACATCGTCCAGGTGCATGGACAAAGGAATTGGTAAAAGTTTGAAAAAGAATCATTGAGGCCAAGTGGAGGGCTGTCGCTGGATCACTTTCACTGGACAATTCTACAATCAAGGTTTGACGGTGTTCTGTTAAAAGTTGCCTACAAAGGAATGAAGAGAGAATATGAAAAACCTTTTCTCTTTTGTTTAGGAGAAGAACATGAGACGAGGGGAAAAGAAAATGGCAACAGAAATTGTCAGAGATTTTAATGTGGAAAGTCATCAAACTGCATTGTCAGAGAAAAATAGAATTAGTATCAACAATCATTTGCTCAGTTCATGAAAATGACAAACAAGGGGTTTTGCTCAGGAATGTATTTTAGCAAATAAATGTTTCATAGATTGTGACACTGAGGCCACGAAGAGGTTAATATTAAAATTTGAGAGATTGGAAGGCCCTTTTCCAGGCGATAGGAAATAAGAGCTCCATCTGGGTTTGTTTGTGTTGTTTTCCGGGGGAGGGGGGTGTCTTTTTCTTGCTCTCCTTTTATATCTCCCTTGGAGTGGATAAAACAAATGATGCCATTATTGGTTTTTACTGGCCAGAAAAGTCGAGAAAAATCAAAATGAACTGAAAATTAAAAACTAGAATAAGACACCTTTTCATCCAAGCATTTTGAAATTATGTCTGCCTTGGGAAGTAGGCTAAGGTTGAAGGCGGGAGAACTTGACACCACCTGTATGGAGTGATGGTGAGAGATATAAAATGAAGCAAGTTGGAGTTGAGGAGGAGCAGTAAACCCTGTGACTACTCCCAAATTTGGAAAGTTGGTTAAGAAGAACCCTTGTTGGGATTAACACAATTACTGCATCTCCAAAACCTGTTGGCCCTATGCCAATTATGGGCCAAAATCCTTATAAACAGACAACCTTGAACACTTAAGCATCAATTCTTTCAGAATTTCTGACAAGGCCCAGTAGAAAGTGATGTGAGAAGTGTTAATTCTCGGATTTTTGTTTTTTAAAAAAGAAAAAAAAAAAACAATTTGCAAATTAAATTTTTTTTTGTTTGTGAAGATATTTTTTCGCTTGATACAGACCCCCCCCCCCCCCGCCTCGTTCAACACAATGATACGATTTACTTAGAGCAGTGACAGATCAAACATCTGGGATCAAAAATAACACGGGCAAAGTGGCCAGTGATCAACAGCCAGTTAGGACCAGTGTTGGTACTGAGCAAGTGCAGAGTTAGCCCCGTGGTTAATGCACTGACGATCAGACTGTTAAGCGGGGTTTACATCATTCGGCAATGTGACATGGAAGGTGGGGGAGTGATAAGATTTTGCATATTGCTTTCTTACTTTTCCTTTTTCCGATCAGGTTTTCTCAGCATGATGCCCAAGTTCTCTGGACTGCAGACAGTGTTCAAATGGGCAGAAAATTCTTCAAGGTTCTGGAAAGCAAAAATAAGAAAGTTTCAAGAAAGTTAAATAGCAAAATTGATTTCTTTGTTATATGTGAAATCGTCAACTTTTTTATTTTTATTTTTTTACATGCCCACTCAGACATTTTCTAAGGTATAACAGGATTATTTGGAGGTTCCGTTGAAATTATTTTTGGAAGATTACTTAGCCAGCATCATTATTCATAGAAGTAAAATTCAAACTTAATGGTCATGAGCTATATTCTCCTTTAGTGAGGAAGACATCTCCATCTTCCATTGATGAGAATCTCCCAAGGAAGCAGGATATTCAAGTCAAGAGAAGACGTCTTAAGCTGCTTATTTGATGATTGTCCAATGTTTAAAAAAAGGTTTCCTACATTACTTTTCACGGAAGATGAGGACAGTTGTTGTTATTGTTGATGATGATAAAATTAAAGTCAAAGATAATCGTGTCACTGTGGACATTATTTGACGTGAAATTGCAGTTTTACAAAACGTCAGCTGAATTTATTCGGATGAGACAAACCTTGTTCAGTGATACATTCAACTTCTTTAGGAGACTCTGTGAAGGTTCCGGAAATTTTTGGATGACATTAGCACGAGCCTGAAATAAATAGCACAACACCGAGTGAGAAAAAAAAAATCAAGTTAATTGTGGTGCGTTTTTAATTCGTCTCTACTCTTCATGTTAATTTGGGGATCAACGTATCCAATACGAGAGATAAACAGACTTGAAATAGATCGAGTGTATAATTTGAAAAAGCATCCAACTTATTTTAGCAAGAAAATTTCTCCTTCCAATATTCCTTGAAGGCAAAGAAGTTCTAGCAGCAGAAAGAAAAACTTTAAATATTATCGTAAACTTCAGGTAAAGCATAAAAATTCGAGCCGAGGTTAAAAAGTCGATGAGAAGAGAGGGAGTTGTCATTGAAAAGACGACTTACCTCTGGTGTCAACTGGATTTCATCAGGAATGGTTAACATGTGTTCATTTGCTACGGTGGCAACGATAAGATTTGTGATGTCGGTACAAATTGTCTTCAACAAATGTTTTACCAGTTGAGCCTGGGTTGCTTCTGAAAGAAAATGGTTTTGAACTCTTGTGAATCAAGCAAATAGAATAATAAAAGTCTATCTTTGCTCAGCTCAAGTGGATAAACATTCGTTCTGCTCATTATGAAACAGCTTTTCTGGTTTTTTTTTTTGCACATTGTCCAAACAAATCCCCCCCCCCCCCCACCTCGGTCTTCTTTTCAGGAAATCCTGTTCTAACAACAATGCTAAAAACAAATCATCTCACAAGAAGCAACTGAGGAATGTCAAGCAAAATATTTCAAACACAAACATTTTTTTTATTTTGAAAATCAAATGAATACGTAAATAATTTACATATAGTCGTTTTACGTTTTTTTATTTATTTTTTTTATTTCAACAATTCTATTTTGGCTACTACAACTACTCCTCCAAGAACTGGTTCAAAGATAAATTTATGTGAGGAATTTAGACGAGTCAAATATGGAGAGAAGGAAAGTAACAACGAAATAAGAAAATCAAAGAAATTAATCAATTTGAGTCAATGAACGATTCCATCTTAAAAACACACAACTGACAATAGGTAAGGAGAACAAAACGTTTAACATTTTAGTGACCAAATCTCAGGATTTTTCTGACATTTTTCGTAATAAAAACATGACAATTGCATGAGTGCACAATTTTAAACTAACGAAATTACATTGAGTTGTAAAAGATCGTCTATCGACTTGATTTTTAATTCAAGAATTGATCTCTGTTCCTTAAGATACTAAATATTTGTTCATAAATAATCATGAATAACAATTTCTTGCTAAACCTACCGTGAAGGAAAATGGAAAAGAAAGAAACCTTAATTTCATCTTACCAGGGAAATACTTGATCCCCTTCTCCATAAGTATCATATTTGACCAGAGTCCACACACTTTGTCGTGTACTTCTGTGAAATTCTTTTTTCTGCCTGCCCCCGTAGCTGAACCAGAAGTTTCAAAAAAGATGGATTTAGCAATTTCTTGATATTCTTGGGAAAGAGGCCTACAAGAAACCAAGCAAAAGATGCGAATATTTCAAATTGTTGAAATCCGAGGCACAAAAATATTGGAGAATTATACTCTTAATAAAAAAGATACAATTGTTTCACATACAGTATTTTATGTATCGGCTCAAAATTTGAGAAAATATTTTAAAAAGCGGGATCACTAAAATCAATCAAATTACATTCTTTGGCAAATGTCACAGAAATCTGCTTGTTACCAAGTTTACAATGGACATAATAATATTAAATAACTCAGTTCTTTTTTTGTGTGAAAAAAAGTGAAAAAAAACAAAAAAAAACAATTTGAAAATTCTTGCAAAAATCAAACAATTGTCAGATTTTAATGAAACTTTAAGGACTTATTTAGAAATTATTTTTGAAGTCATTAAAATTTTAGTAAAAATATATACACATATATATCTCGAGGTAGAAATCGCAAAACAGAAATTTCCATGTTGCAATGTATTATTTATAAAATAAATTTAATTATATATATATATATATATATATATATATATTACATCTGTTACCCACCTCTTCATGTAAATTCATGAAATTTTAAGAAATTAAATTTTGTTTTGAAAATTTATTTCATTAGTTAGACACAGGACTCATTGGGGAATGTAAATCATGTATTCCTTACCACCAAACAGAATGTTTTCCAAAATATCTGCTCCAAATAGTAAAGTAAAAAAATTCAGTAAACTATTATTTAATTAGATAAGCTTGTAATTGCTTTTATCGACACATATATTTATTAAGGACATTATAGTCTGAAAAAAAATAAAACTTTTTTCAATGAATAATGAATTCTTACAAGAATTGTTTTCATAATAATTTATAAAATTTCAAAATTTTTAAAAATTCTACAAAGCCATGTGGCAGTTGGGTTATTAAGTTGTTAAATGAAGACTATATTTACCAATTGAAAATTGAGCTAATGGATTTTTAAAATAATTTCTAATTTTTTTTTGTGTATAGGAAGTTTTTTTTAAGTATGATATTTTCTGTGTTATATTAAAAATATATAGTTTCTTGGTTTCTTTCTCTTACAGGAAAAAGATTTGGACAATGACACTAATTCTGGTCAAACATACTTAGTCATTCATACTTTGCTCTGTTCATAGCTCAGTGATTAAGAAATACTTTTATTCTAAATTTCAGGCTATAAACAAGTAATGTGTCTAAATCAGATTAATTTAACTTTCCATTTACTAATTTTCTAAGTGTCACAGATGTATATTTTAGTTTTGCAAGATTTTAAAACTGTGAATTAACTCTTGTTTACAATTTTTTTTTTTTAATCATATCACCCCAAGCAAGGCGATAACACCACTGATGCACAGGGGGCTACGTAAGAGTAAAAAGATTGGAAAAGAGAAAGCCGGAAACCACATCCAAACCAGGAAACAAGGGATGAGCCTCTTCACCTGTTCAATAGACGTGGGTGGAGTGTGAACTGGGATGTGTTGATTGCTCAAAAATGGACAAAAATTTGAAAAAAAATTACAAAATTTTTTTTTTAAAAGTTGAGACCGCAATCATTCGATCAATATAATTTCTGTTTGAAATACACCAGAGTATTTTGCTTACTAGAAATAGTACATTTATTCATTTAGCTTTCAATTAAAGCCAAAATTAAAGCTTCAAGAAAATGTTTATTTTTAAATTTAAATTTCAAAGTTAGGTATCGGAAATGTGTGGAGGTATCTCGGAAGCCTAATGTCGTTTGTCTGCCTCTTCAACTCTTACATTATCTGGGATGGAAATTTTGACTTCATACTTTTTCTTTTTAGTCCCAGTAAATCAATGTTGGATAATAATGAAAATTTTTCAATTCTGAAGCACAGAAGAGCGATGAGCAGTTTTAATGCTGCAACAATTTGTTCTTTTTTTTAAAAAAAAAAGGGGGTGGGGATGAAAACCCCTTTTCTTAATCATGTACATACTGTTCTTCACCCTGCCAACTCATCAACCATTTGAGAGTCATTCAAACGTTGCAGACATTTTGGCCAGTAATAGTGATTAGAAATAGGCTCATCTTGCTGCAGGATAACACAAAACTTTATGTTTCAAAAACAACCTGTCCTGCCAAAAACTGATATTTAGACAGAAAAGTTCTTCCTCTCCAGCCTTCATGTAACCAGACCACCCCCCCTGACCCCGTTTTCTTACAGTTATCACTTCTTTTTTTCTAGGCCATAAATATAAAACATATTCATCAACAGATGATGTATGCCAACAATGATCTGGGCTTGAAAATGCCTTGAAATCTCAAATTTTATCATGATGAAAAAAAAAATTGGCTGCTGGATCATTGACAACATTGGGTTCAATTTGATGCCGCTTATTTTGATGAATAAAGCCTATGTTTTAGCCAAGTCAGGTTTTAAAGAATCTGGGGTTCAAACTGACATTATTTGGTTCCAACCTGACATTTACTTTTTAACAACAAATATTTGAAGATCTCGTGCACCTTGTCCCACCCCATCCCTTCCAAGGGGAATGGGATTGTTTTACACAGGTCTTAGCCGAGACAAAAATACCATTAACCAGTTAAGCACACAAGAATCATGGTTTCTGTACGAAAACCATGACTGTGAGCTTTCTCTTTCCTCAACAATGTCCAAACTTTTAACAATATGTATAAATATATAAAATTTCCCTTCAGGATCAGCTTCCCGTGCTACAATTTCGTGGCACCTTTTCAGACAGAATTCATGAGGGAGTGGATGCCTCACTGATGTAGACACAAAGTTTGGGGTTTTTCTATCATGTAAGTGGAAGCATATAATACACCCCTAATGACACAAATGAACTCTGCTAGACAACTTAAAGAACTTCAAGCAAGTGAAAAAAATCCTGTTGGAGTTAGTCAAGAGTTTACCAAATAATGCCGAATAGCAATACACAGAATTGATGTTCGCAAGAAAAATTAAATCAGTGTTTGACAAATTGTTACCAAGTAAAAAAAAAAAAGCCAACAAATAACAAAAAGGACAACTACATTTGTCAAAGTTAGCAAAGTGTTTTTCAAAGTATTTAAAAATGGAAAAGAAATCTGAGAAGACAGTGTAATATTATCATGGGTTAGAAAGATGATATATATAGTTAAAAAGAAAAAAGAGGAACATAAAAGACATTAAAATCAGCTAAAGAAAAGGTTTACTAAAGAAAGGCTCACAAGAAAGGAAGAACCTATGTGACAGAGAGTCAAGCACACGTTTAAAGGATTCAAAATTCCTGGCACCTGAAGAAGGCTGAAACGTCGTGTTATTCGTTTCTTTCTTTTTTAATTTTTGTTAAGAATTTTTTTAAAACAGAATTTCTACTTCCAGTAAATGTGGCAATATTAAATTGAACATTGAAATAAACCAGCACGTTCTGTTTACTGGTGGTGAAAGCTGATCTAGGCATCAGATATGCCCATTTAATTTGGAGTCATTAAAACAATGGAAATGAACGAAATAATATAGTTGATTACAATTGGAGTAAATTGAAACATTGAAATGTATTTTGTTTACTGTTGGTGAAATCTGATCTAGGCATAAGTTATGCTGTTGAATTTGGGATTATCAGAAGACAATGGAATTGAACAAAATGATTTTATCAACTGGAAATAGAAATAGATCTTAGTAAGCGAGAGGACCTTTGGAGTTCCCATGATTTTGCCAAACATTCATGATATGGCCTGGCTTATAACCCTCTGCGTTTCCTATATAAGCGCATAGTAATGCTGAAGAAAAGAGAAGTTGGATCACGACTGTGGAAGAGTACAGTTGTGTGTGAGATCGGGTCTCCCCGATGAGGGGGTGCAGACAAGAGTGACCAGAACTGTGTGCGTGTACAGTTGAGTAAGAATGGATCACCCAACCACTGAAGTAAGGTTGCTGACAATTTGAATCAAACAACCTCCTAACCGAAGACGTCTTTGTATGAAAAATGAGAGTAAAATATATTTTATATTTTACTTGCATTTGGTCCTATTGTTTCAGACGGAGGCTTTGTTGCGGATTGCATTTTTTGTTGCTGGCAGTGACGATGGAAGGACAAAGAAGAGGAAGAAGAATATTATGAAACGATTATGTGAAACTGATGTTTTGTGAAGAAGTTGGATTAAGGGTTCACAACAAGGAGATTTGATTTGAAAAGTTTAATCGTCGCCCTGAATTTGTTGTGGATTTTGAAATTTAATAGTCGCCGAAGGACTATGAAAAGTATTGTCATTATAGCAATCGCATTGAAAAACTGCTGAGTGTATGAAACAATGTTTATCACCAGCCTGACAACAATCAAAATTGCATCATCTATCATTTGTACCAGCACCTTTGAAAGGCACCGTGGTCCCAGCATTTTTTTTTTTTTTGAGAAGAATTGACTCCGTCAAAAAAGCCCAGAGAACATAGTTGAAAAGAGTTACATATCTTCTGAGATAGTTTAACAACAAGTGAACCCTAAACCCCCTCTCTCTCTCTCTCTGTGTCTGTCTGTCTGTCTAGACTCCAGTGTGCAAGTTATGCTAAAAACTTTTACTTTCTGTAAACTTTTTCTTTTGCTCTTCTTTTCTTATATATATAAAAAACATTAACAGTGCAACCATCAAACAGTTGTTTGTATGGCTTTCTATGGACATTATTTTTTTTCTTTTTGCTGTATTCTAAATGTTTAACACAGCCCCCCCGCCATGTCTACATCTTCAGTCGACTGGGAACAAATAACACTTCTACTTCCTGAATCTAATAATCACAACATGGGCAGAAAACAGATTGAAACCAGTGGGACCGGTTGACTGACCTATGGATGCTCAGGGACCTACGGCCAACCCCTTGAGTTCGGTTAAGACCGAATAGAAACCTCAACCTGTAAAGGAAGATGCTGGAGGTTGAAGGGTCAGGGTGGAAGACTTAGATCTGGTGCACATTGACCAGAATAGGCCTGTGGAGTGGAAGTGCTAAATATACGATCCCGTGACCAGGATAACCATCCCCCTGGGAGCCAAAGTGGTTAAACCCATGTATGTAGCAACACCCCAAGAATTTGTTGAACATTCAAGTACAATTACCAGAAAAAAAGAAGAGGGGGCGAATACTCATGAATAAAATATTTACTAATAAAAAGAAATCTAAAAAGGGAGAATGTCATTGAGTAAATAATGCATAACCTTGGCAACACAAATGAACTAAGTTAAATGCCTTAAGTAAAGAACTTCGAGTGAGTCAAAAAAACCTGTTGAAATAAGTCAAAAGCATTTCTAACAGGTGTCATGTTGAGTAGCCTAAGCAAGACTTAATATTATAAAAATATACTTATAACAATCCCATTTCCCAAAATCAAACTAAACATCTGAAACTTTTTTTAAAATCCTAAAAATTTTTAAAAATCAAATTGAAAACTTTTCAGCACCTCTTCATATTTGGCTTTTTTGTTTGGAGAAAAAAAAAAAATTTAAAAGTAAAGTTTTGACTGACTTGTATAATTGGGTAGCAATTTCCGTGACCAATTCATCCGGGCAATCAATCAATTTTCCTTCCTTCCTTATGACTTCTTCAATTTCTTCAATGTCCATAAAATGCAACTTTTGAAGTTGACCTCTGCCACTATCCATTGCTTCATCATCTGAATTATCTTCATGACTCACACGATATTTCTTTTTTGTTGATCGACTTTTGACCTCCCTTCCTTGAAAACCACCCCCACTTTTCGTGCTGCCACCTCCACCTGAAATAAAAAAAATAAGAAAACTAATATTTACAATCAGGCTGGATAAAACTGATTTCCATTTCACTGTTGAAGATGTTTTGTTTTTAATTTGATAAATTTATTCTATAAAAGCCTTGTTTACAGATTTATAGAAATTTCTTTACTAGGTGAAAATGTCCTGGGCAGCAGCCTCTGTTGAGTCATACTAGTGCAGAGATGGCGGAATTGTAGACCCATCATCAACTTTTTAGTGACCCACAATGAGTCATGGAAATTATAAAATATGAACACTATTAGAATCACCCACAAAAAATTGCCTTTGTATGGATATTAGTGCTGCATGCATAAAAAAAGACAAAGTATGGAACTTGAATTAAAACAATAGCAACTAAAATGTTTCTCATTAAAAAATTTAAAAAAAACAAAAAACAAAACATTGGTAACAAAATGAGTGACCAATTCATTTTTATGAAAATTCAAAAGTACAAAAAAATGATCTAGGAATTATAAGGTTCACCATCTCTGTCGATGGAAAATGGTGAGTGACTTGAGGTAGTGAGATACCCAATAATTCTTAGTGAAGGTGTAGATATTGGAAGGAGAAAAATATTGGAGAGTGGTTAATTGGAATGTCTCATAAAAAAAAAGTCCAGTCTAAAAAATATTAATTTAAACTCCTAAAATACTTACGAGGAGGTCATCAAAAGAATTTGAATTCAAATTAAACTATGTAAGCTTTACTAAGATTCAGAATAGGTGACACCAACCAGACGAACCCCAAGAAAGTTGGCATGACATAAGTAACGGGTTTACGAAATAGCTACGTGTCCTGGGTATGACGATAAACTACATCAGGTAGGAAGACCTCTGACCCGGTTTTGAGGAGCATGGAACCACCTTAATTGCTGTTATTCCCAGGTCTACCCTGATCCAGGGTGGTAGCACCCATTAGGGTCCCAGCTGTAGGCAAATAGTTAACCCCTAAACTGGGGTCAATACACTATGAAAGCATGAAAATAAATTTTTATAGTAAAAATAACAGCAATGTATTTTTTGGAAAAAAAACAAAAAAACCCAAGTTCCCAGCAATTCATTTGACTCAACAAAAACCTTTACAAAAATATGTCAATGAAACCAGATCTACAAATTGATTTCTTACAAAGAATTCATATTCTAGTCATACAAACCTATCCTAAAAATCTTGTTGGCATTAAATAACTCAATGAGGTTGAGATGCCATAAAGCAAAATAAACCAAACATCCAGAGGATAAAAGTATGGAAGACTGGTTAATCAGATTGGAGTAACACGAAAAATAGGTCCAGTCTAAAAATATTAATTTAAACCCATAAAATACTTATGAGGAGGGCTTATTTAATTATTAAACTAAGTGTAATATACCAGGTTTGATGATAATTCTGAACAACATTGCTGTCGAGACTCTCAGTACAATGGCTATGATGATAATTCTTCTGCTAACACAATGCTGGAAAAGACAAGCCTGCAATTCTGGGTCCGCAGTGCTGAATCAATGTTGTTAGCATAAGGAATAAATGTTGCATGACAATGTTGGGCTGTTAAGTGCTGTATGTGATATACGCTTGGGTGATCATGTCTTGAAAGAGACATGACTGACTGATTTCCCTACTTTCTGCAGTAGACTGGTTGCCAACCAAGGCTATAGAACTCATTCTGTCCTGTTATTTGACCCATAGCTGGAGGGAAGAGATGGATTATAATACCTTGCCCAAGGGTATTTGGGCATAAGTGAATGCAAAAAATTTGACTAGGATTCGAACTCAACTCTCCGATTTCTCGTTCCAATTTGATATCCACTACACTCACAACACAAATCCATTAAGCTTAATGGATGTATGTTGTGGTGCAGTGGATATTGACTCAGAACATTAAGCTTCATAAATTCTGTAGCCTTCACTGCGACTGCTATGACAACAATACTTCTCAAAACTTCTGGGGTGATGCTTAAACTTCAAAATCCGCAACAAATTTGGGGCAATGATTGACCCTTTGTTTAAAAGGGTTAAAACTTTCAACTCAACTCATAAATCACTTTGCCGGGGACCACTCAATTTGACTTCTTCACAAAAATCAGTTTCAAATAATCATTACACACAATCTTCTTCTTCATCTTCTTTGAGTCTCGTCAACATCATCAGCAACAACAAATACAATTTGCAACAAACACCTGTGTGGAAAAAAATAGGATCAGTCCCAAATGTAAATAAAATATATTTTATTTTCATTTTTCATACAAAGACATCTTTGGTGACATGCCATGAGTTAGGAGGTTGTTTGGTCAGAGCTGTCAGCACTCCCCATTGGGGAGGCCCGATTTTACTCGCTTCAATACTTGTGTCCATACTCTTTAAAATCAAAATCACTCTAAAGACCTTTTTTAACTGTCAGCTTGACGTCACTTCCACGCCATTGACAGTTAACTTCCGGTATAAACCCAAATGCTTTTGACCCCGGTAGACAAAATAAAAATCCAAATCCAAAAATGTTTTATTATTGCACACATGGCTGACCTTTTTCAACAAAATAGATTTCACTCAAATCTCAAAATATCTGTCACCAAGCACAAATTTTCATTGTCAAAAATTCATGATTCTTAAAGAAACCCGACAAACTCCGACACTCCAAGGAAATTGACATAACATGACTAATGAGTTTGCAAAATGTCCACGGGATTTTTAGTAACTTTACGGTTTATCTGTTTGTTTAGCAACCTATTTGTCCTACTTATGTTGATTTCAATGTAAATTTTGGAAACATGAATATCCAGGCCCAAATTAAAAAGCACTTCAAGTACAGACATCTGGGTAATTCAACGGGAAGGAGGTTCTTTGTTCGAGAAGCCAATTAATCTTATTCTGGAGAGAAATCTATATGCAACGGAGTAGACAAGTGCAGTAATTAGTAGTGTTTTGAGTAGTAGAGATCGAGAGAGAGTTACCCAAGGAAGTTACAAAGAAAATCAGCAGGAGACGCCTTTGTGCATGAAAGAATGTCCACCATAGACATTATTCACTAAGATATTGCAATTGCTTTTTTGCAAAAGAAAGAAATCTGAAAACTTCCATCTTATAATGTGCTTATGAATGAAGATCAACATTTTACTAATAATTCTCTCCACTTTCTTTAAGAATGATTAAAAAGAAAAATTAACATTGAAGATTTTATTAACAAGTCTTATTTTTTCATGACAATAACATTTACAAAAAAAAAAAGTTTACCTTTTTTTTTTCTACTTTCTTTTTTATCTTCTCTTCCTTCATCAAAATTCCGACTGTTGCCACTTTTCTTCTCCGCTTTGAAAACAGCACTATTAGATTTGGAATCCTGATAAAAAGAAAATAATTATGTTCTTATAACTATATTTATTCAGACATATTTCGTTGAATAATATAGACATATTGTGTCTACTTATTTTTATACTAATCGGCTGTCCAACCGTACTGATGTGCTGTGATACAGCGAAACAGATCTGTTTGCGGATGACTATATAAGTGTTTAATACAGATATAAAAAAAAAAAAAATACACAAGTTTACGTGAGTAGAATGACGTTTTAAATTGTTTGCAGATGATGAAAAAAATCTAGTTGCTTATTCTCAAAATATTAATTTAATGGGAATCAGAAATGAGATTTTGTTTCAAGATCATGAAAAAAGCAATGTGATGAAGAAACTATTACCTTGGCTGCTTTTGTCTTCATCAATTCTGTGAAAGGTTTCTTGCACTCACATACCAGTTTGTTGCTAGCAATGATTGTGTCACAACATTGGAAGGCATCTTTATGTTTGCTTGCAATCGATGACAATAACTGGTTGGCATCTTCAATAGTGATCACTGATGGAAGGTAAGACTGTCCCGAAAGAAGAAATAAAATGAAAGCTTATAATATAAAGAGAAACAACTTTGAGATTTTTTAAAACTTTTTTTTAATAGAAAGAAACGGAAATGATACTGAATTCAGGAAACTTATTTGAAAATTGACTATGAAAGCAAAATAAATTGGAGAAAAAAGCGAATTTCAATTTGTTAATAAATGTTGAATTTATATTGAGACTGTTACCCACTTACCAGGATGTCTATCCAAGTTGCATTACTCAAGGCTTCATCTACACTAGCTTCGACTTGTTCTTTTAGGCTGGCACCAATGCAACATGTACTGAGAAATTTTAATGGTTCGTTTTTAAATTTTCTTTTAATGAAGTCTTTTGGATCCCCAATTCCAAGTCGGGACAATGTGTCGTACTCTAAGAATAAGAAAAGAATTGCTTAATGCAAAAATAACTGAACAAAATATTGAATCAAAAGTAACGCCAATTATGAAAAAAATTAGTTTTTCAACAACCTGCTTCATTTAGTCTCAGTTATTCTCTGTTCTTCCTACATCCAAAGTGAATTTCATTAAGGGGAGGTAATTCCTCTATAGCACAATTTGTAATCAGGTTGAAAAAATATAATCTATTGGGATGAAGAGAAATACTGAAAATACTATCCAAATTATTTCATATATAGCTTAAAAAGAAAAACCGACAATTACTTTCGACAGGACGAGATTAAATTAACACAAAATATCATCTTTAAACCTGAAGCAGACGTTTGCAAACTAACCCGTAAAAAAATATCCCAAGAAATACACAAGTAAAACATCGAGTTTAACTAAAAGATTACATGAGCATATAAATGGGAACTTTTACAAACTGACCATAATGTTGACTTGAAGAATGCAGAAAGTGATTTACTAAGGTTTAAATATATTGAAAGTGCACTAATTTCAGAATTTTCTATGATAGATTTATGTCCAGGATCATACAACATATCTCCTTTCCTAACAAGACCACCGATGTTAAATAGTGATAAAACAAAGTGACTGAAAGCTGAATGAGGTCACAGCTAGATTATGCCTCTAAATATATTGGATGCCAAAAATGATATGGCAAAGCTGAGAAATTTTCAGTCTGACTCACTTCATAAAATGTGACCAAATATCAATTTTTTTGTCGGAATAACTTCTTGGTCATAATCAATATTTTTTCACTCCTACCTCATGGGTGTCAGTCAACAGCAAGCTGAGAAGTCAGTCAACATGCTTATCCAAGCATTTTTTTTTTTTAAAGTTGGAAAATTTTGGGTAAAAAGAATCTCTTCAAATGTCTAACAATCAAATCAATTCCATTTCTTTGAAGATTACAATTATTTTTCTACTAATGACATCTCACAGCCTAACAATTCCTCCGAATTCTAAATACATTATGCAAGGAGGCAGTAGTATGTTGTTGACACAAACTCCTTCCCAAAACCTGACCAAAGAGACTGGGTGGTGTATCTCTTCTTGGCTCGACTGAGAGGTTTTCTAAAACTCCTATGTAGGGAAACAGATGCCATTTTATAACTTGTAACAAAAATAGGATGTTGTCTGTCTTTTTCTCTTAAGAAATGATCACAGATTTACGAAAGAAAATATTATTTCCAGATATGTTATTTGACTCAGAACAAGATTATAAAAGAAAATTTCAGTATCGAGATTACAATTAATAAAATTTGTTTTTCTTAACATATTTAATGAATAAAATTGATTTTCAAATGTGTTAGAAAAAAATATTAAAAATCGAATAAAAGTGAAAAGAAAAAACAAGTCGTTTGAACTACAGACTTCATTTGAATTTATCATGAATACATCAATACTTTTATTGCTATCATTTTTGTATTTCATCAAGGTGTAACATAAAAATTGCAAAACAATAAAACCTCATGAATTGTCCACCTTCCTTTTTAACCTGTATTTGTATATTAAAAATACATGTTGCTGTAAAATGACTTTAGATAAATCCTTATTATTTAAAATATTTTTTTAATGAAAAAAAAAAAATAAATAAAAAAAGAACTATAATTATAGAACATTATAAATTAAAAGATATTTCTGATGATCAACTCACCAAGATAATCATTTTGATTGTAGAAATCTTCCACCCATTTATTTTGTGTCTTCACATAATTTTCTGGGTGGTAAACACCTTTCCCCTTTTGACCAATCAAAGTTCCACTGATCCGTTGACTTTTCAGCAATTCCTCAACAATAGCTGCAAAATAAAGAGACATTCATTCCAAGATGCGGTTGTCAAGAAATTACTTTGGATAATAACAGACAGAAGCATTCAAACAATATTCATAACTCTTACCAAGTCATTACATTTTTAAGACCAAAAGAGAATCAAGTCATATATGGCAAGTAGTTAGACTAAATATTTAAAAAAAAAAAATCTTTCTGTTGGACCTGATTTATGTCTCCAATTTTTGCTGATTTCATTTGTACAAGTGAAAGATTATTCTTTCACTGCTGGAAATATATTTTGTTTAAAACTTTTAGATCTCATCAAAATGGTTTGAAGGAGGCATAAAAAAAAAAACAGCACATTAATTTGAATTGTTAGAATAAAAAACAAAAAATATTCAAAGCTAATTCAAAAATATCTGTATAGGATATTATTTGTGTTCTTTAGACGATTGTCCTCATCTCTATTGCCATGTTTACGACATTTCAGGCGTTGTATGCTCCAGCCTTCTTCAGGTGTTAGGAATTTCAAACTGAACTCTTTATTTCTATCGCTGGGGTATATCATTCTCATTTCATGTACGATGCCACTTCTGGTAGCTATGTAGTTATCTCCCTTTAACTTAACTTTCTAAGTTATTTATTCTTCACTGCTGTAGCCTGGTATAAAGGCCAGAACATACAAGGGCTGAAATGTCGTAAACATGGCAATAAAGATGAGGACAATAGCCCGAATAATGTAAATACTACCTCATCACAGAAGTATAAACAAATATCCTTTTAGAATCTTTAAACATTTTCTGCCTTAAAAAAAAAAAAAAAAAAAAAATTCTAATGCAAATTTATATAAAAAAAAATTAACGGGTAGAGTTCTAAATATAAATATTCAATAAGTGAGTAATAAATATTATTATAAACTAAGATTTCATGAATGAAGATTTAATTTCTATTTTGGTTGAAAACTGCCACTTAAAAGTATTATGCATTCTTTTTCATAATAGTTCAGAATTAATGATGTTTGAATAAAACATTACAATGTATTTATATTAAGAAAAATTGGCACCCCCCCCCCCCCAAAAAAAAACTATTCCTAAAATTTCAATTCAATTCTAAAACTGTCATAACTTTGATGAGACAAACATGTTTTTTAGTTGCAACATTGAACAACACAGGAGATTTCCTTACTTTAGTTTTAAACGTTTTTATTTGATATTTGTTTTCTCAGAAAAATCATAAAGGAGAGACTTGTTGAATTTTAGGTAGATGAAGAAATTTAAGAAAAACGTTCAATGAAACGAAAGTGTAAAATACTAAAGAAGAAGAAAATTTCCTTTTCAAAATCTAACAAGATAGAGGAGCCGTTTTTATGTTTTGTTTTTATTGCAGATTAAAGAAAAAAAGCTCTGCGTTTACAGGCAACCATTTCTGTAAATCAGAAAAAGAAATTAATCTAAAGAATTATTTGGGAAAAATACAAAGAAAAAAAGTCTTACTGCAAAACATGTTTTCTTTAAAGCCATGCTGCTTGCAAATATTATACAGTGAAGTCGGTCTAAAAATTGAAACAAAAATGATTTAGCCAAGATGAACATTTAAAATATAGAAACAACTGGAAAGGCAAAGTTTTGATGCTAATTAGCCAATGGTCGACTTAAAAAGTTTCACGTCATTTTTGAATTGACATTATTATAGAATTGATATTTATTTGAAATTAGTGAACTTTAGAGGAGTCACAGAAAAACAAAAACAAAAAACAAACTTATTAATGGTGGCAAAATTTTTACAATTGTTGGCATCTGTCATCTAAAATATAACCAACATAGCCAAAATTTGTGATCCTTTTCACATCTATCATTTTGTTGAAAGTTTCATTATTTTTTTTGGTGATTATTGAATGTTTAATATGGAAATAAAAATGCATTTTGTCCATCTATGGATTAAATAGGACAGATTGGGTATAGGAGAAAGAAAACGGAATTAAAACCCCCAACTGCTTTGTGGGTAAACTCCACACAAATCCAAACTGAAGTACCAAATGGCACTGGTTTATCCTTTCCTTTGGATTTTGCCGGCAGCACAGAGACAGGTGGATCTTGACGTATGGACAGCCAAAGATCTTTTGCTTGAGTCTGTAGCACTCTGCGCTACACCATTGTCTCCCTTGACAGACAGATGCCAACTTCTTTACCAAATGTTCATTAATGAAACTCAATGGTAAAATAAAAAACCCAAGTTTCAATCTTAAGGTTATTTCAAAGAAGTTGATAAATATTAAGAAAATAAATTATTCAATATGAAAGAGTTTTTCAAATGTTCAAAAGCAGAAATTGCCCCACATACCTTGTCATGGCACTAAACAGACCTCGGATTTTGGCTCTCATTCGAGAAATAAACAAGTCAGTATAGAGGACATCTTTGTTTATATTATCCATTTTACCTTTAATGATCGAACCAAGATTTTGTTGTATAATCTAAAATAGGAAATATATTTGAAATATTGAGATGTGTGTGTGTGGGAGGGTGGGGGACAAAAAAAAAGAAAAAAAGCACAAATAAATAATATTGGCTATGAGGGCAAGATATGCTTTTTAGCAAATCACAATTCTACAGAAACACAAGCTTCGATAAAGTGATGAAAGAAAACTCCAGTGTCAAAATTTCTTGAAAAAGATCTGACTTCATATTCACTGAACCATAAATAAACTTGAAGGAGATCAGTTTTGAAATAGATATTAAGTTAAGAATGAGTTGCAAAAGAAAATATTTTAGCATGAACGGAATCCCTCCCAGCAAAATGTCTTATTGCTTAACAGAGCAGATTTCTCACAAATTCTGACAATTTGGTCCAAGGCAAATCAACTGTAAATATGAAAAAGTAACTTTGATTTCAGTTTTATGAGCAGACAATGATAGATTTTGAAAAAAGAAAATTATTCTATTTTTTCCTTTGCATATATTCTATGAATACTTACTGACAACAGAAAATTTGGCGGCAGGTCATACTGTTGGATCAAATCTATTATCAAAAGGTGGCCATTTTCTTGCAATTTTTCATTGATTTCTTCTGCAATTCTCATTTCGTAAGTCCTGCAAAATCAAATCAAGTGTCTTCTAAGTTTCTGGCTTGATAATAAACATCCATATAAATAGGATTTTAAACATATATGGAAAAAAAAAAAAAAAAAAAAAAATACAATTCTAGGATGAAAGCTTGTGTTTGCAAATTAAATTGTGTGGTTATTATTTCAAATTTAAATATTGTCAATATGCTATAATTACTTACAAAGAGAAAATATAATTAAAATTTTTTTTTCTTCTTTTTAGCTTATACCTAAGAAAAGTTATAACATTTAAATTAACCACATTAATTAGTTTATATTTTGGGTCAATTGGAACCAGAAAATCTCAATGACAACTCAGCTAATCTGCTTTCAGTTATTTCAAAAGGTTTTTTTTCTGATAAGATTAAGATTGTTTAGCATCTCCCAAGGGGAATTATTGAGTCTGTTATAAAATTTAAAACTTGAAACCTTCTCTCAGTTTCCATTCATTGTTAACTGTTGATGTTAGCAACAAAACCGTAAATGGTCAGCAATTATTGAAATATAGAGTAAACTTATGCATAACAGAGGATGACTGGTTTTAAAATGGATACACATCTGATTTGATTACTTTTAGTAACATATCATTAAATGAAAATATAAACCTTAAAATATGACAAATCAACAACTCAATCAGTTAAGTGCCATACGTGATACACGCTTGGGCGATCATGTCTCGAAAGAGACATGACTGACTGGGCAGAAGATTATCCCGCAGTAGGTTGCCATTGTTTTCTGCGGTAGACTGGTTGCCGACCAAGGCTATAGAACTCAATCTGTTCTGCTATTTAACCCATAACTGGAAGGAAGAGACGGATTAATACCTTTTCCAAGGGTATTTGCGCATAAGTGAATACAATGGATTCAACTGGAATTCGAACTCAGCTCCCCGGTTTCTCGTTCCAAGCCGATATCCACTGTACCACAATGCACATCCTAAAATATTGTAATCAACAACTACCTCGCCTATAAGGATAGCTAAATACATATTCCATAAAATGAAGAGTTTTTATTTTGATCAGTGGCCATTTGGACTTACTTATTAAACAACTGGCCAAGCCACAAGGTTATGTCATGGTTATGCCGTGTGATATCATTGACTTTTGTTTCAATGTGAGAATAATCAACATTCAGAGCTTGTTTCAAATCTGCAAGATTCACCCGGCCTGTAATGAAATAAAGAAATTATGCTCATCAATTGAAAAAAAATGTTAAAACCGAAAAAAGAAATTCATTTACCAGACAATAATAAAAAAAAAAAAGTTTTAATTATTATGTAAAATTAGTATTTGCAAAAATGCATTTCCAATTAGAACAATTTTGTAGAAAGGCGAGATTAAGAGGAGATAAAAGTTTAACAAAGTATCATGAAATAAAACTAATAATTGAGGTTAAAGAAATTTAGATCAGTTTTCTTTTTTCATTAAATGAAACACTTTTATAAAAATTGTTTACAGTTGAGTTCAGCACCATGAAATCACCGCAAGAAAAATTCTCTAAATAAATTAAATTTAATTTTAGAATATCAAAGGACTTAACTGCAGTTATGAATATCAGTCAACCTCCTTCACTCAACCATACACACCTTTCAACAAAGAAAGATTGACCGTAATAAGACATTACCTAAGCCACTTTTATTTTACTTAACTGTTTCCTGTCTATGATAATATAATTAATTTTATTTTCAAAAATTGTCTTATCTCTCTTCTCGCTTATAAGGGGTTTGTTTATTGCTACCATATGCATGTCTGTTTCCCCTATTACCATCACAAGTAATCCCCCTCCCTTTTTCTTGTTTGGATTCAATATAAAATTGTGATGGACAGACAAATACAGCTCTTATTATAATATGTATGTATGTATAGAAAACGAAATTTGACAAACACCATTATGGAATGGATTAACTAATTAATATCTGAGTAAGTAGATGCTCTGTTTTTTGTAATTGAACAATATATTTATTTACATTTACTGGCCTGAATAATTGCAAAATCTTGTTAGGAAAATATGCATCCTCCAATCAAACCAGCGTCCCCTTGGAGAAACTGTGACTAGATTTGATGTGTGTTAATCCGTAAGATTCATTATCAAACAAATACCAAACAGTGCTAATAAACAAATTTTCCTGATTTTTAAAATATTCACATCTGCACTGTTTTTGTCTCTTAATGTAAACAAAGACAATTTATTTACAAAATCTGTTACGAAATGCATTAATTCTTTGAAAATATTGTTTAAACAAATAAAAATTGGTGCTTTGGGAGAATTTACGTTATAGCCATAGTGGGCTCTCGTCTTCTTTCACTATCACAGGATGATGGCTATCACTGTAGTCCAGATTCTGACCAACATTGCTGACGACCAGAAAAAAACATCATCTACGACCAACTTCACGCCATCCTCAAATGAGTTCCCCACCCCCACACGTTCCCATCCTCCTCACTAATGACATCACAAATATCAGGCGTGATTCCCATGGAATGCACCTCCTACAACTTGGTTTGATACCAACCAGTGCATTGCTGACTCACGGTTCCTGATGAAATACTTTGATAATTTTGTAAAATTTATTTTATACTAAACTTAATACTATTGTGATGTTGGAAAACAGTCCATAATTAAAGGTACCCTAATTGTTACAATTAATATTTAAGCAGAAATTAAAATCACGATTGGTTATAATTTCTCTTTTCTCACATATCAGTTGAAGAGAAGCAAGTGAACAATTCTTAAGACTAAAATGATAAAAAAAACAGCAGTAACGTTTCATAAAGTTGTGTGAATTGAAGAATTAATATTGTGTCTTTTACCTCCATTGACTTCGAGTTCTTCAAAAATTTCTTTTTCCAATTGTTGCCAAGTGAGATATTCTTTACCATCAAGAGTGTAGATAACATTGGTCAACTTCAACTCAACCAATTTCGACACAATCTCAATTACGTTTCTTTCAGAAAGCCTATAAATAAAATCAAGTGCATTTTACAAGCAGAACATACAACTATAAAATATGTGAACATATTGTTTAAAATTTTATATATTTGGAAAAGAGCTCAATATATTTGTAGGTAAAGACAAGGTGGCCAAAAGAATCAACATTGCATGGTGACTGTCAGTTTTAGGTGTTACATGGTTTGAAGATCATTTGGTGTATGAAACTGATAATTGCTATGCAGTGTTGATTCCTATATCTGTGCACAAATCATTTTAACAAAACTAAGTTGCATGTTTGAATTCTGATGATAAAGGACTTAACTAAATTCAAACATTAGGTCTAATCTATATTTATGAAATGAGGTAAGTTATAGTACCTCATTTCATAAACATTTACATCATTGTTGACCTCGTCTTTATCACCATATTCACAATGTTTTGGCCGCTGTATGCTCTGACCTTCTTCAAATGATATATGCTGGAATTTCAAACCAAACTTCTTATTTAGTCCACAGGGGTAGATTGTTCTAGTTCCACGTGCCATGCCTTCTCTGGATATCACACTTTCAGTAAATTCCATTTAAGTACTTCAACTCTCCAAATTTTTGTTTTCTCTATGAGTTCAACACCTGACCATATCAGAAGGAACAAAAACTTGGAGTGTTGAGTTATTGAAAGGAATTAACTGAAATTGAGACATCCATAAAAGGTATGGCACATGGAACCAAAACAATCAACCCCCATAGACTAAAAGGGTTTAGTTTGAAATTCCAGCATATATCACCTGAAGAAGGCCAAAATGTTGTGAATATGGCAATAAAGATTTAAAAAAAAAACAAAAAAAAACAACAGTCTGAACGATATAAATAGCATAAATCTTGTCTATTCTTTAAGACTATTTGCTAGGTTATGGAAGAATGTTCAATTTCAGATTTTACCTTACAGGGGAAAAAGTTTTCAAATGTAATGAAACAATATTTCTTTCTTTATAGGTTGCTTCAAGAATCTGACTCATTATTTAAAAAAAGTAATGATTTTAATTAACTTTATAATTAAATAGGTACCTAAATTTACAATGATTTTTTATAAATAAAAAAAAAGCTTTAATTTTAGCTTTAATTGAAAACTAAAAGATTAAATTTACTATTTCCAGTAAAGAAAATACTCTGGTGTATTTTAAATAGAAATTATACTGATTGGAATAGATATTTTAAATTTTTTTTTAGTTGTCTTTCTCTGTATTAAAAAAAATCTTCCAAAAATAAAATATACTTTACTAAAATTTTATTTGAGGAACATTGACTGATTTAAAGTATAATTAATCTGATTTTTAAAAAAATATTATTTACTCTAAGTTTAAAATAACACAAATGTATTTTTAAAACAAAACAGTAGCTGTGCTTTTAACTGACATCACCATGTTTTATGTAATTGACAAGGGGATGACAGTGGTGACATAATGATTGTTTTTCTACAGAGACTTTATCTGCAAAATGATTTAAGAAAATGATGTGAACACTTTTTTTTTTATAAATCTTAAGTACTCAGTAATCTTAAAAATGTTGTAAAATATTCACTTTGATCTAATTTTAGAAATGTTTACTTTAATTTTACTATAGTCATTGTTCTTAATTTCTGACCAAACTTTCCAAAATGAGAACATTACATGTTTTATATACCAAAATTTTTTTTAAAAATCTTATGCAAAATGATTTGTATTAAGCTTTTTAATTTTTCATTAGTAAATAAAGTTTTCACTTAATAACAATATTACCAAACCAGATGAAAGTAATGCAGAATTTTAAAACATTATTTTATTATTCATTGAAGATTTTTTTTCTTAAGACAATCAAGTGTCATACATGATACACGCTTGGGTGAACATGTCTCTTTCAAGATATGATTTACTGGGCAGATGATTTTCCTGCAGTAGACAGACGAAAATTTAATTTCTCAAAATTTCATGAAATTAACTAAGTGGGGAGTAAGAAATGTAATATTAATAATTTCATTTATTTGTGAATATGTCCTGAGAGTTTCATTAAAATCTGACAGTGATTTGATTTTTGTAAAAATTCACAAATGAATGTGTTTTTCACCGGTAAAAAAAAAAAGAAAAGAAAGAGAGTTGTAATAAATTTTACATTATCCACAGTAAACTCTGGTAACAATTTGGTTACCTGCTGACGAAAAAAGGTTTTTACCCAAAATTTTTGAACGTGTTTAGAAAGGATATTTTTTTTTTAAATAATGAAAAATTACTTTGATCTTTTTGCTCTTTAACAGACATTTTTTGACGGAAGAACTTTTTTCTTTATCCAATGCTGTTTTTTTTTTCATCGAATTAGTAGAGGTACCTAAATGATTTAGGTTTAAATCATTCACTTTTTAATATTTTTCAAATTCTATTTTTTGTCATCAACAAGTTTATCCTTATTCTCAAAATCGCTCGATGTGAAAATCACAACAAAATTTGCATTTTCCCCTCAATTCAATAACAATTAGCTTCCTTTTTTGTTGTGTATCTGTTTTTTTTTTACAATAAACAATAAATCTGTAATTTTACCTTTAACAGTTAAATTATAAATATTCTACATTTTTAATTAAAACAAAAAATAACCATATCTGTCTGTGTTGTTTAATAATACCAAACAAATTCAGCTGAGATGAAAAATCATAATTGTTTTTTTATGCTTGATTCTAAACATAAAAATTTGCAATTAAAAACAATTCTTAAAAATGTTGAGCAAAAATACTTTTTTGTCAAAGAGAGTTTTTAGTGGTAAAACGTTTTTTTCACATAGAAAAATGTATTTTTTTAGTTATTTTAGAGAAGAAAAAAGGCACAACGTACACAACAACAGCAAAAAAATGTTCTTTTTAAAACCTTTTTTAATTTGAAGTTTATGAAATAAACTAAAAACAATCAGAATTTTTAGGACGAACTTAATGAGTGGATTAAAAAAAAACAACGGTACAAAAATAAATATATCTTTTTTATTTTTAAAACAAACAAAAGAACGGAATTTTCCTTTTTTTTTTTTCACTATTTCAAAGCCGGGTAAAATTTTATTTTTTTTACTCGAATGTCAACAAAAAACATTTTTCGCAAATGGCAAATAAATATTTCCATTAAAATTTTTCATTTTTAAAAACGGAAGAAAATTATCTGAAAACTTTCATTTTTTTTTTTTTCTCGCCATGTATGAGATTTATAATATATTTATTTTTATTTTCTTCCAAAGTTTGTTAAAGGAAGATTAAGTTAAAAATAAAGTTTGCGAAGAGGAACTTTTGATCAAAAAAGTTAAAGGGGAAAGATTTGGGGGGGGGGGGGGGTTACGACACTTAAGCGATTTTTATACAGAATTTGTTGGAAGCGATAATAATATTCTGTTCCCCTTACAAAAATAGGACAATATTAAAAAATAAAAAAACTTTAAAAATAGTACAGAACCCTATTTCGAGCAAGTTCGTTTTATTTATTAATTAGTCAGAAAATACATTTAAAAATTCTTGCTTGATTTATGTGCAAATAAAATTAAATTATCCTTAGCGATATAAGTTTTACTTTGAATTTTTTATTAGTTGAATTAATTTCAAATTTTTTTAAATAGTTAAGTTTAATTTACTGAAAACGCACATAAAAAAGTAAAAACGAAAGTCCATTTAATTCGGGACAGGACATTTTCTAATTTACAGCGGTTTTAACAGAATCACTCCCTAAACATTTATTTTAATGTCAAATCGCGAAATTACACCAAACATGAGGAAAAAATGAAAATCAAACTTTAAAAAAAAAAAAAAAAAAAGAGAATTCTAGAGATGTTTGCTTTTTAATTTCGTCTTTGAAAATACCTCCTAAGTCTTTTATTTTTTACCGATATATCGTCGCGAGTCATACAACGAAAAATAGATAGATTATAATTTATAATCTATCTAAATGTCAATTTATAAATGATGTTTAAAAATTTAATACGCAAGAAAAACCAAAGAACGAAATTTAACAAAAAGGAATTGGGATTTAAAATCCTGATAACAAAAGAAAAACAAGCATTTTCCACGTCAACAAAACTGAAAAACACATCATTCAGTCAGAAATAACACCTTAACTGCAAAATATATCCAAAAATATATACAAATGACATAGTTATTTCAAAATTACATAAAATAATATTTTACAAAACTTTCATTGTTTTTTTTTAGTGTTCAAAAGACTTAATAAAAACGAAAACAAAAAAAAGCGACATATGTTTTTTTTTTTTTCATTATGAAACACAATGTCGACTAAATTATGACAATCTTTATCAAATATCAGAAGCGTAATA
Source organism: Ascarosepion bandense (assembly GCA_037127315.1). Taxonomy (NCBI): domain Eukaryota; kingdom Metazoa; phylum Mollusca; class Cephalopoda; order Sepiida; family Sepiidae; genus Ascarosepion; species Ascarosepion bandense. Next base: position 734,979 of record JBBBDQ010000443.1, read on the forward strand.
TAATTCTTGATACAGTCATGACATAGGTTTCAGGTGACACTCACTTTTGTAGAGAAGATTTTTGCTGAACGGCTTCAAATTCGGCCTGAAGGCGCTGAACATCCAACCAGTCGGCCATGTTGATACACGAGTTTTACTCTTTGCAGGAAAAATAAAGTCAGAAAATCTTTGATTTCCGGTTCCTTCGTATGTTTCCATGGAAACCAAACATTATTTTATTTGAAAGTTATTTGAATTTTGCCGGAACCGGTAGACAACCGTTATTAAAAATTGACAATTACTTATTTAAAAAACTTTGTTATAACTCCAACGGAATATACCATTGTGTTTTATTACTAGCACTGTTTTTTTTTTTTTGTTTGATTTCTTGAGAATAATTTTTGTTTTTCATTGTAAATATTCATTAGGAATTCTAAAAAAATCTAAATGTTGTTTTCTCTCTCTCTACCCTCTACAGAAAAAATTGTACACATGGAGACTAGTTATAGCATTAGATTAGAGTCTATGAGGTAATCTGGTGGTTGTGGTAAGAATGATAAGTAAGAATGTGTTGTTTTGGTGCAAGAATTATTGTGGTATGCTAGGGTCAGTAATTATGTCGAACTAAGTGTAAGATTAAAACAAAGGAAGACCAGCCCTACCCCAATACCCCATCATCTTTTGGCTATTGTACTCATTGTACCATATTGCCATCGGGACATTTATTTAATGTTAGAGATTGTGGTGATACCGAGCAAAAGTGATGAACCGGATGTTTGCACTTTCACGACCAAAAAGCAAATGAACAAAAGTCGTTGCTGCATCACCGGCTCCGCACAGATGCTCTGGTTGAAAACTAAAAATTAATTAAATATTAAATTTTCAGTTTGCGAGCCTACGCGAATTTTATTTATCAGAAGCTCAGAACCAAATACAAGTGTGAAATTCCAAATGAGCTGCTGTGATCCAAAAAGTAAGATATAAAAAGCAGATACAGAAAGCATCGACAGGCAGACCGACTCGAGGAGAAGAGAGTAATTAGTCTCTCCCTTGACCCAAGTCAAGCAGCTTACTATGCTCGCCTCCCTTACCTCTTTCCTTCTTCTCTGTCTCAAAAACTACTTACTGACCTAAGGAGCTATTACATCAAAAACATTCCTTACTTACACGCTCCCAAATTCTTAAGCATTAATTCTCTTTCAGCATTTTATTGCCATGAACATTTTAACCTCCGTTGGACCTATACTTCATGTATTACTTCAATTATAAAAACATTAATTGATATGTGTTATATATAAAATGTTATCTTTCAACTCAATTTGCCTTTCTTGGTTTATAACCTTTCTTTATGACTTATAGTGGGCTATCTGTGGTGATACCACCGACCAAGCAAAAGCGAGCAAACCGGATGTTGGCTCTATGCGGACCAGAAAGTGAATGAATAAAAATCACCCCTGCGGATTCGCGCAGATGTTCTGGTTGCAAAATAAAAATTAATCAAATATCAAATTACCATTTTTATTTACCAGCCAATGGGAAGCCCGAAACCAAATACAAGGATGAAATTCGAAACTAGCTGCGTTTGATCCAAAATGCTGATATAAAAAGCAAAGACAAACGCTTCGTCAGACAGTCAGGACTTGAGGAAAAGAGTGTAATTAGTTTCTCCCTTGGCCTAAGTCGAGCGGCTACTATGCTTGCCTCTTTCTTCTTTCCCTGTCTCATAAGTACTATTCTAACCTTTTACTTTCTCCCTGTTCTCAAAAGTACTTATTGACATCTTCAAAGACCTTCCACACAAACCAACTTACTGACCTACTGACCTTTGAAGTGGCAACTTCTAAATGAACATTCTTTACCCACAAGATGCTTCCACATTTCTAAGCCATAATCTCCTTCAGCTTATTATTTTGCCATAAACTCTTTTACCTTTATTTCAAGCATTACTTATTTTGTAAAACATTAATTGAAATGTATATATATATATATATATAAATGTTATTTTATACTCTAATTGCCTTTCTTGAATTTATAATCATTTTATGAATTATAGTGGGCTATCTTCCCACAAGGCCAAATTCCGTTAACCTGCTACGGAATACTACTACCCCTCACAACAACTAGAAAAGGAATAAGAGATACCCGCTATATATATACAACAAGGCCAAATTCCGTTAACCTGCAACAGTATACAACTACCCTTCACTAAAATGGACTCTCCACTGCTAACAGAAAAGAATAAATAAGCAACCGACAATAAGATTTGTAGTGATATCACCGACCGAGCAAAAGCGAGCAAACCGGATGTTGGCTCTATGCCGACCAGAAAGCGAATGAATAAAAATCACCCCTGCGCAAGTGGATTCGCGCAGATGTTCTGGTTGCAAAATAAAAATTAATCAAATATCAAATTACCATTTTTTATTTATCAGCCAATAGGAAGCCCAGAATCAAATACAAGAATGAAATTCGAAAAGACTTGTGTTTTGATCCAGAAGGAAAATATAAAAGGCCGTGAAAAAAGGCACCCAGACAGACAGCCACAGACAGAGGAGAAAAGTGTAACTAATCCCCTTGACCTACTATGTTTACCTCTTTCTTCCTCCCCCTATTCTCAAAGTACTAACTGACCTTTTCTAAGACATTCCACAAACCAACTTGCTGACCTACTGACCTTAGAAACTGCAACTTGATAATGAACATTAATCATATGACCAAGCCTTTTACCTTTCAGCATTATATCTTCCTTGAATATTCTTTTATCTCTTTCAGCTCATTATTATCTGCCATGAACTCTCTCTAACTTTTATTTCAAGTATTATTTTATTTGTAAAACATAATTGAAATGTATATATGTATAAATGTTATTTTACACTCAAAATTGCCTTTCTTGAATTTATAATCATTTTACAAATTATAGTGGGCTATCTTCCCACAAGGCCAAATTCCGTTAACCTGCTACGGAATCCTACTACAACTAGAAAAGGAAAAAGAGATACCCACTATGAGATCTTGTGAAAAAAGAAAAGCAGGAATTATTGACTTGAAACTTTGATATTGATGTTGCTGCCAAGAAACCCAAATCAAAGAAGGACTTATAAATATAGAAGTTTAAGTTAATAGAGTAAATAATATAGAAATATTCTTGTCATCAATACCAAATTGTAGAATGACATTCATAGACATTGAACAAAAAAAAAACATATACTGAAATTTTAAAAAACACATTACAAGATCTATCAATAAATTTAATCATTCCCCTGTAAAAAAAAAAAAACAAAAAAATAAAAAACCTTTGTTGAAGAGCTTGGAAAACCTGCAGTACTTTTGTAAGGTAATGCGATAGATAGGGATTTCTAAAGAACTGTTGAAAGATATTTACAAAGTTGCTGTAGTTGAGACCAGGCCTCCAAGTCGAAACAACTCTCATGATGGATGATAATATTTTCATTATCAAATTGTTAATGAATTCTTTTACTTTATGATTCATAGCTAAAATAATTTTATTTTTTCCTACTATATATAAGAAGTAAAAAATTAAAAATCTGATAAATGATACTTCTGGGTTTAATTCATTATTTTTTCTTACCTATTTGATATCATAAAATATTTAATTACACCCAATGAGAGCTTTAAAATTTTTCTAATATTAGAATTTAATAAAAAATAAAGCACTAAAAAGGTGTGGGGGGGACTGATAAAATTGAATATTAATCTCTTGAGAAGGTGATTTGGAATTTTTCTTATTTGATCTTCAATACTATAGGATACAAATCCTATATAATCCATCAATCAACTCACAAAATAAATTGCACACCCGCAAAATCGGACTCAAGCGGCTTTGGAAAAACCCAACTAAGAAAAATTCACAAGTCAATGTGAAAAGCATATTCTGAATCCTGATTGCATGACAAATCAAGAAATTTAAGATACATCAGCAAAACAGTTTTTTTCACAGCTAAAGAAAAAATCATTCTGGGAGCCTCCCCACATGACCAGAATTCTATATTTAAGGAGGTCTCCTGACCGGTCACAGTGAGTCCATCAGATGGAAGCAGTAGCTGACTGTATGGTGATCATGTGTATTTCTGCACAGTTCACTCATATTACACACTCACACATGTACATACATGTTCATACTTTACTCCTGTCTCTCGTGTTTTCTTCATTCACGAAACACATGACTGCCACAAGATGTTCTTATGCGTTCCCACGTTTTCCCAAGGCTTATAAAAAAGTGGGGACACACGTGTTACGCCCCAGCAGTTCCAGTTCAAGTTCGAAGCAAGGCAGTTGGCAGTTTCAGCTGCCCACGATAGCGCCATCCTCAATCTTACCTAATTTGCTCTCACATACCCATACTAATTGCAGGACGCAATTAGCTGCCATTTATTTCTTAAACTAACAAATGCACAAATCTCTCACATCTTCCAATCGGAACTTTCATCAACTCGACACTAGTATGTACATTGCATTCTTTCCTTCTTTCAGAGATAGTAATCTCAACTGACTTTTCATCATGTTTTTTAACGTTACAAGGGAAACAACTTTCTTTTTACTATTTGCACACTTAATCTCAACTCTGTAAACTTATCATTAATACAATTCATTGTTTGCTTTTATTCAAGTGTCATTGTTGTCTTATTTCCAGCTTCAATTACATGAGAATGATTGGTAAATTTTCATGTTAAGTCCTGTCGCTTTTCCCCTTCAAATTTATCCAAAATAGCATTATCTCTGTGCAAATGTATATGCTGAACTTAAATCAACTGTTAGTTATTGAAGAAACTTACCTTTTTTATCTAAATGTCCATAAAAAAAAAAACTATATCTTGCACTTTTCCTCTCCTGTAATTCTCATGAAGTCATGTAATTAACTGCAGAATGATGTACTACGTATGCAACAAATTTTGGCAGATTTTTGGTCAATTTTTCTTCATTTACTGATACTTCTGGCAATGTACTTCCGGTAATGAAAGTAATGTGCTATTGTATTTCTACGCTTATTACTTTCATGACAGGAAGTACATTGCCGGAAGTTTCAATAAAGGAAGAAAATTGACAGAAAATTGCTGCCTATGTAGAACGTCATTCTGCAGTTAATTACATGACTTTGTGAGTTTTTTTTGTCATAAACTGAATTTCCAAGGCTAAATAAGTCCTCTGAGTAAATGGTATCATGGCTGAGACTAAGAACTACAATTATCCCTACTTAGCGCTAAACCCGAAGCAAAAACTAAAATAAAAGGGCTGAAAAAAATACAGACATACAGGCAGATAAACAGACACACACAAACATCTTGTCTTTTATATATATATATTATTGATTTTCTGCACTATTGTAAGAACTGCAACCTTGAAACTTCTGAATATCGTATTTTATGTCTTTGTCTATAAGTGTATCAAATTTGATTAAAATCAGACCACTCCTTCTATAACCCGATTTTTTCGATTATCAATTTTTGATATTTATCGGGGGTACCTTGGCACAAAACCTAGCTAAGAACACTCGCAGACGCTTATAGTACAACTGTGTAAATTTTCAAGAAAATTGGTTCAGCTGTTTCGGAGTCTATAGGTAATGGACACACACACACACACACACACACACACACACACACACACACACACACACAAACACAAAGTTTCATTTATAAATAAGTTTAGATCTTTTGGTATCAGCATAATTTCACTACCCTTATCAACTTATTCAGAAGTTTCAACGTTGCAGTTCTTACAATAGTACAGAAAATCAATAATATATATATATATATAAAAGGCAAGATGTTTGTGTGTGTGTCTGTTTATCTGTCTGTATGTCTTTTATACAAATCCACAATTTTTATCTGATTCTTACCAAACTTCACACAAATATTCTTTAGGCTGAGTCTGAGCTCCAGGACCATGGATTAGTTTTTAAGCTTTCATTACTCCCAAGCAACACCGGGCTATACTGCTAGTTTCTGAATAGAAATAAGCTGACCGAAATTAAATAAAAGCCGTATACAACTAAAGCAATTTGATGGAACGACAATAGAAACAATGGACACATTTCAAGTCAATTTTAAAACGGACAAACGTTTTGAAATAATTACAGTTGCAGCATGCAAAAAAGATAATGGTTAATTGATGTGATTGATATATTAAAAGTAGAAACAGCAAGACTAATCAATTTCATGGAAGCAAAAGGAAATGCAGCAGGATTGATGAAAGGCTATAAAGCAAACATTCGGCTAAGAGAGAACTATCACCCAAAGAATATAGAGGTAAGAAAAATTCCAGTTCATATCCTACCTCAGGTAGTCGCGGAATTAAACAAAATAATACGAGACATTTGAGAAAGAGTAACTGAAGGTGGTAGTAATTAGGCCCCACTGATAGAGAAAGTTTGTCGAGATTTAAGGATGTGCAGCAGATATCGGCTCAGAACGAGAAATTGGGGAGCCGAGTTCAAATTCCAGTTGAATTCCTTGCATTCACTTACACGCAAATACCCTTGGGAAAGGTATTAAACCATCTTTTCCCTTCATTTATGGGTTAAATAATAGGACAGATTGGGTTCTATCACCTTGGTCGGCAACCAGTCTACCGCAGAAAGCAATGACAATCTACTGAAGGATAATCTTCTGCCCAGTCAGTCATGTCTCTTTCGAGACATGATCGCCCAAGCATGTATCACGTATGGCACTTAACTGACTGACTGAATTTAAGGATATAAGATAAGAGTAAATCCCCAGATATGTTCAGACTTGTTTCCGTTGCCAAGTATCAAAACTGAAAGCCAAAAGTTAGCAATAATGGAGTACTTTGCAAAAATTGATCTCAAGTCAGCAGACAATCAAATAGAAATTGACAAGAAATTCAAGGAAATAACCATGATAAACACCCCTATAGGCTTATTAAGATGGACTCATCTACCATTTGGGCTAAAAAATTCCAGCTATATTTTTCCAAAAGCAATTAAAAAAATCTTATTAGAAAAAATAAAAAACATGATAATATACCAGGACAATATTTGTGTCGGGGTGAGAATTAAAGAAGAATTCAAATATTTGTGTAGGGGTGAGAATTAAAGAAGAATTCAAATATTTGTGTCGGGGGTGAGAATTAAAGAAGAATTCAAATGTAAAACAAAGCAAATTTTGATGAGATCAGAAAAGGCAGGCTTGACCATTAACAAAGATAAATCTAATTTTGACTGTACGAAGATATATTTAGGATATCAAATATCAAAAGAAGGCATACCACACTATGATAGACTAAGAAAGAAAGTAACAGAAATAGCTTCTATGACAAATAAAAACAAATTACAATCCTTTTTGGAGCTGATAAATTTTTATAGTAAATATATACCAAGATACAACAACATAAGGGAACCATTTGGGATATTATGCAAAAAAAAAAAAAAAATGAATTTGAGTGGACACAGAAAGAAACCATTGCTTTTGAAACCCTAAAAAATATGCTGAGGAGCAAACCAATAATAAAAAGTTTTTGTTCTCCAAAAAGAAATAACGTTAACCACTGATACAAGTGAGAAGGTGATTGCTGCTGTTCTATCACAATAAGAACAACCAATCATGTACATATAAAGAAGATTAACATTAGCAGAAACTAACTATTGAAGATTGAAAAAGAAGCACTAGCAATAGTATGGAGCATAGAGAGGGCACAGAAATTTGTGATAGGAAAAAATTCTTATTAAAATCAAACCACAAACCATTAGAATTCATATTGAATCTGAGAAAAGAATTTTTTTTATAATCGTGTGAACCCAAGCAAGGCATTTTACTGCCACTGTTGTGCAGGGTGTTACATTGGAGGAATGTTACGAGAAAGAGTGACAGATTACAGAGGGTATCAGGAAGAGAGCATGAGAAGGAAGAGAATACTGATGAATGGGGTGTACGGAGAAAAAAGCATGACAGAGAGGGTGTAAATTAGTGAGACAGAAGGTGACTACTGACTTTACATTTTAATTCTTGAAGATTGTAGCTGTCAGGAAAGCAGGTATGTGGAAGGGAATTCCACAGGCAGGAAGTGCGAGAAAAGAAGCTGCTGGAACAAAATTTATGTTTACAATTTATCGGTTTCACAGTAAAAGGGTGGGACCTAGTTGCTAATCTTGTGGCTCGAGGAAATTCATATATAGGGGTACCAGTGAGCTAAGTTCCTTGAAGCAGAAGCCGTGAAAATATTTGTAGAAGAGACACAGGGAAGTCACACTGCGTCGGTGAGAAAACAAATGTATCCTAGCTGCCAAGTTGGGATCGATCACATTACAGATTCTCTGTTGGATTTAGTCAAGGACACCTAGGTGGATAGCAGGAGCACCCGACCAGATATGGCAGCAATATTCAATGCATGGGCGGATGGTAGATTTGTATAATGGCGGTTTACATTGAAGGAATTCAACTCTGAATAAAAACTAGCCCACTGGACATGAGAGAAAAAGTGTCGATTTTTAAGAGGTGGGGAGGAGTAGTAAAATAATATTCAATGCACAGCCCACACAATTAGGACAGCTAGTTAGGTAAAAATGCTTTGAGATATTAGACAATTTTTAACTTTTTAGCAGGTGCCAATAATCGGACAGGACTGAGGAATCAGATATCTTACGACCCCACTACCCTATCTAAAGGAGTGATCCACTGGCAGAGAGGTGTTGCCAAAAGTCACATCCTCAAGGATTTTAAGATGAGCAATAAAAACCATGGCATTAGATTTTGAGATAGTGTATGTAAAAGGGAATACTATTCCTCATGTAGATGATTTTTCAAGATTGTAGTTCAAGAATGAAACAGAAGAAAGACAAGAAAATGCTGAAGATAAAATAATACACTGGGTAGAAACAGATTTTCTTCTTCTAAATAGACTCAAAATAGAAACAAAGTATTAAGCAGAATAGTAGAGAGAATAAAAAATAATATATGAGTAATTGTTTGATGGCAGAGTGACTCTTTAAGGAAACAAGGCACAAACTAACCACAGAAAATGGCATTATATACAATGAAGATGTAATAGTAGCTCCACAAATACTGAGAAAGGACATATTAAAAGGAGTACATGATGACGTACATTGTGGCATAACAGCAACGCAAAGAAGACTAAAGTTGCAGATGTGGTGGCTAGGATATTAAAAAGACGTAGAGGAATATGTTAAGAGGTGCCCAAAATGTGCAGAAATGTAGAACTTCAAGCAAGCAAAAATTCACTCATGGCCCAAGGAAGCAGAGTCATGGGTTACTTTCCACATGAATCAGACACATATTAGAGATAGGGGATTATTCTTAGTATTAGTAGACTCATATTCAGGATGGCCAGGAATTGTCAGAGTAAAAGACAGAAAAGCCACAACAATAAAACAAATACTAAGAACCATATTTTAAAAGAATGGAGTACCCTAGACAATAGTCACCAACAATGCACTCAAATTTTGCAATGAGAATTTATGTGCATGGTTAAAACAAATTGGATGCAAGATACCACCATATCACCCACAATCTAAGGGCATTGTGGAAAGAATTGTACAAACCCTGAAAATGTGATCAAAATCATTCTCACCACCAATGGAAAACATTTACTAAAGATGTTTCTGAGTTACAGATCCATTCCACATGCAGGAAGCAAACCGATCCCTTTGACATTAATGGGAAGACAACTAAGTCCTTTGTAATGAGAGAAAAGGTGTGGTATAGAAAGAATGAAGAGACAAATCTTGAAGAAGCAAATTTCTTGATGCAAAAAAGGTCACAACATAGCTATATTGGAAAAGAATGGACAAAATATACTGGCACATGCAAATCAGTTCAGAAAAAGAAATGAGCTGGAGGATGTGGAGATGGAAGATCAGGAACAAGGGCAACATATACTGGCACATGCAGATCAATTCGGAAGCAAAGATGATCTGGAGGATGGGGAAATGGGAGGTCAAGAACAAGAAGATACGGAAAGTTATAAAAGTCGAATGGAGCTGTAAATGGAAGAAGAGAGAATGAGGAGATGGACAAAGATGAGGAGGAAAATGAAGAGAGACCAAGATCATTAAAAAGAAAACATGAGAGACAAGAGGAAAGACAGAACAAAACAAAAATAATTAGGAGTATTAAGAGAAAAAACAAGGATGTATGACCTTTCCAATTCAGGGAGGTGTAGTATCATATGCAAATGAAGAGAACAGCATATATAGAAAGTACTTGGAGAATTTGGACAGAAAATAGACTGTCATCACAGAGCTGTGCTATGACTACTGCTACTCACATTGATATGTGAAACATAACACTACCAAAATATAAAAAATAACAAAATTTTAAAAAATCACAAAATTTAAAAAAAAAGGTACCAAAATTTGAAAAAAATAACCTTCGTTGAAATTCATTAATATCCTTACATTTGTAATTTACTTGTGCTTAATGTTTTTGCTGCTGTTTTTAATTTAACATAATAAATTAAGTTTTTCTTGTTATTTGGAAATAAGATTGGAACAAGGTGAAAACTAAACTTTTACCAAAATAAGAAGGGATACAGGAAACATACATTTACAATAAAACCTCAAACTTAGCAGGTATGACACAAAATGGCTGGTCTTGGCCCTCATCTATTTCCACAGAAAAATATGGCTGACTTGTACTTTGGTAATGTTAGAAGTTGTGATTAAAAAAAATTGGCTGGTAAATGAAAACCCAGTGAAAGAAAAACAGTTTTGATGTATGCATCTATATTTATATTTTAACTGGTTTAGATATGGTACAGATGCTTTTAGTAAAAAAAATATTAAGAGTACTTTAAAATGTTGAAAGATGTCTTGTTTTTGTCACTTAATAGACAGGATTCTTTGTTACAATTGATGAATTAATGAATTTTGATAATTCATTTAAAATTTCACCTACACAAAATTGTAGTGGGTTTTGGGGAAATGTTAAATAGCAAGAATATTTTTAACAGTGATTTCTACTTTGCTCTGGGAGTGTCGTCATACACTACAATCCCAACAGATTTCTGATTTGATCTCTGTGTGTATGTGTTTTATTTCTCGAACAGCAGTTTTTTGGACACACCAAAGATAACAACAGCCAGTATTTGTGGGGAGAATCCACTTTTATTTCTCCAACTGCAGTTCGGGTCATGGTCACAGTGCACATAACACTGTAGCTAGACATGGTAACTGACTAACACTACCAGCCAGACAACACTTTCTGTACAGACAAAGAAGACACCTTTCTTCTCTCAAGTTTTCTGTTACATATCTGTGGTTGCACTACTTAAGCCATGGAACATCCGATCATTGTACCATCTGCAGACCTTTATATTAATATAAAAAACAGTATTATTTACTCAACTCTACTTAAATTAAGTAGGTGATTTTATGATCATAGTGTCATTTATCCAATTTTACCTGAATTAAGTAGGTAACTTCATTGCTTTAGGCAATAAGTCTCATCCCAGGTAGCCGTATAGTGTTACAGGATATCTGGGTGACGTTAGAAATGCAACCTTACCTTGCTAGACAGTGAGAAGTGAAAACTAAGCTGTAGTTTTAAGAAACTTTTATCAAATAAAATATAATAAGAATGTTTCTTAAATTCTCTGAAAAATCTCAGCAACTTTTAAGAACAGGTCAAGCAGATAACCCTTTTTCTGAAACCAGATCCTTAGATAAGCTGAAACAAAAGATCAAAGACTCTTTAACAGAGTGAAGGACAATCCTACACATATTCATTGCATTTCTCAACCATTTACCAATTTCAAAAAATCTCAGGAAAAACAAAGCTTAGTTGTCAGTCTTCTTTACAATTTTGCTAGAAAGTAAGGCAGATGGGTCCACTCCACTCTCTGTGCCTGTTTCAAAGAAGTAAGTGTCTTTCTTCCTCTCTCTTTCTGCTTGCTACAAAAATGTAAGGATTTTTCTTCCTCTCTCTCTTTCTGCCGGTTTTAAAGAAGTAAGGGTCTTTCTTCCTCTCTCTTTCTGCTTGCTACAAAAATGTAAGAATTTTTCTTCCTCTCTCTCTTTCTGCCGGTATTAAAGAAGTAAGGGTCTTTCTTCCTCTCTCTTTCTGCTTGCTACAAAAATGTAAGGATTTTTCTTCCTCTCTCTCTTTCTGCCGGTTTTAAAGAAGTAAGGGTCTTTCGTCCTCTCTCTTTCTGCTTGCTACAAAGATGGGGGGCTCTCACACCTCTCTGCTTGCTACAAAGGAGTAGGTCTCTCTTTCCTCTCTCTCTCTCTGCCTACTACCAAGAAGAAGGTGTCTCTCCCCTCCCTATCTATTACAAAGAAGGAGGGTCGCTCACTGTTCTAATGTACTGTTAGCAACAAGGATACAAGTTTGCATTCAAGAAAGTAAACCTTCTAAAACAACGTTCTGGGGGCAAGAAATGGCTTGTTTATTTGAATGCTCACAAATTGAAAGTGCTCTGTTTTAGTTGTCTTACAGAATCTTTTTGCCTTACATTAATATGGCTGATGCTAACCTCCAAGAGAATCTCAGGATAATGTTTTCCACTGACATGAAGCAGAAAGATTATATTGATTGCTAATTGATTGCTACTAGAAAATTTGCTTTGCTGTGTTGTGTTAAACAATTTTTCTAGTCAGAATCTATCTTAAACATTCATACATCTACCATTTGTCCATGCAATGAATATTACTGCCATGTTGGTAATGTTTATTTACAAGATTATAAAAATAAGTGAATGAAGTGCAATATTTATTATTTACCTTTTATAAAGACTTGTTATTTACCTTTTATAATGAAAAATTAAAAACAATGTTTTTATTTTAAATTTTTTTTTAATTACAAAAGTATCAAAATATGTAAACCATATACAATGCAATATTTATTATTTGCCATTTTATAAATAACTTTGTAAATGAGTTTTTTATTCATATGTTTGGGTTTTATTAAAATTCTAATCATAACTTTTTAAAGCCATAAACATTGCCAAGTGAGTGAAGGTAGTTATAATAATAGTGGTGTCAAAGAAAAAACAGTTCTTTTGAAACATTGTTTTATTGTGTGCATGAAGGTTAAACATTGTCAAACTTTCATCTTTAAAGTTTTGAGAATCCTAAATGAATCACTCCTTCCTTCTGTATATTAAGCTATATATCTTTACTCAAGTGGTTTTCCAAATTTGGAGTTGTCCAGTCTTTTTTTGGGAGTGGTCAGAGGAATCAAACCACCTTTTTTAATTCCAACTCCCTTCATGCCTCATCACATACAACTGCTCCATATAGGTGGTGCTAATCTCTCCCTTCTCAGCAACTAACTGCTTCCTGTAATTATCCAATCTTTCAAAATGGCATAGTGAAAATGGACTTTTAGTCATTAGCTTGCCTCATGCTGTGATCTCTCTTGGCCAGATCACTCAAAAAGGAAAGAAAATTATTTCTACTTTTCCTTAAAAAGGTTTATCTTTTTTTTTTACACCCATGCATTTTTATGATCAACAGACCTCACAACATGCTTCTCCACAATCACTTCAGAATAGTAATTAAATTTTTCTTATCACTTGCATTTAAGGAAACTCAAATTAATGTTTAGACAAAAAATATTTCTTGAAACAAATGCTTCAAACTGGCTTCTCTCTCCATAGGAGATACTCCTTTTCTAGGTGGTTGATTCAAAACAGGTATCTTTTTCCTGGTCCCTTTTGTCCAGAGAAATCATAAATGTTATTCTGGTGACCACTGGGTTTTCTTTATCAACAACAAATGCTTCCTTCTTCTTGATATCTTCTAGTATACATTTAATGGTCTCTTTCTTATCAGCAGGAAGTAAGGAGGGTTGGTGGTTTTGGTTTTGCATGATCTTACTGAATTCTATTTAGATAATTATGGGTTTGATTCTCCTTGCAATTATTTTAAAACAATTTTCCAATGCATTTTTTAATTTTCTTCTCAACTTTTCAATCCATCTTCCTGTAATTTCAACAGTTATCATCCAGTTGGTAGACTATTTTCTCTTTCTTCCTTTTTTTTTTACTTTTCCTTTTAGTTTCATCACTCTCCAGCAATCCTCAGTGTCACAGTATAAAAAATCTATTCTACTGACATTAACTCTTTCTTTTGATTTTCATATTAGACAATTTCCTGACAGATGAAAAAAAAACTTGGGGCAATTTGGTTCTACAGAAGGTTACCGAGAATAACATAAACAGAGCATGTTAGTGATGAAGAAGTTTTGAGGACAATGGAAAAAGAACACATAATGAGGAAAGGGAGCTTGAAAAATTTGACACACACAGGGCATATTGAAGGCAAGAGGGAAAGCAGCAAGTAACCTACATAACAAGCTTGTGTAAATGCAGAAGGGGATTGGGAGAAATAGCAAAAAGACAAAACCTTCTTAGAGTTATAAAGGACAGGAAGCTCTGGAGAGCCATGATCAACCACATTCTAAAGGAACATAGCACATAAAAGAAGAACCTAGATTGAATAAGCACAGTATTTTTCATACTTCTAAAATAGTTTTTATTCATAATTTTTGAGATCACCAGTTTTCTTGTAAGCAAGTGACACTTTGGTAAATGTTTCAACCAACTCCAGCAAGAATCTTCTTCAGACCTCAAGTGGAACTCTTGTATACAATCCGTTGCTAAAAATGCAGGTAAAATGATTGGCTCCCTGTACCATTCCAGTAAGTACCTGGCTCCTAATGCTATTCTCTGCCTTTATAAGAGCCAGATCGGTCAAAAATGGAGTACAGTTGCCATATTTTGATGGGAGCTGCCCATTCCTCACTTTCCAGTCTTGACAGAGTTTAAAAGTAATTCCAAGGTCTTCTTGGAGAATAACTCTCTCTCTCTCTCTCTCTCTCTCTTGAACATCTTAAGATTGTTGTGATTGAGGAAACATCCTGAGAGTCTGTTCCACAATTTATTTGATGTGTGGGAGTCTCTCTCTCTCTCTCTCTCTCTCTCTCTCTCTCTCTCTCTCTCTTTCTCTCTCAGTTTGGATATGGTGAGCCTGTCACTGCTCTATCCCTACTTCCATGAAAAGTGCTCGGATGAACTACATTCCTCACTTTCCAGTCTTGACAGAGTTTAAAAGTAATTCCAAGGTCTTCTTGGAGAATAACTCTCTCTCTCTCTCTCTCTCTTGAACATCTTAAGATTATTGTGATTGAGGAAACATCCTGAGAGTCTGTTCCACAATTTATTTGATGTGTGGGAGTCTCTCTCTCTCTCTCTCTCTCTCTCTCTCTTTCTCTCTCAGTTTGGATATGGTGAGCCTGTCACTGCTCTATCCCTACTTCCATGAAAAGTGCTCGGATGAACTACATTCCATCGTTTCGCCAGGTCTAATGTTCATGGCTAAGATCCACCATGCCACTTACATAGTAGCAAACCAGCCATATCCTCTCTGTATTCCATTGATGAAAAGAAAGTTCCACTCAAACAGCTTCTTCCTGTGAACCACTGTTCTGTGGAACAAACTCCCAAGAGGATATTTCCTCAACCACAACAATCTTAAGATGTTCAAGTCTAGAGTTAATTGTTATTTTCCTTTCCTGCCTATATAAACTAACCCTTAACATACTTCTCTACCTCGAATGGCTCCTGGGCTGTGTACAGAGTGAACCTTACTGAAAAAGAAAAAAAAAACAATAAAAATTATATAAAGTAGGTATAGAGACCAACTGGCAGAAAGAGAAAGAAGGCTGAGAATAGGTGTGCAATGTTAAAATAGTGTGAGAATCTTTGCAGGTGTTTTATTTAATCATTAGTTATCAATATATAGACATGGTTTGAAAACTTACCTGTAAAATGATAACATCTTTGTAATCAAGAAAGACAAGTGATATGGAAACTATAAATTATAATATTGTAAAAGCATTAATAGGTAAGTTGGCTATTTTTTCTAAGATAAAGATAAAATGGTACTTTCCATGATGACTTTCCAGCTACTTTATAACTGCTGTTTTTCCAAAGAACTGAATTCAACACATTTAAAATATTTGTACACATATTAATTTTAGCAAAGTCATGAAAAAGTGGAAAACATTTCGTTCAATCCATTTAATCATTTAGAATTTCAATGGACTAAAGTGATGTCTACGTTGATGTAAGTTTGAGTTTTGTTTAATGGCATATCAACTTCTGTGGTTTATTTAATGCCAAAAAGGTGGGGGGTTTTAGGATTTTTTTAAATGTTCGGTTATAGTGAGAAGGTTGATTTAGTCAGATTTTGATAAAAAAATTTTTTTTTCTATTTAGAAAACTGAAGATGTCTTCTGGTTTTGTATTCTTGAAAAAGTCCTTTAAAATGAAAGAAAAAAGGTTTGATCCCTTTTGTTTTACAGCATATCAATCTCAATGGGTTATTTAATGCTGACAAGATTTTAAAAACAGATTCGTATGAATAGAATATTTGTCTATATTTCTGAGATAAGGTAGTATTTACATTATTTATATTATTCGGACTATTGTTTCTTTCTTTATTGCCATTATTACGATGTTTCGGCCATTTTACCCTCCTGCTTGCTTCTACTATGAATTTTGTACCAAACCCTTTATTACAATCACTGGGGTGTATCACACTCATTTCATGTGCAATGCCACTTCTAGTAGTCATGTAGTTATCTCCCTTTAACTTAATTCTCTAATAAGTTATTTGTTCACCACTGCTGAGGCCTGGTATTGAACTTACAACTCTTTGGGTTAAGTCACTGGAACTAACTAACGTTTATATCCACTGGGATATAGATGTTGTTTAGTTGGTTAGCTTTTAGTTCCAGTGACACTAGACAATGAAACACAACGCAAGGATTTTTTATAACAAAAAACAATTTATTTGATGTGGAGGGATCACAGTGATGCTTGGTAATTTGGCCTTGTGCCAAACACGTCTGAAGTCCCCACAATTTAAATATCAAAAGGTTGAAGGTTGAATGTTGAAATATGAAAGGATAAAATATTTCGTGTGCACATTAAAGTCAAGATTTATTAACAGAATGACAAAAGTGTAAGAAAAATATAAATGAAATTTTGTTAACTGAACACTACGACATATTTGTGAAAAGAAAAATGTTCATTGAGAAAATGCATGCAACATTGTAATTAAAATTGTTCAAAGAGAATTGTATGTATTTAAAATGTTCACAGAAGTTTAGAGTTCATGATTGTGTAGTAGCAGAATGCAGTCTTATGTTCCTTCCTCTTTGTGGTAGGTCTGCGACAGGGTGAGAAAGAAGAAATAAAGAAATGGTACTTATCACAGACAGAGTGCCCATGTTGTTGTTGTTGTTCTCTTTGGTGGCTTGGAGTGAAAAAGAAGAAAGTTGGAAGAAGTCGGCAGGCAGGACTTGATTAAGTCAGCTTGGAGTTTCTTCCTTACATTCTGAGATGCTATCAGAGACCACTCCCATTCTGACTGTGTTGAAATTTCTTTTGTTACATTGCCACAAGGTCTCAGCTAACTGCTCATATGCTGATTCACTTATGCAATGTCCTTAAGTTTTGAATCTCATCAGGGGACCGGCTCCTGAAGGCATTTTCTTTAGGTGCAAAAAACGTTTGACTGACGTCATATACCAATTTCCGATTTACTATCCAATTAGGATCCAGAATTTTGCTTTTCACACTGACTTGTGATTTTTTCTTGGTCTGGGTTTTAATCTGAAATGTTTTTAGTTGTTTGAATCCACTTGAGCAGGTGTGCAATTTTACTTTGTCTGTTATAGTTGGGTTTTTCCAAAATGCTTTTAGTCATTTGGATCCAATTTTGAAAGCGTGCTATTTTACTTTGTGTGTTTTAGTTAGTTGATGGATGATATAAGATTTGTATCCTATAGATGTTTCGACACCTTGTGGTGTGTTTAATAAAATCTCTGAGAAGAAGGGAAAGGTTCACTTAAAACACATTGAGGTGTCTTTAATAAAAATCTTGAAAAGAAGGGAAAAACTAGTTACTTCATTTTGTTGGAGAATCTACTTTGGCAAAGCAGGAAATGTCGATTCAACTGATGTGTGATCCATGTCTGAGTTCACGCAAAACAAAATCCCCTCCTGAATTCCTTCCTTTGTTATATTTTGTATTTATAGTCTTTAGCTCGCAGGTTACTTTTTTTTTTCTAAAATAAAGCTTAATGGTAGTTGTGGGGAAAAAGATCAAATTTATAATCAAAATTAATCAAATGATATAAAATATCACTTAAAAAATATACAAAACAATGCAAGTTACAAGAAAGAAGTTACAATAAAAGGGTTTCAAACACATTTGAAAAAGTATAACTGTAATTGCCATTGCCACTTGAAATATGCGTGAGAGAACTGACAAACATGCGGGTATATATTGTAAGAGGTTTTATTTCCTTTACACTACTTGTGCAGCTGTGAAAACTGCAATTAAGACAAACAAATAACATGAGCACATGGAGGAAGAATGTACACAAGGATAGATAATTACAAAATTCGAAAAAATAAGAAAATAAACAATGAAAATTTACATAAATAGTTATAGCAAAAACAAGGGAATTTATAACAAGTGTTTAAATCAATAGGAATCGTTTGCATTGCCAAAGCAATACATTTTTACAAATTAAGAAAGGGTCTGAAAGGCAATAAAACTTTAGAAGAATTAAATTCCATTTACTATAAAATTTGTCTCGGGTTTGCTGGAAAGTGAATGGAAAAAATGTTAATTACGTCGTTGGCACCTCATGTGGTCTATGGCAGTATAATTACCCCCCTAACAGTACCGAAAATGAATGTGCTGCCACTAGAGATAACAAATTTACATCTGACCTCTTAGAAGGTCTCAATCCAATTGACTGTTAGGGTTTGTATTTCTTACGTAGAGGCCAAATCCTATATTTTAAAAAAGGTTGCCATAAAAACAGCTTACTCGTCATATTTTTACTTACTTATTCTAACTTTACTATTTCTGTCTCATACTTTTCATTTAGACCTCATAATTGTTTTATGTTGTCCTAAAATATAAAGAACTATATTTTCTGGCAACACTGTCCCAAGGGGTGACAAGGCCGCTGGTCAAGAATACAAGGCTGGCTTTGGTGAGAAAATGAACCTGTTGATTTTTACATTAAGGTTTGGTAGCAAATGGTGCCTGGTGGCACCTACAATAAATGTGAATGTTCTTAACAGTTCTTGTGATTTCATGTGAGTTGTTGCAGTTTATGACAGAAACAGTTTGTTTCTTCAACATAGAGCTCTGTTTATATTTAGAGCTTTGTTTTGAAAATAGTGCGTTAAGGTGCAATGGATATCAGCTCAGAATTAGAAATCGGAGAACTGAGTTCAAATTCCAGTTGAATTTGCTGTATTCACTTATGGACAAATACCCTTGGGAAAGGTATTAATCCTTCTCTTACCTCCAGCTATGAGTTAAGCAGCAGGATAGATTGGGTTCTATGGCATTGGTTGACAACCAGTCTACCACAGAAAGTAATGACAACCTACTATGAGAAAATCTTCTGCCCAATCAGTCATATCTCTTTCGAGACATGATCGCCCAAGTTCACACTTGCCAACCAATGCCATAGAATTCAATCTATCCTGCTATTTAACTCATAGCTGGAGGTAAGAGAAGGATTAAAACTGACAATAAAAATAATGATTTCACATGGCGCTTAACTGACTGATTTGTTCTCTGTTGTGGATGAGTATTTTCCTACAATAGTCAAGGTGAAAATAATACAATATTTTGATTATCAAGACTTCATTGACAAGTAGGTTTTTACTGCTGTTTGTTCGAGTCTATATTTGGTCAGGTTTACAGATGTTTTTAGAAGGTGTGTAGTGTCTGTCACTCCTATGATTGTCATTTGCAAGTATTTTTTTATTGCCAAATGGTCGGCTTCAATTCAGCCAAAAGAGTTTAGCAGTCAACACAAAAGTTTCAGATTTCAACTGGCTCGAGTAGAATTGAAAAATCCCGTTTATCGAAACAGTTTAGAGAAAAAAAAACTTGTTTTTTCTTCCTTTTCCTTTAATTGAACCTTTTCCATTCCTTGGTCAATGAATTTTGTTCGGAAGTTGGCGTAATACAGGTTTCAGTATAAAATTTTATTACCTTCAAGCTTTCTCCCAAATTACCGAGAGTCGAAATTTACCTAGTTAAAAAAAAACAAAAAAACAAAAAACAAAAACAAACAAACAAAAAAAACAAAAAAACAAAACAAAAAACAAACAAACAAAAAACAAAAAAAAAAACACGATAGTGTGGGTCTGTTTTTTTACTTTTGTAATAAAACAAAACAAAATTTTGAAAGCTATTTTTATTTGGAAACAATGTGTAGTGTAGTAGTGTATTATAGCAGTGAAGTGAATCCACTTTTTTGTAATAAGAAAAGCAAAAAACAAAGAAAAAAAACAAGGAAATAGCTTACCTTTTTATAAAGAGAAAATTAAAACAAAAAAAAAAAGAATAATCACAAAAGCAAGACAATATGATAATAATAAATAAAAATAAAATTATATACGTTTCTTTCAATAATAATTAAAAAAAAACTACTTTTGAAACAGATGCGTTAAAGACTTGAAAGATTAAAGAATAAACAAAAAAAAAAAATCACCTATGACTATGAGCTACTTTCCTAGACAGATCGTCACTTGTCACTTAGCTGATAAAAAGACGTTGTTCTATCTAATCGAGAGATTCATGCTCGATTTTTAACGACAGATAACAATAATTGGACGTTTTTTTAAATATTCGACTCTAAATTCGTTACAGGAAAAAACGCTTTCTTATCTCAATGTTTTGTGCCGAAATTGACATTCGAGTAAAAGAGAAAACGTTTTTTTTGCTTTCTCTTTATTGTGTAGTGCTTCTAAATTACTTACTACTAGCATCCTCCAGATGGAAAATTTGAAGATGCTAAAAAAATGTAACAAGAAAATCTGAACAAATAAAAAATAATAATCTAGAAAATCGGGTTAATCCGGTCATAATTTACCAAGTCCTTCATTCATTCATATTGGCATTCATTCCATTTAGTGTTGTCAAACAAAAGAAATGGCTACAGCTTTTGGTATAATAAAATTTTCGAATTATATTTATTGATTGCATCCAATATTCTATTCAAACGGGATTATAAAAAGAGACTTTATTTTGTTAGTTAAATGTCATTCTTGAATGTAAAATCTTCAATATCCAAGTACTTATTCTTTAAAACCGGTGCTCAATAAATGTGTCCCTTACTTTACTTTTTTAGGCTTCGTTAAAAATTCAATATAAATAAATATCCCGGTGGATAACAGAAGAACATATCAACAAAGGTTTGACTTGTTTATTTTTATGTACTTTTAGTTTTTTCTTTTGCTTGCTTATCATTTTTAAAAGAAAAGGATGCATACTGTGGAAGTTCGTTGATAAGAAAACAAATTCCTAGTAAAACTGACAATAAAAATAATGATAAATAATTCTAACTGAAATACACTCTATTTTTATTATTTTTAACAATTTGAATTAACGTCACAAATTTCTTCAGTTTTACAGTCAATTTTTAACTCGATTCGTCATTAATTAGAAATTAAAGTGATTAAACGATTTGAAAGAGTGATTATAAATTGGTTCAAAAAACAATCGTCAATTTTTGATTAGAAGGGAACAAAAATCTTTTTTTCTTTTCCCTCTCATTTTTTCTTTACAGATTATTTGAATTACTAACCTCTTTGTTAATATTTCCATTTAATAACCCATAATTACTACTCACAGCCTAACATAAAAACCCGCTCCGAATAGTTGCGGAAAAACATTAATAAACAATCAATAAAAATTTTGATCGTGTCATTTTCAACACGATCGAAATTTTGCCAAAAAACTCCGAGTCGACCGGCATCATCACCTTTTTTCTCTAATTAAACATGGAAATTATGATAAAAATAATTCGTTTTCTTGGAAACAAAAGTTATAATACACCAGTTGAGTTTTATATCAAATAATTTTTGTGGATTTTTAATGAATCTTTGTTTCATGGGTGGTAGGGGAAAAAAATAAAGAAAGATTGAAATGAAATAACATGGAAATTATGATCAGATTCTGATCATTTAGCTTTTTATTTTTTTGCTTAAATATTTAATTTAAAAAACATGTCTTTTTTAACAGAATATATAAGAGAATTATTATTATTTTTTCTTTTTGGCACTACTTTTTAATTAAAACACTTTGTTTTTATTTTATTTTATAAAAAATTCTCGAGAAAAAGAGCTAACGCATTAAGAAAAAAGAAGGTACTACTTTAAAAACTGATCCACTCATTAAATCTTGGGAAAGTAATTTTTGTTGTAGATTTTATCATTCATTCGACCTTTCTTAGGTAGCAACATTTTTCAGAATCGAAAAAAATATTGATTTGTTATCGATTTAAAAGTGGCGTCCTGTTATGAATAAAAATGAAAATGTCAAATCAATCCCTAACTAAACTTGTATTGGTCTTAGCAATTTTGCATACGAAAATAAACTTTAAAAAGATTTCTCTTAAATAAAGTCTTAAGTAAAGATAAAAAAGAAAGAAATAAAGTAAAATTACTATCTGTTTTATACTTTATTCTTAAGGTAAAAAGAAAAATAACTTTTAGGATACAAAAAATCCTATATCATCCAACAATTAAAGTTTAAACTTAAACGAAATAAGTAAAATTGCACACAGGCAAATAGGATCACTAAATGACTGAAAACATTTCGGAAAAACCCAGACCAAAGTAAAAATTCACAATCAAGTGTGAAATTTAATTTTGCCGAATAGGAAAAGGATTGATCCCGTGCTGAAAGAAAAAGAAAAAGACGAAGCCAAATTTGGTGATTAGATGTTAAGTTTATTATTTTCTAACCAATGGAAGGGAAACCGTTTGCAAAACTGAGAGAAAAGTTTGCGATCAAGTGTGGAAAGGTGAATCGGTATAAGGAAGAGGGAAGGAAAGTCAGAATCAGTCAGTCCGATGGGAGCATAGAGAGACAACACGCAAGATGTGACTCAAGAAATTTTAATTTGTCGACCAGGACGTAAAGTCGCGTCACATATTCGTTCTACTCCCTCATTCATGCTAATTTCTTTTATCTCTTCTCCATTCTCAACATTCTCGCGATCAACAAAGAAGACGACAACAACAAGATACTTCAACTGACTTCTAAATATTAACGACCGCTAAGTACAATTTCCTTTATTGCTTCACCTTCCTTTTCACTCTCTCGCCGGTCATTAAAAAAAAAAAAAACTGAACACAGACTTTATTAGTAATCTGTTAATATTGTTACATACACACATACTGCCACTTATTACTATTTCTCTGGAACATTTAACTACGTACATTTTTCTCTTTGAACATTTTCTTCTAATAAATTTGTTATTCTGTTTTACTTTTATATACAAAACAAAATATTTTATTCTTCCACATTTCAACATCCAACCTTCAACCTTCTGATATTTTAAATTGTGGGGACTTCGGTTGTGTTTGACACAAGGCCAATTTGACAAGCATAGCCAAGTCCCTACAAACTCTAAAAAGTTAAGAAAAGGTTTAAAAATTCAGAAAATTAAAAAATGAAACTATGTAGATATCAATGATGTTACTGTTTCAAACTGAACATTGTACATAACAACTAAGTGACTTTAACCTCAGTTCAGTAGCTCTTTAAAAAGTGAGGGATCAATTTGACACTGTATAAATATTATGAATAGCACCCTCAGCCCAATTCTAAATTGATAACAAATCAGTATTTTGATTTTGACAAGCGTTATGGCCAAAGGGAAGTCTAAAAAGCATGCTAATCAACAAAATTATCCCCCCAAAATGTCCCATGGACCAGACCAATCTATTGAAGAAGCCCCTTTTTTTTTTCATTTTTTTTTTTTAAAATGGGTATTAAAAAGGGCAAAGTCTCTATTTCCCCTATCTTCAATCAATTTGAGGTATTAACATCCTCTGCTGATAAAGCTGAATGATTTTTCTATAAATTTTCTTCAGAATCTATTCTTGACTCACCTGGAGTATCCCTGCCTAACTTCCCACTTAGAATGGAGTGTCTGTTGAATGATATGCACATACCCACTTCCATGGTTTCTCCTATTATCTCTAACTTAGATCCTCACAAAGAATGTGAACCCGATGGTATCCCTATAATCGTTATTAAGAAGTGTGTTTCTGAACTGGCTTCTGTTCTCTCTAAACTGTATAATAAATGTCTCACTGCCTACTGGAAGTCATCATCTGTTGTTTCAGTTTTTAAGCAATTCTCAATTCTCAGCCAATTAGCCTCATTTTGGTAAACTCCAAGATGCCTTCATCAATACTGAATTGGGTTCATCATCTCTCATCGCAGGAGCTTTTCTCACACAAACAATATAGCTTTCATTTCTTCGGGTCAACTGCTGATGAATATATTGAAGAAAGAGTCTATAATGTTCTAAATAATGAAGCCAAGGTTGTATCATTGAACATCTTGAAAGCCTTTGACAGGGTCTGGCATACAGGTCTTCCCCACAAGCTGAAAAATGGTTGTGACACCCGACACATTTTTGAGCTGATCCTGTCATGAAAGTTATCTTGAACAGCTACTTGTCGAGATTCTTTTGTACGACCTCGGATGTCCACCCAGGGGTCTATCCATTGTCCTCTGTTGTTTTTAATTTTCATTAACAACCTTCACAATTACATCAGCTCTCAACTTGGAATCTATAATAACATAACCATTTACTCCTGCCTCAATAGTAAGGCCGATCAGTCTAACAAGGTGGCAACAAAAATGCCCAAAACAACCTTAAGACTGTTACAGAGTTTAAGGTTCATAAATAATATTTAAATATCAGATGGAATTTATTTGAGGTTACATACAAAACCTCTGCAAACATAAAAATGTATGCAAAGTTATTTTCCTTGGATTAAATTTTATTTTATGTTATTTTCCTTGGATTAAATTTTATTTTATGTTATTTACCTTGGATTAAATTTTATTTTATGTTATTTACCTTGGATTAAATTTTATTTTATGTTATTTTCCTTGATTAAATTTTATTTTATGTTATTTACCTTGGATTAAATTTTTGTGTTCATTTAAAGGTTTCTTGTTTGTTTTTGACACAGGTCTTTGCTGAGTATTATTCATAAGATTTGTTCATTAACCTTTAAACTTTCTTGTCGAGGTTTGTTAAATGAGATGAAAAGGATCACACAATAAGTGGTACTTTTTAGGTTCAAATAGGATGAAAAGGTTCAAAGTGCTTGCTCCTTTCAGGTTCGAAGTTCTCATTAAAGGTTTTTGTTTCACGCCACGTAGTGAATGAAGTTAACAGTTTTTGCTTCTGTCTGTTACATAATAAAAGGTGTGGACGTTCTGCTTCTTCATCGCTAATGGTTCTGACTGCACGTGGAACTTGCTTAAGTATCCAAATTAGTCACGTGATAGGATCACTGGAATTTTGCGCAATTTTTAAGCAAAAACATTTGCGCAGATGGAAAAAGAATATTGAAACAATTAACCAATCAATGACTATTGTTTTAAATTTTAATTTGGATCCCCTTTAATATTCAATTTGTCACATTTCCTTACAATTAATATTCACAATGGATAAATTGTCACACTGCAATGTAAAAATTGACATTTATTTTTATCTTAGTGTGGAACTCTACAAGATGGTTGTATAACTGGAGTAAAAGATGGCTTGTCACTTTTAATGCCTCCAAAACTAAACCTCTCCGTTAATCATCTGAGATACTCCTCGTCTCTGCTCTCCATCAGCATGGCTGATGCTAATCTCCAAGAAAGTGACTTTCTGCGCCTTTTCGAGTTAACATTCTCAGCTGACACGAAGTGGAAATATATTTAATCCATTGCTAGGTCAGCTGCTAAGAAACTCAGTTCACTGTGCCGTGCACAACAATTTTTCATTCTAGAATCTAACATATTTATAAGTCTACCATTCATCCATTCATCTATGCTGCTATATATGGTTGGATACTCCTGCTTTTTACCTCGCACTCCTTGATAAGATCCCAAAAAGAATCAGTAATATTATTGTTCCTGATCTGGCCGGTTAGCTTTACTCACTTACCCACAGCAGTAGAGTTGCCTCTCTGTACATTTTTTATAAATAATTTCATGGTAACTGTTTGAATGAGCTCCTTACTTTGATACCTAGGCTTTATGAATTTAAGTGCAGTATTAGCTTGCATTACATTTTAGGATGTGCATTGTGGGGCATTGGATATCGGCTCGGAACGAGAAATTGGGGAGTCGAGTTCAAATTCCAGTTGAATTCATTGCATTCTCTTACGCACAAATACTCTTGGGAAAGGTATTAACCGTCTATCCCTTCCAGTTATGGGTTAAATAACAGGACAGATTGGGTTCTATAGCCTTGGTTGGTAACCAGTCTACTGCAGAAAGCAATGGCAACCTACTGCGGGATAATCTTCTGTCCAGTCAGTCATGACTCTTTCGAGACACGATCGCCCAAGCGTGTATCACGTATGGCACTGTACTGAAATTAGATTGCTAAGAAAATCTTCTGCCTCGTCAGTCATGAATTGAAAGAGACATGATTGTCCAAGTGCTTATCCCATACGACACTTAACTAAATTGGTGGCAAGGTCTCATCATTTTACAGTTGATCTGGCTATATGTAACCGTAAGTTCTATGCTAACAGTTTTTTCTCGTTTGTGGAACCCTCTTCTAGCTTTATGCTTTCCAGCCAACTTTAATCTGCAAAAATTTAAATGCAATGTCAATTGCTATCTACTCTCCTTCTGATTACTTTTTTCTCATGATAAATGTTTCTATTCCTAATTCTTCCACACCCTAGCCCCTTGTGTTTTAATGGCTTTACTGTCCTGCTTAGGGTGATATCAATTTAAGAAAATGTGTTTTTAATTTTTTTTTAAGCATTAACTCTTTTCATGTCACTATTTCCTGGCAATTTTACCAAACAAAACTGAACTTTTACTTTTCTATTAAATAACATGAAAAATATTCTTTAGTTTAATTTTGAAACATTTCTTTTCTGTAGAAACACATATAAAAAAAAAAGCAACTAAAATATCAGGATGTCTTTTTTAAAAAAATAAAATTGCTTAAAAGTATTACTGATTGTTCACAATTCACTTCACTAGTAACAGGTGGACTAAGCTAAAGATTAAGTAATATCAAAGTCTTTATTTTCTACCAAATCAATACAAGTCATTGTTGGGCCGTTTCTAACTTTTCCTCTGATTTCCAGTTCCCCCAGCCATTTTTTCTTGGTTCTTTGGGACAGTTTCCCATGCTCCAATAACAACTGGTATGACTGCCACCTTTATGCTGAACAACTTTCTCAGTTCTCTGCCAAAGTTGAGAATTATCTATTGTTATTTAACTTTCTTTTAAACCTGCTCTGTAGTCTTTTTTGTGAAATCAATATTTATTAACATATTTATTTCAATAGCTGATAGAGCTGAGATTTCTATCAATCTGATATGGAAAGAAAAACTTGTAAACTCACAGGCAGAAATAAAGAAAGCTTTGTAAAACTGTGAAGTTTTTCTTCAGAAATGAACACGCCATCATTTCATTTTCGGCAATTTTTTGTTTCCATTATTATACATTTCACATCTCAAATATCACATGAAAGATTAAATTTTCTAAATTTTAAATGGGGGTTCAGTTTGCTTTGTAAATTCAATGTAGACTTACCTCTCTTCAAACCAAAAAAATAAAATTATAGGAAATTTGTCATCAATATTTTAATACAACACACAAAAATGTTTTATTCTGTAATATGAAAATATTTTCAAAATTTTTGCATAAGGGTTCCGGGGTAAATTTTTATGATGAATTTGTACAGCAAAATAAACCCTTCCCTTAGAATTTGGAAAATTAAAAAAAGAAAAATTATTTGTAAGGTAGAAGAAAAGTGAAGTAGTGTTGAGAAACAAGAGAATAAAACAAAAAAGATGTATGCTGAAAAGTTCATGGCCAAACCAAGAAGCCCCTTTCCTAAAGATGCAACATCACAAGCCAATTGTTACTTCCATGGCAAATGTTCAGCCACAATCCATTCCTTAGTGCCACCAGTTCAGACCTTTACATCCAAGACCTGTCATGTTATATCCTCAGGGCTAAGTCAACTCCATTCCATTCAAATTCTTTTGGTAAGAAGAAAGTTCCACTTAAATGATTTCTTCCCAAAAACACCTACTTTGTAGAACAGATTCTTGCAAGGTCATCTTGCCAAACACTTCAATCTTCACTTCATGTCTATGGTCAATCATTGTCTATCCTACATATACTCATAATCTTCACTTTTTACTACCACTTCTTTTTTTTTTTTTTAAAATCATATCACCCCGAGCAAGGCAGTAACGCCACTGATGTGCAGGGGGCTACATAGGAGTGAAAAGATTGGAAAAGAGAAAACAGGAAACAAGTGATGAGCCTCTTCACTTGTTCAATAGACATGGGTGGAGTGTGAACCGGGCGATAGTTTAGTCTATCTACTCCAATTGAAAAAAAAAAAGTGAGAAGATTGGAAAAGAGAAAACCGGAAACTGCATCCTAAACAGGAAACAAGGGATGAGCCTCTTCACCTGTTCAATAGACGTGGGTGGAGTGTGAACCGGCCGATAGTTTAGTCTATCTACTCCAATTGAAAAAAAAAAAGTGAGAAGATTGGAAAAGAGAAAACCGGAAACCGCATCCTAAACAGGAAACAAGTGATGAGCCTCTTCACTTGTTCAATAGACATGGGTGGAGTGTGAACCGGGCAATAGTTTAGTCTATCTACTCCAATTGAAAAAAAAAAAGTGAGAAGATTGGAAAAGAGAAAACCGGAAACCGCATCCTAAACAGGAAACAAGGGATGAGCCTCTTCACTTGTTCAATAGACATGGGTGGAGTGTGAACCGGGCGATAGTTTAGTCTATCTACTCCAATTGAAAAAAAAAAGTGAGAAGATTGGAAAAGAGAAAACCGGAAACTGCATCCTAAACAGGAAACAAGGGATGAGCCTCTTCACTTGTTCAATAGACGTGGGTAGAGTGTGAACCGGGCGATAGTTTAGTCTATCTACTCCAATTGAAAAAAAAAAAAAGTGAGAAGATTGGAAAAGAGAAAACCGGAAACCGCATCCTAAACAGGAAACAAGGGATGAGCCTCTTCACCTGTTCAATAGACGTGGGTGGAGTGTGAACCGGGCGATAGTTTAGTCTATCTACTCCAATTGAAAAAAAAAAAAAGTGAGAAGATTGGAAAAGAGAAAACTGGAAACCGCATCATAAACAGGAAACAAGGGATGAGCCTCTTCACCTGTTCAATAGACATGGGTGGAGTGTGAAGCGGGTGATAGTTTAGTCTATCTACTCCAATTGAAAAAAGAAAATTTTGTTCATATTTCACAAATTTAGTCATCCTCTACCATGAGAGCTTCCTGGGCCTTGTATTGGGTGAACATTGGGGAAACAAAAACCCTTTATAATAATTTTGATATTTGATTAGATTGTGAAAAGTTGATTGGACCAACAACTTTTGAGCATAAACTCTGACTAATATTAGCTTATGATGAGAAAGTCAATATGGATTATTATGTTAGTGTTAGGGCACCGCTCCTATTTGACTACAAATGGACTGTTCCAATTGCTATATATAGCAATGGTGGATTCTCTACAAGGGAGTCGTAGAGAGTCACTTGAGAGTCTCTAATGAGTTACTGAAGAGTCAGTGTGAGTCAGTGAAGAGTTAGTCACACTTCCGGTGGCGTACCAAAAGTAATCACGTATACACACGTCTTACGACGGATTGGACTCTTGTATTTTTCTGTTGTAAATATTACTAATCACTTCTGTACATACTAACCGTCTTTCCGCGGAATACAACTTATATTCTGATTCTGTTGTTGAGTTATTCATTTATACTTGGCGACATAACAGTTAGTAATGTTTGATAAGTATATAGGACCATATATTTCAGCTTAACTAACCTCAGAGTGATGTTAGCTCATGCCTAAGTCAATATGGATTATTATTTTATTAATTATCAAGTTGGTAAGAATATGAGACTAAATCTTTCCTGCATAACCTCAGAGTAATAATAGCCTACGACTAGGAAGTTAATGTGCAATATCATTTTAGTAATGTGTGATAAGAATATGAGACTAAATCTTTCCTGCATAACCTCAGAGTAATAATAGCCTACGACTAGGAAGTTAATGTGCAATATCATTTTAGTAATGTGTGATAAGAATATGAGACTAAATCTTTCCTGCATAACCTCAGAGTAATAATAGCCTACGACTAGGAAGTTAATGTGCAATATCATTTTAGTAATGTGTGATAAGAATATGAGATTAAAACTTCTCTGCATATCCTCAAAGTAATGTCAGCCAACTGTTAGGGAGTCAATGTTGATTATTATGTTAATAATGTCTCATAAGATTATGTGATTAAATGTTTTCAGCACAACCTCTGAGTAATGAAATCTTGGTGTTAGGAAGTCAATTTTGGTTATTATTTTAGTAATGTATTTTAAGAATATGAAACTAAATTCTTTCAGCATAATCTCAAATTAATGTTAAGAAATCAATGTGTATTATTATGTTAGTAATGTCTGTTAGGTCCTAGGCATGACGATAAACTGCATCCGGTAGCAAGACCTTTGATTGGGAGGTTGTGAGGAGCATGGAACCATCTCTTAATTGCTGTTGTTCCCAGGTCTACCTTGACCTGGAGTGGTAGCACCTGTTAAGGTCCAAGCTATGGGCAAATAGTTAACCCCCAAACTGGGGTCAAAACACTATGAAAGTATAAAAATACACTTTTATAGAAATATATACATAAAAATAGACTTTTATAGAAAAATATACATTTTTGAAGAAAAAAAATTATTCTCAGCAAAACATTTTTGAATACAAAACTAGAAGACATTTTCAGTTTTCTAAAATAAAAAAGAATAAAAACAAAAGATTTTCATTAAAATCTGACTAAATCAACCTTCTCATTATAACTGAGCATTAAAAAAAATATACCATAAAACTCGACCTTTTTGGCATTAAATAACCTACAAAGATTGATATGTTGTTAAACAAAACTCAAACTTAATGTCTGCTAAGAATATGAGACTAAATCTTTTCAGCATAACCTAAGAGTAGCATCAGCCTATTGTTAGGAGGTCAGTGTGGATTATGTTTTGAATTATTAAGGTAGTAAGAATATGAGACAAATCATTTCAGCAGAACTATAGAGTAATATTAGACTATGGTTAAGAAGTCAATGGAGATTATTATGTTAGGAATGTGTGATAAGAATGAGACTAAATCTTTTCAATATAACCTCAGTGTAATATTAGTCTGTGATTAGGAAGTCAATGGAGATTATTTTTTTAGTCATGTGTAATAAGATTATAACTTCAGAGAGATGTTAGCTTATAGTTAAGAAGTCAGTGTTGATTATGTTAGTAACATATGATAATAATATTAGGTTGTTACAGAAATAATGGTTGCTCAGTGTTGTATTTTGAAAAGCCATTTTAACATAGTATTCACGGTATATATTAGGTTGTTACAAAAATAATGGCTGATTGAAGGGTTGCATTTTGAAAAGTCATTTTAACATAGTATTCACGGTATATATTAGGTTGTTACAAAAATAATGACCAATTGAAGGGTTGCATTTTGAAAAGTCATTTTAACATAGTATTCACGGTATATATTAGGTTGTGACAAAAATAAGTCATTTTGATATAGTATTCACGGTATATATTAGGTTGTTACAAAAATAATGGCCGCTCAAAGTGTTGTATTTTGAAAAGCCATTTTAACATAATATTCACGGTATATATATTAGTTGAATTTTGGTATACATAATAATTAATTTATGTTCTTTATGATTTTTAATTTATTTTCAGATAAAAATAGCTGGAAGTATAGAAACTCTTAATTATTACCTGACAAAACATGATCTTCATTTACTTTTCTTGCATGAGTCCAAACTCAGGCAGAGAGCCTCTCAAACTTCTGTCAATATCAACAGAGCATCGGAAAGATGGGTCCACAAGCGATCACACAATATGAAGGTGGTTCCAGAAATTCTGTATTGGTGATGAGAGCTTTGAAGATGAAGATGGTAGCAGAGAGTCATGCAGTCTTGTCAATGAACAAATACAAGCAGTTGTTGAGCAAAACCCATGTCAAAGTGTCAGAGAAATGTCTCGGGCGCTTGGTGTCAGCACTACAACAGTCTCACAACATTTGCTGAGTATTGGTAAGGTGAAAAAGTTTGATAAATAGGTTCCGCATGATCTCAATGAAAATAAAAGACTTAGGCACTTTGAAGTGTGCTTGATGCTCTTTTTGCATAACACCAATGATCTCTTTCTTGTGATGAAAAGTGGATCCTTTATGATAACCGTAAACAATCAGGTCAATGGCTTGATCGTGACGAGTCCTTCAAACATTTTCCAAAGACAAAGTTGCATCAGCAAAAGATTATGGTGACTGTCTGGTGGTCTGCAGTTGGTGTTATCCACTAAGCTTTCTGGAAACCAATCAGGCCATTAATGTAGAGCTTTACTGCAGTCAACTTGCTGAACTGCATCTACGCCTTTAAAAATGTGAGGCATGCATTGGAGAATCAACGTGGTCCAATTCTACTCCATGATAATGTGCAACCACATGTTGCAAGAATGACATTGCAAAAACTCACAGACTTGCGATACAAGAGTTTACTGCATCCTCCTGATCTTTCACCCACCGATTATGATTTTTTAATCACTTATGCACATTTTTAAATGGTAAAACTTTTAGATCCAAACCAGAGGTGGAATCAGCTTTCAAAGATTTTGTTGTATCACAGCCAATAACATTTTATCAACAAGGAATAAATAATCTCATTGATCAATGGCAGAGGTGCATAGATACTTAAGATTCATATTTCGACTAATTTCAACATTTCTACAGTTAATTTTCAAGAATTGAATTCTTTCTGAAATTGGCTATTATTTTTGTAACAACCTAATAATATGTGATTAAAGCTTTTCAGCATAACCTCAGTATAATGTTAGCCTCTGGGTAGCAGTTTAATGTGGAAATATTATGTTAGTGATGTGTGTTAAGAATATGTGATTAAATCTTTTCAGCATAACCTCAGTATAATGTTAGCCTCTGGGTAGCAGTTTAATGTGGAAATATTATGTTAGTGATGTGTGTTAAGAATATGTGATTAAAGCTTTTCAGCATAACCTCAGTATAATGTTAGCCTCTGGGTAGCAGTTTAATGTGGAAATATTATATTAGTGATGTGTGTTAAGAATATGTGATTAAATCTTTTCAGCATAACTGTATAGTAATATTAGACTATGGTTAAGAAGTTAATAGAGATTATTATGTTAGTAATGTCTTATAAGAATTTGAGACTACATTCTTTCAGGATAACCTCAGAGCAATATTAGTGTATGGTTAGAAAGTTAATGTGCATTATGTTAGGAATATGTGATAAGAATATGAAATCATTTCAGCCTACTGTTAGGAAGTCAGTGTAGATTATTATTATGTTAATGATTAAGGTAGTACGAATATACGACTAAACTTTTTCAGCATAGTCATAGAGTAATGTTAATTATTACATTAAGAATTTATGATAAGAATATGAGACTAAATTTTTTTAGCAGAACTTCAGAACAATATTAAGATATGGTTAAGAAGTCAATGTGGATTATTACATTAGTAATGTTTGATAATGTGAAATCTATTATGTGTGTGGTTTTTGAACTCTAGTAGAAGCATCCGTTCCAAGTCATTAATATATCTCAAATAGTCATCATCATCATGAAAAGAAATTGACAATACCAAAGAAAATCCTCATGAAAATAGCTAAGTGGCCGAAAGCACTTGGATGATATGAACAGTTTTTGCACTCTCTCTCTCTCTCAATGGAAAAATTAAAAAATGCTGGAAAAACTACACAAAATTAACAGAATTTTCCTTGTCCATCGTATTTAATGATATACACACACATTAAAAACATTTAAGTATTGAAATAATGGTAATAAATTTATAATTATTCTGAAAAACATCATCATCAGGACTCTGGTACACTCTTCTATAGACTATGTATCCTTAAATTTCCTAATATTTAAAAAATACATTATGGTTAACAGTTTCAAAATTTTGCATGATTTTAAATAATTCTATTTTCACTTACGAATTTGGTTGTCTGAGTCTGGAACTTTTATTGACAGATCTTTATCCCTTTTCCAATATGGCATCTATGCCATAATACTTTAAACCTTTCCTTAAAATACTGAGAAAATAGAAAATGTTAATATAAAAGATATGTTTGTTTTATAAGGGAATTGTTTATTGATTAAAAACTGAATTCTATTATCAGAAATCGCCATTTGATAAGATCTGGAAAAACATTTTTGAATGTCAAGTTAAAGGGAAATAACTGAGTTTCTACTTTCACTTCGGTTTTCTTTCTTTTTTTAAATAAGTTCTATTAGATTTTAAACGAAGTTATTGCTTTGAACATTTTCGTCTGAATAATGTCGAGCTGATGACTAAACTACAAGAATAGAACCTAGGCATATATAACTCCATAGAACAATCAATGTTAATGGTAATTTCCATAGGGTAAACAATAAATATTCTACATTTGATGACTGAGCAGCCAGGGCTACTATGAAATTTATAACATTTTTCTCTGAAACTTTTTTTTTTTAGAAAAATAGATTTCTCAAGTCCAGTAAGTATTATTGCTCTTTCTAGTACTCATGGAGGCTTCCTTCCTAACCTTATTTTGTTTGAAGTAGTGTAAAACGTCAACATCTTCATTATTTTCTATTTGTTACATGCAGCAAACATTTTCAGGTTTTTCTGCTATGGAAAGCCTTATGTGGTTTTTGCTATTTGGTATTAGTGGCAGTACAAGAAGATTCAAAGAAGAATGGTTCTGTCTAATACCTTCATTTGCTGGAAGCCATTTTAACCATTGATCTGAGAAAGTAGTTGTATACAGTTGACAGTTGAGATATTTCCTAACAAGTTGGTGCTATGCATGACATCCATATGAAAGGCTCAATCTGATGAGGCTAAGCTCTTCACAACTTGCTTTCCTCTTTATGATCAGTCTTTCTCTTTGTGGCATTTGTCACCCATCCATTTATATTAAATTTGTCATTTGATGCTTTCATCTATTTCTCTTGCTTTGATGTGCCCTGGAAGTGCTTGTTATCCTTTAATATCTACTTTTTCTTTCACCTCCATACTCCCTCCTCTCTCTCATATATATATATATATTCAAATACTTTAATCCAAGCAGAAAAAGCAGGAAGGTAAATTCCAAAAACCCGATCCTAATTAATATTTTAAATTATTTTAATATTAAAAAATGATACAGGAAGAGAGCTCCATGTAATAAAATATTACAGAGCAAATATAAATTAAATAGGATTTATTCAAAGATGCTGTATGAACATTTTGACATGAAATCCCCACAGGGGATAACGCATCACCTCAGTTTTTTTCGTTGCTGAGGTGATGCGTTATCTATTCCCTGTGGGGATTTCATGTTGAAATGTTCATACAACATCTTTGAATAAATCCTATTTAATTTATATATATATATATATATATATATATATATATATATATATTATACACATATATATATATATGCCATGGAGGGATTTGGAAAAGTTTTGGATAAAAAAAAGCTAACTTTTGTGCCGGCAAAAAAGCAGAGTATCAAAAGGACAGTTTTTCCCTAACACCACTATTATTTTAACTACCTTCCCTCCTCAGAAACATTTGCTTTAAAAAGTGATGATTAGGATTTTAATAAAAAGTAAACATTATGAAAATGAAATTATACATTTTTTTTTGGTCCTTGAGAATTTACAACAAAAATATTCAACACTATTAGATTGTTTATTTACGATAATAATTTTCTATTTACAACATTCTAAAAACTAATGCAATTGTATTATAAAAGTAATGCAATGTAATATTTAATTATTTAGCAATTTATAAAGAAACATTTGAAAACATTTTTTTATTCATAGATTTATAAAGTTTAAATAAATGATAAAATATGTGAACCAACTAGAATGAAATCTTGATGTACCTTTATATAAAATTCAAATTTTAGGAAATTAGCTGATGTTTTGCCAAATATCCCAATAAAAAATCTAATAAATAAATAATGTTTATTATTTTTGTTACAAACTAAAAATATGCATAAATTAATTTTCATATAGTCAGGTTTTCTAATCATTGTTTTTTCAAACAATAAACATTGTTGGGTAGTGAAGATAGTTAAAATAATAGTGGTGTTAAGGGAAAATCACCATGTATTTGTGGGCATTACTGAAAATAGTCCAACTTAACCTTTTGTAAACATTAAACAGATTTTTTTAATAAGTCATTTTTTTTGGTTTTTTGTTGTTGTTTTTTTGCATCAGAATTTTTTTATATTAAATATATTACTTAAATATATTAAACTAGCTTTTCATTTTGGTCTGATATAATTTATTTAATAAAGAAAAAATATAGAATAAAATGATGATCAATGAAAAAAAAATAATCCATTTCTGTTATGATTGATATTTGTTTCATAAACTTTACAAAAAGTGAAATCATTGAGTCTCAAAAGTAAAAATAATTTTTGCAAACAGCTTCATTTTCATATCAAATATGTCACAAGTTAACAGTTCTCTCCCCACACCTCTTTTTTTTTCTTTTTCTCTCTCATGGTCTGCACCTCATAATTTTTTTGCAGGGAGAGACTTCTTTTTGTAAGAATATCAACCACTTGGTGTTCTGGAGAAATCCATATGATTTCCTCTATTTCATTCTTAGCCAGCATTTCTTTGAGGATGGTCATCTCAGCTCTCAACCTTTTATCAAAAATGAGATTGGTCGAATGAGTGGCACTATTTGCTACAGAGCTGAAAGTTCTGCAGACTATGAGGATCTTTGACAAATCATGTATACACAGAATTTCACAAAGTAATGTTTTCTAATATATACATGCTTCAGTAAGCTATAGTCTTTGCTGCTTGTGTGCTTTTGACAACTCTCCTTATCCTTTTGGATTGCCAATGAACAGGGAAGTATTTGCCATTGCTTTCAACAATGAAAATGATATATTTTTGGTCCCAGACAGAGAATTAGAGGAAACATTGTTTACAATTACAGTCAGTACAGTCAAATGTTTTAATGAAAAAAAGAACTATTATAAATGTATTCTTTACTTATTTCAGCTGCCAGATATTATATTTGTAGAGAAGGTTGTAATGAACTGTTCTTGGTATGATGTTCTTGGTATGATGAATGTTATTTCTTTCCTAAAAATGTATTTATATCAGATTAATACTGTAATAAACACTTTGGTTATTTGAACCCTAATCCCCAGTCTTCATTGTGTTACATTACAATGACCTTTATTTGACTCAACAAATTGAGAATTACTGCCAACCATTTATATATCATGTCTTTTAGCCAAATAGAAATGGTAGGAGCTTAAATCAGTGTAAGGTCACCTGGAAATGCAGAGGTTTCAATTTATTTAGAAATTTAACTAAAAGTAATTTATATATTTGAATAACATTGGAAGAGGAAAATTATATTTAAAATTTTAAATAATGGCTTACTTGTTGTAACCTAAAAGATTACTAAATGAATAATAACCAAAACGGAGGTTGGAAATAAATAGTAATTTTTTTTTAATCATATTGCCCCAAGCAAGACATTTTACTGCCACTGTTTTGCAGGGGGTTACATAGGAGGAAAGTTATGAGAAAGAGTAACAGGCTATAGGGGGTGTCAGGAAGTGGGTAAGAGAAGGATGAGAATACTGATGAGAGTGAAGTGGATGGAGAAAGCATTAGTGAGATAGGAAATGGCTATCGACTTTACATTTAAGTTCTTGGAGATTGTAGCTGTGGGGAAAGCAAGTAAATGGAAGGGAATTCCACAGGCGGGAAGTGCGAGAGAAGAAGCTGCTGGAGTAGAATTTGCATTTACATTTTATTGGTTTCACAGTAAAAAAGTGGGACCTAGTTGTTAATCTTGTGGCTTGAGTAAATTTATATATAGGGGGCACCAGTGAACTAAGTTCATCGGAGCAGGTACATATTTAGCATTATTATAATTTTTTTACTTGATGAAAAAAACAACATTATCACCAATTTTCAAAAAAAACATAAAATTACCTGCAGATTTCATGAATTTGAAAACAAGGAAAATATAATGAAAAAATTTCACTTTTAAGACATTGTTAATGCTTTTTACAAATAAAAGACATTATTGCTAATATTTGAAGACATTATCGCTAAACTTTTCAATATTAATGTTATTGATATGTTTCTCTATTATGATATTGTTAATGCTTTTTCTTATTAAGATATTTCGTTTCACAAAAAGACATTATTGCTAATTTTTCACTGTTAAGACATTATTGCTAATACACTTCACTATTAAAAGACATTATTGCAAAATAATCTTCACTATTAAAAAACATTATTGCTAATACTTTTCACTATGAAATAAATGATTGTTAATGTTTCTCTGTTAAAACACTTTATTGTTAATATGTTTCATTATTAAAAAAGCATTGCTAATATTTATCTTTAAGTCATCATTGTTAATACTGTTCACCATTAAAGCATTATTGCTAATATTTGTCTCTATTAAAAGACATTATTGTTAATATTTGGTTCTACTGAAAGTCATTATTGCTAATACTTTTGAGAATAAAAAAAGCATTATTCTAAAACATTTTCTTATTTAAAAGTCATTATTGCTAGTAATTTTCTGCTTGGATTTCATTTCATGTTGATTTATGATTTTTTAATTCTTTTCACTATTATATTTCACTTCAAATATTTTCTCACTGCCTGTTGTCAGGTGATTTTGCTTTGCTCCGAGTAATTGACCTAAGGCTAGTACTTTTGATCTCACCCATTTTTCCACAATCCTTCTAAGCATAAATCTACTTTTTATGAAAAATTTCCATTTGATCTCATTTTTAAAATGTGTTGAATGGTTTTCAACAGCCAATAACATAAATGTCAATTGTTTCTTGCATATATTTATCAAATAAAAAATGAAATTTTAAAAATTTCTTCAAATAAATGAACTGATATAAACATAGAAGTAAAATTAAAACAAAATAAAGACGAGGACTTCATTAGATTTAAACAACCAAACTTTGATATTTTGGCAATGTTTAACCTTTGTGCCTGCAAATCGATGACGTGTCAAAAGGACAGTTATTCTCTTGACACTGTTGTTAGTGTATGCACATTTGACTCCCTTGGGAAGGTTTACTGTCTAAAAAATCAAGGATTAGAATTTTAATAAAACCCAAACATATGAAAATGAATTTATACATTTTCTTTGTTCTTTGAGAATTGACAACAAAGACATTAAACACTAGTGGATATCGGCTCGGAACGAGAAATCGGGGAACCGAGTTCAAATTCCAGTTGAATTCCTTGCATTCACTTACGTGCAAATACCTTTGGGAAAGGTATTAATCCATCTCTTCCCTCCAGTTATGGGTTAAATAATAGGACAGATTGGGTTCTATAGCCTTGGTCGACAACCAGTCTACCACAGAAAGCAATGGCAACCTACTGCGGGATAATCTTCTGCCCAGTCAGTCATGTCTCTTTCGAGACATGATCGCCCAAGCGTGTATCACGTATGGCACTTAACTGACTGACTGATTGATTAGATTGTTTATTTACATAAATAATCCTATATTTGCAAACTTGTTTATCATTTTAAAACATTATTTTTAGTGGATACTTGTATTTGAGTAGATGCTCTAAAATGTATATTTATCTTCATCTACCAGCTTGAATCTTTGAGAAAAATTCTATTGAAGAAAAATTTATGCTCTCTCTCAAGATTTGAACCTTCCCCATATTTTTTTGTATAGCTTGTAATCAGCGCAAGAGGATCCTAAATGATGTTAAACATCTAGAAGGATTGATATTACATAATAGTTCAGTACACTTTTCTTTGTTTCTCTTGCTTCAAGTCTCTTCTTTACTGGTGTGGAGATTGTCTAGCATTCACTGCCATATAGGAGGACTGATATTACATGATAGTTCAGTACACTTCTTTTTGTTTCTCTTGCTTCAAGTCTCTTTACCTGTGTGGAGATTGTTCAGCATTCATTGCCATAAAGGAAGACTGATATTATGTAACAGTTCAGTACTCTTTGCTTTGTTTTTAACAAACAGAATTTTTAGGGAACCAATATTACAATAATCCTACATATTATGCCTTGATCTGGAATACAGAAGTGACGGATGAAAATTTGTATTTTCCTTAATTTTGTTATTTTTTAGCATGGATTGTGTGTGTGTGTATGTTACTAATCTTGGGAATATACAGCAACAGTGTTCGATCAGAAATTAATCATGTGACATCAAACTTGAACCTTTGTGCCCACAAAAAAAAAAAGAGAACCATCAATAGGACAGTTTTTCCTTTGACCTGACTAATATTTTAACTACCTTCTCTCCTTGGTAATGTTTATTGTTTTAGAAATATTTACACTATTTTATTGTTTATGGGAATAATTACCAATTGATTTGAACCTTATAAATAAATAAGGATTTCCTCATAGTTGATTCACATGTTTAATTTAGTAAATGTTCATAAATAAAAAATTGTTTTCATATTTCTTTATAAATTGGTAAATGATAAATATTGCACTGTTGTGGTAAAGTGGATATCAGCTTAGTACAATAAATCAGGGAGCTAAGTTCGGATTCTAGTTGAATTGCTTGCCTTCACTTACACACAAATACCCTTGGGAAAAGTATTAATCCATCCCTTCCCTCCAGTTATGGGTTAAATAACAGGACAAATTGGGTTCTATAGCCCTGGCTGGCAACCAGTCTACCACAGAAAGTAATGGCAACCTACTGTGAGATAATCTTCTGCCCAGTCAGTCAAGTCTCTTTCGGGACATGATCACCCAAGCGTGTATCATGTATGACACTTAACTGACATATTAGTTTTAATTTTTTTTAGAATGTCGTAAATATAAAATTATTCTTGTAAATAATCAGTCTAATAAATAGTTTTAATATTTTTTTGTAAATTCTCAAGAACAAAAATTGTATCAATTAACTTTCATCTCATGTTTAGGTTCTAATACAATTCTAATCATCACTTTTTAAAACAATTAACATTACCAAGGAGTGATGATAGTTAAAAATAATAGCAGAGTCAAGAGAAAAACCGTCCTTTGTGGTTTTGCAGGCATGAAGGCAAAATGTTGCCCATGTGACTATATATAGTTATACTTGGACATGTCTTCTTTCTACAAACTGCTCTCAATGAACAGCAAGCCCAAAACCACTAACCAAACTATTTTTGTCTGTGCATACTGTAGTGATGTTGGGTCTGGCAAGACACAATACTTAACTCAACAGAATCAGTTGTGATAGTAGCATACAATACTCATCTGGTGAAGTCACTGCAGTAGTATTGCCTTTTTCTTTTTAGACAATTACCTAGGACTACTTATCATGAATGGATCAATCTATACATTATAATATTAAAGGAGAGTAAGTGGCTCTTACCATTACACATACATTACTTTATGTTAATAAATGATGTATGAAGTAAAATTTATCCTAAATTTAACTGGATTAGATGCTTATATATTAAGAACTAAAAATGTAATTTGCATAATTCCCTGTCCAAAATATTTTATAAGGAAGTAAGGACTTTTTAATAAATACTATTTAAATAAAAATGATTTTGGCACTCTGGGAAATTTTCTATGACAAGGTTGAATTTATTCAGATTCTATTCATCTTGTCAACCTGTTTTAGAGGGCAAAACATTTGGTTTCTTTGCTTTTCTACCCACCCCTTCATTTCCTTTGTTCTTCCTCCTACCCTCTACTTAGTTTATCCAGGAAGTTGCTATGTACTTCATTAAGCCTCAGTATATACTAAAGTCTTCCCACAAAACAGGGACGTGGCACATGGCCAATTTTATCAGAGGGAATTCCGAGTGCATACGCTTTAGTTTGCTCCTGGTTTTAAATGCCAAAATAAGCTTTTACATCACTTAATTCACTGGCTACCCGACATATTTTAGGTGGGGTTACATGCTTTAACAGGTAGAGGGTCATCCTCACCCTGTTACAAGTTGTAAAAATGAGTAATTATATCCTCTTATTCTGTGTTTTCTAAAAATTGGTTTATCTTTCAGAGAAAAGAAACTAGCAGTTCTAACAATCAAAGATGGCTTCCCACAATGAAAATCCAAGAACCCAAGAGGTGTTGATCAGCAGAGAAAACACCAATAGCTCAGAATTTCAACTTCTAGCAAGTTCAACCAATCCTGAGATGGCTGTTGAAATAAGAGATGGTTCCGATGTCAAGACTGAGGTTGTGGAGATTCTTCATTCATTTAAAACAAAAGTTTTGTTGACTTTATGGGTTTTTTTTTCTTTTTTATCATTGGTAAGAATTCAACTTGCCTCTATTTATCATTTTATTGTCATGGATTTTGAGAAAACTCCTTAACATAAAAAATATTTGATGCTTATATTTCTTTGAAATGAATTGTTTGAACATTATTTATTTATTTATTTTTTTATCGATACTTGTATTTAAGTAGATATTCTGTTTTTAATTAAACAGTATTATATTTATATCTACTGGCCTGATTATTTACGATAAATTGTTATTACGAAAATGTGTGCCATTCGGCAGGATTCGAACCTGCGACCCCTATCTACATAGGGGAAGCTACCATTTGATCTGGCAACATCTTAGACTGCTCGACCACGAATGGCCTCCAGTCTAAACGAGGTTTTAACCAAGCCTATATAACACAATTTTCGATTTATTGTAACAACCATATCTGCTCTGAAATTTATCGTGATGTCAACAAATGTAAACATGTTACGGAAATTAACGAATTTTAACGGAACTTGGTTATAAACAACCGACAATTTGAAATGAATTGTTTGAACATTATTTCTTATCGATACTCGTATTTAAGTAGATATTCTGTTTTACATTATGGAAATTAACGAAGATTAACGAAACTTGGTTATAAACAACCGACAATTTGAAATGATTTGTTTGAACATTATTTCTTATCGATACTCATATTTAAGTAGATATTCTGCTTTTTAATTAAACAGTATTATATATTTATATCTACCGGCCTGATTATTTGCAATAAATTGTTATAACGAAAATGTGTGCCTTTCGGCAGGATTCTAACCTGCGACCCCTATCTACATTATATTTCTTTGTAGAGTTGCTACTGTTCAGTTAAAGGAAGTTTACTTTCTTCGCATAAATTAACAATTAATGAAGCCAGAATTTGTCTGAAATATTTTGTTAACAGCAATTATACAAAAAGATTTGAGTGGCTGAAAATGTTAGATATTTTCTGTCTGAATTTCTGGGATGAGTTGTTATTATTAACACTATTTGTGTTTGGATCATTGCCCTCATCTGTTACTGTTATCACAATGTTTTGGCTGTTGTGTTCTTTAACTTTTATCAGTTTGTATCCTGACGAAGGCTGGAGGGCACAATGTCAGAAACATTGTTATAACAACAAAAATGAGGACAATAATGTTAATGTAAATAGTTGAAGATGTTATATATTATCTGTGATTATTAATTAGTTTTCAAATTTTATATATATATGTGTGTGTGTGTGTTTGTGTGAAATGTGTATGTATATATTATTTATATATTATATATGCATGGTACTTATTGAAAAGCACTCAATATCAGTGATAGAGCTAACATATTCAGTTGGATTGGTGTGAGTTTGTGACCCTGGGTTTCACGCTTTTGTTTGTCTGACGATCACAGAAGCATGAAATCCAGGGTCACAAACTCACATCAACCCAACTGAATATATATATATATATATATATATATATGTTACAAATGGAATTAATGTATTTTTAATTTATTTGTTTGAACATTATCTTTAATGGCTACTTGTATATGAGTAGATACCCTGTTTTGATAATTAAACAGTATATTTTTATATAGTCAAGAAATCTTGTTAAAAAAATATGCATCCTCCAGCAGGATTCGAACCTGCACCCTGCATAGACCTAGGGGAAGTCATTAATTGATTTAACGTGTCTTAACCATTCAACTACAAAGGAATTTGCAGTTAAATATTTAACCATATACATACATAAATTCCTGATTTTTCGTAATATTTATGTCTGTTCTGTTTCTGTATTCTAATGTAAACAATGACAATTTTATGAAATGTTACAAAATTAAATTAACCAACATATTTTTAATTTATTTGCTTGAACATATCAGTCCTAAGTTAAAAGCAATTGGATGTCTAACCATACTGATGAGCTGTAATACAGCAAAACAGATCTGTCTGCAGATGACTTTATATATATATATATATATAGAAACAATCGTACCTTTGTAGCAGATATATATAGAATGATTATGTACATGTTCTAAAATATAATTTATAATATATATATATATATATATATATATATATATATTGTTACCTGTTAAGTGTAACAAAAGAAAATAAAATGATTGCCAAAACTCAGAGTTAAAAATCACATACAAATATTTATGATAAACACGAAATGATATGTATATAACATTTACAATTTTTTGCATTCAAAACAGAAACGTAGAGTTTACTACTGTCAGGCGAAGTGTTACGAAGGGGAAGGAAGGGTCAGTATCTTTACCCAGTTAAGTTAGTGAAGTAGTTTAAGTGCTATACTTTTTGGAAATCCTAAAATGTGTATATAAAGAATAATTTCCAGTATGGTCAATGAAAAAGGTCGAAAAAATCTATTTACCCTTTTAGTTCCAGGAGGTTCTCTTTCAGGTTTTAGTTGGTTGGCAACTTTTCTGAGAGATTCTTTTGG
Source organism: Ascarosepion bandense (assembly GCA_037127315.1). Taxonomy (NCBI): domain Eukaryota; kingdom Metazoa; phylum Mollusca; class Cephalopoda; order Sepiida; family Sepiidae; genus Ascarosepion; species Ascarosepion bandense. The sequence continues at coordinate 779,812 of JBBBDQ010000443.1, forward strand.
CTGGATATAAATCCTTGAATCAAAGCCAGAGTTGATAATGTCAGCAAATCCTTTTCATAACTAACTGCTCTCTTCCCCAAACCTATTTTTATAGAGGCTAACACCTAATTTGTATATTTCTAGTATCTTTTAGAATTCTCTTAATTTTACTGGAATATTCTACAATCTTCCAAAACGTTCTATTCCTAATTCTTCTATTTAACAACTACTTCATGTATTAAAATTTTTTCTAACAAGTAGGACTCAATAGAATCCTTTACTATAACTTTTTAGACATTAATATTATTTTTTTATGTATAAATGCATCCTCGTAACAATATTCAGTATATTTTTCCAACATTGGTCGTAATTGTTCTTGTAAACATGTTATTAACCTTTAACAGTCTGTATGTGACTTGATTTGCTAAAGAAAAGTTTATCCTGCCACTGAAGGTGACTCTGATCCCTGAACAATAGCGTGTTTCAATTTCATAGATATGTCCTGCTATGGCAACACAAAACAACTTTGAGTGAAATCTAAACTTATTTATAAATGGAACTTTGTCTGTGTTTGTGTGTGTGTCCATTACCTATAGACTCCGAAATAGCTGAACCGATTTTCTTGAAAATTTACACAGTTGTACTGTAAGTGTTTGTGAGTGTTCTTAGCTAGGTTTTGTGTCAAGGTACCCCCGATAAATATCGAAAATCGATAATTGAAAAAAATCGGGTTATAGAAGGAATGGTCTGATTTTAATCAAATTTGATACACTCATAGACAAAGACATAAGAAACAATATTCAGAAGTTTCAAGGTTGCCGTTCTTACAATAGTGCAGAAAATCGATTATATATATATATATATATATATATATATAAAAGGCAAGATGTTTGTGTGTGTGTCTGTTTATCTGCCTGTATGTCTGTATTTTTTTCAGCCCTTTTATTTTAGTTTTTGCTTCGGGTTTGGCTCTAAGTAGATATAATTGTAGTTCTTAGTCTCAGCCATGATACCATTTACTCAGAGGACTCATTTAGCCTTCAAAATTCAGTTTATGACGAAAAAAACTTTATTTGATATCGATAGCAGGAAATGAAAATTTGACTTACATCCATTCATTTTTCTTTCAGTCTACGGTTTCGCTTTAACTGGAAACAGCTATTGCTTTTTAGTCTTTTGTGCCAATGTCCAAAGAGTCTGAGCTCCAGGACCATGGATTAGTTTTAAAGCTTTCATTACACCCAAGCAACACTGGCCTATACTGCTAGTACCTCGTAAATAATGAACTATTCCATTTTGATTGCATAGAAAAACAAGACAAGTTACTTGGTTTCAATGAGAAAATAAAAGAAAAAAAGAAAGGAGGCAAGATATAAGTGCTTCACGGCTGTTTTACTGAAATGGAAAAAGTTATCAATTTTAAATCTCTTCATTTGTATCCTCTTCTTAAAGGCAAAGACAAGTATTCATCCTCTTCAAAAATAAAGACAAGTATTCATCCTCTTCTTAAAATAAAGACCAGCATTCATCCTCTTCTTAAAATAAAGACAAGCATTCATCTCTCTTCTTAAAACTAGAGATAAAGCATTCATCCTCTTCTTAAAATAAAGACAAGTATTAATATCTGTTACTAAAATAAAGACAAGTATTCATCCTCTTCTAAAAAATAGAACAAGTATTCATCCTCTTCTTAAAATAAAGACCAGCATTCATCCTCTTCTTAAAATAAAGACAAGCATTCATCCTCTTCTTAAAATAAAGACAGTATTCATCCTCTTCTTAAAATAAAGACAAGTATTCATCCTCTTCTTAAAATAAAGACCAGCATTCATCCTCTTCTTAAAATAAAGACAAGCATTCATCCTCTTCTTAAAATAAAGACAAGCATTCATCCTCTTCTTAAAATAAAGACCAGTATTCATCCTCTTCTTAAAATAAAGACAAAGTATTCATCCTCTTCTTAAAATAAAGACAAGTATTCATCCTCTTAAAATAAAGACAAGTATTCATCCTCTTCTTAAAATAAAGACAAGCATTCATCCTCTTCTTAAAATAAAGACCAGCATTCATCCTCTTCTTAAAATAAAGACAAACATTCATCCTCTTCTTAAAATAAAGACAAGCATTCATCCTCTTCTTAAAATAAAGACAAGCATTCATCCTCTTCTTCAAATAAAGACAAGTATTCATCCTCTTCTTAAAATAAAGACAAGTATTCATCCTCTTCTTAAAATAAAGACAAGTATTCATCTCTTCTTAAAATAAAGACAAGCATTCATCCTCTTCTTAAAATAAAGACAAGCATTCATCCTCTTCTTAAAATAAAGACCAGCATTCATCCTCTTCTTAAAATAAAGACAAAAGCATTGCATCCTCTTCTAAAATAAAGACAAGTATTCATCCTCTTCTTAAAATAAAGACAAGTATTCATCCTCTTCTTAAAATAAAGACAAGCATTCATCCTCTTCTTAAAATAAGGAAGCATTCATCCTCTTCTTAAAATAAAGACAAGCATTCATCCTCTTCTTAAAATAAAGACAAGTATTCATCCTCTTCTTAAAATAAAGACAAGTATTCATCCTCTTCTTAAAATAAGAACAAGTATTCATCCTCTTCTTAAAATAAAGGCAAGCATTCATCCTCTTCTTAAAATAAAGACAAGCATTCATCCTCTTCTTAAAACCAAGACAAGTATTCATCCTCTTCTTAAAATAAAGACCAGCATTCATCCTCTTCTTAAAATAAAGACAAGTATTCATCCTCTTCTTAAAATAAAGACAAGCATTCATCCTCTTCTTAAAATAAAGACCAGCATTCATCCTCTTCTTAAAATAAAGACCAGCATTCATCCTCTTCTTAAAATAAAGACAAGTATTCATCCTCTTCTTAAAATAAAGACAAGTATTCATCCTCTTCTTAAAATAAAGACAAGTATTCATCCTCTTCTTAAAATAAAACAAGCATTCATCCTCTTCTTAAAATAAAGACAAGCATTCATCCTCTTCTTAAAATAAAGACAAGTATTCATCCTCTTCTTAAAATAAAGACCAGCATTCATCCTCTTCTTAAAATAAAGACAAGTATTCATCCTCTTCTTAAAAATAAAGACAAGTATTCATCCTCTTCTTAAAATAAAGATTGACATTCATCCTCTTCTTAAAATAAAGACAAGTGTTCATCCTCTTCTTAAAATAAAGACAAGTATTCATCCTCTTCTTAAAATAAAGACAAGTATTCAGCTCCTCTTCTTAAAATAAAGACAAGTATTCATCCTCTTCTTAAAATAAAGACCAGCATTCATCTCTTCTTAAAATAAAGACAAGCATTCATCCTCTTCTTAAAATAAAGACAAGCATTCATCCTCTTCTTAAAATAAAGACAAGTATTCATCCTCTTCTTAAAATAAAGACAAGTAGTATCCTCTTCTTAAAATAAAGACAAGTATTCATCCTCTTCTTAAAATAAAGACCAGCATTCATCCTCTTCTTAAAATAAGAATGAAAGCATTCATCCTCTTCTTAAAATAAAGACAAGTATTCATCCTCTTCTTAAAATAAAGACAAGTATTCTCATCCTCTTCTTAAAATAAAGACAAGTATTCATCACTCTTCTTAAAATAAAGACAAGTATTCATCCTCTTCTTAAAATAAAGACAAGTATTCATCCTCTTCTTAAAAAAATAGAAGACAAGTATTCATCCTCTTCTTAAAATAAAGACAGTATTCTCCTCTTGCTTAAAATAAAGACAAGTATTCATCCTCTTCTTAAAATAAAGACAAGCATTCATCTCTTCTTAAAATAAAGACCAGCATTCATCCTCTTCTTAAAATAAAGACAAGCATTCGTATCTTCTTAAAATAAAGACAAGCATTCATCCTCTTCTTAAAATAAAGACAAGTATTCATCCTCTTCTTAAAATAAAGACAAGTATTCATCCTCTTCTTAAAATAAAGACAAGTATTCACATCCTCTTCTTAAAATAAAGACAAGTATTCATCCTCTTCTTAAAATAAAGACAAGCATTCATCCTCTTCTTAAAATAAAGACCAGCATTCATCCTCTTCTTAAAATAAAGACAAGCATTCATCCTCTTCTTAAAATAAAGACAAGCATTCACATCCTCTTCTTAAAATAAAGACAAGCATTCATCCTCTTCACCAAAAAAAATAAAGACAAGCATTCATCCTCTTCTTAAAATAAAGACAAGTATTCATCCTCTTCTTAAAATAAAGACAATGTTCATCCTCTTCTTAAAATAAAGACAAGTATTCATCACTCTTCTTAAAATAAAGACAAGCATTCATCCTCTTCTTAAAATAAAGACAAGCATTCATCCTCTTCTTAAAATAAAGACCAGCATTCATCCTCTTCTTAAAATAAAGACAAGCATTCATCCTCTTCCTAAAATAAAGACAAGTGTTCATCCTCTTCTTAAAATAAAGACAAGTATTCATCCTCTTCTTAAAATAAAGACAAGCATTCATCCTCTTCTTAAAATAAAGACAAGCATTCATCCTCTTCTTAAAATAAAGACAAGCATTCATCTCTTTGCCAAATAAAGACAAGTATTCATCCTCTTCTTAAAATAAAGACAAGTATTCATCCTCTTCTTAAAATAAAGACAAGTATTCATCCTCTTCTTAAAATAAAGACAAGTATTCATCCTCTTCTTAAAATAAAGACAAGCATTCATCCTCTTCAAAATAAAGACAAAAGCATTCATCCTCTTCTTAAAATAAAGACAAGCATTCATCCTCTTCTTAAAATAAAGACTAAAAGCATTCATCCTCTTCTTAAAATAAAGACAAGTATTCATCCTCTTCTTAAAATAAAGACAAGTATTCATCCTCTTCTTAAAATAAAGACCAGCATTCATCCTCTTCTTAAAATAAAGACCAGCATTCATCCTCTTCTTAAAATAAAGACAAGTATTCATCCTCTTAAAATAAAGACAAGTATTCATCCTCTTCATAAAATAAAAGACAAGTATTCATCCTCTTCTTAAAAAATAAAGACAAAGCATTCATCCTCTTCTTAAAATAAAGACAAGCATTCATCCTCTTCTTAAAATAAAGACAAGTATTCATCCTCTTCTTAAAATAAAGACCAGCATTCATCCTCTTCTTAAAATAAAGACAAGTATTCATATCTTCTTGAAATAAAGACAAGTATTCATCCTCTTCTTAAATAAAGACCAGCATTCATCCTCTTAAAATAAAGACAAGTATTCATCCTCTTCTTAAAATAAAACCAAGTATTCATCCTCTTCTTAAAATAAAGACAAGTATTCATCCTCTTCTTAAAATAAAGACAAGTATTCATCCTCTTCTTAAAATAAAGACAAGCATTCATCCTCTTCTTAAAATAAAGACCAGCATTCATCCTCTTCTTAAAATAAAGACAAGTATTCATCCTCTTCTTAAATAAGACAAGTATTCATCCTCTTCTTAAAATAAAGACAAGTATTCATCCTCTTCTTAAAATAAACACAAGTATTCATCCTCTTCTTAAAATAAAGACAAGCATTCATCCTCTTCTTAAAATAAAGACAAGCATTCATCCTCTTCTTAAAATAAAGACAAGCATTCATCCTCTTCTTAAAATAAAGACAAGTATTCATCCTCTTCTTAAAATAAAGACAAGTATTCATCCTCTTCTTAAAATAAAGACAAGTATTCATCCTCTTCTTAAAATAAAGACAAGTATTCATCCTCTTCTTAAAATAAAGACCAGCATTCATATTTTTGATTGCCATTGCAATATTTTGTTGTTAAGCTAAAATATTTAATGATGCAATAAGGGAATTTCTGCAGATATTTTATTGTCTTGGGACTTGCCATGAGCTTATCAATCATTAACTGATGTATGGTCTAGCTAAGATTCACAAAGAAGGTATTCCACTCAGATCGATTGTTAGCAGCCTAGGCTTGGTGTGCCACCCTCTGAGTCGCTTCCTTGTAGATATAATTGACTCATTGATAGGAAAGTCACCATCATATGTTTAAAACTCTGCCTATTTCATGGAACTTATCAAACATGCTTCCATTCAATGCAACCAGATGGTGAGCTTAGATGTGGTGAGCCTGTTCACCAGGGTACCCACAGTGGAGGTACTATTGGTAGTCAGAGACAGACTGCCTCAGACTCATCCCTAGGAGAACGTACCAGTATTCCACTAGATAATCTGATGGAGATGCTGACTTTCTGCACCCAAACAACACACTTCGAACGAGGATCAGACATATATCAACAGGATGAAGGCTAAGCAATAGGCTCATCATTATCACCATCACTGGATAACATATACATGGAATACTCTGAAGAGATGGCATTAGAATCCACAAAGCTCTAAAGCAAACTCAATGGTTGAGATATGTTGATGACACCTTAATACTCTGGCCACACTAGGAAGAGGTCCAGACGCTACTGGACTATGTGAAAATCATCAATATTTCACTATGGAAAAAGAGTGACAACGAACTGGCATTCCTGTATGTACTAATAACTCAAACAGAGAAGAGATTTAAGACATTCACTTACCGCAAGACAACATTCACAGGACAATACCTCAACTTCAATTCCCATCACCCATGCAATGTAAAGAAAACGATCGTCTGCCGCCTGCAACATTGAGCAAAAGTCATAAGCAGCAACCCAAAGACATACGAACAGGAAATGATCAGCATAAGCAATACCCTATGATGCAACAATTATCCAGGGTACATGACAACAACTCCAAAAAACATGGAAGGGAAGGTGCATGAGGATAACAACTCTCAGAAAACAGCCTCGGTCTGCCTACCCTATGTGAAGGGGTTATCGGAGAAAATACAAGAATCTGTGATCCATATAACATCAGGACAATCTTCAGAAGTGGCTCTACATTTTGCAGATACCTCTCTCAAGTAAGGCCCCCAGCAGAAGAAGACATGACTAAGGACTGTGTGTACACCATTCCATGTAACTGTGGAAAGAAATATAAATGAGAAACAGGCTGCCCCCTTAAGGTAAAGCTACAAGAACATCGCAAGGCCGTAACATGAGAGGAGATAGAAAAATCAGGTCTAGCTGACCACATATGGAGGGAGAAAATGGATCACCACCCCCTATGGAATGAAGTTGAAATAATAGAGAACGCCACTGGTAACTAAGTAAACTTTAGGAATCAGCACATATGCTAGGCCACAAAAATCTCCTAAGCCGACCAAGCATGGAGATGAATGCACTATGGGAACTAGTAATACAGAGTGCCAGAGAAAATAATTAGTGTCAAAAATTGCAATATGAACTCTGGTAAAAAAATACTAGAGAAAACCATTAACATCAAAAAATTGCAATATGAACTCTGGTAAAAAAAGGTTACTGAAACATTAGGTTTATAAGTTCCAGGTTTTGTTTAGTTTCAGTGACTTGACCCAAGGAGTTGTGAGTTCAATCTCAGGCTAGTGAGGAACAAGTAACTTAGAGAGTCGGGCTAAAGGAAGATAACTCATGACTACCAGAAGTGGCTTTGCACAAAGAATGAGAATGATATACCCCAGTGATCGTAATAAAGGGTTTGGTTAAAAATTCCTAACACCTGAAGAAGGCTGGAGTGTACAATGGCCAAAACATAAAAATGGCAACAAAGATTAGGACAATAGTGTGTGAATAATGTAAATATTAATGTAAACTGAAAAATTAAGATTCATCAGAAAATTCAAATAGAAAAACTGAAATTTTGAACAGTCTTTCTCTTTTAATTTATTTCTAAAACATTTTTATTATACTCATACCAAGTTTAAATGCTAACAAAGTTGAAAACCTGTTTTGATTTTGGGATGGTTTAAAATTTTGTGGTGACAATTAAAATTGTCTTTGACGATGGTGAAAAAGTTAGTCTGGAGCCCAGGATCAATTTATCTAGAATCTGACCCTGCCAATGACATGCAGAGGTTTGGTGATACTTGGGGCCAACTCCTGTATTATATGACTCTAAGATTTAAGTAGGTGGGGGGCCTACTCTGGTCTCGCATATCAAAACACAGATCCACATTCACACCAGCCTGTGGCATTGTAGAATGCTTGTACAAAGAAGTTAACAGAGACAATTTCAAATTTCAAAAACTAAATTTCTATTTCAGTCTTTGATTGGATGCCTTCTTGATGTGGATGCTGAGTGCCATTGCATTCTCTGCCCCCACACCTTCGGCATGCTACTGGACCCTGGAAACAAACATGATTCTACCTAACATTGTATTTTCCTTATATTTCAATTTCATTTATATTTAAAATAACATTTTGGTTTGATCGTTTTTTTTTTTTTTTTTTTTTTTTGCAGGGTTTGACGAGTGCAGAAATTGGGCCTTCATTTCTTGATCTTCTCTCACTGACTAACAGTAGTCTGGCTGAGGGCTCATCCGTCATAACAGCTGGTTCAGTTGGCTACTTCACTGGGTCTATATGCACTGGACTTTTTTTACAGCCATTTACAAACAATTTTTTGATGTTTGTTGCTATTTTAGGAAATGCCATTTTCAATATCACAATGACATCATGTCCTAATTTAATACTCTTGGTATTTGTCTCTTTCCTTCGAAGTTTCTTCAGTAGCATTTTAGATACAGGTAAGTTAATGCTTTATCATGGAGAAAATCAGTTGAACAAAATTCATGAGTACTGTCAAAGTTGACAAAAGAAAAAACAGGGAAAACGTTAAGGGTAATAATTTTTGTTTATTAGCATTCATTAGACCTTCCTTAAGCTGTAATGTTTGTCAAAATTTAGGTACCTCCACTCATTTTTCTACACCTAAATTTAAATTGAAATTTTAAAAATAAATAAGTTATCTTCAAGCTTTAAAATTAGCTTTAATTGAAAGTCAAGATATTAAATTTAGTAATTCCAGTAAACAAAATACACTGGCATATTTTAAAGTGAAATTATATTGATTGGAATCTAAAAATTTTCAGATTAAAAAAAAAATTTAAAAGTACCCCCATTTTTTTGATTGATCGATAAATTTCAAAACATTTTTGTTTTAAAAATCTGGCAAAAATAAAATATATGTCGCTGACATGTTATTGAAGTCAATTTTTTAAATTAAAACTTACCTTTATCTGATTTCAAACATTGTGCTTGCTTACTCTCAGTAATATTCCCTGTAATTTGTTATCAGATTAGGTAGCCCGAGCATGACAGCTGGTCTCAAGTGTTGAAAGATTTAATGACAAGTGGAAGGGGGGCCCAAAGGCGACAAAAACATATGAATGTAATTTATTATGTAAGGGAAGACATTAATATATTTAATTAAAATATTTAAACAATGCTTTGTTCTATCTTCTTAATGGTAATATAAACTTTTTGCCGATAGAACTTTGTTTTTATTTAGTTTGGGACCTTTCCCCTTCTATGCTGTTTTTTCAGCGATTTTGTGGAAGTACCTATCAAAATTGAAATTGATTTTTTTTTTCAGCATTTTAGAAGTGGGGACTCTGTTCATAATATATAAGGGTCGGCTGAATACTTCATAGGCTGACCTGGATAGAAGTAGACACATCAGTTGGTAGATTCCTGGGTATGACGATAAACAACATCCAGCAGCAAGGAGATTTTGAGAAGTGTGGCACTATTTCTTAATTTCTATTGTTCCCAGGTGCACCCTAGCCTGGGGTGGTAGAAATTGTTTGGGTCCTAGCTGTTGGCAAGTGATGAACTCTCAAACAAAAACAAAACTCTGTGAACGTATAAAATATGTTTTCTTGTATAAAAGTATATTTTATTTTATATAAAAATGCCTTTTTATTGTACAATTACCAATAATACCTTTTTTATAGTAAAATTACCAATAACACCCCCTCTACTTTTTTTAAAGGCAGTAAAGCCACTAAGACACAAGGGATTACACGGTGTAGAAGAATTAGGAACAAAAACATCAATAATGAGTAGGAAGAGAAAAGAGTAATCAGGAGAGCAGTAGACAGTGATTGACATTGCATTTAAATCTTTACAAATTAAAATTGGTTGGAAAGCATGGAACTGGAAGTGAGTTCCACAAGCGAGAAGTGTGAGAAAAGAAATATTTAGCATAGACTTTACAGTTACATCTAGCCAGGTCAAACGTTAATTGAGGAGATCTCAACAGTAGTCTAGTCAGTCAGTTAAATGCTGTTCGTGACACATGCCTGAGCGATCATGTCACGAAAGGGACATGACTGACTGGGCAGATGATTATCCCACAGTAGATTGCCATTACTTTCTGCAGTAGACTAGTTGCCAGCCAAGGCTATAGAACCCAATCTGTCCTCTTATTTAACCCATAACTGGAGGGAAGAGATGGATTAATACCTTTTCCAAGGGTATTTGCTTGTAAGTGAATGCAAGGAATTCAACTGGAATTCAAACTCGGCTTCCCAACTTCTCATTCTAAGCCAATGCCCACTGCACCCGAGTACTAGAACTAGTCTAGTACTGTCCTTAAAGTAAAAAATCCTAGGTATCATAGCAAAGGGTTCAGTAAAACAACTATCATTAAAGTATTTATAAAAAAGACACTGACAGACAACCTTATAGCAGTGAGTAAGTGACTGGGGCCAAGCTGCCATATCAAGACCAATAATATTGCTGATTCTTCTTTCTGTTTTATCAAGGAGCTCAAGGTGAATATCAGGGTCATCGGACCATATGTGACAGCAATATTCTAAGCATTGACAAATGGTAAACTTATAGATATGTAAAATAGAATCTGTTAAGTTTTCTTAACTCGGCTGACACTGAACTAACTTTCCTAGCAGCTAACCTAACAATGGATTCAATATAGTCTTTTCACTTCATGTCAGCTGAGAATGTAAGCCTAAAAAGTTGCAATGATTCACTCTTATGGAATTGTCTAACATAACACAATGAAGCAACTTTCATAGCAGCTAACCTAGCAATAAATATTTAGATTTTGGCATTAAATAACCCATAGATGTTAAGATGCCACTAATCAAAATCAACCAACCATTGAACACCAGTTGGAAGAATAAAAGACTTGTAAATGTACCAAAATACACCAGTTGGCAAAACAAATTACAGACAACTTTTTAAGAAGTCAGAGATCAGTTTGACATTATATTTATATTTTAACAAGACCCCCACTTCTGAAGAAAAAAAAAGATGTTTTTACTCTGATAACTGTTGTGGCTAGATAAATATTCAGCAATCGCTACTCCACAAAAAGTGTTCCAAAAGAAATTTTTTTATTATTTTTTATGAGTGAATTTAGTTAATCAAAGCAGTATCAATCTTTCTTTGTTTATTGAATTTTATGTTTGCTTTTCAGAATCAATGACATCTTTGCATCAGAATGAACTGTGCATCTCCTCTGCTAAGTCAGCAGTAAATAGTTGCAAATTCGAGTGTCAAATGTAGTTCTCAAATCAAAACTAGTTTCTGATGGTGTCTCAGAAATCTATATATTAATATATAACAATGAATAATAAAGTAATCCGTAATAATTAATGAGTAAAAATTTAACAACACTCTAAAATAGCTACAAACAACTTCATTCAGATTCATAATTATTTCTCTTCAATAGCCTCTAGAATAATTTTAAACATCACCGTTACGTTATTTATACTGTTCGGACTGTTGTCCTCATCTTTATTGCCATGTGTGCAACATTTCAGTCGTTGTACACTCCTGCCTTCTTCTAGGTGCTAGGAATTTTTCAGTTTGAAATTCCTATCACCTGAAGAAGGCCAGAGTGTACAACGGCTGAAACTTCATAAACATGGCAATAAAGATGAGGACAACAGTCCAAACAGTGTAAATAATATAAATACAACCTCATCTCAGAAGTATTGACAAATACTAACCTTTACCTCTCACCCAATAATCATTAGGATAATACAATAGACCTTCTACCCATAATGCACCATTGACAAGCATAAATAGTCAAGCCAAAACACAACATACATGGTCTGAAGATTACATTTAGGCATGAAACAAACTGTAGCCGCTGGAGGTTGACTGCAGTGTCTACTTTTAGATTTACATATACCCTGTTCTTGATATTGAGCATTTTAATTCATGAATAAAACATATCTTAAAACTATTTTTAGCATATTAATATATAAACATAGAACAGGGCTCGTTTCACTGACCAGACAAATCAGTCCACATTGTATCTCTTTTTTAGTTTGCATTGGTGTGCCCAAAAATTGAGACAGGCATAGTTTACGTTCCCCAGGTAATGCAAGGTGAAAATATTTGGCCACAGGAAAAAGAAATGAAAAGCACAAATTCTATTTTCTGTATTGTTAATTTTTAGGGATTCACTTGCATGATCTTGTGGTTAGGTAGGTGACACTTGCAACAACTTCTGAATCTTTATCATAACCGACTAACAGATTATTAATATATGTGTATGTCTTGTTTTGATTAACCTTCCTCCAATTTTAGTTGCTCTGCACGCCCCTTTTTAAGTCCTCAATCAAATTCTGACAATAGAGGAAAGAAAAACAGACAGTTTTCACTATTTCTTTTCTTTTAGATTTCCCATCAAATTTACAATGATTAAAATAGTTTTCATTTTTTTTTCACTTCTTGCTCTTTATTTAAATAAAAAGACTTTTAATAGTAATATTAACTGTTTCTTTATTCAGTATTCATTGACTGAGTGGCCAATGTCTCATGAATTAATCGCCCACCAGGCCATTGGGTTGTGATGAAAGTGTAGTATCTGTTTTTAGATACTCACTACATGCCCACCAGCCGGGAAGCAATAACCAACTAAGACTAGCTTTGTACCCAGCTTACCGCTTAAATGGGGGCTGGGTAATCTTTGACCAATGGCCTGAGTCTACATGCTCAGGTTCCCCACGTTAAAAACTGACTTTGTGTCATAACTCACTCCAGTAGGGGAGTAGGGTAAATCAAAAGTGTAGTATCTGTTCTCCTCATTCTTAATGGTTAGTAACAGCTAATGTTACGAGTTAAGCTTTGCTTCACTCCTTTTTCATCAGGCCGGAATCAAAGTGTATTATCAATATAATATTTATCTCGTTTCCCAACTGAGCTGGGGATGTGACACAAGAAGGCTGACGTTTATTGCTCAGTACCCGCAAACATTGGTCGTGCTGGCATAGGTGGTGACTCTAATGCAGTTGGGTGGTTTAGCCTCAGGACACTGTTTCCCAGAATCAAGCACCTCTCAGTGCAATTTTTCTCAGAAGCATATCATCTATCCTTGGACAGAGATACAATGGAGCCACACTCAGCCTGAGGACCGAGACACAATTAACAGATGATGATCCTTACCCAGCAGGAAACTGGCATCTATTCTCCTTGTCTGTAAATGTTGTGGTGATATTAGCTGCTTCTTTATAAGGAAACATTCATCATTTGACTGAATGGCCAGTGTTACCATCAGCTGAAATTTATGAAATCTTTATCTTAAAACACTATTTCAGGAAAACAGATTTCTCTAGTTCACTTGCTGTTATTGCTTTTTCCGTTATTGGTTTGGGTTTCCTTCCCAACCTTTTGTTTGAAGTAATGTGGTACATCAACATCTTGATTATGTCATTTAGTTACATGTACTATCCATTTTAGCTGTTGCCACTTGAGTAATGTAGTTTCCCTTATTTGGTACAGTTCTTTATTTGCAATTCTGTAGTGGCAGTCTACAACTTTCAAAGAAGAACGATCCTCATTAAAACCTACAGATGTAACCAGATGTTGGTGCTGGCTTGACGTTTACTTGTATGAGAATGCAAAATGGTGCTTTGAGATAATTAGGAAAACTCCTTGATGGATATTTTAAATAACTATGAGAAAAATTGGGAAAAGGACAGAATTAGAAATGACACCAATTATAAAGGTGACGAGAGAATTGAACCCCAAACAAATTTGGTGAAAAGTCATTAACTTAGGAATTACTAAAAGATAGTCTTTTCTAATAAGGAAAAATATTTGCTTGGATTTGTGGATTTAAGCCATGAGATAATTCTCATTTAAAATTAGAGAAAAAAATTGGTTGACACAATCGGAGAGTTCTATTAGCATTTGTTTACATTTGATTTTGATGGCTGGAGGCAATCCGGTCACAAATGATTCTGTGAGCAGGCTTTGTGTTTGCTTATAATTGATGCCTGTTTACACAGGCTTCATTTGCTGAAAGTCACTTTTAACCAATGTTGTTAAATACAGCTGACAGTTTAGATATTGGGGATGTACATGACGTCCACATAAAAGTTTCAACCTGACAAACCTATTTAAGAACAGACTTTAATTTTTAGGTTTATGTTTTGGTTTTGTAGTAATCTGTTGCATTGGATGAAATTACCCCTAGCTCAGTCTCTTCTACATTCAATTTTTTTATATTTAGTTAATACATATATATGAGTAGACCTTGTTTTTAAATTGTGTACGATATATGTCTAGGATGTGCGTTGTGGTGCAATGGATATCGGCTCGGAACGAGAAATTGGGGAGCTGAGTTCAAATTCCAGTTGAATTCATTGCATTCACTTACGCGCAAATACCCTTGGGAAAGGTATTAATCTGCTTCTTCCTTCCAGTTATGGGTTAAATAACAGGATAGATTGGGTTCTATAGCCTTGGCTGGCAACCAATCTACTGCAGAAAGCAATGGCAACCTACTGTGGGATAATCTTCTGCCCAGTCAGTCATGTCTCTTTCGAGACATGATCGCCCAAGCATGTTTCACATATGGCACTTAACTGACTGACTATATATGTCTACCGGTCTGAGTACTTGAAAGTCTTAATCTTGACAAAGAAACTGCTTGAATACTAAAACTAAAGTTAATCTCTTACGACTCAAAATTTCCAGCCAATGGCATAATCATTAGGCCAGCATTTCCATTTGTTTAAGGCTTACGGCCATATCACGTTGAATACACCGGTTCTCGCTCGATCACCGAAGTTAAGCAACGTTGAGCCTGGTCAGTACTTAGATAGGTGACCGCTTGGGAATACCAGGTGCTGTAAGTGTATAGTGACAGATGTGCGTTGTGGTGCAGTGGATATCAGCTCAGAAAGAGTTCGAATTCCAGTTGAATACCCTGCATTCACTTAAGCACTGGTACCCTTGGGAAAGGTATTAATCCATCCCTTCCCTCCAGTTATGGGTTAAATAACAGGGTAGAACTTGGGGACCCTGCTCTTAAAAACAAATCCCAATGAATCTTGATACTCGAAAAGAAAAAAGTATTACTAGACACAAAACTTATATAAAAAAAAACAATAAATTGTTGAAAGAAAAAGGTATTACCAGCAATAAATAAATAAAGTTTAGTTGGCAATAAATGACCCGCTGAGGTTGATATGCCATAAAACAAAAACAACCATTTGTTTAAAATTAGTTTAACACATTGTTACATAAAACAAAAACAAAATATATTTAAGTGAATAAATCAAATAAATCATCTATGTTCTGTGTTCCTTCAGAATCATGGCTCTCCACAATTTCCTATTCTTTGTCGGTTTGTCTTTCAATTATTCCTCCCACTCTTTGTTATGCCATCCATTTACACAAGCTTATTCGGAAGGTTACTCAATTTGTCTCTGTCCCTCTTGCCTTCAATATGTCCTGCGAGTGTCAAATTTTCCAGGCCCTTTTCCTCAAATTATATGCTAGAAAATTTCAGTTATTTGATTCTGAGTAGAAGTGTCCTTTTCGTTTACATTACCATGAAAACTTCCTTGTTACTTGAATGTTCTGTCTATGGGATTCTCATCATTTTTCCATAGAGCCACATATTTCATCTCAACATTCTTCTTCACCTGCCGGGAGATTGTCCAACATTCTGCCATGGGGAAACACACCTATTCTTCAGATAATGGACTCTCCCTCTTATATTAATAAGAGTTAACAGGAAGTTAACGGGAGAAATTCTTAGAAGTTCTTGGGAGTTCTTTAGAGTTCTATTGGAGTTCAGTAGAACTATAAGGCAGCTGATATTAGTCGGCAGTTAGCCAAATACTATAGAGTCAGCTTTCAGTGAAAGATTACCAAGTTCTTAACATTTTGGGTGCGTTAAGTCGATTAGCAACCAACATAGTACGATTATAACCTTTAGTGCGAAAACTAACCAGTTGTTGAACTCACAACTGTTTGGGACAAGTCACTGGATCTAACCAATGCCATTGGGTCACAGAGTGGCGAACAAATAACTTAGAGAGTTGAGTTAAAAAGAGATAGCCAAGACATCCGGAAATGGTATGGCTCATGGAATGAGAACAACACACCCCAGTGATTGAAATAAAGGGTTAGGTTTAAAGATTTCAATCACCTGAAGAAGGTTGGATCATAAAAAACCAAATGTCATGAATATTGCAATAAAGATGAGGACAACAGTCTGAACAATGTAAATAATGCTTTTCTGTTAACTACTTAAGTAGGTACGTAAGTTTATAGCCTAATAATGAAAAAAGCATTAATTTTACCCAGAAAATATTTTTCAACATAATCTCTTTGCACTTTTAATCTAATTCTTTTCCATTAACCACATATTTAGGCACATGAATAAGTCTGTAGTTTGATGATATAAAAGCATTTCTTTTACGCAAGTAATATTTATTTTTCAACATAATCTCCTTCCTTGTCAATGCACTTAACTGAACACTTCTCTATGCTCATCCATCCAACCAATAACTGCATCAGGTTATGGACTTATTATTTCACCCTGGTATATCATTGGCCAAAATGCATATGGTATAAAATGAGCAAAATTACCTAAATGACAAAATTTCAAATAAAAATGCATGATGGGATATTTTTAAAATTGGCACCTAATTTCAGAAAATGCCTTTGCTTCCAGAGATTGTCTGTGTTGTTCTCATAGAGACTAGTTTGTTTGTTTCAAGAAAAGGGAAAAAGATGCAAATGCCAAATTTGGAACCTCTAGAATCAAACAGATGAAATGAAATCATACACAAACACACAGACAAAGAAGAGACTTACTATCAAAATATAGTTTTATGCTCTTTGTTACATGTACAACTACTCCCATTCACAGATACACAAACTCATGCATACATCATTAGAGAGATGCAGAAATGGTGTCAGTACAGTTTTTAAATTTTGTTTTTGTGAAATGAGAAAAAAAATTGATAAGAGCCTAACTCAAAACAGATTCTTTTTTGCACAATAAAATCTTTTTTTTAAAAAATTGGATCCTAACTTCCAAAAAAAGTCTGTTTGATAGAATAATGTCTATGTCATTCTTATAGAGATCAATTCACTCATATCAAAAATAGAAAAATGGCAAAAATGCAAAAATCAACTTACATCAATAAGTCTTTAGGTTAAAGAAAAAGTCTGTATTTTACAAGACAAAGACCCTTTTTGCATAATACAAGCTTTTTAAAGAAACTGGATCATAACTTTGCAAAAAGAATTCTATCTGATAGAATAATGTCTATGTCATTCTTATAGAGATCAGCTGACTCATTAAAAATAGAAAAAAATGGTGATGGTCAACTTAAGCCGTTTTAGAATCACACTAATGGATGAATATTTGATAAGAAATGTATTGCCTTATATACAGTTTTCTTTTTGATGTTTTTGAACATTTTTGTGTAATTAATTTGTGTTTTTTTTTGCAGTTGGAAATACAGAGTGTGTAGAAATATGGAGCAAAGAGAGTGGACCGTACATGCAGTCTATACATCTTGGCTTTGCTCTTGGTGGTCTTTTAGCTCCACTAATAGTAAAGCCTTTTCTCAGTCCAATAAAGACAGCACCAATAAATATTACAACTGCAAGCCCAGTCAGCATCAACAGCAGCAGCATCATCACCACATCTATGATTTCTACCATTAATTCTAGCACAGTATCAAGTCTTCTGTTAGAAACAACAGATTTTATGCCAAATTCTAGTCTTCCAGAAATACCAACCATTTCAAAGACTCGCGTACATTATGCATATCTAATTATCAGTATGATAACTGTCCTCACAGCAATTCCATTTGCATTCAATCTTATTAAGTCGGGTAAATTTCGAAAGGTAGGAAAAATTAAAACGCAAGAAAAGGAAGTCTCTCTTCCATTAAAAGAAACCATCTTTCCCCTCATCTTAATATTATTGGTTTACATGACATACTGTGGAATGGAAGATGGTGTTAGTGTCTACTTGACCACTTTCACAGTGAAGTATTTAAATTGGACAAAGCAAGATGGCTCTCTTGCTACATTTGTGTTTTGGATATGTTTCGCTTTCGGACGATTCCTGGGAATTTTCATGTTGAAAATATTTAGTGCTAACCATATGCTGCTGATGGACCTGGTGTTATTAGTCATTTGTAACTTTATATTGCTCTGGTCAAAATACTTACCAATTCTTGTGTGGATATTTTATGGTGTTAGTGGGCTTGCTATGGCTAGTGTATATGCAACTGGTTTCACATGGGCTGAAACGTATCTTTTTAAAGTGACTGCACGAATCTGCTCAGCCATATTAGTCTTTTCATCTGCTGGTACTTCATTAAATCCTTTGTTTCTTGGGTTCATGATGGAAAAGTATAATCCCGGTTGGTATCTTTATATTATTTTTGGTGAGTCTATAGTATGTCTGAGTTTGTTTCTGGTATTGTTATTTTTCTCAAGGTCACAATATTGGCAAAATAAGAAAAAGGTGTCTGAAGATAGGAATAATTCTTTAGAATAGTTACAATGTTCTACCATATAATTGTCTCTACGTGAATATTTAACAGGTAATATCTATTCCTAGATAGAGAAAAATAAATGGCACACTCTATTTGCAAAGAATTTTGTTCAGTTATCTAACCAAGAATATTTTATCATGGTCAGGTCAGACTTAGGCCTGCTACTAGTGACATGTAACCCAGCACAACCTGCCACATGGATGGGTGGCTGGCATATAAGCTGGCTCCCTTACAAGCTTTTCTGCTACTGAGGAGGGTGGCATGTGACTCCAGAGGATAAAAAATAAAACCTGTCAAAAGGTGAATAAGCTTTTTATAGGAGCAAATGACCAACATGTCATTTATATATATATATATATATATATATATATATATATATATATATTAATTAAAAATAAAACCTGTCAAAAGGTGAATAAGCTTTTTATAGGAGCAAATGACCAACATGTCAATATATATATATATATATATATATATATATATATATATTAATTAAAAATAAAACCTGTCAAAAGGTGAATAAGCTTTTTATAGGAGCAAATGACCAACATGTCATATATATATATATATATATATATATATATTAATGACATGTTGGTCATTTGCAAATTATAGGAGCAAATGACCAACATGTCATTAATATATATATATATATATATATACGAAAAAAATCGCAAGATTGCCAAGACCTACCGCGGTTTCGCACAACGGCTCGTCAGGGCAAAGGCAGACCAAGGACTAATCAAATAAATAGACCTCTATTAAGACTAACCCATTTGGGGGAAGGGGTTGAAAAAAAAAAAAAAAAATATTGGGGGCGGGGTTTACAGTAACACCGATAGTCTACGCAAGAAACTTCATTTTGTGCATTCTACACTTATTTAGTATTTCTGTTCTAGCGTTAATGAGTTTGTTGGTAGGTTCAAATTTAGCTATTGCTAGCTTCTCCTCGTCACATACCCTACAAAATTTATTGTTTTTATTATCGCTAGGGCACTTTTTTATTATTTCCCATTTCAGAATGGGATCCTTTTTAATTTTGGCTTTTATTTCCCATACATAGGTAGATAATGCAGTGCTATGCTTATATTTCTCGTTTTTGAAAGAAGTTTTATGGTTATAAAACCTACTTTTAAAACTATCATGTGTGGATCCTATGTATGTCTTGGGGCTTTTGTCATTTTCGTTAACATAAACTTTAACCTTATAAACTACGCTTGTCTGATTGCAATTACCTCTAATTGGGCAGTCCTTTTTAGTTCTACAATTACACTTATGTTTATTAACGTTATTTTTACTAGGGGCCACAGTCTTATCTTTTAATTTACTTTTGTTGGTATTGTTAATGATTTTACCGATATTGGGTAAACAGGAATAGCTCAATTTAATAGTATTCCTGTTAAATATTTGTTTAAGTCTATTATTTGAATTGAAATGCTTATCTATTAACCTAAAAAACATTTTCCCTATTTTGGATTTAACTTCATTATTGTAGGGGGGTTGAACCATATAATTTTTCTTGATCTATTCTTACTGGCTTTTTTGCTTTTGCTTTGGTCCGAAAATTCTAGCATTTCTTGGTGTCCACTTTTTTTTAATGCAATTTGATAAATTTTTTTGTGTTTTTCGAAAACTTCCCTATTAGACGAATTTGTGGACAATCTAACCTCTGTACCTCTAGGAATACATTTAAGGATGTGTCCAGGGTGGTTGGACTTTTTATTAACATAATTTGGAGCGTAATTCCTTTTAATGTATGGTGTTATTATTCCGTTATTAATGTTTAACGTTATGTCTAAGTAATCGACAATTTTAACGTTATGCTCTATTTCTATTTCTAGTTTATGAGATTTAAAAAACTTTTGTACTTCTTTTCTCATTTTGTCTCCTAATCTAGGTGTGCAATTTTCTATTACTATCAATCCATCGTCTCGGTATAGACCGTGGTTATGAAAGTCTATTATTTCGTTTAGTCTATGAAGTAATAGGCACCCTATCAGTTCCGCCACTTCCGCACCATCATACGCCCCTATTGGGTTATCAAACCCTTGGGCATCAGTCTTTTTTATCCAAATTTCATCATTAAACCATAACAACGTTTTGCGGCAGTGCCAGATTATTTCTAGCTCCTCTTCTTTTATTTCATTATATTCCTTCGCTAATTCTAATGCTTCTGAAAGTAAATTAGCTGTTATCGATGGATAGAACTCCTTAATGTCGTATTTTATGAATGCAGATCTTTTATCGGGATTTATAGCCTTAAACCATTTTATACAGTCACCAGTGGATTTCCACTGGTTAATGTTAAGATACATGCGCAGGTTGTTACAAATATTTTGAATGATAATTTTACTTATCCTACCAAGTTCTGTTTTAGTAGGATTTATGAGCCTAAATTCTGGGTTGTTTGGAAATGAATTTTTGTGATCCTTAACCGTGAGGAAGCAATTCTTTAATTTTATCTTTTCCACTCTGTTATGCAAGTTAAATTTGCCTACTAATGATGTAGCTTCACTATTTATACTAGCCATAACATTTGGTGCTATTTTTCTATAGTGCCTAATTACCGAATTCTTAACTTCTTTGTTGAATTGTTCCTTAGGTATAGCGTATATATTTGTATTTTTATCGCCTTTAACGTAAATTTTAGTGGTATTTTTACATGCTTTTAACGTATCCTTTAATTGATTTTGGAAAGGGTTTTGTCCTAACCTTCTATACTTAATTTTTCTAATAATGTTAATTAAATCTTTCTCAAAAGCCTCCAACTCTTTAGAGTATGGTGGGTGCCTATGTGTTTTAAATCCGTACGTTTTGTCGTCTTTATCGTTTAAGTTATTTAGAAAGAAGAATGCCCTCCATCTTAACCTGCTAATAAAATGCTCGATCTTATGGAGTAGCTGTTTTTCATAAAATTCTTTAGAAGGGATCGGGATGTCTTTAAGGGAACAGTCTATATCTATTTGTTCCATCACTAGTTGGTAAAAAGTGCTCGATGGATAAATCCAGAGCCTATAATAATAATAATAATAAAACCGACTCTGTCCGTATCCTACTCTTAAAATATTACACAAGAATCTTTTAAAGACTATGAATAAGCAACAGGGTCTTTATCGTTTTCTTTCCTGGTGGTTCGTTCCGTTAGAGGGTTTTTTTCTTTACTGTGAAGAACCGTATGCATTGTCGGTCCTACGCAGTTTTCTTTTTTTGTCCCCTCTTTGTCCAAAGCTCTATAGCCGAGGACGGTAACGGAGTTAGATTCTGTTGCTTATTCATAGACTTTAAAAGATTCTTGTGTAATATTTTAAGAGTAGGATACGGACAGAGTCGGTTTTATTATTATTATTAATATATATATATATATATATATATATTAATGACATGTTGGTCATTTGCTCCTATAAAAAGCTTATTCACCTTTTGACAGGTTTTATTTTTTATCCTCTGGAGTCACATGCCACCCTCCTCAGTAGCAGAAAAGCTTGTAATATAATATATATATATATATATACTAGCAGTTTAGTCCAGTTTCACGCGGGTAGTTTAAGCAATAATAAGAATAAAAAACATGTAATGAATTTACATAGCAAATATTTACACAATGTCCACCCTTGTCACTTTTATAGATATAGATAACAATGTAGAATGTCTATATTGGATTAGGGTGGGAGTGCGGGGGGGGGGGCAACATAGATATAGATAATATAATGTGGAATGATTGATTCTATATTATAATCAATACATAAACTAATCCCTGACTTTGTGGGGTGATAATATATATTTTTCTACCCATAATTTCAAGGTGTCATTAGCGTTCTAAAATTTGATCTACATCTGAGCGCAACTACCGTTGAGCTAAATGCAGATGCTAAGTCGAATCTATCCAACAAATACTTACACAACGTCCACCCTCGTCATATATATATCGAATAAAGGAATAGGGTTGTTCCAATGAGAGTAATTAGTATAAAATAAAAAGTGTGAGAAGCCGTGAACGTTTTCTTTAAAAGATATGTTTATTGTTTTGGTATTTATACAAGTTATAAAGTATTAATTGTTCATGATTTGCACTACACGTGTTTCGAGTCTAAAATTGACTTTCTTTATGTTTGGGTATCTCTGGGTATTCAGAGATACCCAAACATATGGCTGATCGTAGGCAGCACCCACCTTACTTTGTACAAGATTAATCCCGGTCCTTCTTCAATAAAAAAATATGTCTATTTATGTATAAAGTTTGGTGAAATAAGCATTTATTTTTTCGACTACCAAGTTTATTAGACCTGCTATCTTTTCTTGTGGAATATCCGACAAGGCTAAACTGAAAGTTAACTATATACAGGATTTTAGGAAACTATCTTTTTGAAGATTTTTTCTAATTTTATGATTTAAAATAATACATGTTCAGCTCAATTAATCCCGAGAGTTACTTTATGTCTTTTCATTCTATATCTCTTGAATCAATCAGTTAAATGCCATATGTGATACACGCTTGGGTGATCATGTCTAGAAAGAGACATGACTGACTGGGCAGAAGATTATCCTGTAGTAGGTTGCCATTACTTTCTGCAGTAGACTGGTTGCCAGCCAAGGCTATAGAACCCAATCTGTCCTCTTATTTAACCCATAACTGGAGGGAAGAGACGGATTAATACCTTTTCCAAGGGTATTTGCGCATAAATGAATGCAAGGAATTCAACTGGAATTTGAACTCGACTCCCCTATTTCTCGTTCCAAGCCAATATCCACTGCATCACAAACTTGTTTGATGTATGTCACTGAGTGTCATCATTCATGAAAAGATGCTGATTTTATTTGAATCAGCCACTTAAGTGCCATACCTGATACACACTTAGGCAATCATGTCTTAAAAGCGACATAACTGACTGAGCAAAAGATTTTCCTGCATTAAGTTGCCATTACTTTCTGTGGTAGACTGGTTGCCAACCAAAGCTATAGTACCAAATCTGTTCTGCTATTTAACCCATAGATAAAGGGAGAAGAGATGAATTAATACTTTTCCCAAGGTTATTTGAATAACTGTCAATAACTATGGTTTGAAAATGAGCAAATGAAATGTTGTTCAAAAAGCTGATAGCTGTGACACAACTTAAGTTCAACAATCAGCCCACTCTCCCAACTGCTTATCATCCACTCTCTTTATTGCCCACTAATTTCTCTCTTGAACAACGAATGGTTTAAGAAGTTGTATTTTCTGGCTACTCTACTGCAATGACTAATATGATTTAGGTACCTCACAAAGAAGTAATCGTCAGCAAGTCTAATCTGGTCAGTCATTGCAACTGAGCAGCAAATTCACTGGATGCCCTATACAAAAATCTGACCTTAAATAATCTAACAAGCATAAAACAACTAGCCTAATTCAGTATGGGGTAATGGATAACAAGGCTAGTCTGGTTAACCATTGCTACTAATTAGAGAGTTCAGTCCTCACTGCATGCCTGATAGAAAGATTTGGCATTAAATAAACCAAAAGAGATTGAGTATATCAAAATCAACCAAGCTAACCTACAATCATTACAACACATATTCATGGTGAAATCCTTTCCAATGTATCTTCATTGTAAAATCATTTGCAATGCATTTTTTATTGCAAAATCACATGCAATGCATCTTCAAAGTAAAAACATTTCTAATGCATTTTTAGAGCAAATATCTTAAACAGTGTAATGACACATTCAATAAAATAGAGATAAAGAAATAGGGGTCATTGGACCAATTAACCCATTCCCTTTATATTTTTTAGGTGTTCAATAGTATTTATGATTCATTGGTTACTGCTGGTATTATATAAATTGTTTTTTGTTCAATATCTTTATATATTCAATGTTTTATATGTTCTATATATCAATGAAATGAAAATATCTCTTGAAAGAAAAAGATTCGTAACAGAACAACAAAGACAGCAATAACAGCCTCTTTCAAGATCACTTAATAGACAATGGTATGTGCATGTCTCACATGAAAGGCTTGAACAAATAAGTCTGAAATCTAAGAAGTAAAGGAACTGATTAATTAAATTTCATTTAAATGCAGACAAATGTTTTATTTGTATCGATTATTAAAATGACTAAGGAAAGTAATCACTCATAAATTTACTAACTTGATTTATCTTCCTTCTCATTACAGATGGGACAGGAAATATATAAATAAATACAGTGATAATTATTATATGGTTTGATAATTTTCATTTGTTTCTCTTTGATTGTTAACAGCAGTTTCTTTGTCGTTTCTATTCTTAAAACTTCCTCATTTCTTACATGCTATGTCTATTGTATTCTCAGAATTTATTGGTAGAACCACATAGGCCACTTTCAGGATGTGAGCAATCTGCCATCTATTTACCCATACTTTTTAAGTAGATTACTTTTCTTCTTTGCTTCTACTGTATTCAGTATGCCCTGTGAGTGTTTTACCCCAAGTCTTCTTTCCTTGTTATATGTCCAAGAAATTGTAGCTGTCTTAGACAATTCACCTCCTTTTAAAACCCTACAATTTATTTTCTTCAGGAGTGTGAAAAATTATGCAGTTATTTCTTTTGTATTAAGAACAACAAAAGATAGGAAGCTGTGGAGAGCAGTGATTATCACATTTCCTGAAGCAGCACAGCACATAAAGAGACGGCAGTTGACACTGAGCCTATTCTGACTAAATGTCAAATCTGAATAAAGCAATTGTGTCTATTTACTAACATTGTGTCTATGTATATAGCAGCCATGTGTGTGTGTGTGTGTGTGTGTGTGTGTGTGAGAGAGAGATTTTGATTGTAAATTCAAGTCTAGGATAATGAAAATTGTGCCTAAGAAAAAGAAAGAAATTTACAACATACAATACAGAAGATGTTTCTCTTTATATATATAAGGTTTTGTTAAAGACAACTGACAAGGTACTGTGATTAAGCTTTTTTATTTAATTTTTCTTGTGTTTATACAAGTTTTTTTCTTTTTTGGGACATAAAGTGTGTAAAAACTGCCCAAAACTTTGCATATCCAAGTGATTTTGGCTATTATTTTAGCCATTTAGAACAATTTTTATTTTTAACTGAATGTGTAGATTTTTTTAATGTATTATCTGGAGTTATAGTAATGTTTTATTTTCTAAACATGGTCAGCACATTGTGGCCATGTTCATAGTCAATGTTACTGAGTGTTGGCTTTTTTATTTTTTATTATTAGTGCTTCCATTATTTTTAATGTTTTTTTACATGTGGCTGATGTTATTATACTTGTATTTTTTAGTAGTAAGTTGCCGACAGAGTTTGGTAGGTTTCTGTGTGTGTTTAAATGAGTTCTTATTGAGCTAGGATCAGATAGGTGTAATGTGAGCCATCTACATAGGCATGTTGTGGTACTATGAATATAATTATTTATGAGTTTGATTTAATCAGAAACACTATTCCTTAAGGGGCAAATAAACTTGTAAATAATATACATATACATTGACTCCAGCCCCGTTAATGCAATTGGGATCAATACGTAAGTAGACCATCATGAAATATTGGAGTGAATTTTACAACTGTATGCCCTTACTAATATTAACCATGTTAGGAGACTGGAAACTCAGTGTTTTTTTTTATCAAGAACACTATCTATAGGAAGATTACCTACCAAAGTTAGAAAGTTCAGCCTACCCTATTCTATACAGAGTAGATGTAAAGGCTTCCATTATAATGATTTCCTTCTCTTAGGCAAGTTGCTACTTAAAGCTAAAACCTCTTACCTAGCTTATCAATGATGATTAAAGGAAGTTGAGATTACAGCAAAGCCTTACTGTTATGTACGTACCTATGAACAGTAATGGGTATATCTTGATCCTTATATAATACGTTGGACACTATTGAGAAAGTCATGTTTTTCCTACTGTCTAGCAATTCTCTACTAGCAGTAAATATTTCCTTCATGCAGCTTGCAAGTCTTGTACTTAATGATGTTATAAATATTACTATTTATTTCCAACCTGTTTCTGTTATTACTCATGCAGTAACCTTTTAGGTCAAAACACTTACACAAAAGTGAGCGTCCTGAAAAAGAACAATCAAGAAAATCTTGTTCAACTTGTAAGGGCCTCAGTGATGCTTGGTAAATTGGCCTTGTGCCAAACATGTCTGAAGTCCCCACAATTTAAATATCAGGAGGTTGCATGTTGAAATATGAAAGGATAAAATATTTCGTGTGTAGATTAAAGTAAAGATTTATTAACAGAATGACAAAAGTGTAAGAAGAAAAATATAAGTGAAATTTTGTTAACTGAAAATTATGACTTATTTGTGAGAAGAAAAATGTTCATTGAGAAAATGCATGCAACATTGTAATTAAAATTGTTCAAAGAGAATTGTATGTATTTAAAATGTTCACAGAAGTTTAGAGTTCATGATTGTGTAGTAGCAGAATGCAAAGTCTTCTTATATTCCTTCCTCTTTTGTAGTAGGTCATCGACAGAGTGAGAGAGAAGGTAAAACAAATAAAGAAATAGTCTCTTTGGTCTCTTTGGTGGCATGATGTGAAAATGAAAAAAAGAAAAATTGGAAGAAGAGGTAGAATGAATCTGTGATGTGTCCTAGTCTGGGTGGTGGCATGGAGTGGAATTTCTTTTGTTACATTGCCACAGGCCATCAGCTAACTACTCCCATGTCAGACTGGGCTGACCTGGGTCATGGACATGGTTAAGTAGTAGAATCCAGTCATGTGACCAGCTCCCAGAGGCATTTTCTTCTTTAGCTATGAAAAAATGTTTGACTGACATGATAATATGAATTTTATATTTACTATCCAATCAGGATCCAGAATTTTGTTTTTCACACTGACTTGTGAAATTTTTCTTAGTTGGGTTTTTCCAAAATGCTTTTAGTCATTTGAATTTCTGCAATTTTACTTTTGTGTGCTTTAGTTGATGGATGATATAGGATTTGTATCCTATAAACTCCTGCTAGTATGGAAGTAAATGTTAAATGATTATGATGATATAGATGTATGTATGTGTCTCATTAAAAAGAATAGACATTTTATGCCTATTTATTAATCATTTTTTCTCATATATAATAGCCAAACTCAATATTGAACTGAAGATAAAATAATATGTGCAAAGAAATGACTTTAGTATGAATGAACATGTTCTTTATAAGGTGTGTTTTAATTATTCTATATGGAATATATATCTATATATCAGTGAGTAAGTGAATTACAAAATGGATAAAAAGACGTTTCAGTATGAGAAAAAAACTTTTCAGACTCATAATTGTTTTATCAAAGTACACGCCAGGACAATGGATATGGGGAGAAATACAACAAATGTTGGTCAGTTTTACATTGAAAACATTAAAGATACAGAAACTCTCATCTTTAAATTTAAATTTTGGCAACCAGTGTATCTTGATGTTTAACCCTTTTTTAATTGTTTTTGCTTTAATTTTTATTATGGTTTTTTTAATTTTTGATTATCCCATATTGTGTCATCATATCCCATATTGTGTCATCAGTATCTTTATAAAGAAAAGAGATCTATTGTTTAATCTTAAATGTAAATTTACCATAAAGGATTCCAAATTTAATTCTTCAAATTGAAATTAGGATCATTACAATGAACAACTGAGGCATTGAGCATATTATTTTGTAAAATATCATTTTTGTGTTCATGTAATCTTTTATTTAAATTCTATGGATATTTTCCTCTATATTTTGTGGGATTTTGATGTATAAGGAAAGAGTTTTCATGGTCTATTGGCTGGATCTTTTTATCATTCATAGTGACATTTTTTTTTTCTGGTAACCTTATCGATATAGGGTTGGGTTACTTTCTGATTAATTCCATAGTGTGATCCAATCAATGCTTTCTATTCCCGTGTGGTGTTAAAAGATCTATGGAAAGGGATAATGACAGTCATCACAACAGATAAAGGGATGTGGAAATTCTTTTGTCTTAAACATCACCTAACTGGTTTAGTCTAGTCACATTCATTAATTGTTGGTGATATTTCCAACTTTTGAAATACAGAAAATGGAGAAATGCTTAATAACAAGTGTAAAGGGATTTATTCTATTATTGTACTACATCATACAACAAAATATTGGCTGAGTGTTTGATTTCCAACTATGAAACCCAGGTTCATATCTTACCATGATCAAAATCTCGTAACTTTTTGATTGGCTAATCATTTTTATTACAGCTTATCAACCTTTTGCAGGTTGTTTAACCCTTTGTTGCATATTGGTTACAATTGTAACCAATATGCAACAAAAGGTTAAAATTAGAAAATATTTTTTTTGTAAGAATTTTTTTTGAGATAATGATTTTTACTGATACGAGGTCTACTAATTAACCAATAGCTGGGGGAAAATATGGATTCATATTTCTCTCAAGAATATTTGTGTATAAGTGAATGTAATGAACCTGACTGGAATTGGAACTTGACTGTTATCTCTAATTTCAAACCATTATACCACCTGCACATCCAAATTTAAAGCACCTCGTACACCAAAGTAGTTACCCATCTGAGTACTGACAGGATTTTACATTGATTCTGTAATCACACGAGAACTGGTGTTTCAACATGATATGGCTATAGACCTAATAAAAAACCCAGTACATATATTGGTTTTACTACAACCACGCTCTCCTGTAGACTTACATGTCACCTTTCTGATCAGAGTACAATTAAACAACATTTCTCAGAAAAACAAACATGTAGGTAATATCAGACAGATTTTAGTCAATAATACAATAATCCTTACTCATATACACAGTAAAAAGAACCTTCAGATATTGGAGGCCATGTACATTAAATCCAAACAACCAACACTTAATAAAATCACTTTTAAATCTGGCCATAACACATTACACTGCATTTGAATACATGGTTCTGTTGTCATTTTGCGCTATCACGCGGTGTGATGTCATAGAACCGCATTGCAAATTTGCGAACTGCATTTGTTATTTTTGGTAACTATTGCCATTGCCGAGCGGAGTTTTATGTCAACACAAAATAAAATCGTCAGTGATGGTGGATGTTATTGTGTTCCCGTCTTGGTGACCTCTCTGAAGATGGCTCATGTGAGCCG
Source organism: Ascarosepion bandense (assembly GCA_037127315.1). Classification (NCBI taxonomy): domain Eukaryota; kingdom Metazoa; phylum Mollusca; class Cephalopoda; order Sepiida; family Sepiidae; genus Ascarosepion; species Ascarosepion bandense. The sequence goes on from JBBBDQ010000443.1 coordinate 809,519, forward strand.
AAAGCTTAGAACCAAATTAATAAAAAATTATCCGAACGTTGGAGAATTTTTGTCTTTATTTTCAACTGAAATTAAAGGCAAAATATGACGTTTAGAATGGCTCATGATTAAACATAATAGACATTCATTATCTCTTATATTTAACAGTATATGTTTAGAAAACCTTAGGGAAGTAGATGTTGGGGGTATAAACTATTAATCACTCCAGATGATGTGTGCTCTCATAGAAATCTTAACTACGATTCACTCAGCAGAGTTGTAGTATAAAGCACAGATGAAGACTGTGGATGTTGAACAAACAGATTTGTGCCTGAGTAGGCGTCTGCAACAGGGATTGATTAGATAAAAGTATGCTGAACTGAAATGAGCAACAAGAATTTATTTATCATTTAACTTTGATTATTCAGAATTTTTATTTTTTTTCTATGCTTGCTTCATTCCATTTTGCTTTAACAATAAGAAAAAGGCATTAACAACATATTAGAAAAAATTCCAAAAGAAAGAAAAAAATTTCATAAGTGTAGAAAATATTGTAGAATGACATATAAATGGCTGGCCACTCGTTTTTGAGGATATGTCTACTGGAGCGGTTAGGTAATCCCCATTGCAGACACTTGCTCAGGCACACTTGTGTTTGTTCAACACCTGCAGAGCCCATCTGTGGTTTGCACTGCACCTATGATGAGCAGACCTTAGTTACAATTTCTGGGAGAGAGCGCATTATCTAGTTTGAACAACAGTCTGCACAAACCCTCAGTCATGATGACTTGTGACTTTGAGCTAGCACAAACATCAGCAGCTCCTCAAAGGGAGCCATCTACCCAATTTTACTCACAAGGCTTGGGTCAACCCATAATATGGTTTTCCAAAACTTTCCAAAGGTACTGCACACTGGGATTTCCTCCTCCTGCATGCATACACACACACAGAGGCAAAACAGTAAAAAAAATACTGATTAGACCATTAGATATTTTGATCTTATATATATATTATAAAAATGAAATACCCAATCAGCTTGAAGTTTTGTAGTTTTTTGGTGATGGAAAATATTGGAATACATTTAACTTTTTGATGGCCATCTTTGAGTTTAAAGGTTTTAAAAGCAAGAAAAATGGAGACAAATGTGTAAGTCAATTTCGATACTCTGAAAAATAGACTTCTTAACAAAGCATTTCATAAATGCATGTTCATATAGAATACATGACAAAAAGTCTGGCCCCCTCCCTCTGGATTTAATAATTAGTATTAATTAGTTTCATGTCTTCTTTGGTTTAATTAACACCTTCTAAACTTGGATGCTGAAACTATTTAATCCATTAGTGTACTTTTTGTAATTTTTAGAGAGGGGGGGGGACCTAAAATTTAAAATCTGCTGGTAAATTAAACAGAAAGAGCTAAAAGTTGAAGGGAACTTTATGCAGTAATTGGTTAATTTAGTCATTATTATTATTGAATAATATTCAAGTTTTTATAGAGGTGGTTACCTAAAATATAAAATCTCCCCGCCGAAAGATTGCCATTAACCAACAAATTAGATTAGACAAAAAAGAGCTAAAATTTTAAGAGAACTTTATGCAGTATTGGGTTAATTTAGTTATTATTATTATTTAATTTATAAAACCCTTCAGGAAGAAAGTTTTTCTTGGTGAGCTAGCAAATTAGTTTGAAAAAGGTATGTAGCCTTTAACTTTTAGGTGTTTCTTTAAAATTCAGATGGTGGCCCCAAACTTTTGACCTATTAGCATGTGTGTGTGTGTGTGTGTGTATATATATATATATATATATATTTTTTTTTTTTTTTCAGTGTATTTTGGCAGCCATTGTTCTTCTAAACAAACCTTATTAAAATGAATATATATGTGTGTGGGCGGGGAGGGATAACTATAATTTTTATTATATATTAAGAATCATTTTATGGGGAAGAACTGTGACAAAGAGAAAAAATTTTCATTTGGCATGTTTCATTCTTTTAGTCTGATGAAGTCCTTAAGCATGAAACACATCACACAAAAACATTTTTCATTTTGTTATACTTCTTTACCCTGATATATATATGGTCTGAAGACAACTTAAGGCATGAAATTAACAGTCATCCTGCAGTGTTGATCCCTCTGTCCACACTGTTTATACCTATATAACAATAAAAATGAAATAAATTGGTTTACTTAGGTGTTAAGTGTTTCTATTCTGATTTGCACAGACATTCAACAGCGAAGTAAACAAATTTATTATTATTGCTCTATCTCTTGATATTGAACATTATATTTACAAAGACTGGTTGACTGCTTAGCAAAATACAATTTTTGTTTTTGTTGTTATATATATATATACAAACATATACATGTATACATTGACACACACACACACAGATATACAAGAAAAATGAAATCATGGTAATGTTGATAGAGTCCAACATTGTTTCTTTGTAAGGAGACACAAACAATGACCTTTTCTTTTTAGGAAATGCATATATTCTTTTTATAAAATAATTTGAATGTTACACTTTAATGAAATGGTATCTTTCTGATATATTACTAATTCTTTAGTATTTTAATAAAATCCCATTCGCTTACATGTAAGAAATGTTTCTTTGTGACTTTATAAAGACTGACTTAAAGGCAGTCATGGAACTTCCTATTTAAAGAATTTACTTTAAAATCAGCTGCAAGTAAATAAAGGGAAATAACCCTGCATTTTCCTGAAATTGATAGACTTTCCAGAAACAACCCCCCCCCCCCATGCCAAAAAAAAAAACACTGACTCAAGTGAACAGAACTCTTTAAAAAATCCAAAGATTTTTGTTCAATTCAAAATTTTATCTTTATAGAAGATATGTGGTCGGTCTTTAAGATTTAAAGTTAGCTTTGCTTGTAATCTTACTTATCCCTAATTAACAGGAATTTTGATCGTGCACACTTAAAAGTTGCAGACAATGTTTTTCTTCTCATAAAATTTAGAAAATGTTCATGATGGGAGTGAAGAAGTTGAAATAAAAAGATTAATAATGATTTTTACAAGAAACAATTGTTCTTATTAAATAATGTTTATTTTGTAAAAAAAATATTTCTGTATAAAAATATGTAATAAAAATATAGTTTGTTTTTATTAATATCATTATTTCATGGATATTATTTATACAGTAATAAATAATCTTTTCATTATTTTTCCAGTTTTAATGCTGATATGATTTTTTTTCTAGCCTTTGAAGTCCATTATTATCAAGCTGAGACCATGTGAAATTATTAAATTGAAAACTGGATAGAAAATGGCTTTATTTTCATGTTAGAGAATTTTAACAATATTACTCTGGCAAAAAATCTTGCTACGACATGTTGTTTTTGCTTTGTTACAGAAACAAAAACAGCCAAAAACAGAAATCAGATCATTATTATCAGGTTGAGTACAAATGAATACTCCCCACCACTACATTATTTAGCTGCAAATTGGATGGAAAATCTTTTTTTATCATGTTAGAGCAATACTGTTAACAACAATATTGCCATGTTACTTTGTTTTTGCTGTACTACAATAACAAACAGAAATCAAATCATTAGTAGAAAGAAACTTGTGGAGAGCGTGGCAGCAGAGAGTCCTCAGAAGAGAAGCCCCCGTCAAGCAAGTGTTTCGGCCCTTATCTCCTGACACTCTAGGGGGGTTGGGCCACACCTGGTTCATGACTCCGGATGTCCCTCTGCTGCCCTTTTTTTTTCTTTTTTTTTTTCGGGACGAGCCACGGATAGGATCCGTGACCTTCTGGATATGCTCATTTTCACTCAAAGACCCCTGCACTAACCACTTAGCCAAAGGTACACCTGATATTTGTAGGAAAATTAAGCCTTATGAAGTTCACTTTTATTCCTCCTTGAACAGATCCAGCTTGAACACCTCTCTGCTGCTTCTGCCATTGCTTTCAGGGCTCTGGTTTTTTCCCTCCCTGCAACTGAGAGCTGTTTCATGAGGCTGTATGCAGACGCTCCTACAAATCCCCTAGCTCCAATTTCTGCAGTGAGGACTTTGACCTGGTAGTCTTCTCTCCTCAGGCTGTTTGCCAGATCAGCATACTTTCCAGTCTTGTAGATTTGAGCTGCCTCCATTCTGTTCTCATATGGCACTGTGAGTTCTATCATAATCAGCTGCTTGGTTGACTGAGAGTGGACTACTATGTCTGGCCTCATGCCACTCTTGCTGATGATCTCTGGGTGACTCTTCCATTCTGGGAGGTCTGCAGTGCACTCCCAGTCATCTGCCCCGTCCAGCATACTCTGCCTGCATGTTCCAAGTGGTACTGTTGTTCTTGGCCATTATTTGCTGCCTCCTGCCGTGAAGAATGTTGCGGATGCTTTTGGAATCCTGATTTTCCCTTTTGTGGTGTTGGTACTAGCCCAGACTACTTGTACAATCTCTTTGAGCACTTGATTGTGCCTCCATGTGTACCTTCCTTGAGCCAGGGCTACTTTACATGAGCTTAGGACATGCTCTACTGTTTGTTTTTCATGGCAGAGGGGGCATGAAGGATCATCTGTTTTTCCCCACTTCACCAGGTTTGCATATGAGGGCAGAAGGTCATATGCAGCTCTGAGAATGAAGCTGATCCTGAGGGGCCATGTGCCAAATGTCATTCCAAGTGAGACTTCTTTGGAGTGCATTCTCCCACGTTGTCCATTGCCCTTGCTGGCTCTGCTGGACTGTATAATATACAGAAGAATATTGAAAATTTTCAGCCCAACCAGTTCAGAATTCCATATAAAAAGGAAATTCAATACTTGGACATTTGATTTGATCTTTTAGTTAAACATTAGACTGAGAACTCTTCAGCAGTTGCTCATAATTTATAATTTTCTAAATAATCTTTCAATATGAAATTGTTTTCTATCCTTTTTATTGTTAAACAAACAAGAAACCACATGTCTATGCTTTTTCAGTTTAAATTTAGGAAAACTATTAGGAATGGAGTGTTTTTGTTATTTTCTTTTTTTATAAGATAAAGTGCTTTTTCTATTGAGAGACAGAAGCACAAATTGATTTAGTTACCAGCAGTTCTGTTCCCCCACTGAAGTGTTCTTGCTATTTTGGTTTGTTTTGAAAACAAATATAGCAGTAGATAATTGAGATGATTATAAATTTATTTGAACAATGCACCAGCACCTGAATTGTTGTAAGGAAATTTATTTGAGTGTATCAAAAGTACTTACAGATCATTACACACAGGCTGATTTATCTACTCATCCTAAGACTGCCTATGACTTGATATCAGTTTTAAGATTATTAGTATATATATCAATGTACATAAGTATTTTCAGTTTTTACACATCATTACACACAGGCTGATTCATCTACTCATCTTAAGACTGCCTATGACTAAAGATCAGTTTTAAGGTTATTAGTATATATATCAAGGTACATAAAAAGCATTTTCAGTTTTTACACATCATTACACACAGGCTGATTCATCTACTCATCCTAAGACTGCCTATGACTTGATATCAGTTTTAAAATTATTAGTATGTATCAAGGTACATAAAAAGTATTTTCAGTTTTTACACATCATTACACACAAGCTGATTCATCTACTCATCTTAAGACTGCCTATCAGTTGATATTAGTTTTAACATTATTAGTATATATATCCAAGTACATAAAAAGAATTTTCAGTTTTTACACATCATTAAACACTGGCTGATTCATCTACTCGTCTTAAGACTTCCTATGACTTGATATCAGTTTTAAAATTATTAGAATGTATCAAGGTACATAAAAGGTATTTTCAGTTTTTACACATCATTACACACAGGCTGATTCATCTACTCATCTTAAGACTGCCCATCACTTGATATCAGTTTTAAAATTAGTAGTATATATATATATATATATATATATATATATATATATATATATATATACCAAGGTACATAAAAAGTATTTTCAGTTTTTAGACATCATTACACACAGACTGATTCATCTATTCATCTTAAGACTGCCTATGACTTGATATCTGTTTTAAGAGTATTAGTATATATATCAAGTTACATGAAAGGTATTTTCAGTTTTTACACATCATTACACACAAGCTGATTCATCTACTCATCTTAAGACTGCCTATGACTTGATATCAGTTTTAAAATTATTAGTGTATATATATATATATATATATATATATATATACACCAAGGTACATGAATAATAATTTTCAGTTTTTACACATCATTACACACAAGCTGATTCATCTACTCATCTTAAGACTGCCTATGACTTGATATCAGTTTTAAAATTATTAGTATATATATATATATACACCAAGGTACATGAATAAGAATTTTCAGTTTTTACACATCATTACACACAGGCTGATTCATCTACTCATCCTAAGACTGCCTATCACTTGATATCAGTTTTAAAATTATTAGTATATATATATCAAGGTACATCAAAAATATTTTCAGTTTTTACACATCATTACACACAGACTGATTCATCTATTCATCTTAAGACTGCCTATGACTTGATATCAGCTTTAAAATTATTAGTATATATATATATATATATATATATATATATATATACCAAGGTACATAAAGAATTTTCAGTTTTTACACATCATTACCCACAAGCTGATTCATCTACTCATCTTAAGACTGCCTATCACTTGATATCAGTTTTAAAATTATTAGTATATATATATCAAGGTACATAAAAAGTATTTTCAGTTTCTACACACAGGCTGATTCATCTACTCATCTTAAGACTTACTATGACTTGATATCAGTTTTATAATTATTAGTATATATCAAGGTACATAAAAAGTATTTTCAGTTTTTACACATCATTACACACAGGCTGATTCATCTACTCATCTTAAGACTCCTTATGACCTGATATCAGTTTTAAGATCACTAGTATATATATCAAGGTACATCAAAAGTATTTTCAGTTTGTACACATCATTACACACAGACTGATTCATCTACTCATCTTAAGATTGCCTAGCACTTGATATCAGTTTTAAAATTATTAGTATATATATATATATATATATATATATATATATACCAAGGTACATGAAAGGTATTTTCAGTTTTTACACATCATTACACACAAGCTGATTCATCTACTCATCTTAAGACTGCTTATCAGTTGATATATTAGTTTTAACATTATTAGTATATATATCCAAGTACATAAAAAGAATTTTCAGTTTTTACACATCATTAAACACTGGCTGATTCATCTACTCATGTTAAGACTGCCTATCACTTGGTATCAGTTTTAAAATTATTAGTATATATATATCAAGGTACATAAAAAGTATTTTCAGTTTTTAGACATCATTACACACAGACTGATTCATCTATTTATCTTAAGACTGCCTATGACTTAATATCAGTTTTAAAATTATTAGTATATATATATATATATATATATATATATTATACCAAGGTACATAAAAAAGAATTTTCAGATTTTACACATCATTACACACAAGCTGATTCATCTACTCATCTTAAGAATGCCTATCAGTTGATATTAGTTTTAAGATTATTAGTATATATATCCAGGTACATAAAAAGAATTTTCAGTTTTTACACATCATTACACACAGGCTGATTCATCTACTCATATTAAGACTGCCTATGACTTCATATCAGTTTTAAAATTATTAGTATATATCAAGGTACATAAAAAGTATTTTCAGTTTTTATAGAATATTACACAAACAATAATTTAATCAAGACATCTTAAGTCTACCCATTATTTTATTAAGTCTTTAAGATTAATATATATTTAGGTATATCAAAATCATTTATCAAATTTTCAAATCTTCATGCCAAAGCTTATTGTTTGGTAAACATTTCCATCTATTTTTACTTGGGTCCAGAGCCTGTTGCTGTTAACACCATTCTGAATAATCCCTCTCCAGTGATTATTCTGTTGAAATCTATCCTGTTTCTGTCTTATCATCTTTGAACAGTTTTCAGGCCATTGAGTTTTGAATTCAGATTTCTTCTTCTAAACCAGTTGCCCTACCAAGGTTGAAGAGCCCAGCCTACTCTATTATTTCACACATAACTGAGGATTGGGATGGTTGAGAAGAGATTGATTCTTTGTATGAAAGTGGCTGTAAGGAACTTGCTCTAAACTTGAATTCAGCTGACTGATTTTTCATTTCAAGCCCCTAACAAAATCCTTCACCTCAACAATAAGATATACATCTAAAAATGGTATAATGACTTGACTATAGTATTGCTATCATATATCTATGATGTTGTCAATACATGAGCATTATATAAAGTTCACAAAATGAAAATATTTTTGATACACTTTAAAATACAAATCATACTGTTGTAGAAATTTATAATACTAAAGTCATTTCCCATTAAAACTATTTTGTTGTTAACAATATCCATTTAGTCTATGAAATGTATACGAAAATATACCAAATATTATGGGACAGAGGTAGTAATGGAGACTTTTCTATGAGAATCTTTCATTTCACTTAATAATTGCCATCATGGCTTCATACTGCAATTCAAATGGCTCAAATACAACAAAACTGACAACAAATAATTCTTTTCTATAACTGAGGTTTTATAATCCTAACTTCTACCTGTCCCATAATAGTTGCTACATTTAGTCTATGAAATGTATACGAAAATATACCAAATATTATGGGACAGAGGTAATATTTTTAATATTATTGAATTAACAAGATAGAAGTTGAATCTTTAACCTTTTTTGTACAAATGACAATTATAAGTTAGATTTAAATCTTAACTTACCCAATCTTTTAAGTACTTATCACTTGTTTCTCACCTCAACAAGTCAGTGTCAACTATTTTTCTTGTTATCCTCACATGGCCAAAATGCAGCAAAGTTGACAACGCCATCGTCTATGTAAGCACTTAGATAGTCCATACGTTGATTCTTTGCTGCACATTTTCTTACTTCATAAAGGAAACCATATCGTGAAACCCCATGACGTTGCCAATAATTGCTTTTAGACCAGGAATTCCAGATGGCACTGACCAATGCATTTTCCCCATCATTAAAAAATTTTACATATGTCAGACTTAAATTGTTCTTTATATGTTTATTAAGCTCAAAAAGGAAATTGTCCACCGTTATTGCTGTCCAAGAGATAGTCGTCTTTTGTGCTTCAGCCTTTTCATACACAGATGAAACAACCAGTGAACCGTTGATAGACATTAACGATTGTATTGTCAAATGAAATCCACATTCTTTCATGTTGTTCATCTTAAGAAGATGTTCCTCTGTAGTTTGAGAAGAGTAAATCTTCTGAACTATGGTGGGTTGTTTTATAAAAACAATAACAAAATGCAATTGATCCCCGAGAGAATAGTTTTCCAAAAGTTTGACGCCATACCCATTTTCATATTGTTTTTGCACAGTTTCCTCAAAATCAATGTCTTTAATATCAATTGTGACATGAAAAGAATTGTCATCCCGATACCAGATAATATTAAAATGGGGCTGATCTTGCCATGTACAACAGTTGATCCACTGAATCTTATATTGAGTTTCAGTCATTAAGTTAACATATTCTTTCAAATAGGCATGTGGTAGTAAAACTGTTATCTCTTGTTTTTGATCTTCACTCATCACGCTTAAATATTTATGACAGGGATTTGCAGGCTGCTGCCTCAAGGGTAGAAAAGGGATAGTGCTTAGTGCATATTTAATGAGACCATTTAGGTCCATATCTTTAGACCAAGCATTGAAATACAGGGCCCATGTGAGACCAGATTTATCATGCATGACTGTACAAGATGTACCTTCCATTGCACCAGTGTGGCTCCAAGAATGACCATTGTCTTCTACGTCCATTCCTAAACCATACCACTCTGTTCCATGTTCATAAGGTGGACAAACAAGCATTATCTGAAACGTCTCTTTTTTCAAAGGGTTTTGTGGTTTGTATCCGGCCAGCGAGTCATATATGTGAACAAGGTTTGATGTAGTGGCCACCCAGCCTCCATATGCTGCAGTTCCATCCATGACAACTGATTTTGAGTTGGCTGGCATCCAACCCTTTTTAGCAAATCCAGAAGGATCTAAATTTGGTGATGGGCTATTGTAGTATTCTACCTAAAAATAGAAATATACAAAAACAAATCAGGAAACTAAAATCGAGATTTAAAATGCTGATATTTCTTTCAGTTTATGACATGTATTACAGATACATTGTGGTGCAGTGGATATTGACTCGGAACGAGAAATCGGGGAGCCGAGTTCAAATTCCAGCCAAATTCATTGCATTCACTTACGCACAAATACCCTTGGGAAAAGTATTAATCCATCTATTCCTTCAAGTTATGGGTTAAATAACAGGACAGATTGGGTTCTATAGCCTTGGTCGGCAACCAGTCTACCGCAGAAAGCAATGGCAACCTACTGTGGGATAATCTTCTGCCCAGTCAGTCATGTCTCTTTCGAGACATGATCACCCAAGCGTGTATCATGTATGGCACTTAACTGACTGATTACAGATGAGTAACTGTCAGAAATGTTGATAATTATTTTGATTATTTACATTGTTCAGACTGTTGCCCTCATCTTTACTGTCATATTCACAATGTTTCAGTCATTGTATACTTCAATCTTCTTCAAAATAAAGAATCAAAAAACTATCAAGAATGAGGGAGACCATGAGAAAGGGGAAGAGAGAAAAACTAAAGGAAAGAGAGAGAAAAAAAAGACCATTAAATAATGATGCTTTACAAATAAATAAGGGAAATTATTTTGTAATCTGTTAATTTCAACCATATTTATTTAAAACTGAAAATTAACTTTATGTGTACATCTACTAATCTCTAATTAGCAGGAATCTAATATAATCATTTTTGAACATACAGGCTTATAATTTTGTTTGAATTTCAAACTGAACTCAGAGTAGTCAATCTGTATGTTGGCATTTCTGAAGATATGTTCAATGATGTTTGTGTAAACATTCTTCCCATGTTTAAGCTACCTCAACTTTATTGTCATATTCACAATGTTCCGGCTGTTGTACGCTCTGGTCTTCTTCAGATGATATACATTGGAATTTCAAACCAAATCCTTTATTTAGTCTACGTGGCTCAGTAACTAAAAGCATTGGTTGAGTAATCTAAAAAGTGACTTGACTCAAAAAGTTGTGAGTTCTATACCTGGCCACAGCAGAGGGAACAACAACTTGGTGAGTTAAATGAAACTGAGATACTCAAAAAAAGTCATGTCATGTAGAATTAGAACAATCTATTCCCATGAACTAAATAAAGGGTTCGGTTTGAATTTCCAACATATATCACCTGAAGAAGTTTGTTGAGAATATGGCAATGAAACTATGTAAATATTTACAATACCTCATCTCAGAAATATAGACAGATATTGAAGATCGAGTATATGATAAACTTAAAAATAAATGTAACAGAAGAAATCCTGTTCCATTTGCTTATTCAAAAACTACATTCATATGTCAAAACAATTAAGTTAATTTCCAAATTTTAAACAGGAACAAATTGAAATGTTATTTGAAAGGAAGCAATTTCTATTATAGATTTTAATGGGGTTTTAGAAACATTACAATTTAATGAGATTTTAGAAGCATTAAAATTTCAATAAAAAATCCATCAATAAATAACCCTTGCTGATCGAACAGACAAAGAAATGCAACTGAATCACCAGAATAAATCTGGATGGCAAAATGCCAAATGATAGAAATATTGTAGCTTTTATCTTTATACTCAAGGGAAATTTTTGCTGAACAACATTTCATTGTGTACAATGTTGGCTGAAATGGTTATGGGATTTGTAGGAAGAAAAGCTTATGGCAGTCCATCGATATACCAAAACCACTCTGAAATAATTTTGTTAAATTAACTTTGGGAAACGTAAACTTTTATATTTTTTCAAATTTTATTTTTTAATTAAATTATTTCTGTGTATCATCAATATTTTTTCTTTTTTTAAAAATAATAGCGGTGCATTAAACTCTTTAAAACTAAATTTTACAGTTTTTTACTTTTTATCAAATTCAATTAGTTATTCATTTTAATAAGCCAGTCACGTAAGTAAGATTTTATAAACTTAAAATATTCTTGTTCTCATCAAAAATTTTATTAATGATAATTTAAAATAAAGAACCAAAAAACTATCAAGAATGAGGGAGACCATGAGAAAGGGGAAGAGAGAAAAACTAAAGAAGAGAGAGAGAAAGAGAGAGAAAAAAAGACCATTAAATAATGATGCTTTACAAATAAATAAGGGAAATTATTTTGTAATCTGTTAATTTCAACCATATTTATTTAAAACTGAAAATTAACTTTATGTGTACATCTCATCATCATCATTTATCCATCACACCCAATGGTGCATAGGGCAGCAACTTTTTGTTGCTGTTTCTGTAACAAACTGTTTTTTACGGGGCAGGGTTGTTAGCTCTGCACCCAACCCCCAAACCTAGTGGACCATTCTTGGTCCTTACATTTACAGCATCTGGTATTCCCAAATGGTCACCCATTTAAGTACTGACCAGGCTCGATGTTGCTTAACTTCGGTGATCGGACGGGAACCGGTGTATTCAACACGATATAGCCGTAGTGTACATCTCAGTCAGTCAGTTAAGTGCCATATGTGATACACGCTTGGGCGATCATGTCTCGAAAGAGACATGACTGACTGGGCAGAAGATTATCCCGCAGTAGGTTGCCATTGTTTTCTGCGGTAGACTGGTTGCCGACCAAGGCTATAGAACCCAATCTGTCCTGTTATTTAGCCCATAACTGGAAGGAAGAGATGGATTAATACCTTTCCCAAGGGTAATTGTGCGTAAGTGAATACAATGGATTCAACTGGAATTCGAACTCGGCTACCCAGTTTCTCACTCCGAGCCGATATCCACTGTACCACAACGCACATCTGTACATCCATCTACTAATCCCGAATTAGCAGGAATCTAATATAATCATTTTTGAACATACAGGCTTATAATTTTGCAGTGAAATACAGAAATGTTTCATAATGGAAGAGGAAACAAAGGGAAAGTGATCAAGTGATACCTAAATGAATTAAAGACATGTTTATTTATTTTCTGAAAAATTAATTTCTATTTTTTTTTTTTTTTTTAATCATACCATCCCAAGCAAGGCAATAACGCCACTGATGCACAGAGGGCTACGTAAGAGTAAAAAGATTGGAAAAGAGAAACCACATCCTAAACAGGAAACAAGGGATGAGCCTCTTCACCTGTTTAATAGATGTGGGTGGAGTGTGAACCGGGCGATAGTTTAGTCTATCTACTCCAATTGAGAAAAAAAAATTAAGAAAAGAGTGAAAAGATTGGAAAAGAGAAAACCGGAAACCACCTCCTAAGCAGGAAACAAGGGATGAGCCTCTCCACCTGTTCAATAGACGTGGGTGGAGTGTATCCAAATATGTAATATAAATGTTTATTTTTAAAAATAAACAGTGTCCTTATTTGATGACTATCATTCATTTACACACCAATTTGTTATCTCCATTTGTTTCTTCTTTTAATGTTGGTAAAATTTTCTTTTCAGCTTTTGTAACAAATACAAGAATTCAATCATTATTTTTAAGTTGAACACAAATGCAGACCCCACACTATTATTAAATTTGGCTAGAAATTACTTTGTTTCAAGTTAGAGCGTTTTAATAGTATTGTCCTAAAAGATATCTGGCTACAGTTTGCCTTTTTTTCTGTGTTGCAACAACAAAAATCAAAATCATTATCTGAAGGGAGATGTTGCTATTATAATACTGATTGTGAAAAACACTTTTATTCTTGAATTGTTTCCCTGTCATTAAATTACAGTAAAAAATTCTTGTTTAAAGTAAAGTTTCAAATCGTCACTTCAAAATCATGAGATTTCATAACAGGAATTCTACCCTTCCCCTCTAAAGAAGAACATATATTTATATGTGAACTAACAGTATAGCCGAGCTTTGCTTGGGTGTAATGAAAGCTTTAAAACTAATCCATGGTCCTGGAGCTCAGACTCTTTGGACGTTGGCATGAAACACTAAAAAGCAATAGTTGTTTCCAGTTAAAGCGAAACCGTAGACTGAAAGAAAAATGAATAGATGTAAGTCAAATTTTCATTTCCTGGTTTCGATATCAAATAAGTTTTTTCCCTCATAAACTGAATTTTCAAGGCTAAATCAGTCTTCTGAGTAAATGGTATCATGGCTGAGACTAAGAACTACAATTATTCCTACTTAGAGCCAAACCCGAAGCAAAAACAAAAATAAAAGGGCTGAAAAAATACAGACATACAGGCAGACAGACACACACACAAACATCTTGGCTTTTATGTATATATATTATCAATTTTCTGCATTATTGTAAGAACTGCAACCTTGAAACTTCTGAATATTGTTTCTTATGTCTTTGTCTACGAGTGTATCAAATTTGATTAAAATTGGACCACTCCTTCTATAACCCGATTTTTTCGATTATTGATTTTCGATATTTATCGGGTGTACCTCGACACAAACCTAGCTAAGAACACTTGCAGACGCTTATAGTACAACTGTGTAAATTTTCAAGAAAATTGGTTCAGTCGTTTCGGAGTCTATAGGTAATGGACACACACACACACACACATACACAGAGACAAAGTTCCATTTATAAATAAGTTTAGATTTAGATATAAATAAAATTAAATTTATTTCCACGATTTACATTCAGACTACAGTCCTCGTCTTTGTTTGGGCCAGACAGTGTATGCTTGGACTCAGTAAAAACAGAGCAAGCAATAACTGAGTAGTACTAAAAATAAGAACGAGGTGAGGTGTTTATAGACATGGGCAGTGGAATGAGAACAGTCAATATACATACACTTATAGAAAATAAACCGTTTCTAACACAATTAAATACCCACCTACATACTATGTTAAAACGCACCCAAACGTTATTTTCTACCCAATAACAGTCAATATAACAAATTTCAAATAGATTTCAACTTTCAGTGTCGCAAGAGGCAATTCTTTACCCACAGCGTGCACTGAAAAAAATTTGCATTAGTGACTTCAAACAAATTGGCTACAACAATAACAATAAAGATGGTCAGTGTTTCTTAACTAACGATAAAGGTTTTCTCAACCATAATTTTTTTTTTCTTTCAACCAACTATTTAAAAGATTTTTCTAAACTACTGCTTTTTTGGTGTACCAACTACCCAAAGACTCAATGAGAGATTATTCTTCATAATTTTTTACTCTTTTTAAATTCATGTGTATATGTTTGTAAATAAAAATTATTTATTTAACCCATGTTTTCTTTATTTTATTATTGTTTGGAATTCAGATTTTTAATATAAAAGAAACCATGGACACCTGAATTTCCTGTATATTAAATAAAGGTTTCAGTATGGAATTCCCTCTAAGTTGCCCAGATTTACATACACCTGACGAAGGCAAGAAGAGACAATGACTGGAACATGATAACAACAATAAAGATGTGAACGATAGTTCACATGTCAGTCAGTTAAGTGCTATACGCGATACACGCTTGGGCGATCATGTCTTGAAAGAGATATGACCAAATGGGCAGAAGATTATCCAACAGTAGGTTGCGATTGCTTTCTGCAGTTGCCAACCAAGGCTATAGAACCCAATGTGTCCTGTTATTTAACCCATAAATGGAGGGAAGAGATGAATTAATACCTTTCCCAAGTGTATTTGCGCGTAAGTGAATGCAAGGAATTCAAATGGAATTCGAAAATAGTGTAAATAATGATAATTTCTCATCCTACAAATTCAGACAAAAAATTCAACCTAAAATAAAATTAAAATAATATTGGCAAACATAAGCCTTCATTCCTACAAAAAAAACTGTCAAAATAATGATTCCCCCCCCCCCCATGATGCCACTTTTATTTTAACTCCCACTTTTTGGCAACGTTTAATGTTTTAAAAAGTAATGCTTAAAATTGTAATAAAAAACTAAACACGCAAGTGAATTTATAGTTTTTCCTTGTTCTTGAGAATTGACAACAAAAATAATGAACACTGTTTATCATACTGTTTATTGGAGTGGTTAGCAAAATATTGGCTGTCAATTGGTTGAAACAAAAATGGTAAATAAGAATCCCTTTATATTTAGTTCACATATTTTGATAATTTAGTAAATGTTTATAAATTTATGAATAAAAATTGTTTTCATATACATTTCCTTATAAATTGTTAAATAATAAATATTGCATTGCATTAGTTTTAATTGTATTTAGTTTTACAGTGTTGTAAATACAAAATGATTCTTATAAATAAACAGTATTAAAAATTTTTGTTGTCAATTCTCAAGAACAAAAAAAACTGCATAAATTCACTCCCATTATATGTTTAGTTTTTATTATAATTCTTGTTCTTTTTTTAAAACAAACATTGCCAATGAGTCAGTCAGTCAGTCAGTCAGTTAAGTGCCATATGTGATACATGCTTGGGCGATCATGTCTCGAAAGAGACATGACTGACTGGGCAGAAGATTATCCCGCAGTAGGTTGCCATTGCTTTCTGCGGTAGACTGGTTATAGAACCCAATCTGTCCTGCTATTTAACCCATAACTGGAAGGAAGAGACAGATTAATACCTTTTGCGCATAAGTGAATACAATGGATCCAACTGGAATTTGAACTCGGCTCCCCGGTTTCTCGTTCCGAGCCGATATCCACTGTACCACAATGCACATTTGATACAAAAGTAAATGTTTGCCATAATATTAATAAAAATTTGAATTTTGTCTCAATCAAAATGTACTGAAATAATAGATCTAAATCTAAACTTATTTATAAATGGAATTTTGTCTGTCTGTCTGTCTGTCTGTCTGTCTGTCTGTGTGTCTGTCTGTCTGTCTGTCTGTCTGTGTGTGTGTGTGTGTTACCTTTCGACTCCGAAATGGCTGAACTGATTTTCTTGAAAATTTACACAGTTGCAAGTATTCTTAGCTAGGTTTTGTGTCGAGATACTCCCGATAAATATCAATAATCGAAAAAATCAGGTTATAGGAGTGGTTCGATTGTAATCAAATTTGATACACTCATAGACAAAGACATAAGAAACAATATTCAGAAGTTTCAAGGTTGCAGTTCTTACAATAGTGCAGAAAATCGATAATATATGTATAAAAGCTTTCATAACATCTGAGCAATGTCAGGCTATACTGCTAGTATATATATATATATATATATGGGTATACAGTGATTAGAGAGTGCAGAGTCTAAGAAGAATTAAGTGTCTGGCACACTATTGTTCGAAGGAATAATTATACTTGTATCTGTGACTTTACAAAATGACTTTAATAAAGTAGAAATTATAAAACTAATGTCGAGTTCTGTTGAACCTAATAAGATTACAAAGAGAACTTATGACATAAGTTTGTTTATCCTAGCAAGGTTACTAAAGAATTATCACTATCTTTCTGTAGAACCACATTTCTGCTGCATCCAGTCTTTTCTTCGTAAACATGACAATAAAGAGGAGGACAATAGTCCAAATTTCGTAAATAATGTAAATACCACTTTATCTCAGAAGTATAGACTTTAGCATCTACGCATCGTTCATTCAGCAACGAATTAGAACACTCTCAGCTATTGGGCATGTATAATGATAATATACACGCTAAAATGTCTGTCTCCTTCTACCAAGTGCCCATAGCTCAGAGGTAGAATTGCCGACTGACGCCAATTCGGTCGGGTGTCAATCCTGGGTTGAAAAGGAATCGGAGTCTAACCGTACTGATGAGCTGTGATACAGCGAAACAGATCTGTCTGCGGATGACTAGATATATTTATATATATTGAGAGAGAGTGATTAGAGAGTGTAGAGATGAAGAAGAATAAGTGTCTGGCATACTATTGTTCGAAGGAATAATTATGCTTGTATCTGTGACTTTACAAAGTGACTTTACTAAAGTAGAAGTTATAAAACTAATGTCGAGTTTTGTTGAACCTAATAAGGTGACAAAGAGAATGGACAATGTGATTTTGTTAACCTTAGCAAGGTTACAAAATCAAATATCAGAATTTGGGTTGTGAATACTTTCTTGGTCTGGTAAAAATCTTTTTAGCACCCCCTTACACATATGAGTGAAAGATTGGGAACAGTGATTATGAAATGTGTCCTTAGTAATGCCAGATTACAGAATATTCAAGCCAAAAATGTATTGATGTCTGCTTCATGGGTCATATTTGTTTTATTACATTTCTTCTTTATTTGAATAGAGAGAGAAAAAAAGAAAAACATATTAGAATGGTCAAGTTGGGCAGAAACCCGAATTCAGAGTTCAGTATAAGGAAAACTATTGTTATGATTAATCATTGATTGGTTGTGATAATCATAATTTTTTTATGAGCTGTCGGTAGCTTCCATCCAAAAATATGTCTATTAAAACCTGAGTATAGGTAGGAAATGATGAAAAACACCTTAGTAAACCAGCCAAAAAAGTATATATATATATATATATATATATATATATATATATATATATCATCATTTAATGCCCATTTCCATGCTAGCATGGGTTGAATGGAGTTTTCAAGATGGCTCCATAATTGAACCATTATGAAATATTGAAGTGAGTTTTACAGCTGTATGCCCTTACTAACACCAACCAGTTTTGGAGATTGGAAACTCAGTGTTTTTATCAAAACACCAGCTCTAGGAAGATTACCTACCACAGTTAGAGAGTTCAGTACACCCTATTCTACAGAGGGTAGGTATAGAGGATTTTATTTCAGAGATTTCCTTTTCGTAAACAAGTTACTATCCAAAGATAAAGACTCTTACCCAGCCGAACTTTTTCCTTTTTCTCTTAAATGACTCAATAGCTGGGGCCCTAACAGGTGCTACCACACCAGGTCAGGGTGGACCTAGAGAACAATAACAATTAAGAGATGATTTCATGCTCCTCAAAACTTCCAATCTTACAATCAGAGGCCTTGCTGCCAGATGTAGTTTGTCGTCATACCCAGGATCAATATACCAGTAAATATATCCTCTAAAATAGTGTCAACAAAATATTTTATAAATAAAGATACAAAATGAAAACTTCAAAAATACTAAATATGTTTTCATGATCAATATCTGAGATTATTTTAGTCTACCATTTATCTGATCTACAGGTCAGTCACTTTCTCATTCACGTCCTTTTGACTTCATGCATGGACCGAAAACATTAAAAAACAAAGATGTAGTTAAATGGTAAGCTAACCTCGAGCATTGTAGAGAAATTGTTCGGGTAGAAATTATGGATCATCTGGTAAGGATATTGGTTTCAGCAGTCTTGGTCAAAACAGGATTTAATCAATGGTGTTTCCCAAATACCTTGGCTGCAACATTGAACACATAATTTTTTGGATTTAGAAAAACAGATTTAGTGTTTCTTTATTTAGTTTATTCAATAACATTTATGAAATTTTACTTCAAAGAAATAAAACTCAACCTGTTTTATGTTATTTACATTATTTACACATCATTTTCATCTTTGTTGTTGTTATCACAATGTTCCAGACATTATGGTTCTGGCCTTCATCAGGCCATGATTAAACTTGATTGTTAACCCAGGTACCTTTCTGGGAATTTTGCACTGAATTTAAAAATGGTACTCGATGCCTCTCTGCTAAGTAATCAGCAACAAAGAGAAGGATTGAGAGTAAGTGGATAGGAGTCATGCCCATCCCTACCTTGAGGTAGCAGCGAAAGAAATGGAAGCCTTTAGGTTGCCCTTGACATACCAGTCAACCAACTCAGTTACCTATGTACTGAAAAGAAAAAACATTATAAGATGGCATGAAAATTTACAGAAAATACTTAACCACAACACCTTGTTTTGTCATTTTTAACAAAACTTGCACAAAAGTGTGATTGCTGCCTAATTACACAATATCTAATCTAAATCTAAATTTAATCAAAATCTAAACTTATTTATAAATGGAACTTTGTCTGTGTGTGTGTGTGTGTGTGTGTGTGTGTCTGTGTGTGTCTGTCTGTCTGTGTGTGTGTGTGTGTGTTTGTGTCTGTGTGTGTGTGCGTGTGTGTCTGTGTGTGTGTCTGTGTGTGTGTGTGTGTGTGTGTGTCTGTGTCTGTGTGTGTGTGTGTGTGTGTGTGTGTGTGTGTGTGTATCTGTGTGTGTGTGTGTCCATTACCTATAGACTCCGAAACAGCTGAACCAATTTTCCTGAAAATTTA
This sequence comes from Ascarosepion bandense, assembly GCA_037127315.1. Lineage (NCBI taxonomy): Eukaryota > Metazoa > Mollusca > Cephalopoda > Sepiida > Sepiidae > Ascarosepion > Ascarosepion bandense. The sequence goes on from JBBBDQ010000443.1 coordinate 829,718, forward strand.
CACAGTTGTACTATAAGCGTCTGCAAGTGTTCTTAGCTAGGTTTTGTGTAGAGGTACCCCCGATAAATATCGAAAATCGATAATCAAAAAAATTGGGTTATAGAAGGAGTGGTTCGATTTTAATCAAATTTGATACACTCATAGACAAAGACATAAGAAACGATATTCAGAAGTTTCAAGGTTGCAGTTTTTACAATAGTGCTGAAAATCAATATATATATATATATATATATATATATATATATATATAAAAGGCAAGATGTTTGTGTGTGTGTCTGTTTATATGCCTGTATGTATGTATTTTTTCAGCCCTTTTATTTTAGTTTTTGCTTTGAGTTGGCTCTAAGTAGGTATAATTGTAATTCTTAGTCTCATCCATGATACCATTTACTCAGAGGACTTATTTAGCCTTCAAAATTCAGTTTACAACGAAAAAAAAACTATTTGATATCGATAGCAGGAAATCAAAATTTGACTTACATCCATTCATTTTTCTTTCAGTCTACAGCTTCGCTTTAACTGGAAACAACTATTGCTTTTTAGTCTTTCGTGCCAACGTCCAAAGAGTCTGAGCTCCAGGACCTCCGGGCTATACTGCTAGTATATATATATATATAGTCATCCACAGACAGATTTGTTTTGCTGTACCACAGCTCATCAGTACGGTTAGACATCCAATTACTTTTAGCCAGTATTGAAACCTGACCGAATTGTCTTCACTCGTCAATTCTGCCTCTGAGCTATGGCACTCGGTAGAAAAAGGCAGACTTTAGCGTGTGATATACCATGTAAACATACGCCAATATATATATATATATATATATATATATATATGTATATATATATATATTATAAATAAAAAAAACAGCTTGGAAAAAAATCCAAATGCATCCTATTCATTCTAAATATTAAAACTTATCCAGCCAGAGGGCTCAATGTAATTGAATTCATTTATTTACAGAGTCAATATTTATTATATATAAAAAAAATTTCAAATAGGATGGCCATTTTTACAAGTGAATTTAACACCCATCTCATCAGCAAGAACATTATATATATATATATATATATATATATATACATTTACGCTCTCACAGCCTGATTGAGCATTCTGGAAGAATGGTAAACTTTGAAAAACAGTAGCTACCTACCTTGGCTTGTACGCATGACTCATTCAGTAAAATAAATTAGAGCACTCTGGCTATTGGGCATGTATAATGATAATATACATGCTAAAAAGTCTGCCTTCTTCTACCAAACGCCCATAGCCCAGAGGTAGAATCTCCGACTGACGCCAATTCGGTCAGGTTTCAATCCTGGGTTAAAAAGCAATCAGAGTCTAACCGTACTGATGAGCTGTGATACATCGAAACAGATCTGTCTGCGGATGACTATATATAATATATATATATATATATATATATATATATATATATATATATTGTGTATCAGTAAAATATCAGCAAAACCATCCTGGAAAGAATATGCGAATACATGAAAAATGCTTTAGGAACCAGCCAGTCGCAAAACATTGCTGAAGCTATAGGATGATTTACAAAATAAAAAAAGAAAAAGAAATGCACATTCACACAATTTAACATTTTTTACTTTCACCAATCCATCATTGAAAAGCTACTAACAGCTGCCTTAAATTTAACAAAAATCTACTGCCCCATTAGTGATGGAAACATAAATAAAACTAAATAAGCACAAAAGCCTATATTATTTCATGATAACTGCTATGGGTGAATATGACTATGTGGAGGCTTGTGAATTGGTTGGCGTACTATTACAATGGAGACTAAGGTTCATCTTTGGAATAAAAAACACAGTACTATATGGAGACAATGAAATAATCCTCCTCCAAAAAACAGGTCAACGGCAAACAGATAAACTAGGAAAGGACCTGATAAAATTTTTGAAGATCTCAAACTAAACTATCAATTACTACGAACTATTACTACCACCACCAGCACTAAAGTTATCAACTTCCTTGATGTAACCATTGACCTGAATAATGGCCAGTATAAAAGACATATCAAAGATTCATACAACCACAAATATGTCAACAAAGATTCTAACAGTCACTATAGAATTCTAGACAACTCGCATAAATCAATCCAATTTAGATTATCTTCATACTCTACTAATAAGGAAATTTTTTACAACAACAAAATTAAATATGTTAAAAAAAAGTAACCCAATATATGTTTAGAATACTCAAATAAAAACAAAGGTAAAAATAAGCTGAAACAACATAAATGTAAAATAATATAGTTTAACCGAACTTATCTACTGAGCTTGAGTAAATAAATGGCAGAACTAGGTTTAGGAGAGATAAAAAAAAAGATAAAATTTATTAAGAGCTACAAAGGACAGGAATTTGTGGAGAGCCATGATCACCAATGTTCTGAAGGGACATAGCACATAGAAGAAGAATGAGGTTGAGTAAGTGGCTGAAAGAACAGGGTTTAGGAGAGATAAAAAAAAGATAAAATTTATTAAGAGCTATAAAGGACAAGAATTTGTGGAGAGCCATGATCACCAATGTTCTGAAGGGACACAGCACATAGAAGAAGAATGAGGTTGAGTAAGTGGATGAAAGAACAGGGTTTAGGAGAGATAAAAAAAAAGATAAAATTTATTAAGAGCTACAAAGGACAAGGATTTGTGGAGAGCCATGATCACTAATGTTCTGAAGGGACACAGCACATAGAAGAAGAATGAGGTTGAGTAAGTGGCTGAAAGAACACGGTTTAGGAGAGATAAAAAAAAGATAAAATTTATTAAGAGCTATAAAGGACAGGAATTTGTGGAGAGCCATGATCACCAATGTTCTGAAGGGACATAGCACATAGAAGAAGAATGAGGTTGAGTAAGTGGCTGAAAGAACAGGGTTTAGGAGAGATAAAAAAAAGATAAAATTTATTAAGAGCTACAAAGGACAGGAATTTGTGGAGAGCCATGATCACCAATGTTCTGAAGGGACACAGCACATAGAAGAAGAATGAGTTTGAGTAAGTGGATGAAAGAACAGGGTTTAGGAGAGATAAAAAAAAAAGATAAAATTTATTAAGAGCTATAAAGGACAGGAATTTGTGGAGAGCCATGATCACCAATGTTCTGAAGGGACACAGCACATAGAAGAAGAATGAGTTTGAGTAAGTGGATGAAAGAACAGGGTTTAGGAGAGATAAAAAAAAGATAAAATTTATTAAGAGCTATAAAGGACAGGAATTTGTGGAGAGCCATGATCACCAATGTTCTGAAGGGACACAGCACATAGAAGAAGAATGAGTTTGAGTAAGTGGATGAAAGAACAGGGTTTAGGAGAGATAAAAAAAAGATAAAATTTATTAAGAGCTACAAAGGACAGGAATTTGTGGAGAGCCATGATCACCAATGTTCTGAAGGGACACAGCACATAGAAGAAGAATGAGGTTGAGTAAGTGGATAAAAGAACAGGCTTTAGGAGAGATAACAAAAAAATAAAATTTATTAATAACTGCAAAGTGAGGGAACATGGCATATTGAATAAAGCAGGCATGTAATATAAAAACTCATGGAAATAAATAAATTTCTCTTTTGAAACATTTTAAATTTTTATAAAAATGCATATTTGCAATATGAGGTTCAATAAAAAAAAACAAATGAGCAGGAAAAAATCTGCCTAAAAATAAATGGGAAATTAGTTACATGCATGGTTTGAACTCAACCAGGCATCTGACTTGTTGCCAGCAGTCCTGTTGACTGATACAGCATTGCATTATCCGAATAAATCCAAGTCATATTCATGTATTTTTATTGGCACAAGTTAATATAGCCTCAGGGTCAAGCAGGCCAAAACTGTCTCATTTACATCTGGGATAAGCGATCATTTTAATATTGGAGATATTTATACTGTTTATATCATGTAGATTTTGCAAGTCTGCAAATGACAATACTTGTTAGTGATTTGTATGGATAATAATTGAGTCAGTGATTTCATTTGTTATTAATCATATATTCATTTTTGATCTTCCCTCCTTTTTCTTTCACCACAAGTTTACCTGTGAAACAGGCTCCCGAGTGGATGGTTCCCTAAACACTCAAATTTTAACCTCTGCAAGTCTAAGGTCAGTTATTATCTATTCACCATACCCTCATAATATTCACTTCCTTCTACCTCCTCTTACATTCATATCACATAACTCATTTAGTTACTCACTACTTTGAGTGGCTCTTGCGTTTTGTATTGGGTGAAGCATTTCACAGTACATGCATGGTTTGAACTCAACCAAGCATCTAACTTGTTGCAAGAAGCTATGTTGACTGACACATTTAAGACATTTAATCACTTTAAAATTTTGGGAAGTGACCCAAGTTGAGAACTTTTCAGCACCCTCTTGTAAATACTCCTGTCTCATTTATAAATCTATATCACTCACATTTTTTCTGTATTCTATTTGTAAGGTAGAAGTTCCATTTAGACAATTTTTTTCCCCAAAACTGCTACTTTGTAGAACATACTTCCTCATGGATGTTTCCCTGGACAATATAGCATTTAATCTCTTCAAGTCAAGGTCAATTTTCATCTATCCTCCTTATCCTCATAATATTTGCTTTCTTCTACCTCCTCTTTCATTCATACCACACAACTCATTCAGTAACCCTGCTACTTTGAATGGCTCTTAGGCCTTGTATTGGGTGAATCATTTCACAGTCCACAATCTCTTGTGGTAATATATGGATGATCTTGCTGAATTTTCATTAAACTAAGTTTATTACTAACATGGATTGGTAGATGTTCTGAAACAATATAAATATGGTGATTTTCTAAATGCAGCTTAGACATGGCACAAGGCCAAAAGTATAGAGCAACTGAGTGAAGATCAAACTCAGTGTTCATTAGTAATTGATTTAGCAAGCCAAATATGCTAGCCATTACGCCACATCAAAGCCCCCCATCTCACAAAAAAAAAATCAATATAAATATGAGTAAAATGGTTAGCTATAAATAAAAATCATTTTATGAGAAAAAAAAAAAACTTACCTCATCTTTGGTGTAATATGAAACACTGTTACTGCCAACCACCATGTTTTGAATGCCAAACTGAGAAAGAAGATCTTTCATGAAATTTTCATAAGAGCAAGCTGTAATTGCTTCAATCACTTTCCCCAACACCAAATAACCAAGGTTAGAATAGCTGTGTCTTTTACCTGTAAAAGCAAATGAACAATTCTAACACATCACTCAATAAATCTCAGGCCTAACTAATAAAGCAACAACTTTTAGGCAAAATTCAACTTTATTCATCAACATAGTCTCTTCTAGAGGGGATACACTGATTTCAATGTTTCTCTAACAATTCCAGATTTTGCTCCAATATCACTTCTTCACTAGAGCCAAATATCTTTCCTTGGAATATTTTTTGAAGTCTGCAAACAGCTAGGAGTTGCTGGGGAACAGATCTGGAAAATTGGGTGGATGTGGAAGCAATTTCGAAGTGCAATTCATGCAGTTTTGCCATTGTGGTGATTTGACTTCAGAGTGAACTGGTGAATCCATGTTTCATGCATTGTCACATATTTATACAAAAATTCTTTGTTGCATTGAAACAGTTGCAAACAACACTCTGAATTGTTGACGCATATATATATATATATATATATATATATATGTCTGTATATTTTGAATTTATAACATAACGCTGCATATATTTTCATATATATATATATATTTTAAATTTATAACATAACAATGTATATATATATATATATATATATATATATATATATCGTGATATGCATAAGTGTTGGAAACGTTATTTTCTGTTATAACTCTGGTTTATGTTCGTCATTTTGCCTGATATTTGGTAAGTAATATCTTGTAAAGTCATTTTAGTTGTATGTGGAAGGAAAATAAAAAAACTCATGGTTGAATCCATTTTTTTATCAAGGTTCAAAATTACCCTCTGTAAAAGTATTGGATACATCAATTTAATATTTTGCTGTGTAGCCTCTATTTTGTTTCACTGCTTCCAGACACTTTCTATAGTTGGCCACAAGTTTTCCACACTGATCCACCATTACTTTACCCCATTCTTCCTTGCATAATTCTTCTAAATGCTTGATATTTTGTGGATTCCACTTATGAACTTTAACCATTAAAGTATTCCCCAAATTCTTAATTGGATTCAAGTCAGGAGACTGACTTGGCCAATTGAGAGTACTAACACCATTATTTTCAAACCATTCATTTGTAAGTTTTGCAGTATGTTTGGGATCAGAGTCGAGTTGAAGCATGAAATTCCAACCATGTCTTAAAGAATTTGCAAATTTCTAAAGGTTCTTCTCGAGAATCTCCCTGTACATGCTACCATTCATTCTACCATGGATAACTTGTAACTCACCAGTGCCCTTGGATAAAAAGCATCCCTATATCATAATGAAACCACCCCCAAACTTAACTGTGGGGATGGTATTGTGCTTCTTGAAGACAGTGCCATTTTTTTGCCAAATACTTGTCGCTGTGTTTCTTCTGAATAGTTAAAGTTTCATTTCATCTGACCAGATTACCTTTTCCCAAAACTGCATACCTTTCTTTTCATAAGTTTCGACAAACTTTAATCGGTCTTTGACATGTTTGGTTTTCAGTAAAAGCACTTTTCTTGGTGATCTTGAATGAAAGCCTGTATGATATAGAGCTCTGTGAATGGTATCCTTACTTACATTAATTCCAGCACCATCAAGACCAGTTTTAATTTCAGAACGAGTAATGAAGGTTTTTTTTTGCACATTTCTGCTGATCCACCTTAAAGTCCTCTCATTTATTTTTCTCGGTCTTCCATTTCTTGGAAGGTTTCTTGTACTTTTTGATGATATTTTCTACTGTAGTTAGTGCTAGATTCATTTCTTTGCTAATTTTTTGGTAACCTTGTCCTTCTTTGTTATGTTCAATGATTCTATCTCTGGATAATTCTTTAGTTTTTGCCATTTTTAACACTTGAATTGCAGAATGCACATCAAAGAGTCAGATGATCAGTAGCACTATCTTGTAAGATCTTGGTCAGAGATAACATTCCAATACAATAAAAAATTTGAATATTTAAAGTCTTTTAAAGTACAAAGTTTCAATTGGAAATTTGTAAAAATATCATGTATCCAATTCTTTTGCATAGGATAATTTTGAACTTTGATAAAAAATGGATTCAACCATGAGTTTTTAATTTTCCTTCCACATAAAACTAAAACAACTTTACGAGATATTACTTACCAAATATCAAGCAAAATGGTGAACATAAACTAGAGTTATAATAGAAAATAACATGTATCCAATACTTATATGTGTCACTGTATATATATATAAAATTTATAACATAAATATGTTATAATATCACTACAAAAGTAGTTGTTTTGTTTTGACACTACTTGTGTCTTATCAAGTGATGAGGTTTATTTCAAGCTGAAGAGTTTTGAAACGTTCAAAAATAGTGTTGAAACAAAATAGCTACTTTTGAAGTGACATTATAACATATCTAAACTTATTTATAAATGGAACTTTGTCTGTGTGTGCGTGTGTCCGTTATCTATAGACTCTGAAACGGCTGAACCGATTTTCTTGAAAATTTACACAGTTTTTTTTTTTTTTTTTTAATCATTTCACCCCGAGCAAGGCAGAAACGCCACTGATGTGCAGGGGGCTACATAAATGTAAAAAGATTAATTAGAAAAGAGTGAGGAGTACAAACTAGTTAGAAAGGAACAATAGAAAGCTGAGAAAGCAGGTGTGATGACAGATACATAGGTGGAGAGAAAGGGAAGGTTATACAGGGGTGAGGAGAGAGCTAGAGTCCAGTGGTTAGTAGATGAGTATTGACTTTGCATTTAAATTTCTGGAGGTTGTAGCCGTCAGGAAAGCAAGAATACAGGAGTGAGTTCCACAGGCAGGAAGTGCAAGAGAAGAAGCTGCAGGAGTAGAATTGTCGTTTGCATTTGGCTAACCTGACTGTGAATGGGTGGGACCCAGTTGCCAGTCTGGTTGCACGAATAAACACCTGTTGAGGCGACATCAGTGATTTAAGTTCATCTGAGCAGAAGCCATGAAAGTATTTATAGAACAGACAAAGGGAGGCCACATTTCGACGATGGGGAAGTGGCTGCAGTCGAGCTGCCAGATCAGTACCTATCACATTACAGACTCTCCTTTGGAGCCTGTCAAGAACACTAAGGCGAACGGCAGGGGCACCTGACCATAAATGGCAGCAGTACTCCATGCACGGACGGATGGTTGACTTGTATATATGCAGGATGGATTCAGGTGGAAAAAACATCCTAGATCGACATAGTGACCCAACCTTCTTAGCAGTTGTACTATAAGCGTCTGTGAGTGTTCTTAGCTAGGTTTTGTGTCGAGGTACTCCTGATAAATATCGAAAATTGATAATCGAAAAAATCGGGTTATAGAAGGAGTGGTCCGATTTTAATCAAATTTGATACACTTATAGACAAAGACATAAGAAATGATATTCGGAAGTTTCAAGGTTGCAGTTCTTACAATAGTGCAGAAAATCAATAATATATATATATATGTTTGTCTGTATGTCCTTTATACAAATCCACAATTTTTATCCGATTCTCACCAAACTTCACACAAATATTCTTTAGGCTGAGTCTGAGCTCCACAACCATAGATTAGTTTTAAAGTTTTCATTACACCCGAGCAATGTCGGGCTATATTGCTAGTTTATGTTAGAAATCTAAATAAATATTATTCACTTTACTTTGTATTGACCACTTTTTTAAGAATAGTGTTTCTTGGGTATAGAATTTTATTCCATCCATACCTACCCTATACTTGGTTTTATATATATACATATATATATATAGTCATCAACATATATATGATGGACTCTCCTGTTGCTTATGACATACAAGGGTTTAACAATTCACCTCCTAGAAATAAACAATTAGACGATCTGCACATATGATTTGATTACTGTGGTGAAGGCTTGGAAAGAGTGGAATACAAAACTCTTGGAAGTTTAATTCAGAGCTGTCCTTCTCCTAGATTGGTTGCCAGCGAAGACTAAAGAACCTGTTTGTTCTACTATTTAATCTACAGCTGAAAGGGAAGAAGAGATGGATTCATGCCTTTCCCAAAGGCATTTTCGCCTAAGGGAATATAATGAACTTGACTGGAATTCAAACTTAACCCTCCAATTTCTCATTCCCTGTTCATTACACCAAGTGTGCACACACACACACACACACACACACACACACTATATATATATATATATATATAGTCATCCGCAGACAGATCTGTTTCGCTGTATCACAGCTCATCAGTTCGGTTAGACTCCAATTGCTTCTAACCCAGGATTGAAACCCGACCGAATATATATAAACAAAAACAACTAAAATAAATAGTACATGTAAATAAGAGAGAAAATAATGATAATAAAGTGCTTACCTTTTTTTAGTAATTACTAGAAATAAGTTTTAGATGGAAGCTTACATCAGTACTAAGAAAACTAACAGCATTTAGTGGACTTGAGAAGTCTAATTTGCTGTAAAAAATAATTTTACTATGAAGACTTATAAACTTCTGCTGACAATAATTCTGTATGGTCAATGAATTTGAAATGTTTCTTTATGAGGAAACAGTAATTTTGCCTTTACCATTAACATAAGTGCTTTTTAGCTTGAAACTGTAACATCTGGAGATTCAAACAATGCAGCCTTAAAACTAAGATTAGGCTTTACAATATTTCACTTATTAGATAACTGAAAAAATATATTAAATAAAATCAAATAAAAAATTAGAAAAAAAAACCCAGAAGAATGCAACAAGTTTTCACTCTGTTTTAAAATCTAAAAAAGAAGCAAATCAAAAATAAAATCAGAAGCAAAAATCATAAAATCTAAATTATTCTTTTCAAATTTCTCGAATAAAACATTTTTGATAAGTATTTGATGAGCATTTTTTTAATTTTTAAAAAAGAAAGGCGAGTTAAAATTTTACTGAAGATTTAATCTTTACTTTCAATTTGTACTGCTTAGTGATTGTTGACATATATTGGCACTTAACAATCAAAACAGACCCTGATAGACAAAGGAAGACATAGAGAAAAAGCCATTTATAGAGGAGACAACAAGCTCTGTGTTCTCTTAATGATATATTCTAAAATAATATCAGACCAAGAATAATGGACTATTAAATTGATTTCCCTTGAACAATTGTTCAGTTTGCAAGAAAGAACTATAGATGAATATAAATTTTTAAAATTCAATAATTCAAATACATACATCAATTAAATATTCTCTATCTTGGATTAATTTGATAATCTTGGTTTTATTGTCTTTGTCAATATGAAAATATTGATCTTAATCTTAGATTAATTTGATAATCTTGGTTTTATTCTCTGGGTCAGTTTGATAATATTGAGTTGATTTGATTATCTTGGTTTTGTGGTGATACCACCGACCGAGCAAAAGCGAGCAAACCAGATGTTGGCTCTATGCCGACCAGAAAGCTAATGAATAAAAAGTCGTCGTACGCAAGTGGATCCACGCAGATGTTCTGGTTGAAAAATAAAAATTAATCAAATATCAAATTACCATTTTTATTTATCAGCCAATGAGAAGCCCGGAATCAAATACAAGGATGAAATTCGAAACTAGCTGCGTTTGATCCAAAAATGCCGATATAAAAAGTGAAGACATAGACGCTTCGTCAGACAGGCACAGACAGAGGAGAAGAGTGTAATTAGTTTCTTCCTTGACATATGTCGAGCGGCTACTATGTTCACCTCCTTCTTCCTGCCCTGTTCTCGAAGTATTAACTGACCTTTTCTAAGACATTCCACAAACCAACTTGCTGACCTACTGACCTTAGAAACTGCAACTTGATAATGAACATTAATCATACTACCAAGCTTTTTACCTTTCAGCGTTATATCTTCCTTGAACATTCTTTTATCTCCTTCAGCTCATTATTATCCGCCATGAACTCTCTCTAACTTCATGGGACGTTTATTCTAAGTATTGTTTTAATTGTAAAACATTAATTGAAATGTATATATGTATAAATATTATTTTACACTCAAAAATTGCCTTTCTTGAATTTATGAATTATAGTGGGCTATCTTCCCACAAGGCCAAATTCCGTTAACCTACTACGGAATCCTACTACCCCTCACTACAAATGAAATAAGAGAAGAGATACCCGCTATAGTTTATCATCATTTATCATTGTCAATGTGATAGTTTTGGATTAATGTGATAATCTTGTGTTTATTGTCTTTGTCAATGTGATAATCTTGGATTTAATCTTGAATTGATTTAATAATCTTGGTTTTATTGTCTAGGCCAATGTAATAATATTGGATTGATTTGATAAGTTTGGTTTTATTCTCTGGGTCAATGTGATCATCTTGGATTTATTCTATGCACTGGAGTGAGAATCTTTAAATCTTTAAATTATTCTCTGGGTCAATGTGATAATCATGTATTTATTCACTGGATTCATATGATAATCTTGGATTAATTCTCTGAGTTTATGCCATAATCTCTTATTATTGAGCTATAATGAGAATGTCTTTCTCACGAACTATTGTTAATGAGATTTTACCTCAGAAGGTGATTCATCAACATGACCTTGTACCAAAATTCATTCTATTCAACAAATATGTAATGACAGTATTTAGTAACCAGCCTGGATAATGTCAAAAAGCATTTACACTAATTATATAAAGAAAGTTTTGACAACTGATAACATTCTGTTTGAATTTCTGGGATGATGAGTTATATACATTAGAACTAATGTCTTCATCATTGTCGTTATTATCATAACATTTTGGCCATTCTACCCTCTGGCCTTCTTTAGGTTTCTGTAGATTCAGGTAAACTGAGAGTTTTTCACTGAGTATTTTATTTAATCTATCGTTTTAGGCTGTTCTTGCTCTGCCGTCTGTGTCAAGGGATACCACATTGTTATCTAGTTTAGTACTGCCCAACTATTGCTCAGCCTTTTACCACTTAGTCTATGTTTATACTGCCTGACCCAGAGATTGAACTCACAATTTCTATTCAACCAAATTTATGAACCAACATTTTATTTAACTAGGTTTCAGCTGTGTACACTTCAGTCTTCCTCAGCAGTCAGAATCTGATTCCAAAATGTAAAAGACTAGCAGTATAGCCTGGCGTTGCTCGAGTGTAATGAAAGCTTTAAAACTAATCCATGGTCCTGGAGCTCAGACTCTTTGGACATTGGCACTAAAGACTAAAAAGCAATAGTTGTTTCAAGTTAAAGCAAAACCGTAGACTGAAAGAAAAATGAATGGATGTAAGTCAAATTTTGATTTCCTGGTATCGATATCAAATAAGTTTTTTTCATCGTAAACTGAATTTTGAAGACTAAATAAGTACTCTGAGTAAATGGTATCATGGCTGAGACTAAGAACTACAATTATACCTACTTAGAGCCAAACCCGAAGCAAAAACTAAAATAAAAAGGCTGAAAAAAATACATACATACAGGCAGATAAACAGGCACACACACAAACTTCTTGCCTTTTATATATATTATCAATTTTCTGCACTATTGTAAGAACTGCAACCTTGAAATATCGTTTCTTATGTCTTTGTCTATGAGTGTATCAAATTTGATTAAAATCGGACTACACCTTCTATAACCCGATTTTTTAGATTATCGATTTTCGATATTTATCAGGGGTACCTCGACACAAAACCTAGCTAAGAACACTCGCAGATGCTTATAGTACAACTGTGTAAATTTTCAAGAAAATCGGTTCAACTGTTTCGAAGTCTATAGGTAACAGACACACACACAACACAAACACACACAGACAAAATTCCATTTATTATATAAGTTTAGATACTTGAAGAATGTCAGAATGTATACAGCTGAAACAAAAAAAAACAAAACAAACAATATAACAAAAATGAGAGAATTATTTTAAACTAACTGACATACAGTGATGAAAATGCATTGTCAAAAAAAAAGTTGTACATGAGCTAATAAAATTACCAGGTGCAAATTGTAGTTTTTTACTCATCATATATCGAAGAGTTGTATCCTGGGCTGTGGCTTCTTTCTTTTTAACAACTTTATCAAGATTCCAAAATACTGCATCACCAACCCTGTCACGATCCCATCCTGCACTGTGTTGCAACAAATGATGAACAGTGATTTGGTGAAGGCGTCGGTCCCCTTTTGAAGTACGCTTGAAGTCTGACAAGATTCCTACATTAAAATGATTAAAATAAATATTAGAAATTTATATTTTATATACTAAAGTTCACCCAATACAAAGTAGCGGGTTACTGCTAAAATGGTAATGATGAACAAGGTGTGTGAAATGAATGAAAAAGTGGGTAGTAAGAAGTGAAGGTAAGATAGATCATGATTGACACTTAACCTGAAGAGGTTATATAATGAAATCAACATAAACATACATTTATATATATATATATATAGTACTTTGATTAGCCAGTAAATTTCTGAAAGAAATTTAGCATTTATATCAGTGGTTCTCAACTGAGGTCCATATACATCCTGGGTCCATGTAATATTACTGATATGTCCCGGAAAGGGATATATATCAATACGAGGTTGTTAAGTGGTTAAGGCAAATGTAACCAGGTAGGTCAATCTAGTATGTAGACTTAATTGTTGTATGCAGTATCCTGAGATGTAGGTGCAGTCAGTAGAGGTAGTAGATCTCTAGTGGAAGATCTCTAGATCTTTCGCTCTCACTCACTCTGGACGTCCTTGCCTTCATCTGTATTTATGGCTGATACCAGCCAATCACATTCCAGTGAGTGGGAACCAAGGTGTATACATATTCATTATGTATTCATTACATAAATTACTGAGGGTTCACTTAAAAAAATAGCAACTTGAGGGTCCATTCTAATATTTTAGTGGTCCATACAATAGTTTCACTTCAGAACAGTTGTTACAACCAAAAATTGGAATAATTTCTCCTGTAATCTGCGTCATATTAAAATACAAAAAATAGAAAAAGAACTCTAAAACTATCAGAAAATGAGATCAAGCAATATAAGTTAGCATCTTTTTTACTCTGCCGCCAGATGTTTTGATTGCAAAAGTTGAATAAAAACTAAAAAGGATATAGATAAAGAAAGAATTATATATATATATATATATATATATATATATGTGTGTGTATAAGAAAATTATATAAAGATTATAATTTATTATATAAATTGATTCAATATATTAATAATAAATAATATTAATTTTAAATATTAATAAAATAAAATATTAATATAAATTAATTAATAAAAATATTAATAATAAAATTAATTTAATACATAAATCATATATGGATTATATATAAATAAAGTATTAACCAGTTCAGTAACATCAACCACAGGGATCTTATTGAATAACTTTTCACTTTTTATAATTAATTAATTACTCACACATGAAATAATGAAAATAAAATAAAAATACAGTCCGTTATACAATAAAATAAAAGGAATGAAAGCAAAAGAGAACGTCCTTCTATAGTATTTCCTTACTTATCTAGACATCTTTGAATAAAAAAATTGGAAAAATATGCTTGGATAATTCAAAATTCTGAATAACTGAATACCTAAATTATCAAAGTAAAAATTAAGTCATTTTCTAAAATAAATTTAAAATTTATATAAAAAAAATAAGATTTTCAAAGGTTTTGTTCAAGGTTTTGTTCAGTTTATTTTTCTAATAACATCTGTTTTGTTAGATCAGACTTATAAATTTTTTAAAGCTTATAAAACTGAGGGGCCAGCCAAAATTCAAGAGAAGGGTGCTTCTGGCTCTACTGAAGAATCACCACTGCTGTTCATGGGATAACCAGTGGTCATTTCATTGAACTTTTAAATAAATTCCAGTGTCCCAATTCTCTGTTTGTAGTTTTTTTTACCAAAATTTGTACCAGCACATACCAATTTGGTAACTTTGGTACACTAGCAGGGAAATAGAGATGAGAAATTAATATATTCCCTGATAAATCTTTGGAGATAATATATTTTCAATATCCCAGCAAAATTGTGGCTGACACATTCCAATCTCATAAATGTTTGACAGTTGAGGTTAAAGTGTACTTCTCGCAATGTATATGCAGTCTCAGTTTCAAGACATTCTGATACCTTTATTCTTCATTTTATGGTTCTAATTAATATTTTTTAAACATTAGGAGAGTTTTATAATTTGCTTGAAGCATTGTGTATATAAGGTGTATGGGTAGGTATTTGAAGGCTATCACAATGCTTTTAGTAGAATAACGGAAGGTAAAGAAGGTGTTGGGTATTACCTATACACATACATGCACGAACACACACACACACACACACACACACACACACATACTCACTACAATTAACAACAGCAGTAGCAGCAAAAGAGGACCATTTGTTTAAAGGCACAGTCGACCAGCGGACATGAAATCAAGCTCTCCTATCATTCTGAAAATGAGATCCTGATATCGAAATATTTATGAATAATAGGTAACACCCAACACCTTCTTTACCTTTATTTTACTAAACGCATTGTTTTTAAACATTCTTTTTTTTTAATCTTCCATTGATTCCTGCTTTAGTTATCATTTTTTTTAATCTGTTATCTTAACACTTTCACTTCTGGAAGTCACCTTTCATGCACCTTGTTACACAACAATGTGTCAGAAAAATAAAATATTGCATTTTTATGAATAACTTTCATATTTCTTGCTTGAAATTCTTACTCTTCAAGGTATATTAATCCAATTCCCCATCTAAGCACTGACCAGGCTCACGTTGCTTAACTACGGTGATTGAACGAGAACCAGTATATTCAGCGTGATATGCTGTAAGCTGTAAGCGTTCAGTGATGAATGTGCGTTATGGTGCAGTGGATGACGGCTTAGAAAGAGAAATCAGTGAGCCGAGTTTGAATTCCAGTTGAGTACCCTGTATTCACTTAAGTACTGGTACCCTTGGGAAAGGTATTAATCTGTCACTTTCCTCCAGTTATGACTTAAATAACAGGATGGGGCCTGGAAGGCAACGTATCCAGTGTTGGTGTCACAATAAAAACACCCTTGGTAGCCTTGGCGAAGTATCAAGTATTCAGCTATTTGACAAGATTATGAATTTCGCTATAAACTATGCCTGGGTTCAAAATGCACAAGGAATACTGGAGGGGGTGTAGTGAGATCTATCTCAGCCGAGGCCTCAGGACGATGATGTTAATCCAAAATATTAAAATAATCAATTAGTATTTCACTGACAAAAAGGTTTTTTTTAAATGCGAAATTTGAAAAATTTGGAGATTGTTATAGCTAGTAAGAAAAAAACAAAAAGACTATTTTATTTTTATCAAAACAAAGAATTTATTAATGATTACAATTTTGAATAACCGTATTAGTACATTAATACTTTCTTGTAGTTCCTTTTGCATTTACTATATCTTTCATTTGTTGTGATAATGAACTGATTAACCTCTGACAAAACACCAGTGTCACAAATACCCACACTTCAGTAATGACTCACTTCGATTCTTCAAGATTTGATGAATAGTAACTGCATAATCTCCTCTTGGTGATTCCTCATAAATATTTTATTGGGTTTTCATCCAAGTTATTTGCAAGTTACCCGATTCTCCCTAAATCACTAATTGATTGATTGGTTTTTAATGGCTTATCAACCTTTTTAAGGTCATTTAAGGCCAAAATGTATTTTTGGAATGTAAAAAGTTTGTAGGAAATAATAATTATTTTCTGATAAAAGTCCAGTTATTTAGCACATATCTGGGAGGAGAAGAGGTGGATTCATCCTTTTCTTAATGGTATTTGCATATAAGTGAATATAATGAACCCGACCAGAATTCAAACTCAACTTTCCAATTTCTTTACTTAAAACCATTATTCATGACATCACCTCAGTCCTGGGTATGATAGTAAACTGAATCTGGCAGCAAGGCCTCTGATTAGGAGGTTGTGAGGAGTATGGAACCACCTCTTAATTGCTGTTGTTCCCAGGTCTACCCTGACCTGGGGTGGTAGCACCTGTTAGGGTCCCATCTATGGGCAAATAGTTAACCCCCAAACTGGGGTCAAAACACTATAAAAGTGTAAAAATACACTTTTATAGAAATATATATATAAAAATATACTTTTATAGAAAGATATACATTTTTTGAAGGAAAAATATTACCAACAATACATTTTTGAAGAAAAATTTATTGCCATAATACATTTTTGAAAGAAAAAATTATTCTTAGCAAAACATTTTGGAATATAAAACTATTTTCTAAAATAAAAAGAATAAAAAGAAAAAATTTTTCATTAAAATTTGACTAAATCAACCTTCTCACTATAACCGAACATTAAAAAAAAAACCTTAAGACCCCACCTTTTGGCATTAAATAACCCATAGAGGTGTTGATATGCCATTAAACAAAACTCAAATGACACCACCTGTACATCTAAGCTTACAGCATCTGGTATTCCCAAGCAGTCAACCATCAAGGTACTGACTAAAGCTGATAGACAATTTTTCTTGACAGAATCAAACTTGACACTATGAACCTGACCTGAAGTGGTAGCACCTGTTAGGGTCCCAGCTATGGGAAAATAGTTCCAACTTTCCTAGCTGCAGACATTGCAATTGATTCAATGAATTGTCCCCATTTTATATTTTTAATTTTGCACATGCACATTGTTTTTTTGTTTTGTCAACTTCACAGTATAGTAGGGTACGTTGGGCACCATCTGGGAGAAAAAGGGCATCATGACTCAATTCACTTCACCAGGAATTTGGAAACACCATACAGTACTGCATAGCATTCACACTGGAATCTCCAATACAAACATTTCAGAGTGTTTGGGTGTCAATCTGAAGACAGTACAGAGGATCTGGAAAGAGCTTGATGAATCTGATGGTGATTAAGAAGGTACAGCAGCTCAGAAAACTCACTCTGATCATTTGGATAAAAAAAGAACTCTCAGATATGTTGGTGAAGGTCTCAGACTCAACACATTGTGCCTTGAGGAGGTAGTGCTGTCCTGAGTCAAGAGGGTGGCTGCTTGAAAATCCTATGTCTGGTAGCAAAACTCTGCTACACAAGCAAGAGAACCCAGTTATGGCTGTGAGACAATTTCTATGACCATATCACCTTTTACATCTAGCCACCTAACTCCTCAGACTGCAATCCTCTTAATTATTGTGTGGAGTACGATTGAGCAAGAGACAAACAAAACCCTTGTAGCATCAAAGATGGACTGAAAGCAAGGATTCTGGCAGCATTCACCAACTTAAACAAGGAGACTGTCCAGAAGAGTTGCGGGAAATTCTGTAGCAGTCTGGAGGCTGTGGTTGAAGCCAGTAGCAATTTTATTGAATAAATTTAATCTTTAGTATTTCAAGATATTTTTGTGCAATTTTGGTAAATATATCTGTTAAAATGGGATGTCAGTGTCATTTTCATTTTTACACAATTTAGAAGACAATTTATCCATCTCACCCTGTACTCTTTCCACTTTATGAAAGTGGAAAACATTAGTCCAAGGAGGTGGAATCAGTAACTTTCCTGGAGGTTAGCATCAGCCATGCTGATGAGAGGTAAAAAGAGTTCACTCAGATAATTCAGAGAGAGAAATTCCTTACAAAAGGCACAAATCAGTTTCTTTTCCCCACAGCTATGGATTAAATACTAGGGAAACATGATCCTTTTGCTTTGGGTAGAAACTATAATAGGGCAGTGACCCTGATGGAGTTATAATGGTGAATAAAATATCACTGAAGAACTGAGATATTGTAAGAGCCTAGAATACTAGGTGAAGGAATAAAAATACTGAGTTGAAAAAATTATAGCAGACTAGTTAACAAGAATGGAACCTGATGGAAGAAAGTTTGGTTTAAAAATATTAATGAAAACCTATAAAATGCTTAGGAGAATGCATTGGTTGGGGTTTGAACCCAAAATAAACCTTTTTAAGATTTAGTCAATTCAAGAGAATTTTGTTTCTCTGTCTTACTTTTCTTTTCAGGCCAAAAGAAATACCAACTAACAAACACATATGTATAATATAGCAATTAGCCTTTCTTCAATACCTCAACACCTTCCTAGAAATTCAACTAAGAGCAAGTGTAACCTTTTTGAACAGTCTATGATATTAAATTGTTGGTGATTGTTACATCAGCATTTGTTCTGCACATAGTCTCTTACCTTTTGACTAAACTTCCAGGAAACCAAAAACCATAGTTCACCAAATTGGACAAAAGTGTACTTCAAGAGGAGCATCAAGAGGTACACAAAATCAACACAAGATGACTTTATCTGGCTATTAGCAGTGGATGGCAACCTCAAATGGACAAAAAACACCCCTCTCTGAAACATTGTTGTGGAGTAGTTTTCACAGTGAAGGTAATAATTGTCCTATGTTGGTTGCTAATCGACTTAACACACCCAAAATGTTAGGAACTTGGTAATCTTCCACTGTAAGCTGATTCCTTAGTATTCGGCTAACTGCTGACTAATATCAACTGCCTTAGTCTAACTATGTCCAAACTGGAACTAACTAACAACAGAACTCTAAAGAACTCTCTAGAACTTCTAAGAACTTCATTATTTATTTTTGTATAGAAATACAAAAAAATGTGGCACAAGGCCGAAATTGGGGATGGGGAAGGCTGGTCTTCATCTGTCCTAATTTAACTTAGCTATTCACTTTCATTGACCCTGACACACTTACAATAAACCATACACCATAATACCACATTTTTGCTTACCATTCTTACCACGTCCGCCATAATACCTCAGCTGCTCTATGTAGTCCTACTTAACTCCCATATGTACAATTTTCAGTGGAGGGCATGGGCAGAAAATAACAACATTTAAAATCCCCAATGATTTTATACAATGAATACGGTATTTACAGAAACTAAATAAAATCGTATTAGTAATAAAAGCCCCCCACTACTCTAAGACTGTGACAGCAAAATCAGTTCCCCGGACAAAAAATAATGCGCGGCTTTATGAATAAAATAATGCCACTTATCCGATCAGCAATTACTCACACCACTCACACATTTAAACACTATAACAAAAATGAAAAACACACCTGAAAAATAACGAAAGACACCACACATCCACCAAAGAACTAACATTGCTGAACACCTAAAGCGGACTGGGTGGGGGATTAAACTAAAAGAAAACTGGGGACAAAAGAAAAAGGGGCCAATGAGCAATCATAACCTAGCTAAGTTAACATTGAAGCAAAAACAGAAAAATCAAACGATCCCTACCCTAACCTAACAGGGAAGGGGAGCACATGTTCTGCCCAGCATACCCAATATCCTGATGCCTAACCAGCATCAAACAACCACTCCAGGTCAGCACCTTTCACTTGACAGAAATGAGCAAGACTCACCCACCTTTTGCCAAATTCAGATGGAGTGAGTCATTTTCTTTCCGTCCTGATCTTGACTTTAAGCTGATGCTTAAAGAACAAGATCAGTTGGGAAGAGGTAAACTTCTCATCACCATAGAAATCCTTCTGTCGCGTCATCCAAATCACGACTCGCATAACACCTAGTAAGCAAAAGAGCACATAGTGCTCAGCCCTAGATAACAGAGGTACGACATTGCTACAAACAGAACTAGCCTCAAGGACAAAGAACTTTCCATGCAGCATACGAACCATGAGATCTTCAAGAAACTTACACAACGGAGCAACAACACTGCAGTGGAAGAAGACATGATCGACAGTTTCCACTGACAGCCCACAACGCACACAGGTTGATTTCGGTGTTAGGCCCACTGCATGAAGCTTCTTGCCCACCCAGAGAGCCTTTCGGATCATCAGCAAGGTGAGTGATGCCTCATCGTTAGTGAGACATTTCAACCCAGGTGCCCAAGGCCATATGGAGCGAGCCTCCTACTTCGTAAGCCCGAGCTCACCTATTAGTTCATCTTGAACGGCCCCCCCTAACTAACACTCGATATAATGCCCTAAGAGACAATGCTTGGGCATTGGAAAGGCTATCCGTAGCCCGCAAGAGAAACTGGAGAGCCAAATGACATTCTTTATAGAAGGAGCACTCGTGACGAGTAGTACGGCCGGCCTCCTCCTCCGACAAGTGCACACTTCTCAAGGATGGAAAGTGTTTATGGACGTCCTCTTTGACAAGGGCGCCGTTCTCATCCACTAGCATACACATTCGATCCAGGAATCTAATGCGGAGCATATGTTGACAAATCTCAACGCTAGGCATGCCCAGACCGCCCTCAGATGGATGAAGGCAACAGATCTCGCAACGCACCATGGGAGCCTTGCCTTCCCCCCAAAGGAAGGAGAACAAGAGCTGTATTAATCCCAAATGAATGGTACACGCGAGAGGAAGTAACGAGAGTCAGTAAAGGAGAATCGGGTAGATGTGCGAGGCACATACTTCTGCCCTCCCCTTTAAGGAAAGCCTCCTCCGAGTCCACGGATGAACTGCGCACTCGGCCTTCTCTCGAACCTCCAACCAATTCATTTCCAACTGGAGATCAGGACCAAAGAAGATGCTGAGAATCTTGATCAGCCCGTCCGTCCAGAGGAAAGGTCCGGGAAGAGAAACTCCCTTCCACGCACCCAATCGCAATCCCACAGATTGATCTTGGCCCCTGTCACCGTCTCATAACATCTGATTTCTTTGCTAACTTTGTCAATCTCGGCTTTGCTTGACACAAAAACTGAAACGTCGTCAGCATAGGTGGAGTACCTCGCCAAGGTGGTAGCACCAGGTACAGAAATTCCACGAAGGACCGGATTCGCCTTTAACTTGCAAAGGAAAGGCTCCAACGCAAGAAAGTAAAGCAAAGGCGAAAGTGGACAACCTTGACGAATGGAGCGAGATAATGTGAAAGGCTTCGATCTTACCCCATTCACTTCCTCCAGCGCATCGGGGGACTCATACAGCAGTCGGATCCAGGAGCGAAAGTATGGCCCAAAACCAGCGGCGGAAAGGACAGACTCCAAAAACCGATGGTCAACCCTATCGAAAGCCTTGGACTGATCCAAATTGATCAGCGTGGCTTCAGTGTCGGTTTTCTCGATGAACAGGCGTACCAAATGAAGGTTGTCCTGAATAGTCCTGCCCTTCACAGCACAAGTCTGCTCAGGGCCAATCAGACTAAAGAGGACAGCCTGCAAACGGCGGGCCAAGACCTTGGCAAAAATCTTTAAGTCAGTATTTAACATCGTTAAAAGCCGATAATTATCTATGCCATCCCCACCGCCCTTGCTCTTGTGAAGCAACTTGATTACACCCCTGGTGAAGCGTCAAGGTATAGACCCCTGCTCCATCCAGTTGTTATAAACAAGCGCTAACAGAGGAACAAAAACGGATGACTGCCTCAAGTACATTTCGTAGGGAAGACCATCCAATCCTGGAGTTTTGTCCCAGCCAACCAGTTTCAGCACATCCCAGATTTCCAACTCTGTTATGAGCCCCTCGCACCAAGCTGCTTCAGCCGCCTCGAGGCGGGGAAAGTCAGCCAAATAGGTGTCGAACTGAGCTGAGCTCAGACCAGGCTCCCTGGTGAAAAGATCCTGGAAGTAATCCTGAAAAGCCCCACATATACCCATGTTTGTGGTCATGGTACACCCGTCTGGCAATGTGATGTCCTTGATATGCCAATTGACTGCTTGCCTAGCTTCCTCTGCACGCAATTCTGCTGCCATATTCGTTGCCTCAGAAGACATTCTTTTTAACCTAGCTCTAACTACCAGAGCTTGATCCTTCTTGATAAGCAAGGAGGCCAGCTCGGCCCTAGCTAAGGCTACGTCCCCACTATTACGGGATTTGACTGCCCGATCAACTTTTTTCTCTACTGCCGTTTGCGCCGCTAAATTAGCTAAGTTGAGCCGACAGCTATAGTCGGCTGCAAACGACCTAAGTTTGGATTTAAGTGAATCCCACCACTTATTCCCAACTACAGCCCCTGTCAATTCCTGCTTTAGTGTTAGTAATAGGTGTTCCTGGAAATCTTGGCTATCAAATAATGATGCGTTCAATTTCCAGTATCCAGCCAACTTAACCTTAGGCTTATCTAAGTTTACACGAACCTGGACGAGCCTATGATCTGTGTAAACTATCGAATGGAAACTTGGACAACCTAAGAGCCCTACGTCAACTCTCCTAACTAGGACTCGGTCGAGGTAGCTTGTCCATACCTTCGAATCTGAGCTGCCCCTATTAGTCTAAGTCCACGCTACCTCCCGGGGGTGTTCATTTTGGTATTTATTGACAAGATCATTCCTGTCGATAAATTCCCGAAATGGTTTCACATCTGGGTTGTTAGTATCCGATCTTTCTCCTATACGGTCTTTCTCAGGGTCAAGGACGGCATTCCAATCCCCTGCTAAAATTACCCACCTCGATGTTCCAAAGAACAACTCAAGCTGCCGAAACAAAGCAGGACGCTCTGCATGGTGATTGGGTGCATAAACCCCAATGAGGCAAAAAGACTTCTCCTTTATGGTAATATCCAGCACACAAATCCTGCCCGCTGGATCCGCGAAGACAAGCACACACACCACACCCAAAGACTTGCTCACTAGCCAAGAAACACCTCTAGAACGACCATCAAAACATGCTGAATAGAGATCGTAATCCCTAGACAGAATGCCCTCATAGTCGCCAGCTAAAAACTGGGTCTCCTGCAAACAACAAACATCCACATTGAGGCGCTGGAGATCATGAGTGAGTCTCACCCTCCGAGACTCTGACCTCAGCCCCCGGGCATTCATGCTTGCTAACCAGAGAGCCATTGTGATACGTGATTAGGGTTGGGGTACTGGACAGAACATGGACGGGGAAAGGATGCCGACAGCATCTCCCATTGACCCATGGCCCATTTCATTCTTAATAGTGCTGTCAGAGGAGAGACTGCCAACATCCCTGGGAAAGGTTAGTTTTAGAGCCCTATAAAGGGAGGGATGAACTAAAACCAGGACCCTTCCAGAACAAAATTTCTCTAGATTTGACAATTTATCTGATTTTGTAATGATAATGGGTGGGGTCATTTTGATGGATTTACATACCTCCTCGACCATGCCCCAAGTCTGCCGCGCCCCCAGCCCAGTGTGGATAACAGTTAAAAGCCTTTGGGCTGTGGGAAAGTTTGATGGAACCTCTACATCCCTGCCTGCCCATTTCTTCATGGCCAAGAGCACCTTCAGATCCTTTATCCTATTTCCAAAGTTCTTGGCACGCTCAGCCTGGGCTGGGGAAATGCGGCAGATGTCCTCCCCTTGCCTATAGGGCAATTTTGCAGGGTTTTTCCTGGTTTCTTTGTCCTCGGACGAAGGGCTCCTTTGCCTTTTTGATGGAGCGGGCATCTGTTTTGGGGGAGAAGGACAGGGAGAGAGACATGGTGACATGCAAAAATAGTTTATGATGGGGCTGGGGTCTCGACTGCGAGGGGACGGTTTGCGAGGTGTGGGTTGTGATGAATGAATCTTCTTTTTGATGTCGGATTTTTTTCTTTTGAGGGGAGGACGGGGCAGAGGCCGAGGGGTGAGGTGGACGTTTTTGAAGTTGTTTTTTTAAGTCTTCTGAGGGGCGAAAAGGCCGTTTCTCTAGTTGTCTTTTAAGTTTTTTAATCTTTTGCATCTTTTCGTACCCAGGGTCAAAAGCATTTTTTAATTCCTCCAGTTTGGGAGCCGACCAGGCCGAGGCATTGCCCTTCTTGCTGATGGAAGGAGTGGGGCTGTTAGTGCCTTTAGTCTTAGAGGTTTCCGGGGACCGAGGTTCCACTGCTTGGTGCTTCCCCCTGGCCCTGCCAACAACCAGCCACTCCTCCTTTTCCTTCTCTGTGGCTGCACTTGCAGCTGGTGATGGTTTTACAGTGGGGTGAGGGAACTTTTTTATTCCCAACAGGGGAAATACCACACAGGTCCTGGATATTGGCATGCCCACTACAGGCGAGACGGATGTTACAGAAGCGGCCAGAGGGGGATTTTGGTCGACTGGGGCCTGGCTTCCAGAGGCCTTCTTCTCTGGACAGGAGGAGGAGAGGTGACCAGTCTCTCCACACCTCCAGCATTGTGGTTTTCTGCCAGACATGATCACCGGCAGGATCAGGCCCCCTACGTCAAGGCAGTTGGGGATGGCCAGGAAGGCATGGTGGTTGATCATTATTTCAAAAGACCATCCCCCGGTCAGGTCATTGCAGGAGGCATCCAAAATTTGGCCAAACTGTAAAAAGTAGGCAGCCAGATGCTCCCCGATAACCTGAGAAGGAACCTCATATAGTGCTACTTGGTCCTTCTTTTGCTATCGTACTCTGTTCTTATTATGAAGTCCTTAGTTATTAGATCTTGAGTTGCCATTTGAAAGCAGTCTTCTGGTGTGGGTAGCAATACGTCCCACATGAAGAAGCCCGCACCTTTAACTAGTCTTAAGGGCTTAACCCCGGTCGACTGCAGTGCTTTTATCACTGTGTCTTTTGTGCTGCAACAAATTTTGCGCGTACGCTTGTCCCCCACAAAGACTGACACTATTCTCTTTTCAATTTTCTTCAATTCTTGGGGATCTTCTAAGAGCCCACCTTCTTTTACAAGGTGTGCGTAGCTCTTAGCCCTCTCCAAGAACTCTGTCAAATAGATTTTGCATTTTGGTGGGAACTTCCAGCCACAGGGCGATTCCCCAGCCTCAGCATCTTTTGTTGTCTTTTCTTTGTTCATTGTTGATTTTTCTTCAACATTATTTTGGCCTTTCTTGGCCACCGTACAATTGGTCGTTTTCATGTTTTCTCTTGCTTTTTTTCAGGGAGAGGAGGAAATGTCTCCTCATTTTTATCCGGGGGACCCTTCCATGGAGAGTCAAATATTAATTTTTTCTTTATCGACTGACTATTGTCGGCCATTTTAAAATTTTAATACACCATGCACTAATAATTTTTTTCCTTCCACCAATCTAAATTAAAACGTATGGGGAGGGGTGGGAAAAACAGGAGTAAAATTAGAAAAGAAAATATAAAAGAAAATTAAGTAAAATACACTAGCAATGAAAAGGACAAAGAAATGGTTTTAAAAATAAACAATAAAACCCTGAAGGATTTGAGAAAATAAATACAAAATAAAATTAGCCAATAACGGCAAACAAATAGAAGAATTAAAGAAAAACTAGCCTTTAGCGGCCAAAATTAAACTTTTGATATACTAAGAAAAGAAACTAAAAATAGCCTTAAAACGGAAAAAAAAAAGATTATCCTCTTGAGAGGTTTAACAAAATAAAAGGAAAAAACAATAACCTGATACAAAGAATAAACTTTTACAAGTTACAATAAATTACATCAAAAAATTAAAAAAATTAAAACAAACAGGAAAACGAAGAGTTGCCTAAAAGGCTACTCCCATAAAAAAAAATATAGGGGAGGGGCTAAAAATAAACTTTAAGAGGTTTAAATAAACTTTACAAAATAAAAAGAATTGACAAAATAAATTTGTACAACGAATAAACTTTACAAATTACAATTAAACTAAATGCACAAAGAAAACAAATATGAAAAATAAATCGAACAAAAGGTGGAGAGTCGCCTAAGGCTACCTCCGTAAAAGAAATATGGGGTGGGGCTGAAAAAGAAACATGGAAAAGGAAACAGTTAATCAAACCATTTCCGGTCAAAAAATTAAAATGAAAGTTTTTTTTTTCCTGAAACAAAATTAAAAATGGCACTTAAAGCCAAACAGATACTGAAAAACGAAAACAAAAAATTAATTCAAGACGGCCGACCTAAACAAAAATAAATATGGCCGTCAAAAATACGAAAATAAAATACAAAAAGCTAGAAAATAAAAAAGAAAGGAACAAAACAAGAAAACGAAAAATTAAATAAAAATTAACTTATCTATACAAAAGTAAGGTCTATTTTTGTAAAATAAAGTCCGTCCAAATGAGTTATAAACGATATTGCAATAAAAAGTTAAAAAACTCGACAAAGCCAAGGTCGGAGAGTTCTGTAAATGACAAAACTAGTCAAAAACTTTCCAAGAACTTCTCGAGTTAACTTCCTGTTAACTCTTATTAATATAGGAGGGAGAGCTCATTATCCGAGGAATAGGTGTGTTTCACCATAACAAACATGTGCTCTCCACTAAGTATCACGTGCTAACAACAAAAAGATGTAAAATCTGTTACCACAGCCAGGTGCCTACATATAATCTACCAAGGGCAAGACTGTGTGTATATTGGGTGCCCCGACCAAGTGGATAGGTATAGCAACCTGTCTGAATTCAAAACCTGCTTGATAAGGAATGGTGTGTATCAGGCTGTCTTGCTCTAGATACATCCATTGCAGCTACAACTGCAAGACTCTGGATAAAGGAATAAACAAAGAAAGTTGTCTTACCTTTTGGTCCAAAAACAGTCGATGTCAATTTCAATTTTTCTTGTTCTAATAGTTTCAGGATGCCAATAGCTGTCAAAGTTTTACTAATACTGGCAATTCGAAACAAGGAATCAGGTTGCACATCACTTTCATAACTTGCTTTCCCATAACCTGGATACAAAAACAATAATTTTTTTAAAAATCTTAAAACAATCTAGTGTAGGTACCTCCGCAAAATCGCTGATAAAACAGCATAGTAAGAAGGAAAAAGGTTCTATCAGCAAAAAGTTTATATTACCATTAAGAGGATAGAACAAAGCATTTTTTAAATATTTTAAAAATTTTTTAATTATTTCTAACACGTTCAAAATTGTTGTAGAAAGTCTTTTTTTTTTCTTACATAAGTGCCATATCCAAATTGCCGCTATTTTATTAAGTAAAAAAACGTAATTGTTACGCAATGCACTTATTTTGGCCATGAAAGACACATTAATTTGGAAATTCTTGCATAAATCAAATAATGGTTGGATTTTGATGAAAACTTCAGGACTTATTTATAATTGAATGAAATCAATTTTGATTGCATTATTTTTAGAAAATATTGGTAAAAGTATGGTAGTTTATAGGTCATTTTCCTCTCTGCCTCATACCTTCAATCTCTCTTGTGAGTATCAGATTTCCCATGCTCTCTTTCCTTATTATTTGCCATAGAAATTTCAACTCTCTCTTTCTCATATTAAGTATTCAGTCAGTTAAATGCCAGATGTGATACACGCTTGGGTGATCATGTCTCGAAAGAGACATGACTGACTGGGCAGAAGATTATCCCACAGTAGGTTGCCATTGCTTTCTGCAGTAGACTGGTTGCCGACCAAAGCTATAGAACCCACTCTGTCCTGTTATTTAACCCATAACTGGAAGGAATAGATGGATTAATACCTTTCCCAAGGGTATTTGCATGTAAGTGAATACAATGAATTCAGCTGGAATTCGAACTCGACTCCCCGATTTCTCATTCCGAACCGATATCCACTGGACCACAACACACATCCAACATAAGTATTCTTTTTGTCTTTATTCTCTCTAGAATTTTGTCATTGCTTATGTTTGGTTATGGTATTCTCAGCATCCTTCTGTAGAACCACATTTCTTTGGCTTCAAGTCTCTTCTTCATCAGTGAGGAGATTGTCCAGCATTCACTGCCATATAAGAGAATTGATATAATATAACAGTTTAACACTCTTTTATTTGTAAGTGAATATGTTCATAGGCTAGACCTATACAGTATAACCCTGATATAAGAGAAATCCGGATATAAGAGAGATTTTCTCTGGTCCCAAATTAGAACTTGTGGTAATATATATAAAATAGACCAAACTCGGATATAAGAGAACATTTACCCGGTCCCGACAACTCTCTTATATCAGGGTTACACTGAGAATGTAAAGGTTACCAGCGCTGAAATTGGAAATATTAGCAAAGTTTCATCCTTAGTCTTTTGTGCTCACTTTTGCATAAATGTTCTTGGGAAAGACATAAAACCATCTCTTCTTCCACCAGTCATAGACTAAATAGCAAAGTAGAACGGGCTCACTAGCCTCGAGTGACAGCAAGTCTGAATTCAGTGTTGTGGGTGCTACTCTACTATCTTTCCCAAGAAATCATGACAATTCACAGATAATGCAGAAAAGGAATCTGTGGAGAAAGCAACAAAAAACCACTCCACTATCTTTCCCAAGAAGTTTTTTTTTATTTCCCCACAAGCAAGGTGGCACTGCCACTAATGTGTAGGGGATTACAGTGAGAGAAAAGACTAGGTATAGAAGGTATTAAAGGATAAATAAAAGATGAATGGGATTGAAGAAGATAGAAGATGGCAGTTGATATTACATTTAAATTTTTGGTAAAAGAGTGGGACCTAGATTCCAATCTAGTAGCACACTTAAATTCATGTAGATGAGGCACCAGGGAAAATAAAACCTTGTCAGAGCAGTTGTGATGAAAATATTTGTAGAAAAAGCAGATGGAAGCTATGTCATGTCAGTGAGAAAGTAAGTGAAGTCAAGATGATCCTTCTTTGGATTGTGTTGAGAACCTCAAGATGAATAGCAGGAGCACCCGACCAGATATGGCAATAGTATTCAATGTACATGTTAAATATTTGTTGAATGATATTTTTGGGCAGCATGAAATTTTTGGCAATGAAGTGAATTTATGTTTAGTAATGCAGATGTTTAAAATTTGAAAATGTGATTTTGTTGAAATGTCATGAGGTGTGCAAAAGGGAAAACATGTTTGGATTTGGAATTTTTGTCTACCAAGGTCAGAAGGTTATGCCCCAGATTCAGGTTTGTACCGGAAGACAGCTGTCAATGGTACAGAAGTGACGTAAAGCTAACAGAAAATTTTTAGTCGTAATTTAATTTTGATTTTAGAGAAAGTCTGAGCACAGCTATCAAAGTGAATGGTTGAATAAAATTGGGGTTTTCCCCATATGGATGGTGCTGACAACTTTGACCAAAGAAATTCCTTTTACTCTACAGCATGCTTGGAGAGATGTCACTACATTGTTTAAGAAGAAGTCTTTGCATGGAAAAGAAGAATAACATATTTTATGTTATTTACATTTGGGTCCAGTCCTATTGTTTTAGACAGAGGCGTTTGTTGCAGATTGTATTTGTTATTGCTGAAAGTGATAAGGAAGGTGAAAAAGATTATGAAATGTTTATATGAAATTGATTTATGTGAAGAAGTCAGGTTGAGTGGTCCCTGATAAAATGATTTATGAACTGAGAGGTTTTAATCACCACTAAAAGTATTGGAAAAGTTTAATCAGTGCTCCAGAAGTTTTAAGTTCCACTTTGGTTGAAAAGCAGTTGTTGTCAGTTGTAGTGAAGGCTGCCAAACTTATGCAGTTTAATTTTTGACATCAGTCATTAATCCCAGATTTGCAGCATTCACTGTTTTAGCATCATTGGTCTAGACAACATGGGGCCCAAACAAACAGAAGTGTTTCCCAGAAGAACTATACGAGACACAAGTAGATAACATACAGACAAATGGTAGATTTATAAATATGCAAGATGGATTCTGACAAGAAAAACTTTCTGGCCAACTTTCCTAGCAGGAGATGAAGCTACAGATTTGATGTATTCATTCTACTTCGGGTCGGTTGAAAAAGTAAAGCCAAGGAGGCACAGTATGTTGCTCTCAAGGAGACTTGCATCAACCATGCTGAAGGCTAGTAGGAATGTTTCTCTACAGTGACTCAAGGAGAGCAGTTTTGTTTTGGAAGCATTAAAACTTGCAAGTCATTTCCTGTCCCAGTTAACCACTGATTAGAAGTCTATTTCAAGTACAGCAGCCAAGTTTTCATTGTCAGCCTTAGCAGATTTCTTATTGAGAGGAGAGTAAATAATTGACGAAGACCAAAAATAGATTAGGACCTAGAATAGAGCCTTGAGGGATGCCTATGTTTGTGTGAAAGGATTTGGAAGCTTGCCTGTTCAAAACGACCTTCATTTCATGATTCTATAGGAATCATTAGATTAAGTCAAATAACTTTCCAGAAATACTGTAGCCCTGGAGCTTGAACAGAAGGCCAGCATACCAAAACCTGTCAAATGCTTTTGAAATATTTAGAGCAACGGCTCAAAATTTGCCATTGTTATAAAGAGCTTGGTATTCATATTTAGTGATGGCCATTAGCATGCTAATCTCTAGGAAAGCAGTGCTTTGTGCTTTCTTAGGCTCATGTGTTATGATTAATTCACTCTTTCTAAACCAATGAGAATTGACCCCACCTTTCTCCTATACACGCACAACTATATAACATTCTCACTATTGGACAAACAGTTCATAGGAATAGGTTGTCAACAAGAGCATCAACAAAATTTTGGCTCCTCTTCTGGCTATAATACTAACATTTTTCTTTTAACACTCATAACCAAAATTCTAGAGAAAACTCTAAACACTAAATTATTCCAATTAAATTATCTGGACACCATTTCACACATCTATAAAAAAGACATTAAAAAAAATATTGTATATGCTTTACTTATTTGTCAGATTCCAATCCATATTTGATCTACATTTAACCCCAAGCTCAAAATTTTACTCAACATTACTGTCTCTCATAATCTCTAATACCACATAACAACCAGATAATAAATAATACTCATTTTGTTGTCTCCACATCTTGCAGTTTCTCATTTTATATAAGTATTTTTGTATATAAAAATTTTAATAGGTTTATAAATAATTATTCAGCGTTATAATTACCCTAAAGCTCGATTGAACAGAGTAATAGATTTTTATATTGACTTATAAGTAACTAGCAGTATAGCCCAGCGTTGCTCAGGTGTAATGAAAGCTTTAAAACTAATCCATGGTCCTGGAGCTCAGACTCTTTGGACGTTGGCACGAAAGACTAAAAAGCAATAGTTGTTTCCAGTTAAAGCAAAACCATAGACTGAAAGAAAAATGAATGGATGTAAGTCAAATTTTCATTTCCTGTTATCGATATCAAATAAGTTTTTTTCATCGTAAAGTGAATTTTGAAGGCTAAATAAGTCCTCTGAGTAAATGGTATCATGGCTGAGACTAAGAACTACAATTATATCTACTTAGAGCCAAATCCGAAGCAAAAACTAAAATAAAAGGGCTGAAAAAATACAGACATAAAGGCAGATAAACAGACACACACACAAACATCTTGCCTTTTATATACATATATATTATCAATTTTCTGCACTAGAGACAAAGTTTCATTTATAAATAAGTTTAGATATGTCATAATGTCACAACAAAAGTAGCTATTTTGTTTCAACACTATTTCTGAACGTTTCAAAACTCTTCAGCTTGAAATAAACCTCATCACTTGATAAGACACAAGAAAATTGGCTCAGCCGTTTTGGAGCCTATAGGTAACGGACACACACACACACACACATGCACACACAAACAAAGTTCCATTTATAAATAACTTTAGATTTAGATTTAGATATATATATATATATATATATATATATATATATATATATATATATATCTTGGCCAAAGAAGTTATATATATATATATATATATATATATATATATATATGCAAGTTTCATTAAAAATGACAGATAAAGTGCTGTGGTTAAGTTTTTATATAATTTTTTATGTGATCTTATAAATTCTTTTTTTTCAGTACATAAATTATGTAAAAATTCTCAAAATGTTTTATTTAACTAAGTGCTTTCGGCTATATTTTTAGCTATTATTAAGGATTAATTTTATTTTACTTTTAACTAAATATATAGATTGTTTTGTGTATGTGTCTTAGACTTACAGTAATGCTTTATTTTCCAAACACGGTCATTGTGACCATGCACATAGTTGATATTATTGAGTTTTATTAATAATGCTTCCATTATTTTTAGCCTTTCTTTTTTTTTCTTACATATGAATGATGCTATTATATTTGTATGTGCTGACTGTATATTATTAGAAATGTTATAAAGCTGGATTTTACAAAACAATTCTTCAATAGAATAACAATTACTCACCTTGCTTATATACAAGTTGCCCTTTGTAAGAGAGAGCAAAGGCACATCCTGGTATTTGTTGTTCTTTCATGAAATCCAAAATAATGTTGTCTAAGGCATGCATATCAGATACAGTGGGTCCATTGGCCTTACAAGTGACTGGGAAAGCAAAAACCATGAATAAGCAATAAATTTAAAGTAATTATAGAACAATAACATATCATCCAAAGTGGTATTGAAAAGTTCACATCCCAACTCACTGCCCAAAATCTGACCAAATGATTCAAAACCAGAATATTTTTTAAAAGTCTCTTCTTAGTTAGGTTGAGAACTTTTCAGCACCTCCTCATAAGAAATATTTAAAAAAAAATGAAAATTTTTTCAATTAAGGAAAATTTAATGAAAAGAATGTCAGACATAATTTATTTATTTTGATTTTGATTTTATCGAACATTTGGCCCAAATTTTTGCTGCTATTTTTTGGCTTTTTAATGTCTCTACCATCATTTCTCTGCTGATGCTGGTCAATTTACAGGTTATTATATCTCTTGTCAACAGGAAGATGGTTCTAGCTGTTACAGCATTCAAAGCCTCTGGAATAGTGAACAATTCGCTGCTCTTTATGTCGTCTTATACTCCTCATGCATACTCTCAAAATAGGATGTTTCCTTTTTGGTACTACTAGAAGTCCAAACAGATGAAGTTGGAGATGGTGTCTCTGCCAGGACAGCAATTGGCTGAGGAGACTAGGCCATTATGGTCATCACCTCAACATAATACATCAACATGAATATCAAGAATAAGATTTCAGAATAAAAATGGGAGGAAAATTCATGTAGCTTCCTACGAGATTTACACATCACAAATATGGTGTCGCAGATAAGATGTTCGACCATGCTCGATGATCTGGAGCATGTGGAGATGTGGATTAGATACTTTGCAGTGTTGGCCAGTGTAAAGAAACTGAGAGACAGACAAAATAAAGATGAACAAGATTATGGATATGTCTCTTGCAACAGCAAGATATGAAGCAGTAAAGAAAGTTTCAACAATGGCATACCCGAAAAACTTAGATCTATCCTTTGAAGAAATCATTGAAAATAAAGAATGTTCTTCTTTAGACCAAAGAGGAGATTAGTCATTGCTGAAAGAACAAAGTTTCTTGTGATGAGACAACAATCAAGCAAGTCTATCATAAAACTTTTACACCAGTTAAAAAAAAAAAAGTAAGCACTGTGAATTCAAAAAACTTGGCAGTGGTGAAATGACTGCAAAAGACGAGCTGATCGATTTATGCATGATAGAAGGCATGCATGTCTCCAAAATAAAACATAAAATATTGGAAAGGCTGCAACGTGTTAATCTGAACTTAGAAACTAGTATAAAATTCATGCAACAGCTAGAATTGATAAAGCACTTCAACCAACAACAGAACGAGAGACAGACGTATAGCACAAAGAAATACAAAGCTCAATGCAAGTTCTGTGTCAAACAGCTTGTAAGAGAAAAAAATAAATGCCCAATTTTAGGTAAAGAAAAAAACAAGATCACTTTCAGAAGGTTTGTAAATACAAAAGGAAAGTCGAAGAAATTGAAGACACGCAAATTGCTACAGAAAAAATGGAAATATTCACAGTAAAGACACCAAGGAAAATCAGGGAAAGAGTAAAAATAAATGAGAAATATTTTCAGATGCAGGTAGATACAGGCAGTGACGTTATGCTAATTCCAATTAATTTTTGGAAGGAAATGGAAAAGACTTGGTTAAAAATTTTAATTTACAATTAAAACAATTTGATGAGACCACAATTAAAGCATTTCAAACATTCAAAGGAACGTTCAAAACAATAATTTTGAAATCAAACCCATAACAATGGTAGCATGTATGAAAGACCACGGATTGCTCTGAATAAACATGTCAATCAAAATTGATTAATGATGGAATCTAAAGAACAAAAAATAAGATTACTAAAGGATAATTAACAAGCATTCACTTGATAAAGAATCATCATCCAAGATACATTGAATCAAGGTAATTGCCAATGCATATTTTATTATTTTTGCTGGTAAAATTGAAAACAAAATGATTCAGCAGGGCATTATGAAAAAGGTCACTGATGGGGAGGAAGCAATTGGGCTTCAACAATGGATGCCATTACAAAAAGTAGACAGAGACATCAGAATATTTGGCGATTAGAAAATTGGGGTTAAATGATATGTTCGGATTCATTTCCTCTACCAAGGATCAAAACTACAAGTCATGACTTATCAAAGGTGAAAAATTTGTGTTAATAACTGGGATGTACTAGAATATGAACTAGATAAGATATTCTTAGATATGGACAGTGGAACAAGAACAATCTCCCCTAACTATGGCTTTTTGATGTTTCTCTAATCTAACTTTTAAGGAGCAGTAACTGGGCAGTACTAAAATAAAAATTAGAAGAGATATTCCTAAACATGGACAGTCAAAAGAGAACACTCTACCCCTACAGATTAAATAAAGTGTTCTGTTAGAAATTTTCCAAAGTTACCTTGACCAACAAACACCTAGAACACAACAGCTGAATGTTAGTGATAACAATAACAAAGATGAGCACAATTGTCTGCATGTAAATAATGTCAGTAATGATAACAGAAATTCTGAGAGAAATTAAGGAATTGACATACTTCATTGCATATAAACCACAGACATTAATGGATTCTCATAAATTATGAAACTTCGAAGTCGGCATTGAACCTGCTTAATTAAAGTGACCAACTCTTTGTGCTTATCAATGCACTATCTCAACCCTGATATTGAGCACTTTGCAATAAAAAACCTGCTTGTCAAAATACATTTTATCAGTAAAATCACTGAAAAGACTACAACCTTGGAACAAAATATTATCATGACTCAACAATATATATATATATATATATATATAAATCCTTTCACCCCAAGTAAGGTAATGATGCCACTAAGACACAAGGGGTTACTGAGAGCAGAAGAGAATAAGTCTTTTTGGGAGGAGAAATGACTATAAAAGATTAGGTTTCATGAATGGTGATTGATATTGCAATTAAATTTTTAAAGATGGTGGCTGGGAGGTTAGAAATTAGAAGTTAGTTCCACAGGTAAGAAGTGTGAGAAGATAAATTATTAGCATAAAACTTATGTTTACAGTTAGCCATTTCAACAATAAAGAAAAAAAAAGACCTAGTAGCCAATCTAGTTGTAATCTTAGATTCATGTGGTTAAGTTATCAATGATGATAGCTCATTAGAGCAACTGCTATGAAAAGATTTGTAAAAAAGACAGAGGGAAGTCACATCACATCAATGAGAAAATGATTGAAGTGAAGATGCCAAGTCAAGATGGATTACATTACTGTTATGGATTCTGAGTGAGAAACCACACAAAATAATAAATAACAAAAATAGATATGGAGAGAGAAAATGTAAATTATATTGAACAAAATATACAAACTGAAACACGGGTTAGTCAATTCAGGCTTGTTTCCTGCTTAGGTTGTGGTCTCCGGTTTTTCTCTTTTCCAATCTTTTCACTCTTTTTTTTTATTTTTTTTTTATTTTTTCAATTGGAGTAGATAGACTAAACTATTGAACAGGTGAAGAGGCTCATCCCTTGTTTCCTGTTTAGGATGTGTTTTCCAGTTTTTCTCTTTTCCAGTCTTTTCACTCTTACGTAGCCCCCTGCGCATCAGTGGCGTTTTCGCCTTGCTTGGGGTGATATGATTAAAAAAAAAAAATACTATTAGTAGAAATCAATATATACAGTCTTGCAGTGAAATAGTATGTCCGGGTAATGAGTCTATATCCAAACAACTCCAACTAATTCTGCACTAATTTACTGACCAACTAAGCAATTGCTTTACAACTCAACCACACTATCTGGCATTACAACTGTCGGTCTCTCTCTATAGACAGGATTATATGTACACTCAGTTGAGTCCATTATTATCTACAAAGGGGTGATCCCACAACAATTACTGACTTATTTTTTATTTTTTCAAGAATCTTTCATTATATATCCAGGTAGAGTAACAGATGAGATAAGATACACTATTCAATGCACAAGTGAATGGTAGATTTATAAATGTGCAAGATCAATTCTGACAAAAGGTTGAGTTTTGTTTAACAGCATATCAACCTCTGTGGGTTATTTAATGCCAAAAATGTGGGGTTTTAAGATAATTCTTTTAATAGTCAGTTGTAATGAGAAAGTTGATTTAGTCAAATTTTCATTAAAAATTTATTTTATTTTTTTTTATTTTAGAAAACTGAAGATGTCTTCTAGTTTTGTATTAAAAATGTATTGCTGATAACAAATTTTTTCTTCAAAAATGTATTATGGCAACTTTTTTCTCCTTCAAAAATGTGTTATGGTAATAATTTTTTCCTTCAAAAATGTATATTTTTTTTATAAAAGTCTTTTTATGCATATATTTCTATAAAAGTTTATTTTTATATTTTCATAGTGCATTGACCCCAGTTTGAGGGTTAATTATTTGCCCATAGCTGGGACCCTAATAGGTGCTGCCACTCTGAGTCAGGGTGGCCCTTGGAACAACAGCAATTAAGAACTGGCTCAATGCTCCTCACAACCTCCCAATCAGAGGCCTTGCTGCCAGATGCAGTTTACTGTCATACCCAAGATTGATTCTGACAAGAAGAATTGTCTGGCATAATACAGTGAACTTATTTTCTCAGCAGTAGAACTAGTAATTTATTTAATATAATAACTCCACTTTATGTCAGTAGAAAACATGACATCCAAGAAAGTGCAATGAGTTGCTCTCCTGGATGTTAGAATCAGCCATTCTGATAGCAGGCAATAATATTTTTTCAAAATTATTTAAACCATCATCCTTCTTTATCATATCTACATTGATGGAAGCAAATATTTATTTTTACTGCAGATGGCAGTTATACTTTCTTAAATAATATGGCTGCTTACATATGGATGTGTTCCATCAAAAATTTAGCAATAAATCTCAAAAGCACTGATAGCGATCAAGCCAAATATGTACGGGTTTTGAAAATGGAACTGTCAAAAACATTTCACATTTTGATTGTTAAAAACAGATCTCATTTTATGCTAATATATTAAAAAAGTCAAATCTAATCTCTTTTCCATGATCAGCCATTTTGGCATGAAATAATATGAGGAAAAAGTGCGAGATGAGTTACCTAAATTATACTTAATAGAGATGATCAAGATATTCCTAGATGTTTGTAGTTTTTCTCTGGAATCTTACAGGTATCATCTGAGAAATCATTAAATCATCAGGTGGGGTAGGTGGAATTTCTTAGCCAGAG
Source organism: Ascarosepion bandense (assembly GCA_037127315.1). Classification (NCBI taxonomy): domain Eukaryota; kingdom Metazoa; phylum Mollusca; class Cephalopoda; order Sepiida; family Sepiidae; genus Ascarosepion; species Ascarosepion bandense. Next base: position 867,946 of record JBBBDQ010000443.1, read on the forward strand.
AGAAGGTAATCTTTTTAAGAGAAGGAAAAAAAAATATATACTGTTAGGGCATAAATTCCATATGGGTATCTGTCACAAGAAATCCCAGCATATGGAGAAAAAAATTGTTATGGTGAGATTAGCCATTTCCATACAGATTATAAGGATGCTATTGAATTAATTGATAGGTCTGCTGCCAGGAAAGTTGATACAGTGCTGTGCGGTTTTTCTCTCAAAAATCTATCTTATATTTATAAGCCTACCATTCATCCATGCTTAGAATATTACTGCCACATATAATCTGGTACTCCTGCTATATATTTAAAAGTTCTTGATAAAATCCAAAGAATCTGCAATATTATTGATCCTGACCTGGCATCCTGACTTCAGTCAACCATCTAACACCATAATGTAGCATCACTACCTTTTCTGTAAATAATTTCATGGTAACTGTTCTGACGAACTTTCCTCTATGGTAGCTGGACTTTATGAATTTAAATGCAGTACTAAATTGGTGGCAAGGTCTCATCATTTTACACTTGAAATGGCTAGATGTAACCTTTCCTAAGAATACTTTCATGATAATTGTTCTGATGAACTTTCCGCTCTGGTACCTAGACTTTATGAATTTAAGTGCAGTACTAGATTGGTGGCAAGGTCTCATCATTTTACACTTGAAATGGCTAGATGTAACCTTCCCTAAGAATACTTTCATGATAATTGTTCTGATGAACTTTCCGCTCTGGTACCTAGACTTTATGAATTTAAGTGCAGTACTAGATTGGTGGCAAGGTCTCATCATTTTACACTTGAAATGGCTAGATGTAACCTTCCCTAAGAATACTTTCATGATAATTGTTCTGATGAACTTTCCGCTCTGGTACCTAGACTTTATGAATTTAAGTGCAGTACTAGATTGGTGGCAAGGTCTCATCATTTTACACTTGAAATGGCTAGATGTAACCTTCCCTAAGAATACTTTCATGATAATTGTTCTCATGAACTTTCCTCTATGGTACCTAGACTTTATGAATTTAAGTGTAGTACTGGATTGGTGGCAAGGTCTCATCATTTTACACTTGAAATGGCTAGATGTAACCTTCCCTAAGAATACTTTCATGATAATTGTTCTGATGAACTTTCCTCTATGGTACCTAGACTTTATGAATTTAAGTGCAGTACTAGATTGGTGTCAAGGTCTCATCATTTTACACTTGAAATCGCTAGATGTAATCTTCCCTAAGAATACTTTCATGATAATTGTTCTAATGAACTTTCCTTTATGGCACCTAGACTTTATCAATTTAAGCGCAGTACTAGATTGGTGGCAAGGTTTCATTATTTTATAGTTGAATTTGTTAGATATTCTAATAATATGTCTGTTGTAATCTGTTTCATGTTTCTATCTGCCATGTCTTTCTCCTTGAACCTTGCAGCTGACTTGTTAAATTGTGTTCCTTGCCACCTGGCAATCCTCATTCTACTAAATACCTGTCATCTGCCAAATTCTCCCTAAAGACAAAATCTGCTTGCTTTTATGAGTCCCTCAGTTAATTATATAAATCTTTTCATGCCCCCTACAGGCATTTATTTGGTCTAAAGACACTGGGTAATTTATGACCGTGTATGGCACAGGCGATTTTGTGCCTTTTTTATCAGGGAGATAGGTTATGTCCATTACAGATGTAACTGCAATTTTTTTTTACTAACAGTTTCTTTTCTTGCACTTCCAGTTTCTTGCTTCCAAGCCATCTTTGATATTCAAAAATTTAAATGCAATGTCAATGGTTATTTACTCTTTTCTTGATCTCTCATTTTTTTTTATGTTTACTCCTTAATAATATTTTCTTTTTCTTATTCTTTCACACTCAGTAATTCTCTGGGTCTTAGTGGCTTTATTGCCTTGCTTGGTGGGAAATGATTAAAAAAAAAAGGAAACATTTAGTATTCATTTACAGAACCATTAGAGTTACTTTCATTTTAAATTTGTAAAAATTTTTTATTAAAACAGTTTCTCAGAAAAAATACTTCTCAAGTTTACTAAACATTATCTCTATTGACAGAAGCTTCCTTGCAAACTTTTTGTTTAAGTCAACATCTTGATTATAACGTTATTTTCTTTTCTAGTTACATAAGCTATCCATTTTAGTTGTTCCTGAAGAAAAGCTTTTCTTAAATCTGTTAGTACATAGTATATAAATCTTTTCACATCTGATATCGAGGCATGATACCCTCTTCCAAGCTGCCCTCAGTCAACATGAAAGTGTAAGCTGATGAAACTAACATAGGAGCGTCAATTCAAAGATTGGTGTGTGGGGGAGGTATCTCTCGACTCTTATCATGTAATCAGAATAGCTGATTAGCAGCCCCAGTCAAATGTAATTTTACCAATCAAGAGGAAATTGCTCAAGCAACCTTGGACTTGTTTGTTGCTTGAGACTAGGGAAAAATAAAATTTGGCCCCTCAAAGCCAGACTTTTTGAAGCCTCTACATCTACTCTATGTAGAATAGGGGAGGCTGAACTCTTTAACCTTGGTAGTTAATCTTCCTAGGAATCAGTCAGTTAAGTGCCATACGTGATACACGCTTGAGCGATCATGTCTTGAAAGTGACATGACTGACTGGGCAGAAGATTATCCTGCAGTAGGTTGCCATTACTTTCTGCAGTAGACTGGTTGCCAGCCAAAGCTATAGAACCCAATCTGTCCTGTTATTTAACTGATAACTGGAGGGAAGAAATGGATTAATATCTTTCCTAAGGGTGTTTGCGCATAAGTGAATGCAAGGAATTCGAACTTGGCCCTCCAATTTCTCGTTCCAAGTCGATATCCACTGCACTACAATGTACTCATGGTGACTTGATAAAAACACTGAGCTTTCAGTTTCCTAAACTGGTTGGTGTTAGTAAGGGCATACAGCTGTAAAACTTACTCCAAGATTTCATGATGGTTCAATTATGCATGATAGGTAGACCATGTAAAACATGCACCCAGGAAAATGAGATTACAGCCAGTCCTTACAAAAAATCGAGCAGCCTGGAAAAGAGCCATCAAGAAAACCCTATCCAATGTATGATAGCATGAAAACAGACATTAAGTGAAGATGAAGAAGGTGATATTTTATATAACTCAGTAACAAGGAGTAAAAATATACTAGTATGCACGAGTATGCATGTATAGAATAATTAAAGAACAGGTAGGAAAAAAGTATCTTTAAGAAAGAAGATATTGAAAGTTAAGAATTCTGAGGTCACTGTATGTGGACATGTGTGAAAAATTCAGTCACTAATAAGATCCTGGTAATGTCACTTCTACGCATGTGAGAAGAAAAAGAGAGTAGAAGATCACATTAGAACTGCTATGAAAATATTTATAGAAATAACAGAGGAAAGACATGTCATGTTGGTGTGAAAGTGACAGAAGTAAAGATGCCAGGTCAGGACTGATAAAATTGCAGTCCTTTCTTTGGCTAAGAATCTTGAGATATATAATGAAAGCACTAGACCAGATATGGCTCTACTGCTCCTAGTTAGACTAAAAGCAATAGCAACAAAAATGTTCGCACTTGTAAACGACAGGTGGTAAGGATATTTATAGAAGCGACAGAGGAAAGACATGTCATGTTGGTGTGAAAGTGACTCAAGTAAAGATGCCAGGTCAGTACTGATAAAATTGCAGTCCTTTCTTTGGCTAAGAATCTTGAGATATATAATGAAAGCACTAGACCAGATATGGCTGTACTGCTCCTAGTTAGACTAAAAGCAATAGCAACAAAAATGTTCGCACTTGTAAACGACAGGTGGTAAGGATATTTATAGAAGCGACAGAGGAAAGACATGTCATGTTGGTGTGAAAGTGACTCAAGTAAAGATGCCAGGTCAGTACTGATAACATTGCAGTCCTTTCTTTGGCTAAGAATCTTGAGATATATAATGAAAGCACTAGACCAGATATGGCTCTACTGCTCCTAGTTAGACTAAAAGTAATAGCAACCAAAATTTTCACACTTGTAAACGACAGGTGGTAAGGAAACGAAATAAATTTCAGAATGATGATCTTTTATATTTCTGTGTTTTTATAAAACTGAGTCTGAAAAAAGAGAAAATACATTAGTATTCATGCAAAAAAAAAAAAACAAAGCAAAAAGACATTAAAAGTTATGAATTATGTGTGTGCATATGTGTGTGCATATGTGTGTGTGTGTGTGTATGTGTGTGTGTATGTGATAATATAAATAACAAATGCAAAACATTTATAAATTTGTTGAGGATGAAATAATGTGGGTGGTGAAGAAATCTAAGAATTTTCTCAAGCATTTGTTCTCTTCAACAAGACATTCTTATCTACATATGTTAAGGGCTCTGAGGGAGAATCTTATGATTTTATTCTTTGATTGTGGTAAGAAATGACAATCAAATATGGGTGTGTGAAAAGGTGCAGTCATTAAGGGGACAGATGTCCCCATACCAAGGACAAGCCTTTCTTGTTGCTTCTCTCACATGCAAGATGGAAAAGAGAGAAAACAGAAAGTGTCCCATTTTTTTTAGGTGTTTAACAGTGCCACCTAACAATATCTTAGCAAAACTAAGTGGAGATAACCCACTAGCTGCAAGAAAACAATCAATTGCAACTAAGAATGCATATTGTGTAACAAGGTTATTAGTATAATATATTTTTGATCTTTACTTTTATACCTAATGCTTGAAAATGTGACAGTAGGGATTCATGTCAGATTTCATAACATAAGAAATATAGAAATAGCAATCAAATTCTATGAACGCAACAATTTCTATTTAGAATTGAAATTCTTCTTGAAAACTTTACACAAAACATTTTGATTTTTTCAATCAAATGCCATTTCAAAGAAAACATATACCTAAATATTTCTCATCATTAATAACCAAATTGAATCTGACATTTGTCTTCATTAAAACATTATTTTTGCCTTATCAAAGTATCTTTTCTGAAATATCTGAAAGCATTCACTTTTTAGAGAAGTTATATTAAATGGGTTAAATTGCTTGGTAAAGAGGGCTCTCTACTGTTGACTACCCAATCTTGGAGGATAACTCTGAATTCAAAACCACAGAAACTGCAAAATTGCTCCACCATGTTTCCTGATAAATTATAGCAAATCACAAATAGTAAAGAAAACGAAACTGCAAAGAGTCATTATGACCGGTCCCAAACAGCCATTGTTGAAAAAGTAACACAAAATCACTCCCCTATCTTTTGCAAGAAGTCATAACAGTTCCTAGATAAGGAAAAGGGAATTGTGGAGAACCATGATCACCTATGACATGAAGAGCCATGGTTGAAAAAGTAAAAGAAAATCACTTTTCTATCTTTTACAAGATGTCATAGCAATTCATAGATAAGGAAAAGAAACTGTGAAAAGTCATATTGAAGGGTGTTGGTTGTTTTGTTTTTATGGTAAATCAACCTCAGTGGGTCATTTATTTAAAACTAAACTTTATTTATTGCTGGTATTACCTTTTTCTTTCAACAATTTATTGTTGTTTTTTACAAGTTTTGTGTCTAGTAATACATTTTTCTTTTCGAGTATCAAAATTCATTGGGATTTTTTTTTTTTTAAGGGGCAGGGTCCCCAAGTTCTACCCTTGTTATTTAAACCATAACTGGAGGGAAGGGATGGATTAATACCTTTCCCAAGTGCTTAAGTGAATGCAGGGTATTCAACTGGAATTTGAACTCGGCTCACCGATTTCTCTTCCTGAGCTGATATCCACTGCACCACAATGCACATCCGTCACTATATGCTTACAACACCTGGTATTCCCAAGCAGTCACCCATCTAAGTACTGACCAGGCTCAACGTTGCTTAACTTTGGTGATCGAGTGAGAACTGGTGCATTCAACATGATAGGCTGTAAGCCTTTATATTGAAGGAAAAAAGCATTAAATAGATACACAAACCCTAATGATGAGAAGATATGGATAAATTTTGTTAAAAAAGAGTAAAAAAAATCTAAAGAAATCATTGAAAATTATTCACTTCTAATGGTTTTCCAAAAATTGAAAAAATTATGACTATTTTTTTTTACTAAATATTGTTTGTGAAACATGTTCCTTTACTTTTTTAAAAATTTTTTTTGCTGAATTTATTCTTCATATTCAAATTTCAAAACTTATCCTGAAAAAATAAAATAAAATAAAATAAATTACCATTTAAAACATTTTTTCATATACCAATTATTAAATCACCTGTCTTTGATTGCTTCAGCTTCTGATTTCCCATTTTTACCATAAATAAAAAAATGAAATATAATTCAACTTCTGTAAACAATACGATGTGGAAGTTCTAAACTTTATCTAGCATAATGTTCTATGCCCACATTTTTATGTAAATAAAAAATTTATTACATTTCTGTAGAGTGTAATCAATTATTGAATTTTGGATATGCTTTTTAGTTTTTTTAATGCAAGACTTTTCATATTCAGTAGACCAAAGTCTTTATTTTTATTATATTTATTTTCATTTTACAAACAATAATTATTTTACAAAAGTTTAATTATATTTTTAAATTATTTATAACAAAACATATCTGAACAGAATATGAGATTAGGTAAAGCAATATAAGGGAGTTAATTCAGCATTTGGTATGTCAAACTACCAAAGTTCCTAACAGCCTAAAAAAATCTTTTTAATTTCTTTTTTAGTTCAAAAAAAGTAAATTAATCAGGGGCGATAACTCACATAACCACAAACAAAACTACCAGGCTTTTTTATTTTCATTAATAATAATTTCGTTTATATTTCATTAATTTCAGACGAAGAAATTAGAAATATATTTTAAAAATAAACCAAGCCTGAAAGAATCATTTTTATATACTAAAATTCGTTTCTTGTGAGTAGCAGAGAAGCAATTAAAAAAGATTTATAAATTTTAAATTGAATCTTCAATTTAAGTTAACTGCTGCAGAAGAGCATGTCGGTTGGAAATGGAATGATTCCCGATGTTTTTAATTTCAATTAACTTTCCTCTTCTAACCATTTTTTTTTTCATTTTAAATACAACATAGGTGTGAAAATTTTATTTATCGCTTAAAGTCTCAAGTTAAAAACATTTTACACATTTATTTACTTACTTTATTCTTCTCTTTAAAGGACCCGGTATTATTTGTGTTAAAATCCCGAATATTTGATATCAAAACTTACGATTTTTAATGATTTGTATTGTTAAGATTAGCGTTTCAATTGATTTCTACGCGGTATTAATAATTAATTGTTATTAATTAATTTACTCTAGTTTCAGATTTCTTTAATAGCCTCATATTCTGAGCCCTCTTTTGTAGTTTTAGTTAGAAATAAAAAACACTGAAAAACAGGAAATTCAAATCTAAAATATTTATTTTATTTCGACCATTCCTTTTTTCCCTAAATACACAAATTGAAACCATTTATTTTAATTCACTAATCTTCGTGAAGAAAAATGCACATATTCATTATTCAATAATTAAATTTGGATATTTGGAATATAATATTTTTCAGTTGATTCATCATAGAAGCAATAAAAAATGTCTTTGTTTTTGTTTTTAATTTTAGGAACGTTTTCCCTACATTTTTTTTAGAATAGGAATAATTCTTCTCACTTAGTACTCCTTTTTTTAAGAGGGGATTCTGAGCTTCACGCTATTTTTCTATCTTTTCGTTTTTTAATTCAGATTTACTGTATTGAATAATTACTGAGTAAACAGTTAAACACACTGACTTCTCGAGGTTTCAGAATATGAGGCTAATTAAAAAAAATTAGACGGTGGGGAGAACAATGCGTTAAAAATGCGCAAACATTTGAAATGCCAAACTTATTTTTTTCCCTTCATTTACGAATTTTAATTTTGATTAAAAAAGATTTTAAGTGCCTAAACTGAAAATTTCCAAACATTTTACTACGAAAATTTGTGCATTTATTTTTTTTTAATATCCTTTTAACGTCAGAAATATTTAAAGTGGAAGTGAAAATTAATAATTTTTGTTGATTGTTTACTAGACATTTTAAGTGTTTATCAAACATTGACATAAATTCATATTTTTGAAAAACTCGAACTCAAACAAATATAAACTAAAAAAAAAATATATATTTAGTAATTTTCAAAGTTATTTTTTATTTTTCCAACAAAAAAATTTAAAATTTAATTTGCGGTTTGCCTATCAATGCTTTTCTTGTGATTTCTGAGAAAATCTGTCCTTAACATTTTTATAAAAAAAAAACCCTCAACATTTTTACGATAAAAATTCAAGGACTAATTTAAAAATTTAAAAAAATCGTTGTTTAGCTTTCTAAAAAATCCCTTCCCATCCTTAAGCTTGAACCTAAAATGCTCATTAAAGTAACAATCTATAAATTTAAATCCCTTCTTTCTCTTCTTTATAATTTTTAAATGCTTTTTTGTTTGTCAAAAAGAAAAGAAAAAAAAAACTTCTCATTAAATATTTTTATTACCTGACCTACGACCACTTAGTAATGTTATTTTTCCACATAAAACAATATTTATCTATTTTTGTCACCCGTCTGAGCTTATTTTGGAAATATCATGTTCCTGCCTCCTACCTTGGTTTAGATTCATTGTTGATGAGAGACGATATTATTTCCTCGGAGGGTGAAAAAGTGGCTGACAGTTCTATTTTAAAAACTTGCAAAAAAAAAAATGCTTACAGGCGGCAGTTTGTTTTACGGATGTACATTGGGACAGTAAAAGATTTTTTTTAAACATCGTTATTTAATGGTTGTTGGATTTATTTTATTCAACAATATAAAGGAAAGGCATATTAATGATAATTTTAAAAAATCTATTTAATAAAAAAATGACTGCAACGTTAACAGAGAAAATAAGTTACGAAATTAAAAGAAATGGGAAAAATAATCAATTCAATTGTCAAGAGATTCTTTAAGTTAAAAATTAATTAAAAATTAACAAAGAAACACAATTTAAAAACGTAATTAATTTTAGTACTTTTTGTGTAATCACTAGCTTGTTTCATCTTTTTTGCAACTTGATACTAATAATAATTTAAGAAGTATTTTGTTACATTCTCACTGCGCATCCATCGATCGCAAAGGCGGAGTATGGGGTGTTAATTAATAATGCACTCTTTTTTCTTCTTTTTTTAATTTGTTGATGCGTTTGCGGAAAAAAAACGAAACAAAACAAAAAACAATGAAAAATCAAAGACGAAACGCGTTAAAAAAAATCAGTAGACGGTTTGCATTTCAGATCTGTATCTAGAAAAATAATAGAAATGGATTATGAACCCACCTATTTTTCCATTCTTAGAGGTTTCTATTTCTTTATTTAGCAAAAAAAAAAAAAAAAAATCAATTAAAAAGTCACAATTGAAATACTTAAATATATAAAGATTAATAGGTTAGCCAATCATTTGTTGTAACAAGGATTTGATTAAAAAAAAAAAGGTTATTAAGTAGAGATGAAGAAATTAAAAATGTTTTTTGAAAGAATTTTCAATTAAATTCACTGACAGAAGGCATACTTTCAAATGCAAATCTATAGGGACTACCTACTTTCTGCCATAACAGATTTAGCCTTTACTCGTACTAACAAGTGTAGGATGTGTTTTGTGGTTTTGTGGATATCGGCATGAAACAAGAAATCAGAGAGTTGAGTTCGAATTCCAGTTGAATTCGTTGCATTCACGTACGCACAAATACCCTTGGAAAAAGTATTAATCCATCTCTTCCCACCAGTTATGTGTTAAATAAATAACAGAACAGATTCGGCTCTGTAGCCTTCGTTGGTAACCAGTCTACTACAGAAAGTAATGGCAACCTACTGCGGGAAAATCTTCTACCCAGTCAGTCATGTCTCTTTTGAGACATGATTGCCTAAGTATGTATCACATATGACATTTAACTCTTACAGGTCTTAGTAATGGTATTTTGCAGATTTTTATGACTCTTTAGTGGGTTATCCATTCTTTTCCAGATTATAGTGGAGAGTTCGTTCTAGTGAAGTGTAGTTGTGTATTGTTGAAGATTGACGGAATTTGGCCTCGTAGATAGCCCACTATAAGTCATAAAATGATTATAAATTAAGAAAAGTAAATTGAGTTGAAAAATAACATTTTATATATACACATATCAATTAAGGTTTTTACAATTAAAGTAATACTTGAAGTATATGTCCGATGGAAGTTAAAATGTTCATGGCAATAAAATGCTGAAAAGAGAATTAATGCTTAGGAATGTGGGAGCGTTGTAAGTAAGGAATGTCTTTGATGTATTCGCTCCTTAGGTCAGTAAGTAGTTTTGAGACAGGGAAAGATAAGATAAGAGGGGTAAGGGAGGCGAACATAGCAAGCCGCTTGATTTGGGTCAAGGGGGCAACTAATTACGGTCGTCTCTCTCAAGTCTGGGTCTGTCTGTCTTTCTGTCTGCCGATGCTTTCTGTATCAGCTTGTTATATCTTCTTTTTGGGTTGCAGCAGATCATTTGGGAATTCATATCCGTATTTGATTCTGGGCTTCCCATTGGCCGATAAATAAAATTTGCATAGGCTTGCGAACTGGAAATTTAATATTTAATTAATTTTTATTTTTCAACCGGAACATCTGCGCGAATCCGGCTGCGCACGGATGACTTTTGGTCATTTGCTTTTTGGTCATGAGGGTGCAAACATCCGGTCCATCACTTTTGCTCGGTCGGTATCACCACAACTCTTATATGAGTTATGGAGGACAAGTCTGCATCATATCCTGATGTGTTAAAAGTCATGGGATATATGCATAGAATTACAAGGCATTTATCTCATCACTTTTAGGACTCCTTATAGTCTGGCAGTGTGCAGCAAATTGATATAGCATTGATTCTATGAGTGGTTGGAAGACCTTTGGAGTGATGTTGATCTGTGCAATGATAGCTGATCACAGCTTCATATTTGTAGGTGTAGAATATTGCATGTGAAGCTTCCAGAATGCTTCAAAACCAATTCTATCCAAATTAGTTCCAATGACATAGTTCATTATCTTCTTGTAGAGTCCATGAATGGTTGGAAATAGTCTGTGGTGATACCGAGCAAAAGCGATGGGCCGGATGTTTGCACTTTCATGACCAAAAAGCAAATGACCAAAAGTCGTCCCTGCGCTGCCGGCTCTGTGCAGATGTTCCGGTTGAAAACTAAAAATTAATTAAATATTAAATTTCCAGTTATGAGCCTACGTGAATTTTATTTATCAGCCAATGGGAAACCCAGAACCAAATACAAGTGTGAAATCCCAAATGAGCTGCTGTGATCCAAAAAGAAGATATAAAAAGCGGATACAGAAAGCATCGCCAGGCAGACCAACTCGAGGAGAAGAGAGTAATTAGTATCTCCCTTGACCCAAGTTAAGCGGCTTACTACGCTCACCTCCCTTACCTCTTTTCTTCTTCCCTGCCTCAAAAACTACTTACTGACCTAAGGAGCGAATACATCAAAGACATTCCTTACTTACACACTCCCAAATTCCTAAGCATTAATTCTCTTTCATTTTATTGCCATGAACATTTTAACCTCCGTTGAACCTATACTTCATGTATTACTTCAATTGTAAAAACATTAATTGATATGTGTTATATATAAAATGTTATCTTTCTACTCAAATTGCCTTTCTTGATTTGTAATCATTTTATGACTTATAGTGGGCTATCTACAACAAGGCCAAATTCCGTTAACCTGCAACAGTGTAGTACAACTACCCTTCACTAGAACGGACTCTCCACTACTAACAGAAAAGAATAGATAAGCAACCCACTATAAGTCATGAAATGTTGCAGTTTAATGGGTAATGTGTTCAAGTAGATCAGTGGACTCAATCTATGCCAAATAAACATACCATGTCATTATTGAACCACCACTAGAGATTGAACTGGTGACTGACAGGTAACTTAATCCATTTTATTTATGCTTTTATTCACTATATTACCTGGGCCATACAAAGCAACTTTTATTCTGTCATTCAAGAAGAGTGCTTTCCATTGGTATAAATAATTTTACAGAATATCATACAATATTGATGAGCTGTAGTAATAATAATTGATAGTCATTGAGGAACTCTCTGGTGAGTGAAGGTTATCAGCCCTTAAGGAACTCTCCTGGACTACAACATACTCCCTGCACACCATGAGCAATCAAAGGAAAATCTTTTAATTCACTAACAACAGCCTGTAGAATTAATTTATTAAAGCTTCTTAAGTGTTGAATAAAATATCATATAATAATTCTGCTTGTTCCTTCCTTAGTTAGTTACTTAGTTCCTCTGTCCGTTACACCACTGAAGAAAGATAACGCACATATTCTCTACACAAGCTTTTCCTTCCCTTCTATCTTTTTATAAACGCTACTCAACTCAGCCTTTCTCTCAGCTTTGCCAAACGGAAGGGTAGTAAAGAATGTATATATAGTGTGTGTGTATATATGTGTGTAAACATAGTAAAAATGTATTTATAGTGTGTGTGTATATATATAGTATATATATGTGTGTGTATATATATTGTATATATAGTGTGTGTGTATATATGTGTGTAAACATAGTAAAAATAGGTAGGTTTGTTGTCGTAGCCCACTACCTAATAACTAAATTTCTGGCCTCTACATCCTAGGCCATTACTCAGTTGGTTTTTTTCTGTTTACAATGGACACAGGAGCCATGAGTTTTTAGTAATAAAAAAAAACATTTTCTCTTTCAAAATCGCTCACAAAATAGCTTACAGTTTTTTGGTTATGGTCTGTGCATATGCCACTTAATATAAGATTACTGTAAAGTAGCTTCTATGGACATTACTTTTATAGATATTTTAATAAAATTACACTCTGTGTTCTCATTATTTTATTATCCAATACCTTTATGTTTGAAGGTGTTACTTTCATTTGTAGTATGACAAAGTAAAATTATCCTTCCGTGGAAATTCCACAGGTTCCGCTAGTTAAACAATAATTGTTGGTTATTTTCATTACAAGGACAAATCAAGATCAGTAGCAATTGTGAAACTCTGAAAGTGGCAGAGGCCACTTAGAGGCTGAAATTTTTCTGAGGAGTAGGGGGTCAAACTCAAGCAACATCTTCATTTTCATATTATGCCAATATTGAAAACACAACTTAGGAATGAATTTTAGTATAAGTATATTACTTCACTGATGTGCGTTGTGGTGCAGTGGATATCGGCTCGGAACGAGAAATCGGGGAGCCGAGTTCGAATTCCAGTTGAATTCATTGCATTCACTTACGCGCAAATACCCTTGGGAAAGGTATTAATTCGTCTATTCCTTCCAGTTATGGGTTAAATAACAGGACAGATTGAGTTCTATAGCCTTGGTCAGCAATCAGTCTACTGCAGAAAGCAATGGCAACCTACTGCAGGATAATCTTCTGCCCAGTCAGTCATGTCTCGAAAGAGACATGATTGCCCAAGCGTGTATCATGTATTGCACTTAACTGACTGACTGACTGACTTCACTGAACTAAACGGAATAACTTTTCATTTATAGTAGTAGGGTTCTAATCTATTCTTGCCCTGTTTTCCACTCTCAAGCTGTTGGAACACATGAAAAGTTAATTTCAAAACAAAATCAAAGTGTTTGGTTACTATCATTACCTTCATTGGTCTGTATTGAAAAATATTTACAAAATTTAATACTTTCTGCTGTTTCCTCCCTAACCATATATGCAAAAATTGCAATTATCTCGTTCTGTATCACAGAACTTGTATATTTTCGTTCTTGGGGCCATCTCTGATACAGTTGGCAATGATCGCATCATCTTTGGCAGCAAATTTGAGAATTTTACGGACATTTCATAGGTTAAGTTCATTGTCCTTTTCTCTGTGTTCTCTCTGGGTGGTATCTTGACTTACTGTCAACTGAATAATTTTCGCAATGGTATTGATGTAATGTTGATTTTCCTGAACTTTCTTTTAATAAGCCAAACTTATGGTTTGTGTGACAGACGTCTTTTTGGATACATTACATTGGAACTTACTCCATGCAACACTGGAGAATTTGTGGCATTGGGAATTCATATGTTTTTCAAATTACCTCATCTTTTCCATGTGTTTTTTTTCCATAGTTGAAATCCAGTTTTAGTAAATGCATTGCCATATGTTGGTGATGCAAACTGCCTATATGCAAAACAGAACATTGCATCATGTACTTGTGAATATTTGGCCCATTAGTATTTGTCAAACTAAGTACTTACAAATGACTGAGCATGGCTCTTTCCTTCACTGTTCTCTTTCCGAGCTGATATCCACTGCACCACAATGCACATCATCACTAGATGCTTACAGTACCTGGTATTCCCAAGCAGTCACCCATCTAAGTACTGACCAGGCTCAATGTTACTTAACTTTGGTGATCGAGCAAGAACCGGTGTATTCAACATGATATGGTCGTAAGCATGCACATCCGTCACTAGACACTTACAGCACCTGGTATTCCCAAGCTGTTACCCATCTAAGTAATAACCAAGCTCAATGTTGCTTAACTTCAGTGATCGAGCGAGAACTGGTGTATTCAATGTGATATGGCCATAAGCAATAAACGCTTACAGCACCTGGTATTCCCAAGCGGTCACCCATCTAAGTACTGACCAAGCTCAATGTTGCTTAACTTCGGTGATTGAGCAAGAACTGGTGAATTCAATGTGATATGGCCGTAAGTCCCATCTACATTGACCAGCTATGTTATGACACAGAATGCGTCCCTAATGACTTACCAACCATAATGCAGGACTGTCATAGTTGGCATGATAGACCCATAAATGTAGGAGTTAGCTCAACCAAGTATGTTAGATTGTTTATTTAGACTATTTATTATTTATTGAAATAGTTGGCAAAACATAGGCTTATTGTCAATTATAGTTACCTCACCTATTTTAATATTTTAGTGAATGTTTACAAATTCATAAATAAAAAATTGTTTTCATATTTATTTCTTTATAAATTGGCAAATGATAAATATTACATTGCATTAGTTTTAATTGTATAATTTTTTAGAATGTAAATATGAAATAATTCTTGTCAGTAAACAATCTAATAAATAAATACTGTTTAATATTTTTGTAAATTCTCAAAAATAAAAAAATATGTAAATTGACTTTCGTCATATGTTTAGGTTTTATTATAATTTGAATTCTCACGTTTTAAAGCAATAAACTTTTCTAAAGAGTGAATGGAGTCAAGATAAAATTGATGCCAGGGGAAAAGCCATTTCACAGTTTTTCTGAGTTTTTTTTTTTTTCGAGTATAACAGTCCATCTTTACCAAACATTTGATGGAGGGTTTGTTATCCATTATTGAATGTCATTAAATTTTGCCAAAGATAAGTTCTGTGGTTGGCAACCAGTCTAGGATAAGAACAACTGTGAATTCAAAACTTTATATAGACCTGCCATAGCACATAGTCTGCAGCCATCAACAAGTTAGAGTTTACAATGATTCTATAATCTTGACTACAGTTGACATACGACTCTGCCAATCTATTATTATTATTATTATTATTTGGAAAGTATTTCAAGTTATAAAAATAAACCATGAACAGCAGGAAACATGGAAATCTATTTTAAAAATAAATTAAGATTATTTAAGATTGCTATAAATAAACACGCATTTATAACGGCCATTAAAGCTTGACTAGCAACTAATGTACCTACCAAGGTATACCACAAAAAAAATCTGGTATATCTATTTTTTGTGTATCAGTTGTATATTTGAAAGTGTAGCATTGGAAATATATATATGTAGATGTTTAATATATTGAAAGTATATTGACATCAGAATATCTTTGTCATGATATAAAATCATATAAGTGAGAATGAATGGATGCTGGTATATTCCTATCTTTAGGATTATCTATTTAGTTCTGTACATTCATGCATATTTTGTATGTATCAATATATTTATGCAGTCATGTACAAATTTTGCATGTATCAATTTATTTATGCAGTCATGTACAAATTTTGCATGTATCAATATATTTATGCAGTCATGCACAAATTTTGCATGTATCAATATATTTATGCAGTCATGTACAAATTTGCATGCATCAATATATTTATGCAGTCATGTACAAATTTTGCATGTATCAATATATTTATACAATCATGTACAAATTTTGCATGTGTCAATATATTTATGCAGTCATGTACAAATTTTGCATGTATCAATATATTTATGCAGTCATGTACAAATTTTGCATGTATCAATATATTTATACAATCATGTACAAATTTTGTATGTATCAATATATTTATGCAGTCATGTACAAATTTTGCATGTATCAATATATTTATGCAGTCATGTACAAATTTTGCATGTACCAATATATTTATGCAGTCATGTACAAATTTTGCATGCATGAATATATTTATACAGTCATGTACAAATTTTGCATGAATAATGATCTTCTGAGGCCGAAAGCTTGGGTGCACCCAGTGAGGGCTGAACTCACTTTTCAGTCGTGATTGATTTAGTGAGATAAATTTTGCATGAATAAGTGTATGTATGTAGTCATGTAAAACTTTTGCATATGTCACTATATGTAGTCTTCAAATTTTGCATGTGGCATTATCTGCGTATCATTTGTATTGATTTAGGTTTTGTAATTAGTGATAATATAAAGAGACAGACCATAATCAACTTTATATGGAAATGATCCAAAATTTTCTATTGTTGGTCCGTTTCAATGAGTGTTGAGATTTTGTATCAGGTGAATTTTTTCAAATGAACAAGAAAACCTTGTATTGCCAGGCAGTGTAAAGAACTTGAGATAAATTTATATTTCACTTGATTAACAAGTGAAAAAACTAAAAATTTTTCTGGTAGATTACGAGTAGACATTTATATTATAACTTCATTTTAGGCTATCTTTATTAATGTAAAACTTGTTGGTATAAGATGTCTTAAAAATATTTATAACTTTTTAGTGTTTGAAAGATTTAAACAGAATTACAGAACACTAGAAATCTATATCAAAATTATCTGATTTCAATTTCTGGTTGTGTTAACACAGAAAACAAAAATGGCACATCATAGCAACATTTTTGCTAGTGCAGTACAGTTGTAATATACTAATTTAAAGAATAAAGACATTTCCATTTGTGTTAATGGATTACACAAAACAGGACACCATAGCAAAACTTTTGCTAGAGCAATACAATTGAATATACTACTTTAAAGATATTTCCATGGGATGTATAGTAGGTGCTATAGTGGAGCTGCCTAAAGTTTTGAATTCAGAGTTGCCTTCCTCCAACACTAGTTGCTAACAAGGACTAGAGAACCCATAGCTGAAGGATGAAGATATGGATCCAAACATTTCCCAAAAGTATTTTTGTAAAAGTGAATGTAATATAAATTGATTTCTGATTTAAACGTATTAACAATTGCACTACAAGTTCACTCTTATAAAACATTTCTAAATTCATAAAATAAAGATTTTTGTTTCAAAATTTGAATCTTACATACTTTTTTGTTAAGGGTCCATTATCTTCAACTATGAGGTTCCAAGAGTTTACCTCTTAGAACAGAACGGTCAGGCAACCTGCACCTATGATTTGATTATAAGTGGTGACTAAGGTTTGAGCAGAACAATCCACACTTTGCAGAAGAACCAAATAAAGAGAACTGTTACACAAATAAGATTTTCTAAAAAAGATCTAAAATGAATAGAATATCATGAGTTTGTTATACTTTGTATGATTTGTTTTTCAAAATATGCTTACAGTCTTCAATTGGTCCAGGAGTGATGATTCTATGAGAATTAGTGCCATGCTTTTTGAATATTTCAAACAAATAGAATGACATGAATTCATTGTACTTTGTTACAATTGCTTTAAAAAAGATGTTTACAATCTTCAATTGGTTTAGGAAGGTTGATTCTATGAGAATTAGTGCCATGCTTTGTATAATTATCTAAACTGAATAGTGTATGGGCTATTATATGTACAGTGGATAACCATTTACTATGAAAATGCATTACAAATTTGGAATAAAATGATCATTAGAGTAAGAAATTAAGCATTTTAAACAGTGCAGGCTTATTACATATAGAAAAGATAATTGATTGTTACAATTGTTACTGGTAGAATAAGGCTATTTTATATATAATAAGCATTTACTGTAGAGTTTAAATGAAGAAGAAATGGATTGTCATTGGTCATGAGCTGATGTATTACTGATAGAATAGGGCTATTTTATGTATAATAGATAAACAATTACAGTAGAACTGTATTGGATATGAAAAATGGGACTGTCAGGGGTCAGGCATTGATTTAAGCCTTACTGGTAGGATAGGACTATTATATATATCATGGATTAACATTTACTATAGAAACTCATTGCATATGAGGAAGAAAGAGTTTGTTACTGGTCAGGAATAATTGTGATCATTACTATCAGAACGGAACTATTATAAGATCATGCAAGTGAAATGATAAAACAATTTCAGAGCATGATCTTGATATTGGACCCCAAGATTCTAGTAATACATTTAAGACTCTCTTTCTAGTCATTAATTCTACTTAATGCCTCCTGGCATTGCTATAATTGGTGATGTTTGAGTTGCAAATATCAATGAACATGGAAGCAGTTGATAGTTTTGCATTTAACTAAAAAGGAATAATGATATCGGCTTCTGCTCTAATGAACGTAGTTCACTGGTGCCCCCTATATATGAATTTACTTGAACCACAAGATTAGCAACTAGGTCCCACTCTTTTACTGTGGAACCAATAAGATGTAAATGCAAATTCTACTCCATCAGCTTCTTTTCTTGCACTTCCTGCCTGTGGAATTCCCTTCCATTTACTTGCTTTCCCAACAGCTACAATCTCCAAGAATTTAAATGTAAAGTCAATAGTCATCTCCTATCTCATTAACCTGTATCCTCTCTCTCTCATGCTCCTTTCTCTGTCCACTCCACTCTCATCACTATTCTTATCCTTCTCTTATCCACTTCCTGACACCCCCTATAACCTGTCACTTTTTCTCATAACTTTCCTCCTATGTAATCCCCTGCAAAACAGTAGCAGTAAAATGCTTTGCTTGGGGGTGATATGATAATAAAAAAAAAGATAGAAAAATGTGAAAAGTCTGAGATAGATAGATAGATAGATAGATATGGAAAGATCGGGATAGACCAATAGATAGATAGTCAGTATACTCATCCTTCTCTTACCCACTTCCTGACACCCCTTATAACCTGTCACTCTTTATCATACCTTTCCTCCTATGTAACCCCCTGCACAACAGTGGCAGTAAAATGCTTTGCTTGGAGTAATATGATTATAAAAAAAGATAGATAGATATGAAAAGTCTGAGATAGATAGATATGGAAAGATTGGGATAGACCAATAGATAGATAGTCAGTATTCTCATCCTTCTCTTACCCACTTCCTGACACCCTCTATAACCTGTCACTCTTTATCATAACTATCCTCCTATGTCATCCCCTGCAAAACAGTGGCAGTAAAATGCCTTGCTTGGGGCGATATGATTATAAAAAAAAGATAGATATAAAAAGTCTATAAAATAAAGATATAAAATAGATAGACAGATAGATATGAAAGGATCAGGATAGATCGATAGATGGATAGTCAGTATACTCATCCTTCTCTTACCCACTTCCTGAAACCCCCTATAACCTGTCACTCTTTATCATAACTTTCCTTCTATGTAAACCCCTGCAAAACAGTAGCAGTAAAATGCTTTGCTTGGGGCGATATGATTATAAAAAAAATATGAGGAAGAATGAGTTTGTTAGTGGTTGGGAATAATTGCAATCATTACTAACAGAACGGAACTATTATAAGATCATGCAAGTGAAATGTTAAAACTTTCTGAGCATGATCTTGATATTGGACCCTAAGATTCTGGTAATACGTTTAAGACTCTCTTTCTGGTCATTAATTCTACTTAATGCCTCCTGGCTTTGCTAAAATTGGTGATGTTTGAGTTGCAAATATCAACAAACATGGAAACAGTTGATAGTTTTGCATTTAATTAAAAATGAATAATAACTGATTTGCTTAAGTGCATAATGCGTGCTGGGCAAAGTGTTCAATATACGAGAGGTTGATTGTCTCATAAGTTAACAAGTGTTGCCGATAATCTAAAAGGTCATCACATTAATTTATAATAACATGATGCTCGTACCCATTGTATATAGTCCAATGACCTCAGTTGCTATCACTTAGGTTTCTACTTTTTATTGATATGTTTTTTTTTATCAGGATATTAGTGTGTAATAAGGATGTGTATTGTGGTGCAATAGATATCAGCTCAGAACAAGAAATTGGAGAGCCAAGTTTGAATTCCAGTGAATTCATTGCATTCACTTACATGCAAATACCGTTGGTAAAGAAATTATCTGTCTATTCTCCCTCTAGCTATGGGTTAAATAAAAGGAAAGATTGGGTTCTATAGCCTTGGTTGGCAACCAGTATTCTGCTGAAAGTAATGGCAACCTACTGTATGAAAATCTTTCGAGACATGATCACCTAAGCGTGTATCACGTATGGCACTTAACTAAGTGTATAATATCACCAGAGTGAAACATCAAAATTGGTATTACACTGGACTCAGAAGAAAATAATACTTGTCTGTTCAACGACAAATGTGCAGAGGTAGAGAGATTAAGCAGGATTAATAAAAAAAGACATGCATAAAGAAATAAGAGAACTGACAGGAGAAAAAACCTTCTCCTCAACAGGATGTATAAAATCCAAGGATGGAATGATAATATTAGAGAAAGAGGAAATACTCCAGTGATGGGAAGAATATATAAAAGATCTTTTCCATGACAAGAGAGTGCAACCGATAATACGCAAAGATGAGGATGGACTGGAAATATTAAAGTCCGAAGTGGAAGTGGCAATGGCCAAACTGAATAGAAACAAAGCAGCTGGTCCAAACGGCATTGTAATAGAGTTGCTGATAGTCCTGGAAGAATTCGGCATAGAGAAAATTACAGAAATTATAAATAAAATTTATAATAGTGGTGTAATACCAGATGACCTATGCAAGTCGATTTTCATAGTACTGCCTAAGAAGCCAGGTGCAAACAAGTGCAAACTCCACCGAACTATCAGCTTAATGAGTCATATCACAAAACTGATCATCAAATCCTGATGAATAGAGTGAGAAGCAGAATCAGACCAGAGATAGGATAAGAACAGTGCAGGTTCATCAAAGACACTGGAACAAGGAACACCATATTTATGATTAGGATGCTCTCCAAAAGGGCAATACAAATATACCTATGTTTATCGATTATGCAAAGGTGTTCTACAAAATACACCACAAAGAATTGATGGAGATGCTCAGCAACCTTGACATTTTTGGGTAAGACATAAGACTATCTCTACTGGCAGCAAACTGTCTGCATACAGACAGGTAACAAATTCAGCTGATATACAAAGATAGAAAAGGGCGTAAAACAAAGATGCATCTTTTCACTGGAACTATTCAACTTGTACAGCAAGGCTATTTTGAGGAATGTCGATGTTATGACAGGAATTTGTCATTGGAGGCCATAATTTGAATAATATACGGTATGCAGATGATACAATGCTGATTGCAGACACAGAAAGGAAACTACAAGACCTCCTACAGAAGGTAGCTGAAGAGAGTGACAAAAAAGGACTACAACTGCAAGAAAACCGAATGCATGGTCATCAGCAAAAAGAGCAGCCAAAAATGCCAAATACAGTTGGGAGATACTAAAATCAGGCAGGTACAAAAATTGAAATACCTGGGAAGTGTTCTAACAGAAGATGGAAAGTGCGACACAGAGATCTGAAGGCAATTGGCATGGGGAAGTACACATTCCAGAGCAAAGTATTAAGAGACAGGAAACTTTCACTAGAAACAAAGATAAGAGTACTGGATTGCTATATGATGTCAGTTCTTCAATATGGCAATGAATGCTGGACAATATCATCAAAGATGAAGAAAAACTTCAAGCAGCTGAAATGTGGTTCTACAGAAGGATGCTGCAGATATTGTGGACCGAGCATGTGAGCAGAGATGAGTTTTTGGAAAGGATGGAAACAAAAAGGAAATTAATATTGAGCATGTGGAAGAGATAACTAAAGTTCCTGCAATGAGGAAGGAGGGCTTGGAGAACCTGATACTAACAGGCCAGATAGAGGGAAAAAGAGACAGAGGAAAGCAGTGGATAACATATTTGAAGGGCTTGAGCTGGTGGATGACAGAATGGGGGTTGCGTGGTGTTACAGGAGAAAGTGTGCTCAGAGCCACCAGGGATAGGAGGACGTGGAAGGCCATGATCGCCTATGCCCTGAAAGGACAAAGCACATAGAAGAAGAAGATAACAATGCATGTTAGTGGCTTTATTGTCTTGATTAAGGTGAAATATTTTTTAAAATATGAAGAAAAGGTTGTGATAAAAAATCTCCTAATGATAGTTTTCAATCTGATGGCTTGTAACACAGTGAAAATTAAAAAACAACAATGACCTGTCAATATTGAGAATTAGCTCGACATTAAATCAAAAAATAATATTGTTTTTCAACCGATAGATGCTTGAAAAAGAAACTAAATAAACACATCTCAGCCACTTTCATAGAAGCTGATCTTATAAGAAAAGACAACAGCGAAGACAGGGTAAGCTCTGAATTATCCATATTATCCAGTTGATAGGCACTTTTGCCCAAATCTAGTTCTTCCCTTACCACCAAGGCAATGAGAAATTGACATCAAAGGAAAGTGCATGAAATCATAGCTCATAACAATAAGAAACTACTTTTTCAGTTTACCTTTTGTTGTACTCTTTTTTTCTTTTTATCACTTTCAAATCAAATCAGCCTATTTTGTAATGTATCTGATTTCAGAGGCTTTAAGCCTACAGGTTGAATTAATACTAAAAAGTATATTTTATTACTTACAAAAGAAAAGAACATTGACAAAATTAAATACATTCCTCTTTATTACAACTGTTTAAAAATTTAAAGAGCACAACACTAATAGATAAATAATTTTTGTATTTCTTATATGTTGATACAACTACAAACAGACTTATTTCTCAAACTTGGTGCAAATACATCAAATGCTGAGAAGCTAGTGGTGTATTTTGCCACTGAATATCATTAACTCATTAAAAGCTTGATAACTGTTTTGCTATTTTGGGAAAAAAAATCAAAAAGCAAATACAAGAAGGATCTTTTAAGACAAATTTGATATATTGTTTTTTTTTTTTTTGGTTTTTAAAGTGATGTTCACCCTGAACAAGGCCCAAGGAACATTCAAAGTAGAGGGTTACAGAGTAAGTGGTACAGTTTATGCGGATACATGAAGAAGATAACGGTTAACCCTAGACTTGAACAAGTTAAGATTGTAATGATCGGGAAAGCAACCTCTTGGTACTCAGTTTCAAAAGCAGCAATTTGTGGGAAGAAGCTGCTTGGGTGGAACTTACATTTCACCAAGGGAATATGGAGAAGATAGGGGTGGTTTGCTACAGTGTGCTTGGTATAGTGGTGTTGCTATAGTTTACAGCTTTTCAGACTCAACAATGACTCAACAATAAACCTCATATCACCAGCTCAAGTAGATATCAATATATGATTAATATAATGTCTGTCCATTTTTTTATAATCATATTGCCCCAAACAAGGCATTTTATTGCCACTGTTGTGCAGGGGGTTACATAGGAGGAAAGTTATGAGAAAGAGTGACAGGTTATAGTGGGTGTCAGGAAGTGGGTAAGAGAAGGATAAGAATAGTGATGAGAGTGGATAAATGTGTTAAAATTATTCTACTTGTTAACAAGAAAAGCCTCAAATTTATAAATCTACCATCCGCCTGTGTATTGAATACTACTGCCACATCTGGTCGGGTGCCCCTGCTATTCTCCTCAGGGTTCTTGACAAAATACAACGGAGAATCTGTAATGTGATCGATACCAACTTGGCAGACTGCCTGCAGTCACTCTCTCACCGGCGTGACGTGGCTTCCCTGTGCCTCTTCTATAAATATTTTCACGGCTTCTGCTCCGATGAACTCAGATCACTGGTGCCACCTAGGTATGAATTTGCACGAGATACTAGATTAGCAACCAGGTCCCACCCTTTTACGTGAAACTGATAAAATGTAACTGCAATTTCTACTCCAACAGCTTCTTTTCTCACACATCCTGCCTGTGGAATTCCCTTCCTCATACTTGCTTCCTCGACAGCTACAATCTCCAGGAGTTTAAATGTAAGGTCAATAGACACCTCCTAACACACTAAGTCGCATCCATTCTCTCAAACACTCTTCCCATCTACCCAACCCTCATCCTTGGTATCCTTACCTGTCTATCACCCTCCTTCTGACATTTCCTATGTCTAACCACTCTTTCTCATCACTTTCCCCCATGTAACCCCTTGCGCAATAGTGGCAGTGGAATGCCTTGCTTGGGGTGAAATGATTAAAAAAAAAAAAGTTGATGTTAAAAATTGCCATAAAGCATTATTGATTTATATGCAATGATGTATTCTGATGTTTCTAATTTGCATTTAGATACTTTGTATTTATTTTCAATTTTTCTAGTTGAATTTTTCACCTATATTACATATGATCCATTATTGTATATAATTAGGTTACAATAACATTTGTATTTTATACAAATACTGCCTCATGAAATTTGATATGTGGTAGAGTAGGGATGCATCACCATAGATTTGATGGGGGTATTACAGATTTACAGGCAGGGGACACAAGACCCTTGTACCAGCACTGCTAATATATCCTTTGTTAAAGAAGATAAACAACAACCAGTTGTAAGTATAATAAATAGGATATTTATTTGACCAAATGCCGTGTGCAACTGGTCTCTAAGAGAATATAATCCAGAATCTCCCTCGTGGCCTTCTCCTCTTCCTCATGTCCCCCTGGCAGCCCCTCTCGGGTTCATGGGAAGACAATTGGTCTTCCAAACTTGTGGGATAGACTTTGTTAGATGTTAACATCCTGGTTAGTAGCTAAGGTAATTTTCTGATAGACGAAAATAAACTTTACGATATTAAATCTAGATTAATAATTGAAAGAAGAGAAAGATACAATTTTGTGATTATGGAAGAGAAATTCTTTGGTAGAATTACATCAAAGAAATCTTGTTGCTCAAATCTCGGCGCAATACAATGGCAAAGTCATCTGTCAGCAATCAATAAAATCATGTTAAGTACGGATCTTGTTTTTACTGTACGGATTTAAATGAGTGTTTTCCATCATTTGTACTTGTGCCAACTGTAGTCCAGGAACCGAGGGAAATTCTTGTCATGAGTTGTTTCTGGTGTTTCACTCTGAAAATAGTAGGAAAATAATGGATAATCCAATGATTGTAGGATAATCTGTTGATTGTAGGATGTGTAAAACAGATGAAAAAAACACTTGAGAGAAAATAAAATTTGGAAAAGAGGTGGATTAGACGGTAGTTGAAGGAAATAATAATAATAACTCTGAAAATAGTAGGAAGATAATGGATAATCCAATGATTGTAGGATAATCCGATGATTATAGGATGTGTAAAACAGATGAATAAAACACTTGAGAGAAGATAAAATTTTGATAAAGAGGTGGATTAGACTGTAGTTGAAGGAGATAATAATAATAACTCTGAAAATAGTAGAAAAATAATGGATAATCCAATGATTGTAGGATAATCCAATGATTGTAGGATGTGTAAAACAGATGAGAAAAACACTTGATAGAAAACAAAATTTGGATAAAGACGTGGATTAGACTGTAGTTGAAGGAGATAATAATAATATCTCAGATAATAATAATAATTCAGGGATTTATAAACTGTATATCAGAAAATTGTAATATCTGTTAATATTTTGTTAACGTCTTGCTATTATTAGAAAGCTTTCACACATAAGACTTTAAACATATTTCTTCCAATTATTAAATTAATATGTAGTAATTCTGGTTGGGGATCAGTTTATTACTTAATGACAATAGATTTCACTTCCCCCACTTTATATCCAGTAGACATAAGACTTATATTTTTAAAAATCCATATAATTTAAGATTTGACAAAATGAATAAAATAGTCAGTCAGTCATACGTGATATACGCTTGGGCGATCATATCTTGAAAGTGATATGACTGATTAGACAAAAGATTTTCCCGCGGTAGGTTACCATTACTTTCTGTGGTAGACTGGTTACCAACCAAGGCTATAGATCCCAATCTGTCCTGCTATTTAACCCATAGCTGGATGGAAGAGACAAATTAATATCTTTCTCAAAGGTATTTACATGCAGGTAATTTTTCATCTGATGAAGGAATAAGATCTTTTATATGTTGAGAGTGTAGGGACAAGGAGATCATTAGAGGGAGGGACATATCTCTTAGTTGAAGAAAGCTTGAAATGTTTTTTTTAAAGAATCATTGAAACCAGTTGAATTTCCTAGACAAAAATGACAATCATCTTCCTGGCTTCATTGTTCTCTCTAAACCTTTGAGACAGTAAAGTTGAAGGCTGCTTTCTTGCCATTAAACAATACAGTTAATCTATTATAACAGGATTTACAACAGATGTGTAGTACACAGGATTTGCCTTGATCTCCAATTTTACAGTCAAAATTATAAAAGTAAACGGTTCTCAGGAGAAGAGCAATTATTTGGTGCTGTGCAACTGTCATGAATAAACCATACACCTTGTTAATGGTGTTCTGAAGTGACTGAAACTATTGCACAGATATGTATCAGCTCACAAAAGTATGGAAATGACATAAACATTGATCATATATATGGTAACTAGCAGTATAGCCCGGTGTTGCTCAGGTGTAATGAAAGCTTTAAAACTAATCCATGGTCCTGGAGCTCAGACTCTTTGGATGTTGGCACAAAACACTAAAAAGCAATAGTTGTTTCCAGTTAAAGTCAAATCGTAGACTGAAAGAAAAATTCATGAATGTAAGTCAAATTTTGATTTCCTGGTATTGATATCAAATAAGTTTTTTTGTCATAAACTGAATTTTGAAGGCTAAATAAGTCCTCTGAGTAAATGGTATCATGGCAGAGACTAAGAACTACAATTATACCTACTTAGAGCCAAACCTGAAGCAAAAACTAAAATAAAAGGGCTGAAAAACATAGAGACATACAGGCAGATAAACAGACACACACACACAAACATCTTGCCTTTTATATATATATATATATATATTATTCATTTTCTGCATTATTGTAAGAACTGCAACCTTGAAACTTCTGAATATCGTTTCTTATGTCTTTGTCTATGAGTGTATCAAATTTGATTAAAATCGAACCACTACTTCTATAACCTGATGCTTTCGATTATTGATTTTCAATTTATCAGGGGTACCTCGACACAAAACCTAGCTAAGAACACTCGCAGACATTTATAGTACAACTGTGTAAATTTTCAAGAAAATCGGTTAAGCCGTTTCGGAGTCTATAGGTAACGGGGACACACACACACACACACATACACACACACATACACACACACATACACACACACACAGAAACAAAATTCCATTTATAAATAAGTTTAGATTTAGATTAGATATTAGACTTCCTAAATAACTTATAGTTGGCCAGCTTCTAACAAGCAGGTCAGTTAGAAGGTCACTCTTGCATTATAAACACCAACTCAAAAACAATCAGAATGGATAGAGCATCTCTTTTTCTTTTTGGTTAAAAAAACATCAGAGTGAAGGATCTGATGACTGTCTTGCTTCTTATCTGTAGAAAGCTTTGAGTGTAGTTATGTAGTTAGGATAAATTACATTCAATTATTAAAGAAAGTTGGTAGCATTTTACTCCCCTCAATGATAACCTGACCTGTCACTCTCACATGCAGTAAAGTAGGCCTTGCAGTTTACTCATGGCAACATGTGGCACTTGATCGCAAACCACTTGAGCAAAATGGCTCAACTATATGTTCCATCTGTCTAAAATTTTGCAAAACTTCTGCAGGCCTTAGGAGACAGATGTGTCTCCATAATAATGTTTTAAATTCACAAAATTTTTGTGACACTTTAAAAGTTATTTTCAAATTTGAATTTTTAACTGTTCCTCTCTCAATCCTTGGATCATCTTGATTCCAAAAAGGAATAATATGTCTATATAGAGCAAGGGTAACCCAAGTTAGAGGACGGACAAACAGACACAAAGATGAACAGACAGAATTTGCTGTTTATTTATTAAGATAAACTGTCTCTTAATCTGAAATTTCTTGAAAAAAGATAGAAGACCTTCCTAGCTATTGATATTGCAGAAAGATAGACAAACATGGACATCTTTTTATCGATTATACTCAACTACCTCATGACTGATCATGCCAATTGTTATATTGTATTCAAAGACGGTAACTAGAACATTCCTTTCTGCTTATTGTTCAAGAAAATTCTGTCCTTTAAAATTGTTCAAAGTATAAAGATTTGCATAAATCATCTTAAATACACAGGTTGTCATGAGCTGCTGCTTTTGAAATAATAGTTGAGTAAAGAAAGAAATCTTTTTGGCTTCTGCTCAAAGTTAGCTTGAATAAATTGTCGACAGCATAGTTTCATAAACATTTCAAGGTCAGAGACAGTTTCTCGTTCAAATTTCCAGCTTAATTTACAAATGTGACTCTTGACTCAAAGTTAATTAAAGAATATTAAAAATGTCAGTTTTCAGCTTGGTTTATATCTCAAGGAATTTGTTTAGTTAAACTCTGTTCTTTGCAACAAGTCATAAAATCATTGCAAGTGATATTCAACTAAGGTTGCAGCGTTTGAGAAGAAAATCTTGAAAAATCTATGTAAATTAAGATTTGCTAAACTTAACAAGTTAGATAAATTAAAATTATAGCTGATTCATTGTTAAAACATTCTATTAATCAGCTACAGAAAAAATAAAAATTTCTTTTTATAAGATATTAATAAAATACAATATCCCTACTGTGTGAATAACAACTTGAAATAAAACTGAGTTAACCAATAATTTACAGAGAACAGTGAATTACACAGCATTTAAGACGTATATCAAATTATTAATCTTCAGAGTTTCAGATTTTCAGTACGTATAATTATTAAGCTATTAGAAACTAGCAGTATAGCCCGGCGTTGCTCGGGTGTAATGAAAGCTTTAAAACTAATCCATGGTCCTCGAGCTCAGACTCAGCCTAAAGAATATTTGTATGAAGATAAAAATTGTGAATTGGTATAAAGGACATACAGACAAACATCTTTCCTTTTATATATATATATATATATATATATATATATATATATATATTATCGATTTTCTGCACTATTGTAAGAACTGCAATCTTGAAACTTCTGAATATCGTTTCTTATGTCTTTGTCTATGAGTGTATCCAATTTGATTAAAATCGGACCACTCCTTCTATAACCCGATTTTTTCAATTATCGATTTTCAATATTTATTGGGGGTACCTCGACACAAAACCTAGCTAAGAACACTCGCAGACGCTTATAGTACAACTGTGTAAATTTTCAAGAAAATCGGTTCAGCAGTTTTGGAGTCTATAGGCAATGGACACACACTCACACACACACACACACACACACAGGCACACACACACAGAGACAAAGTTCCATTTATAAATAAGTTTAGGTATTATACTCTTCAAATAACATGTTTTTAAATAGAGCTGAGCTTTATCCTGTTAAATATTTGCATGCATTTTGTGCATATTACTACAGCCACATGAGGAGTATAAATAAAGGCCAATGTATCAAATAAGCAGTTTGCATGATAATCTGAGCCTACAGTTAGAGTAACAGTCTAAACTAAAGTAGTAAGTCAGTCAGTTAAGTGTCATACGTGAAACACGCTTGGGCAATCATGTCTCGAAAGAGACATGACTGACTGGGCAGAAGATCATCCCGCAGTAAGTTGCCATTGCTTTCTGCAGTAGACTGGTTGCCGGCCAAGGCTATAGAACCTAATCTGTCATGTTATTTGACTCATAGCTAGAGGGAGAAGCGATGTATTATATTATTGCGTAATAATTAGTGGGGGATCAGTTTATTACATCATAGCCATAGAAAACCGATCCCCCACTTTATGCCCAGTACACGCCTTAGTCATAATTCCAACTATTATATTCAGTCAGTCAGTTAAGTGCCATACGTGAAACACGCTTGGGTGATCATGTCTCGAAAGAGACATGACTGACAGGGCAGAAGATCATCCCGCAGGAAGTTGCCATTGCTTTCTGCAGTAGACTGGTTGCCGGCCAAGGCTATAGAACCTAATCTGTCCTGTTATTTAACTCATAGCTAGAAGGAGAAGAGATGTATTATATTATCGCGTAATAATTAGTGGGGGATCAGTTTATTACATCATAGCCAAAGAAAACCGATCCCCCACTTTATGACCAGTACACACCTTAGTCATAATTCCAACTATTATATTCAGTCAGTCAGTTAAGTGCCATACGTGATACATGCTTGGGCGATCATGTCTCGAAAGAGACATGACTGACTGGGCAGAAGATTATCCTACAGTAGGTTGCCATTTCTTTCTGCAGTAGACTGGTTGCCGGCCAAGGCTATAGAACCCAATCTGTCCTGTTATTTAACTCATAGCTAGAAGGAGAAGAGATGTATTATATTATCGCGTAATAATTAGTGGGGGATCAGTTTATTACATCATAGCCAAAGAAAACCGATCCCCCACTTTATGACCAGTACACACCTTAGTCATAATTCCAACTATTATATTCAGTCAGTCAGTTAAGTGCCATACGTGATACATGCTTGGGCGATCATGTCTCGAAAGAGACATGACTGACTGGGCAGAAGATTATCCTACAGTAGGTTGCCATTTCTTTCTGCAGTAGACTGGTTGCCGGCCAAGGCTATAGAACCCAATCTGTCCTGTTATTTAACCCATAACTGGAGGGAAGAGACGGATTAATACCTTTCCCAAGGTTATTTGCGCGTAAGTGAATGCAATGAATTCAACAGGAATTCAAACTTGGCTCCCCGATTTCTCGTTCCGAGCCGATATCCACTGGACCACAACACACATCCCAAAGTAGTAAAAGGAGTCCTTAAAAAGTTTTTCTGTGTCTGGTCTATTCCCCATTTTATGAAAACTATCTTCATAAGAAGAAACTGAACAAACAAAATATGACATTATCACTACAGTTATTTTTGATTTATAAAAAAATTTCATTTACACTATCTGCTTTCTTCTTTTTCTTTACTGTTATTGTGGATGAACTAAATATTTTTACAAGGTCAAATTTTTGCCCTTCCAGCCACCCACAGCTTTAAAACAAATTCTGCTTATTATATTGCATCAGCAGTTTTCTGCCTGAGTTTCTGCTAAAAGAAGTTGTCATTATTTATATTATTCAGACAAATGTCCTCATCTCACAAGTTTTCAGCTGTTAAACAATCAAGGCTTTTACAAGTCAATTCACAGAATTTCAAAATAAACCCTTTATTTAAACTACAAGAGAGGTTTGTTCTCATTCTGCTCTCCATGTTTTGAGATATCTTGTTCTTTTAAGTACTTTTAAGTATTACAACCTGAAAAGGGATTGACCTCATCATGCTATTTGTCCAAGAGACAATAGTGCTGCTATAGCTGAAGTACATATGATACCTTTACAACCCTAATAGTTTCTAGTGACAGAGAAATGAATAAATAAAAATGAATAATAAGAAGACCAAAATTCTCCATCACTAAAAGTAGACAGATAATAAAATTGCCAGACAAACAAATCCATGATTTGACCAACCAATTGAAAAGCTTTCATAACCAGGATGTAAGACAATAAAGAAAGAAATAATAACAAGGAGACTAAAATTTTATCAGTTTCTAAAAATAGATAGTTTAACTAGCCAATCAAAATAGATAGTTTAACTAGCCAATCAAAAAGCATTCACAACCAGAATATAGGCTGCAAGCCAAGGAGAAGCAGAGTGCTGTTTTCAAAGTGGGTCTATAGATGTATATATGAACAAATAAAAAAATCAACCAAAATCAGTAAATTAATTTTGTCTACTCTGTTGTGGTCATTGTAACCTAACTAGAGATGAAATGTGAAATTTGCATGAATTGCTGGTGACCTTAGAGTGCTACACTATACTGTTACATTTGAAAACATATACCTTCCTTCATCCACATTTTTAAGGAGGTGGCTACTACATTTAGATACATACATCATCATCATCATTACCATTGTTTAACGTCTGTTACCATGCTAGCATGGGTTGGACAGGGTTTTCTTGATTACTTTTTTTCAGGTCGCCCAATTTCTTAATTCCTCTGATGATTTTTTATCTCCAAGACTGACATTATACATCCACCATACCATTTGTAAGCCATAGATAGCTTTCCTTTTATTTTATGCAAAAAAAATACTTGAGATATTAGAAGAGGCAAAAGTTCTCTAAATTTTTTCCACTCTGATCCCATTGAACTTGCGACATATATATTTACTTCTTCCCAGACTATCCCTCTCTCTCTCTCTCTCTCTCTCTAAACTTATTTATAAATGGAACTTTGTCTGTGTGTGTGTGTGTGTGTGTGTGTGTGTGTATGTGTGTGTGTCCGTTACCTATAGATTCCGAAACGGCTGAACCGATTTTCTTGAAAATTTACACAGTTGTACTATAAGCGTCTGCGAGTGTTCTTAGCTAGGTTTTGTGTCGAGGTACCCCCGATAAATATCAAAAATCGATAATCAAAAAAATTGGGTTAAAGAAGGAGTGGTCCGATTTTAATCAAATTTGATACACTCATAGACAAAGACAGAAGAAACGATATTCAGAAGTTTCAAGATTGCAGTTCTTACAATAATGCAGAAAATCAATAATATATATCTGTATATAAAAGGTAAGATGTTTGTGTGTGTGCCTGTTTATCTGCCTGTATGTCTGTATTTTTTCAGCCCTTTTATTTTAGTTTTTGCTTTGGGTTTGGCTCTAAGTAGGTATAATTATAGTTCTTAGTCTCAGCCATGATACCATTTACTCAGAGGACGTATTTAGCCTTCAAAATTTAGTTTACGATGAAAAAAACTTATTTGATATCGATAGCAGGAAATCAAAATTTGATTTACATCCATTCATTTTTCTTTCAGTTTACGGTTTCGCTTTAACTGGAAACAACTATTGCTTTTTAGTCTTTCGTGCCAATGTCCAAAGAGTCTGAGCTCCGGGAGCATGGATTAGTTTTAAAGCTTTCATTACACCCAAGCAATGCCAGGCTATACTGCTAGTATATATATATATATATATTGTTTAATATTTAATTTTTGGTCAAAATAAGGTTAGACCAGTATACATTTGTATTAAAAAGTGTTTGATACAATTATATTGTAGAACTTTTGAATATTTTCTATTTTTAAGCGAGTTATTTCACTACCCAGGTTTCTACAAAAAAATGGCAAATAGTAAAATCAGTTATTAAAAATTAGCTGAAGACACCACACATGGTAGAAACCTAGGTAGGGAAATAACTCGTTTAAAAATAGAAAAAAATTAATATATATATTTATATCCCATAGGCATCAGGACTTTTTACACTTGAATTTTTGAAACTTCAACTTTCCCCTTATCCTTCTGTATTATGATATTATCTATATAAAGATTTATTTTGTATTTACTGACACTCTGTGCATTTTCTTTTAATCATTACATGAGGCCAATATAAATCCAAATCAATTATACAAATATATTGTGGGAATAGACATTGTTTTAAGATAAACAACTCATCCACAATTGATAACCTCCCAAGTAGCATAAGGTTATAGGATACATGATGTGACAAGTTCTTATTCACTCTATTTCAACTCTGTCTGAGTCTCTATTATTTGGTCCCAAGTATCATAAGGTTAGAGGATACATGATGTGACAAGTTCTTACTCACTCTATTTCAACTCTGTCTGAGTCTCTATTATTTGGTCCAGGGATTGAACTCAGGATCGGTCTTCCTGTTTATTCTCATCAAAATTCACAAACAAATGCTTACATCTTTTAGTCTATCGTGGACTGAGCATGTGAGCAATGATGAGCTTTTGGAAAGGATGTAAACAAAAAGGAAATTAACATTAGCATCAGGAAGAGACAACTAAAGTTCCTGGG
The DNA here is from genome assembly GCA_037127315.1 of Ascarosepion bandense. NCBI lineage: Eukaryota > Metazoa > Mollusca > Cephalopoda > Sepiida > Sepiidae > Ascarosepion > Ascarosepion bandense. The sequence goes on from JBBBDQ010000443.1 coordinate 902,027, forward strand.
ACATGCAATAAGGAAGTGAGGCTTGGAGAACCTGATACTAACAGGACAGATAGAGGGAAAAAGAGACAGAGGAAAGCAGCAGATAACATATTTGAAGGGCCTGTGCAGGTGGATGACAGAACAGGGGTTGCGAGATGTTACCGGAGGAAGTGTGCTCAGAGCCAACAGTAATAGGGAGATGTGGAAGGCTATGATCGCCTATGTCCTGAAAGAACAAGGCACATAGAAGAAGAAGTCTATTGTAGTTCCACCCAAGTAGTACTAAAAAGAACAAGATGTCCCTACACATGAACTGCAGGACAAGAACAATCTGCATTAGTTACATTGTTCAGACTGTTGTCCACATCTTTGTTGGCATATTTACAACCTTTCAGCCATTGTACACTCTGACCTTCTTCAGATGATTGGAATTTTGAACTGAAGGACACATTAGTTTTGTCCTCAAGGATACAAAGCCTAGTGGGTAAAAGCATTGGTTGGATTCAGTGACTTCACCCAAGGAGTTGTGGTTACAGTGGTGGTAAACAAAAATGTCAGAGAGTTGATTTTGAAGCTATAGGGAGATGGTTAATGTTTAGTAATTTGGCCTTGTGTCATACATAACTGAACACCCTACAGCTTAGAATTTTTATTCATAATTATTAGAAGGTTTTCATCAGAAGCTTGGAATGTATGGATTTGAGGAAGAATAACAGTATACATTTTGCATGTTAAAATAGAAATTTATTCATAGAAAAGGATAACATGAATTGTATAAGTTAATGTTCAATGAGAAAGTTAAAGGTATCAAGAGTTCAAATAATTACAACACCTCAGAAATATAGACCAGAACAATCTAGTCTCATAGATTAAATAAAGGGTTCAGTTTGAAATTCTTTGAAGGATGCCCAGGTTGAGAGACATCTGAAGAAGACCAGAAAATGCAACAGTTGAAATGTTGTGTTAACAGCATCAAGGATGAGAGAATTGTAAATAATGTAAATATTGCATCAAGAAACTTAGTTGAGAATTCATCTGGACATTCAGGCAAACATATTTCAAGTCCAGTTTCAAATTAAACATTGCAGTTCATACAACTCTAGCGATCATGTGTGAAACTCTGCTTTTATAAATGACTAGAGAAAGAATTGATTTGTTTTCTCTTAGTCTTTTACTTTTGGAAATTTGTCAGATTGAAGTGTACACTGATTACACTAATGTTTTCATTAGTAAATAAGATGGACAAATCCCCAAGTTTCATTTATGCAAAGGAAGATGATTAGCATAATGATATTCCTACTCTATATTTCTACATATTTGGTCTCCTATCATATTATAAAGCTTAACAACCCCAAGAATAATAAGTGTTTGCTTTTTAGGTTAACAGCAGATACACCTTATAGACCAACATATATAAACATGCATGCACATATACACATCAACATGCAAATATATACACATTATATATACACACACAGGAATATATGTAGATACACATTATACATACAAACATACACAGTTACACCTTACGTATACACACATACACAGATACACCTTACGTATACACACATACACAGATACACCTTACGTATACACACATACACAGATACACCTTAAACATACATGCATACAAAATGAGAAATTGAAGAACCGGGTTCAAATTCCAATTGAATTCATTGCATTTCCTAACACACAAATACCCTTGAGAAAGATATTTATTAATCTGTCACTTCTCCCTTCGGCTATGGGTTAAATAGCAGGTCAGATTGAGTTCTGCAGCCTTGGTCGGCAGCCAGTCTACCGCAGAAAGTAATGGTAACCTACTGTGAGAAAATCCTCTGCCTAGTCAGTCATGTCTCTTTCAAGACAGGATCACCCAAGTGGGTATCAAGTAAGGCACTTAATTGACTGACTGACACTTTGCAAACACACACACATATACAAACACATGCATGCACATATGCATACAAATATACACGGATACATCTTATACATATACATATATACACAGATGCTCCTGACATACATACACACAGACAGGGCCGTAGCTGATGCTAAAAAAACACAGGGCACAGAGAAAATTGCCCGGATTTATTAGTTGACAATGTGATGACGTCATCAGTGTCATCCGTTTCCAGAAACTATGATTTTTGCAGATTTTTTCAGCTATTCAAATGGAAATTAGGCACAGAACGTGAACAAAAGCAGGAAATCGGGTTCAAACTTTCTGAGTATAACCAGTCTTTTCTCCCAAAATTAATAAGTAAACAAACAGATTTTTACTGCGTTCATTTGGATGTTTTCTTTGTTTTTCTTTCTTTCCTCCTTTCTTTCTTTCTTTCTTTCTTTCTTTCTTTCTTTCTTCATGAATTGTTTAGTTTGATTTCTGACAAAGACATTTTTCCTTGCCCGGATTTTCACTATGATTGCACGGATCGGCCCGGACCCGTGCCCGGTGTGCCCAGTAGTTAGATACGGCCATGCACACAGATACATCTTATGCACATATGCGCACAAATATACAAATACACCTTGCACACCTTGTATGAGAGAGCTTAGAGATACAAAATGGTAGAAAATATATTTTATTACATTTATTTTACCTGTATTGTGTACAAGGACTTTCCAGAATGTATCCCTCCATTTTTAATATCTCAAGAACCAGTTGTATAATTTTTATGTAACTTGAAAATAAACTAGAGGATATTGCTGCTCTGTAAACAGACACTCTCTCATAAAGTTTCTCAGTCAGCAATGAAGAATAGTTTCTTCATGTCTGAGGAGTGTTCACATCATTTATATAATATTTTTTACAGTCTAGATTTGGTTTTCTGTGATTTCTAGTTTTTTTTTCCAAAGATTAAATCTGTAGACAAGATTATAAAGCATACAACAAAGTAACTGATAATGAGATTCACCATTTTCTCATAAGGGAACATTTAGCATTCATTGACTGAACAGCTAACATTACCATCAATAGAAATTTATAAAATCTTTCTCTTAAAAAAGTTTTTATGAAAATTGGCATCTCAAGTTCATTAACACTCATTGCTTTTTCTAGTATTGATTGGAGTTTCCTTCCTAAACTTTTGTTTTAGGTCCTATGGAGAGTAAGTATCTTGATTATATCTTTTTGTTTACTCCTAGTTACATGTTAGTTGCTGCTGCTGTTTGAAGACTTCTAGTGATATGTTTTTTGTTATTTGATAAAGTTCTTTATTCTCCATAGTGCTAATCTTTAAAATTTTTTTAAAGATTTTCTTCTGTAATGATTCAATAGCTGAAAGTAATTTTTAATGATTGTTGTGAAAAACAATTGTATGTAGCTGATATCTTGGACATTTATGAACAAGTTGGATATCATGAGATCCATATTAGAAGTCAAGATATAATGAGGCTATTCTAGAATATGACTCAAGTTCCCAGGTTATGTTGTGGTGCTGGTCAAAATTACTTCAAGTGCAGACTATCCTATATTCAATTTCCTTATTTCCTATACTGAATTAGTAAAAACTGATTCATACACCAAGGCAATGTCTCATCATTTTACAGTTCAAACTACCTCTAGTGCATATTATCATATATTTAATTTTCTTATTTTCTATACTAAAATTGTTAAAACTGATTCATACACCAAGGCAATGTCTCATCATTTTACAGTTCAAACTACCTCTAGTGCATATTATCATATATTTAATTTTCTTATTTTCTATACTAAAATTGTTAAAACTGATTCATACACCAAGGCAATGTCTCATCATTTTACAGTTCAAACTACCTCTAGTGCATACTATCATATATTTAATTTTCTTATTTTCTATACTAAAATTGTTAAAACTGATTCATACACCAATGTATTTGAAATGTTCAGAGCTTATTGAATCAACATTCTGCATTTTTAATGAAAATTTTTAATTTTTTTTAAAAAATCGGGTTATAGAAGGAGTGTCCGATTTTAATCAAATTTGATACACTCATAGACAAAGACATAAGAAACAATATTCAGAAGTTTCAAGATTGCAGTTCTTACAATAGTGCAGAAAATCGATAATATACATATATAAAAGGCAAGATGTTTGTGTGTGTGTGTCTGTTTATCTGTCTGTATGTCCTTTATACAAATCCACAATTTTTATCTGATTCTCACCAAACTTCAAAATTTGACTTACATCCATTCATTTTTCTTTCAGTCTACGGTTTTGCTTTAACTGGAAACAACTATTGCTTTTTAGTCTTTTGTGCCAACGTCCAAAGAGTCTGAGCTCTAGGACCATGGATTAGTTTGAGTATGTGTCATCATTATTCTCAATCCAATTTTGCATCATACTTTTTATTTTGGAAACGTCTATCTTAAATTCTACTTCTTGAAACACAAGGCAAATAATGTTGTTTTTTTTGGTTCAAGATCATTCTTATCCCAACTATGAATACCTATGCCATCAGCATAGCCCCCATCATCACTTGTAAACTGGTCTCTGTGTGAAAAACAGGAACTCTGTTTTTTCTATTGATAGATTTGTTTGGGATATGGTTATGTAATGTTTCAATGATTCATTTTTACATGTCAGCCTGAAAGAGGATTTTGTAGAATATTTTGAAAATCAGAAAGGAGATACTTGTGGGTTATCTGTTGACAATTTAAAAAAAAATTTTCTAAATTTTTCACAAATACGTTTCCATTACACCCTATGGTGTGCAGGGCAGTATTTTTACTGTTTCCGTAACAAACTGTTTTTTATAGGGCAGGGTTGTTAGCCCTGCGCTCAACCCCCAAACCTGGAGGAAGGTGATTTTCTAAGCGTAGCTTAGATGTGACACATGGCCAAAAGTAGAGGGTACCCAGTGAGGATTGAACTCACTACTCAGTGATAATGATTCTAGCAAGACAAGCTTGCTAACCATTACACCACGCCAAGGTGCCCTTTCACGAATACAGATGTGTAAAATATACTATTTATTTCTTAAATTATATTTATTTTTACAAATAACAAATATTAATCTTATTATTCCGGTGATATGAATGTGGTGATAGCCTGCAGGATAGCATTGAATTAGTTGACTCTGTTGGGTTGTTGCATTCTCTACATGAACTTGGTCAGGTAGGTCTGAAGAAGGTGTTGTACCGTTCCACTGTGATGTTTGTTTCTCCACTTTACTAATCCACATAAAAGTTTAATATTCTGAGTGCGGACTCTGGTATCTGCATCAGCGAATTTGTATCAATGATTAAACTTGAAATATTGGAAGCCAGCCTCCTTCAACTTGGTGGTCTTATACCCTAGCCAGCTTTGGGAGGTGAAAAATAGAAAGGAAAGAATATTAGAATAAGTGTGGAAGAACCTAAAGAAATCATTTTGAAGAGATCTAAGGCTATAATTTTGCTAATATTAAATAACTGAATAATTTCTAGACCTTCCATAGACAGAGAGAAAAAATACTAACACCTCACAATTAATATTCAGATTGACTTAGATTCTGGGAAATGATTAGTTTTTTAATCAATTTAGCCCAAGCAAGGCAATAAAACTATTAAAGCATAAGAAGTTACTCAGAATCAAATAAAATTAGAAGATTTTAGTGAGGAGAAAGGACAATAAAAGAACAGGTTTCAGAAATACAGAAGATGGCGATAATGCCACTAAGATGTAAGGGGTTACTGGGAGTGAAAGAGAATGAGAAGACTTTAGTGAGGAGAAAAGACAATAAAAGAACAGGTTTCAGGAAGACAGAAGATGGCAATAATGCCACTAAGATGTAAGGGGTTACTGGGAGTGAAAGAGAATGAGAAGACTTTAGTGAGGAGAAAAGACAATAAAAGAACAGGTTTCAGGAAGACAAAAGATGGCAATAATGCCACTAAGGTGTAAGGGGTTACTGGGAGTGAAAGAGAATGAGAAGACTTTAGTGAGGAGAAAGGACAATAAAAGAACAGGTTTCAGGAAGACAGAAGATGGCAATAATGCCACTAAGATGTCAGGGGTTACTGGGAGTGAAAGAGAATGAGAAGACTTTAGTGAGGAGAAAGGACAATAAAAGAACAGGTTTCAGGAAAACAGAAGATGGCAATAATGCCACTAAGATGTAAGGGGTTACTGGGAGTGAAAGAGAATGAGAAGACTTTAGTGAGGAGAAAAGACAATAAAAGAACAGGTTTCAGGAAAACAGAAGATGGCAATAATGCCACTAAGATGTAAGGGGTTACTGGGAGTGAAAGAGAATGAGAAGACTTTAGTGAGGAGAAAAGACAATAAAAGAACAGGTTTCAGGAAAACAGAAGATGGCGATAATGCCACTAAGATGTAAGGGGTTACTGAGAGTGAAAGAGAATGAGAAGACTTTAGTGAGGAGAAAAGACAATAAAAGAACTGGTTTCAGGAAAACAGAAGATGGCAATAATGCCACTAAGATGTAAGGGGTTACTGGGAGGGAAAGAGAATGAGAAGACTTTAGTGAGGAGAAAAGACAATAAAAGAACAGGTTTAAGGAAAACAGAAGATGGCAATAATGCCACTAAGATGTAAGGGGTTACTGGGAGGGAAAGAGAATGAGAAGACTTTAGTGAGGAGAAAAGTCAATAAAAGAACAGTTTTCAGGAAGACAGAAGATGGCAATAATGCCACTAAGATGTAAGGGGTTACTGGGAGTGAAAGAGAATGAGAAGACTTTAGTGAGGAGAAAAGACAATAAAAGAACAGGTTTCAGGAAAACAGAAGATGGCGATAATGCCACTAAGATGTAAGGGGTTACTGGGAGGGAAAGAGAATGAGAAGACGTTAGTGAGGAGAAAAGACAATAAAAGAACAGGTTTAAGGAAAACAGAAGATGGCAATAATGCCACTAAGATGTAAGGGGTTACTGGGAGTGAAAGAGAATGAGTAGACTTTAGTGAGGAGAAAAGACAATAAAAGAACAGGTTTCAGGAAGACAGAAGATGGCAATAATGCCACTAAGATGTAAGGGGTTACTGGGAGGGAAAGGGAATGAGAAGACGTTAATGAGGAGAAAGGACAATAAAAGAACAGGCTTCAGGAAGATAGAAGATGGCAATAATGCCACTAAGATGTAAGGGGTTACTGGGAGTGAAAGAGAATGAGAAGACTTTAGTGAGGAGAAAAGACAATAAAAGAACAGGTTTCAGGAAAACAGAAGATGGCGATAATGCCACTAAGATGTAAGGGGTTACTGGGAGTGAAAGAGAATGAGAAGACTTTAGTGAGGAGAAAAGACAATAAAAGAAAAGGTTTCAGGAAAACAGAAGATGGCAATAATGCCACTAAGATGTAAGGGGTTACTGGGAGTGAAAGAGAATGAGAAGACTTTAGTGAGGAGAAAAGACAATAAAAGAACAGGTTTCAGGAAGACAGAAGATGGCAATAATGCCACTAAGATGTAAGGGGTTACTGGGAGTGAAAGAGAATGAGAAGACTTTAGTGAGGAGAAAAGACAATAAAAGAACAGGTTTCAGGAAAACAGAAGATGGCGATAATGCCACTAAGATGTAAGGGGTTACTGGGAGGGAAAGAGAATGAGAGGATTTAGTGAGGAGAAAAGACAATAAAAGAACAGGTTTAAGGAAAACAGAAGATGGCAATAATGCCACTAAGATGTAAGGGGTTACTGGGAGTGAAAGAGAATGAGAAGACTTTAGTGAGGAGAAAAGACAATAAAAGAACAGGTTTCAGGAAGACAGAAGATGGCAATAATGCCACTAAGATGTAAGGGGTTACTGGGAGGGAAAGAGAATGAGAAGACGTTAATGAGGAGAAAGGACAATAAAAGAACAGGCTTCAGGAAGACAGAAGATGGCAATAATGCCACTAAGATGTAAGGGGTTACTGGGAGGGAAAGGGAATGAGAAGACGTTAATGAGGAGAAAGGACAATAAAAGAACAGGCTTCAGGAAGACAGAAGATGGCAATAATGCCACTAAGATGTAAGGGGTTACTGGGAGTGAAAGAGAATGAGAAGACTTTAGTGAGGAGAAAAGACAATAAAAGAACAGGTTTCAGGAAAACAGAAGATGGCGATAATGCCACTAAGATGTAAGGGGTTACTGGGAGTGAAAGTGAATGAGAAGACTTTAGTGAGGAGAAAAGACAATAAAAGAACAGGTTTCAGGAAAACAGAAGATGGCAATAATGCCACTAAGATGTAAGGGGTTACTGGGAGTGAAAGAGAATGAGAAGACTTTAGAGAGGAGAAAAGACAATAAAAGAACAGGTTTCGGGAAAACAGAAGATGGCAATAATGCCACTAAGATGTAAGGGGTTACTGGGAGTGAAAGAGAATGAGAAGACTTTAGTGAGGAGAAAAGACAATAAAAGAACAGGTTTCAGGAAAACAGAAGATGGCATTAATGCCACTAAGATGTGAGGGGTTACTGGGAGTGAAAGCGAATGAGAAGACTTTAGTGAGGAGAAAAGACAATAAAAGAACAGGTTTCAGGAAAACAGAAGATGGCAATAATGCCACTAAGATGTAAGGGGTTACTGGGAGGAAAAGAGAATGAGAAGACTTTAGTGAGGAGAAAAGACAATAAAAGAACAGGTTTCAGGTAAACAGAAGATGGCAATAATGCCACTAAGATGTAAGGGGTTACTGGGAGTGAAAGAGAATGAGAAGACTTTAGTGAGGAGAAAAGACAATAAAAGAACAGGTTTCAGGAAAACAGAAGATGGCAATAATGCCACTAAGATGTAAGGGGTTACTGGGTGTGAAAGAGAATGAGAAGACTTTAGTGAGGAGAAAAGACAATAAAAGAACAGGTTTCAGGAAAACAGAAGATGGCGATAATGCCACTAAGATGTAAGGGGTTACTGAGAGAGAAAGAGAATGAGAAGACTTTAGTGAGGAGAAAAGACAATAAAAGAACAGGTTTCAGGAAAACAGAAGATGGCAATAATGCCACTAAGATGTAAGGGGTTACTGGGAGGGAAAGAGAATGAGAAGACTTTAGTGAGGAGAAATGACAATAAAAGAACAGGTTTCAGGAAAACAGAAGATGGCAATAATGCCACTAAGATGTAAGGGGTTACTGGGAGTGAAAGAGAATGAGAAGACTTTAGTGAGGAGAAAAGACAATAAAAGAACAGGTTTCAGGAAAACAGAAGATGGCGATAATGCCACTAAGATGTAAGGGGTTACTGGGAGTGAAAGAGAATGAGAAGACTTTAGTGAGGAGAAAAGACAATAAAAGAACAGGTTTCAGGAAAACAGAAGATGGCAATAATGCCACTAAGATGTAAGGGGTTACTGGGAGGGAAAGAGAATGAGAAGACATTAGTGAGGAGAAAAGACAATAAAAGAACAGGTTTCAGGAAAACAGAAGATGGCAATAATGCCACTAAGATGTAAGGGGTTACTAGGAGGGAAAGAAAATGAGAAGACTTTAGTGAGGACAAAGGACAATAAAAGAACTGGTTTCAGGAAGACAGAAGATGGCAATAATGCCACTAAGATGTCAGGGGTTACTGGGAGGGAAAGAAAATGAGAAGACTTTAGTGAGGAGAAAAGACAATAAAAGAACAGGTTTAAGGAAAACAGAAGATGGCAATAATGCCACTAAGATGTAAGGGGTTACTAGGAGGGAAAGAAAATGAGAAGACTTTAGTGAGGACAAAGGACAATAAAAGAACAGGTTTCAGGAAGACAGAAGATGGCAATAATGCCACTAAGATGTCAGGGGTTACTGGGAGGGAAAGAGAATGAGAAGACTTTAGTGAGGAGAAAAGACAATAAAAGAACAGGTTTAAGGAAAACAGAAGATGGCAATAATGCCACTAAGATGTAAGGGGTTACTGGGAGGGAAAGACAATGAGAAGACTTTAGTGAGGAGAAAAGACAATAAAAGAACAGGTTTCAGGAAAACAGAAGATGGCAATAATGCCACTAAGATGTATGGGGTTACTGGGAGGGAAAGAGAATGAGAAGACTTTAGTGAGGAGAAAAGACAATAAAAGAACAGGTTTCAGGAAAACAGAAGATGGCAATAATGCCACTAAGATGTAAGGGGTTACTGGGAGGGAAAGAGAATGAGAAGACTTTAGTGAGGAGAAAAGACAATAAAAGAACAGGTTTCAGGAAGACAGAAGATGGCAATAATGCCACTAAGATGTAAGGGGTTACTGGGAGGGAAAGACAATGAGAAGACTTTAGTGAGGAGAAAGGACAATAAAAGAACAGGTTTCAGGAAAACAGAAGATGGCAATAATGCCACTAAGATGTACGGGGTTACTGGGAGTGAAAGAGAATGAGAAGACTTTAGTGAGGACAAAGGACAATAAAAGAACAGGTTTAAGGAAAACAGAAGATGGCAATAATGCCACTAAGATGTAAGGGGTTACTGGGAGGGAAAGAGAATGAGAAGACTTTAGTGAGGAGAAAAGACAATAAAAGAACTGGTTTCAGGAAGACAGAAGATGGCAATAATGCTACTAAGATGTAAGGGGTTACTGGGAGGGAAAGACAATGAGAAGACTTTAGTGAGGAGAAAGGACAATAAAAGAACAGGTTTCAGGAAAACAGAAGATGGCAATAATGCCACTAAGATGTACGGGGTTACTGGGAGTGAAAGAGAATGAGAAGACTTTAGTGAGGAGAAAGGACAATAAAAGAACAGGTTTAAGGAAAACAGAAGATGGCGATAATGCCACTGAGATGTAATGGGTTACTGGGAGGGAAAGAGAATGAGAAGACTTTAGTGAGGAGAAAAGACAATAAAAGAACAGGTTTAAGGAAAACAGAAGATGGCAATAATGCCACTAAGATGTAAGGGGTTACTGGGAGTGAAAGAGAATGAGAAGACTTTAGTGAGGAGAAAGGACAATAAAAGAACAGGTTTAAGGAAAACAGAAGATGACAATAATGCCACTAAGATGTAAGGGGTTACTGGGAGGGAAAGAGAATGAGAAGACTTTAGTGAGGAGAAAAGACAATAAAAGAACAGGTTTAAGGAAAACAGAAGATGGCAATAATGCCACTAAGATGTAAGGGGTTACTGGGAGGGAAAGAGAATGAGAAGACTTTAGTGAGGAGAAAGGACAATAAAAGAACAGGTTTAAGGAAAACAGAAGATGGCAATAATGCCACTAAGATGTAAGGGGTTACTGGGAGTGAAAGAGAATGAGAAGACTTTAGTGAGGAGAAAAGACAATAAAAGAACAGGTTTAAGGAAAACAGAAGATGGCAATAATGCCACTAAGATGTAAGGGTTTACTGGGAGTGAAAGAGAATGAGAAGACTTTAGTGAGGAGAAATGACAATAAAAGAACAGGTTTCAGGAAAACAGAAGATGGCAATAATGCCACTAAGATGTAAGGGGTTACTGGGAGGAAAGGAGAATGAGAAGACTAGTGAGGAGAAAAGACAATAAAAGAAACAGGTTTCAGGAAAACAGAAGATGGCGATAATGCCGAAGATGTAAGGGGTTACTGGGAGTGAAAGAGAATGAGAAGACTTTAGTGAGGAGAAAGACAATAAAAGAACAGGTTTCAGGAAAACAGAAGATGGCAATAATGCCACTAAGATGTAAGGGGTTACTGGGAGGGAAAGAGAATGAGAAGACATTAGTGAGGAGAAAAGACAATAAAAGAACAGGTTTCAGAAACAGAAGATGGCAATAATGCCACTAAGATGTAAGGGGTTACTAGAGGGAAAGAAAATGAGAAGACTTTAGTGAGGACAAAGGACAATAAAAGAACTGGTTTCAGGAAGAAGGGAAGATGGCAATAACAATGCCACTAAGATGTCAGGGGTTACTGGGAGGGAAAGAAAATGAGAAGACTTTAGTGAGGAGAAAAGACAATAAAAGAACAGGTTTAAGGAAAACACGAAGATGGCAATAATGCCACTAAGATGTAAGGGGTTACTAGGAGGGAAAGAAAATGGAGAAGACTTTAGTGAGGACAAAGGACAATAAAAGAACAGGTTTCAGGAAGACAGAAGATGGCAATAATGCCACTAAGATGTCAGGGGTTACTGGGAGGGAAAGAGAATGAGAAGACTTTAGTGAGGAGAAAAGACAATAAAAGAACAGGTTTAAGGAAAAACAGAAGATGGCAATAATGCCACTAAGATGTAAGGGGTTACTGGGAGGGAAAGACAAATGAGAAGACTCTTAGTGAGGAAAAGACAATAAAAGAACAGGTTTCAGGAACAGAAGATGGCAATAATGCCACCAAGATGTATGGTTACTGGGAGGGAAAGAGAATGAGAAGACTTTAGTGAGGAGGGAAAAGACAATAAAAGAACAGGTTTCAGGAAATAAAAGATGGCAATAATGCCACTAAGATGTAAAGGGTTACTGGGAGGGAAAGAGAATGAGAAGACTTTAGTGAGGAGAAAAGACAATAAAAGAACAGGTTTCAGGAAGACAGAAGATGGCAATAATGCCACTAAGATGTAAGGTTACTGGGAGGGAAAGAGCAATGAGAAGACTTTAGTGAGGAGAAAGGACACAAAAGAACAGGTTTTAGGAAAACAGAAGATGGCAATAATGCCACTAAGATGTACGGGGTTAATGGGAGTGGTGAGAATGAGAAGACTTTAGTGAGGACAAAGGACAATAAAAGAACAGTTTAAGGAAAACAGAAGATGGCAATAATGCCACTAAGATGTAAGGGTTACTGGGAGGGAAAGAGAATGAGAAGACTTGTTAGAGAAAAGACAACAAAAGAACTGTTTCAGGAAGACAGAAGATGGCAATAATGCTACTAAGATGTAAGGGGTTACTGGGAGGGAAAGACAATGAGAAGACTTTAGTGAGGAGAAAGGACAATAAAAGAACAGGTTTCAGGAAAACAGAAGATGGCAATAATGCCACTAAGATGTACGGGGTTACTGGGAGGAAAAGAGAATGAGAAGACTTTAGTGAGGAGAAAGGACAATAAAAGAACAGGTTTAAGGAAACAGAAGATGGCGATAATGCCACTGAGATGTAATGGCTACTGGGAGGAGAAAGAGAATGAGAAGACTTTAGAGGAGAAAAGACAATAAAAGAACAGGTTTCAGGAAAATAAGAAGACAGCAATAATGCCACCAAGATGTAAGGGGTTACTAAGAGAAAGAGAATGAGAAGACTTTAGTGAGGAGAAAGGACAATAAAAGAACAGGTTTAAGGAAAACAGAAGATGACAATAATGCCACTAAGATGTAAGGGGTTACTGAGGGAAAGAGAATGAGAAGACTTTAGTGAGGAGAAAAGACAATAAAAGAACAGGTTTAAGGAAACAGAAGATGGCAATATTGCCACTAAGATGTAAGGGGTTACTGGGAGGAAAGAGAATGAGAAGACTTCAGTGAGGAGAAAAGGACAATAAAAGAACAGGTTTAAGGAAAACAGATGGCAATAATGCCACTAAGATGTAAGGGTTACTGGGAGTGAAAGAGAATGAGAAGACTTTAGGAGAGAAAGACAATAAAAGAAAGGTTTAAGGAAAACAGAAGATGGCAATAATGCCACTAAGATGTAAGGGTTTACTGGGAGTGAAAGAGAATGAGAAGACTTTAGTGAGGAGAAAAGACAATAAAAGAACAGGTTTAAGGAAGACAGAAGATGGCGATAATGCCACTAAGATAAGGGGTTATTGGGAGTGAAAAAGAATGAGAAGACTTTAGTGAGGAGAAAAGACAATAAAAGAACAGGTTTAAGGAAAACAGAAGATGGCGATAATGCCACTAAGATGTAAGGGGTTACTGGGAGGGAAAGAGAATGAGAAGACTTTAGTGAGGAGAAAAGACAATAAAAGAACAGGTTTAAGGAAAACAGAAGACGGCGATAATGCCACTAAGATGTAAGGAGTTACTGGGAGGGAAAGAGAATGAGAAGACTTTAGTGAGGAGAAAGGACAATAAAAGAACAGGTTTCAGGAAAACAGAAGATGGCAATAATGCCACTAAGATGTATGGGGTTACTGGGAGGGAAAGAGAATGAGAAGACTTTAGTGAGGAGAAAAGACAATAAAAGAACAGGTTTAAGGAAAACAGAAGATGGCGATAATGCCACTAAGATGTAAGTGGTTACTGGGAGGGAAAGAGAATGAGAAGACTTTAGTGAGGAGAAAAGACAATAAAAGAACAGGTTTAAGGAAAACAGAAGATGGCGATAATGCCACTAAGATGTAAGGGGTTACTGGGAGGGAAAGAGAATGAGAAGACATTAGTGAGGAGAAAGGACAATAAAAGAACAGGTTTAAGGAAAACAGAAGATGGCAATAATGCCACTAAGATGTATGGGGTTACTGGGAGGGAAAGAGAATGAGAAGACTTTAGTGAGGAGAAAAGACAATAAAAGAACAGGTTTCAGGAAAACAGAAGATGGCAATAATGCCACTAAGATGTAAGGGGTTACTGGGAGGGAAAGAGAATGAGAAGACTTTAGTGAGGAGAAAGGACAATAAAAGAACAGGTTTAAGGAAAACAGAAGATGGCGATAATGCCACTAAGATGTAAGGGGTTACTGGGAGTGAAAGAGAATGAGAAGACTTTAGTGAGGAGAAAAGAAAATAAAAGAACAGGTTTAAGGAAAACAGAAGATGGCAATAATGCCACTAAGATGTAAGGGGTTACTGGGAGGGAAAGAGAATGAGAAGACTTTAGTGAGGAGAAAGGACAATAAAAGAACAGGTTTCAGGAAAACAGAAGATGGCAATAATGCCACTAATATGTAAGGGGTTACTGGGAGTGAAAGAGAATGAGAAGACTTTAGTGAGGAGAAAAGACAATAAAAGAACAGGTTTCAGGAAAACAGAAGATGGCAATAATGCCACTAAGATGTAAGGGGTTACTGGGAGTGAAAGAGAATGAGAAGACTTTAGTGAGGAGAAAAGACAATAAAAGAACAGGTTTCAGGAAAACAGAAGATGGCGATAATGCCACTAAGATGTAAGGGGTTACTGAGAGTGAAAGAGAATGAGAAGACTTTAGTGAGGAGAAAAGACAATAAAAGAACTGGTTTCAGGAAAACAGAAGATGGCAATAATGCCACTAAGATGTAAGGGGTTACTGGGAGGGAAAGAGAATGAGAAGACTTTAGTGAGGAGAAAAGACAATAAAAGAAAAGGTTTCAGGAAAACAGAAGATGGCAATAATGCCACTAAGATGTAAGGGGTTACTGGGAGTGAAAGAGAATGAGAAGACTTTAGTGAGGAGAAAAGACAATAAAAGAACAGGTTTCAGGAAAACAGAAGATGGCGATAATGCCACTAAGATGTAAGGGGTTACTGAGAGTGAAAGAGAATGAGAAGACTTTAGTGAGGAGAAAAGACAATAAAAGAACAGGTTTCAGGAAAACAGAAGATGGCAATAATGCCACTAAGATGTAAGGGGTTAATGGGAGGGAAAGAGAATGAGAAGACTTTAGTGAGGAGAAATGACAATAAAAGAACAGGTTTCAGGAAAACAGAAGATGGCAATAATGCCACTAAGATGTAAGGGGTTACTGGGAGTGAAAGAGAATGAGAAGACTTTAGTGAGGAGAAAAGACAATAAAAGAACAGGTTTCAGGAAAACAGAAGATGGCGATAATTCCACTAAGATGTAAGGGGTTACTGGGAGTGAAAGAGAATGAGAAGACTTTAGTGAGGAGAAAAGACAATAAAAGAACAGGTTTCAGGAAAACAGAAGATGGCAATAATGCCACTAAGATGTAAGGGGTTACTGGGAGGGAAAGAGAATGAGAAGACTTTAGTGAGGAGAAAAGACAATAAAAGAACAGGTTTCAGGAAAACAGAAGATGGCAATAATGCCACTAAGATGTAAGGGGTTACTAGGAGGGAAAGAAAATGAGAAGACTTTAGTGAGGACAAAGGACAATAAAAGAACAGGTTTCAGGAAGACAGAAGATGGCAATAATGCCACTAAGATGTCAGGGGTTACTGGGAGGGAAAGAAAATGAGAAGACTTTAGTGAGGAGAAAAGACAATAAAAGAACAGGTTTAAGGAAAACAGAAGATGGCAATAATGCCACTAAGATGTAAGGGGTTACTAGGAGGGAAAGAAAATGAGAAGACTTTAGTGAGGACAAAGGACAATAAAAGAACAGGTTTCAGGAAGACAGAAGATGGCAATAATGCCACTAAGATGTCAGGGGTTACTGGGAGGGAAAGAGAATGAGAAGACTTTAGTGAGGAGAAAAGACAATAAAAGAACAGGTTTAAGGAAAACAGAAGATGGCAATAATGCCACTAAGATGTAAGGGGTTACTGGGAGGGAAAGACAATGAGAAGACTTTAGTGAGGAGAAAAGACAATAAAAGAACAGGTTTCAGGAAAACAGAAGATGGCAATAATGCCACTAAGATGTATGGGGTTACTGGGAGGGAAAGAGAATGAGAAGACTTTAGTGAGGAGAAAAGACAATAAAAGAACAGGTTTCAAGAAAACAGAAGATGGCAATAATGCCACTAAGATGTAAGGGGTTACTGGGAGGGAAAGAGAATGAGAAGACTTTAGTGAGGAGAAAAGACAATAAAAGAACAGGTTTCAGGAAGACAGAAGATGGCAATAATGCCACTAAGATGTAAGGGGTTACTGGGAGGGAAAGACAATGAGAAGACTTTAGTGAGGAGAAAGGACAATAAAAGAACAGGTTTCAGGAAAACAGAAGATGGCAATAATGCCACTAAGATGTACGGGGTTACTGGGAGTGAAAGAGAATGAGAAGACTTTAGTGAGGAGAAAGGACAATAAAAGAACAGGTTTAAGGAAAACAGAAGATGGCAATAATGCCACTAAGATGTAAGGGGTTACTGGGAGGGAAAGAGAATGAGAAGACTTTAGTGAGGAGAAAAGACAATAAAAGAACAGGTTTAAGGAAAACAGAAGATGGCAATAATGCCACTAAGATGTAAGGGGTTACTGGGAGGGAAAGAGAATGAGAAGACTTTAGTGAGGAGAAAGGACAATAAAAGAACAGGTTTAAGGAAAACAGAAGATGGCGATAATGCCACTAAGATGTAAGGGGTTACTGGGAGTGAAAGAGAATGAGAAGACTTTAGTGAGGAGAAAAGACAATAAAAGAACAGGTTTAAGGAAAACAGAAGATGGCAATAATGCCACTAAGATGTAAGGGGTTACTGGGAGTGAAAGAGAATGAGAAGACTTTAGTGAGGAGAAAAGACAATAAAAGAACAGGTTTAAGGAAGACAGAAGATGGCGATAATGCCACTAAGATGTAAGGGGTTATTGGGAGTGAAAGAGAATGAGAAGACTTTAGTGAGGAGAAAAGACAATAAAAGAACAGGTTTAAGGAAAACAGAAGATGGCGATAATACCACTAAGATGTAAGGGGTTACTGGGAGGGAAAGAGAATGAGAAGACTTTAGTGAGGAGAAAAGACAATAAAAGAACAGGTTTAAGGAAAACAGAAGATGGCGATAATGCCACTAAGATGTAAGGGGTTACTGGGAGGGAAAGAGAATGAGAAGACTTTAGTGAGGAGAAAGGACAATAAAAGAACAGGTTTCAGGAAAACAGAAGATGGCAATAATGCCACTAAGATGTATGGGGTTACTGGGAGGGAAAGAGAATGAGAAGACTTTAGTGAGGAGAAAAGACAATAAAAGAACAGGTTTAAGGAAAACAGAAGATGGCGATAATGCCACTAAGATGTAAGGGGTTACTGGGAGGGAAAGAGAATGAGAAGACTTTAGTGAGGAGAAAAGACAATAAAAGAACAGGTTTAAGGAAAACAGAAGATGGCGATAATGCCACTAAGATGTAAGGGGTTACTGGGAGGGAAAGAGAATGAGAAGACATTAGTGAGGAGAAAGGACAATAAAAGAACAGGTTTAAGGAAAACAGAAGATGGCAATAATGCCACTAAGATGTATGGGGTTACTGGGAGGGAAAGAGAATGAGAAGACTTTAGTGAGGAGAAAAGACAATAAAAGAACAGGTTTAAGGAAAACAGAAGATGGCAATAATGCCACTAAGATGTAAGGGGTTACTGGGAGGGAAAGAGAATGAGAAGACTTTAGTGAGGAGAAAGGACAATAAAAGAACAGGTTTCAGGAAAACAGAAGATGGCGATAATGCCACTAAGATGTCAGGGGTTACTGGGAGGGAAAGAGTATGAGAAGACTTTAGTGAGGAGAAAAGACAATAAAAGAACAGGTTTCAGGAAAACAGAAGATGGCAATAATGCCACTAAGATGTAAGGGGTTACTGGGAGGGAAAGAGAATGAGAAGACTTTAGTGAGGAGAAATGACAATAAAAGAACAGTTTTGAGGAAGACAGAAGATGGCAATAACGCCACTAAGATGTAAGGGGTTACTGGGAGTGAAAGAGAATGAGAAGACTTTAGGGAGGAAAAAGGACAATAAAAGAACAGGTTTCAGGAAGACAGAAGGTGGCAATAATGCCACTAAGATGTCAGGGGTTACTGGGAGTGAAAGAGAATGAGAAGACTTTAGTGAGGAGAAAGGACAATAAAAGAACAGGTTTCAGGAAGACAGAAGATGGCAATAATGCCACTAAGATGTCAGGGGTTACTGTGAGTGAAAGAGAATGAGAAGACTTTAGTGAGGAGAAACGACAATAAAAGAACAGGTTTCAGGAAAACAGAAGATGGCGATAATGCCACTAAGATGTAAGGGGTTACTGGGAGGGAAAGAGTATGAGAAGACTTTAGTGAAGGAGAAAAGACAATAAAAGAACAGGTTTCAGGAAAACAGAACATGGCAATAATGCCACTAAGATGTAAGGGGTTACTGGGATGGAAAGAGAATGAGAAGACTTTAGTGAGGAGAAATGACAATAAAAGAACAGTTTTGAGGAATACAGAAGATGGCAATAACGCCACTAAGATGTAAGGGGTTACTGGGAGGGAAAGAGAATGAGAAGACTTTAGGGAGGAAAAAGGACAATAAAAGAACAGGTTTCAGGAAGACAGAAGGTGGCAATAATGCCACTAAGATGTCAGGGGTTACTGGGAGTGAAAGAGAATGAGAAGACTTTAGTGAGGAGAAAGGACAATAAAAGAACAGGTTTCAGGAAGACAGAAGATGGCAATAATGCCACTAAGATGTAAGGGGTTACTGGGAGTGAAAGAGAATGAGAAGACTTTAGTGAGGAGAAAGGACAATAAAAGAACAGGTTTCATGAAGACAGAAGATGGCAATAATGCCACTAAGATGTAAGGGGTTACTGGGAGTGAAAGAGAATGAGAAGACTTTAGTGAGGAGAAAGGACAATAAAAGAACAGGTTTCATGAAGACAAAAGATGGCAATAATGCCACTAAGATGTCAGGGGTTACTGGGAGTGAAAGAGAATGAGAAGACTTTAGTGAGGAGAAAGAAACAATAAAAGAAGAGGTTTCAGAAAGACAGAAGATGGCAATAATGCCACTAAGATGTAAGGGGTTACTGGGAGTGAAAGAGAATGAGAAGACTTTAGTGAGGAGAAAGGACAATAAAAGAACAGGTTTCATGAAGACAGAAGATGGCAATAATGCCACTAAGATGTAAGGGGTTACTGGGAGTGGAAGAGAATGAGAAGACTTTAGTGAGGAGAAAGGACAATAAAAGAACAGGTTTCATGAAGACAAAAGATGGCAATAATGCCACTAAGATGTAAGGGGTTACTGGGAGGGAAAGAGTATGAGAAGACTTTAGTGAGGAGAAAAGACAATAAAAGAACAGGTTTCAGGAAAACAGAAGATGGCAATAATGCCACTAAGATGTAAGGGGTTACTGGGAGTGAAAGAGAATGAGAAGACTTTAGTGAGGAGAAAGAAACAATAAAAGAAGAGGTTTCAGAAAGACTGAAGATGACAATAATTCAACTAAGATGTAAGAGGTTACTTGGAATAAAACAGAATGAGAAAACGTTAGTGAGAAGAAAGGGCAATAAGCGAATGGTTTTCGGGAAGATAGAACATGCTTATTGATGTTGTATTCAAATTTTTCAAGATCATATTTGAGAGGAAAGCTGAAAGAGAGTTTCAGAGGTGAGAAGTGTGAGAAAAGGAACTATTAGAATAGCACTTATGTTTACATCTAGCTATTTCCACAGTAAAATAAAGCGACCTAATTGCTGGTCTGGTACTGCACTTAAATTCATGAAACCGAGATACCATGAGAACAACTGATATGAAGCTATTGATAGAAGTTACTTAGTTACTAATTGTCTTCATGTTCACAGGAAATAATAAAAAAGGAACTGCAATTTCCAATTTTCTTCTTTCACTTTTCTATCCGCCATTTTGTTACTAGTTTTATTTCTTTCTAGATATTTGTCTATAAATCATATATACATTTAATGTTTTTTTCCTATATAAAAACTATTGTTCTAATCAAAATTAATTGGCTGTCAACAACTTCATTTCACTTCATATCTTCCCCCTTTCCTTGCTTTTGTTTTTCTTATTCCTTTTCATTTTTTCCCTTTTTCTCTTTCTTTTTCATACTATTTTTCATTCTCTCTTTCTTCTCTTTTTCACTTTCCATTTTCTTTATTTCTTTTTTTCTTCTCTCATGCTATTCCTTTCTTTTCCCTTTTATTTCTCTTTTTCTAATTGTCTTCTCTCTTGCTAATTTACTAGGGTATTTATTTTCTCTCTTTCACTTGCCCTTTTCTTTTTTCCTTTCTCTTCACTCTTTTTCTTCTCTTACCTTTTTCCTTTTTTTCTCATTTCCCATTTTCTTTCTCTTTCCCCCACTCACTTATCTTAGTCTCTTTTCCGTTTCTTTTTCTCACTTTCCCTTTCCCCTTTCTTTTCCTTCGATCTTCCTCTTTTGCTTCTCTCTTACCCATGCTTTTATCTCTCTCTTCTTTTTCCTTTTCTCCTTTTCTTTCTTTATTTCCTCTTTCATTTTTCATTTTTCTTTCATTTTCATTTTCACTTCTCTCTTTCCCTTGTCTATTTCCCTTGCCGTTCTCTATTTTCTTTTTTTCCTTTTCCTTTTCTTTTGTCTATTTCCTGTCCACTTCCTCTTTCTTTATTCTTTCTCTTTTCTTTTTCCCCCTTTATCTTATCTTTTTTTTCCTTCTCTCATTCCTTTCCTCTTGTCTCTTTCCTGCCCACTTCCTCTTTCTTTACTCTTTCCCTTTCCTTTTTCCCTTTTATCTTATCTTTTTCTTTTTCCTTCTAGCATTCCTTTTCTTTTGTCTCTTTCCTGTCCACTTCCTCTTTCTTTACTCTTTCCCTTTCCTTTTTCCCTTTTATCTTATCTTTTTCTTTTTCCTTCTCTCATTCCTTTCCTCTTGTCTTTTCCTTTCTCTCTTTCACTTACCATTCTCTTTTTAACTTCTCTATTAACCTCTTTTTTTCACTTTCCTTTTGACCTTCATTTTCTTTTTCACTTTTTTATTCTCTCTTTCATTTTCTGTTCTTTTTTCTTTTTCTCATTTCCTTTTCATTCTCTCTTTTCTTTTTCTTCTCTCTTTCTTTTCTCTGTTTTACTTGGCACTGTCTCTTTGCTTTTCTCTTTTCTTTTTCTCTCTTATTCATCTCTTTTCTTTCCTTTATATCTTTCATTTTCCTTTTTTTACCTTTTCTCTTTTTTGGTTTCCCTTTTTCTTTCATATTTCTCCTTTCATTTCCACTTTATTTTCTTTTTACTTTCTGCCTCTCCCCTATTTTTAATGTACCCTTTTCTCTTTTCCTTTCCTTCTCAATTTCTCTTTTTTTTCTTTTACTTTCCATTCACTCTTTCTTTTCTCTTCTCTCTTTCACTTTTTCTTTTTTTCTTCCTGTTCCTTCTCTCTTTCCTCTTTTGCTCTCTCTTCCCCTTTACTTTCTCTCTCTCACTTTCACTTTTTTATTTCCCTTTTCCTTCTCTATTTCACTTTCAAGTTTCTCTCTCTCTCATTTTCCTTTTCTTTCTCAGTTTCCTTTCTCTCTTTTACTTTGCCTTTTTCACTTTCCTTTTCTTTTTCTCCACTCTTTCTCTCTCCTCTCTCGTTTCAATTTTTGTCACCTTTTTCTCTTAACATTTCAACTAACAAAATTTTTTGTTATTTCTAATAATGTTGTAACACACTGTTATTGACAAATTTGGCCAGTTTTATATATTTACTGTCTGGCATTTCAATTTCCATATTTTTGTTTTTTCCATACTTCTTTTCATTAGAGTTAAATTATTTCAGGGCTGCTGATGTATCAGAAACTACGAGACCCCCTACAGAAGGTAGCCGAAGAGAGTGACAAGAAATGACTACAAATAAATTGCAAGAAAACCGAATGCCTGGTCATCAGCAAAAAGAGCAGCCTAAAATGCCAAATACAGGTCGGGGATACTAAAATCAAGCAGGTACAAAAATTCAAATACCTGGGAAGTGTTATAACAGAAGATGGAAAGTGCGAGACAGATATCCGAAGGCGAATTGGCATGGCAAAGGAAGCATTCCAGAAGTTGAGTAAAGTATAAAGAAACAGGACAATTTTGCTAGAAACAAAGAAGAGAGTCCTGGATTGCTATGTGATGTCGGTTCTTCAATATGGCAGTGAATGTTGGACAATATCATCAAAGATCAAGGAAAAATATGAAGCAACTGAAATGTGGTTTTACAGAAGGATGCTGCGAATATCATGGATCGAGCATGTGAGCAATGATGAGGTTTTGGAAAGGATGGAAACGAAAAGGAAATTAATACTGAGTATCAGGAAGAGACAACTGAAGTTCCTCGGACATGCAATAAGAAAGGAGGGCTTGGAGAACCTGATACTAACAGGACAGATAGAGGGAAAAAGAGACAGAGGAAAGCAGCGGATAACATATTTGAAGGGCCTGTGCAGGTGGATGACAGAACGGGGGTTGTGCAGTGTTACCGGAGAAAGTGTGCTCAGAGCCACCAGGAATAGGGAGATGTGGAAGGCCATGATCGCCTATGTCCTGAAAGGACAGGGCACATAGAAGAAGTACTTATGAATCTGTCTAAGAGTATATTCATATATTTTGTGAATATCTATGCTGATGATACAGCTGTACATTGGTGCACCTCCTAAAGTCTAGATGGCTAGAGCTTGGCAGCTAATCTCTCTTCTAATCTAGCTTTAACAGCTCAGTTGAGGAAAAACTAGCTGGTCACATTCAATGCCTCAAAAATCAAACTAGTGATGTTCCATAATCACCGAGAAGACTATGAATTTTGCCTATTGCAATAAGTGCATGTTCTCTCATTGAGGCCACATTACAAGTGCCTTTTGGAACATCAGCTCAATCCAGACCTCAAGATAGATATAATACATTGCTAAAGATGCTACAGAAATGGTCGGTTTCCTGTACTGTTTGAGCAAGTATCTGATTCTTCCTACTATCCTCTAAATTTACAAGAGCCAGATCAAGCTGAAAATGAAGTACTGCTGTCATATTTTGGCAGGAGCTGCCCAGTCACAATGGTATCCAAAAGTATTTCTGCATCTTTGTATGTGATGGATTACTTTTCGTCCTAAAACCCCTTTTCCGCTAGTCTCTCACTGTTCTTTTGCTACTTCCATGGTAAGTATTAAAACAAACTACATTCCTTAGTCTCGCCAGTTTTAATTTTCGTGTCTAAGACAGGTCATGTCTTGCACATTGTTTCAAATCATCGTAATTACTTTTGTATTCCATTGGTGAGACATAGGTTTCACTTGAGCAGCTTTTCCCATGAACCACTGCTTTGAGAAACTAAAGTATGCAAATTGGAGAAGAGAGTTATCAGTGGTATTGTTCTGATTTCATATCCACAGTTATCATTTTAAACCCTCTAACTCTGTGAGGAATCTGTGCAGAAATCAATGAGAAAACATCCAGTTTGTTTCAACATAAGTCATGGCAATTCAGAGATAATAAAGATAAGGATGATCTGAAGAAACAATAAGAAACCACCCCCGATATCTTTCCTAAGAACTCATGCCAATTAAGACGTAATAAAGATAAGGAATTTGTGAAAAAAAAAAATCAAAAACAAAAACAAAAACAAAACAATGAGAATCCACTCCGTTATTTTCCCAAGACGTCGTGGCAATTCACAGGTAATAAAGAATAGAAATTTGAGGAGAAACCAACGAGAAACCAGCCCCTTATCTCCCCCCCCCCCAAAAAAAAAATCGTGGTAATTCACTGATAGTACAGCAATGGAATTTGTGGAGAAAACAACGAGAAACCAGACCCTTATCTCCCCACCCAAGAAAAAAATCGTGGTAATTCAGTGATAGTACAGAAAAGGAATTTGAGGGGAAACCAACGAGAAACCAGCCCCTTATATCCCACCCCCCAAAAAATCGTGGTAATTCACTGATAGTACAGAAAAGGAATTTGAGGAGAAACCAAAGAGAAACCAGCCCCTTATCTCCCCCCAACCAAAAAAAATCGTGGTAATTCAGTGATAGTACAGAAAAGGAATTTGAGGAGAAACCAACAAGAACCAGCCCCTTATTCCCCCCCCCCCCAAAAAAAAAATCGTGGTAATTCACTGATAGTACAGAAAAGGAATTTGAGGAGAAACCAGCCCCTTATCCCCCCACCCCTCAAAAAAAATCGTGGTAATTCACTGATAGTACAGAAAAGGAATTTGTGGAGAAACCAACGCGAAACCAGCCCCTTATCTCCACCCCCACCCCAAAAAAATCTTAGTAATTCACTGATAGTACAGAAAAGGAATTTGTGGAGAAACCAACGAGAAACCAGCCCCTTATCGCCACCCCCACCCCAAAAAAATCTTAGTAATTCACTGATAGTACAGAAAAGGAATTTGTGGAGAAACCAACGAGAAACCAGCCCCTTATCGCCACCCCCACCCCCCAAAAATCTTAGTAATTCACTGATAGTACAGAAAAGGAATTTGTGGAGAAACCAACGAGAAACCAGCCTCTTATCTCCACCCCCACCCAAAAAAATCGTGGTAATTCACTGATAGTAGAGAAAAGGAATTTGTGGAGAAACCAGCCCCTTATCCCCCCACCCCTAAAAAAAATCGTGGTAATTCACTGATAGTACAGAAAAGGAATTTGTGGAGAAACCAACGCGAAACCAGCCCCTTATCTCCACCCCCACCCCAAAAAAATCTTAGTAATTCACTGATAGTACAGAAAAGGAATTTGTGGAGAAACCAACGAGAAACCAGCCCCTTATCGCCACCCCCACCCCCCAAAAATCTTAGTAATTCACTGATAGTACAGAAAAGGAATTTGTGGAGAAACCAACGAGAAACCAGCCTCTTATTTCCACCCCCACCCAAAAAAATCTTAGTAATTCACTGATAGTACAGAAAAGGAATTTGAGGAGAAACCAATGAGAAACCACCCCGATATCTTTCCCAAGAAGTTATGTCAATTCAAAGATAATAAAGATGAGGAATTTGTGAAGAGAAGAATGAGAATCCAACCTGTTAACTTTTTCAAGAAGTCATTGCAATTCACAGATAATAAAGAAAAGGAATCTTTGGAGAAAGAAATGAGAAACTACCTCATTATCTTTCCTAAGAAGTCATGCAATTCACACATAAAACAGAAAAAGAATATGTGGAGAAAACAACTAGAATCCACCCCGTTCTCTTTTCCAGAAGGTCATACCAATTCAAAGATAATAAAGATAAGGAATTTCTGAAGAAAACAATGAAATTCAACTTCGTTTACTTTCCCAAGACGTCATGGCAATTCACACATCATAAAGAAATGAAATTTGTAGAGAAAACAACGAAAAAGCCACTGCGTTATCTTTCCCAAGAAGTCATGCCAATTCAGAGACAATAAAGATCAGCAATTTTCAAAGAAAACAATGAGAATCAACTTCGTTATCTTTCCCAAGACGTCATGGCAATTCACAAATAATAAAGAAAAGCAATTTGTGGAGAAACTAACGTGAAACCACTACATTATTTTTCCCAAGAAGTTATGGCAATTCACAAATAGTACAGGAAAGAAATTTGTGGAGAAACCAACGAGAAGTCAATCCTGTTATCTTTTCTCATTAGTCATGGCAATTCAAAAATAAAATGATGGGGAATTTTTGTAGAAAACAATGAGAAACCACCCCGGTATATTTCCTAAGATGTCATGCCAATTCAGACGTAATAAAGATAAAGAAATCTGTGAATTAATTCATGAGAATCCATTCCGTTTTCATTCCTAAGACGTTATGGCAATTTACAGATAGTAATAAAAAATTCTTTTAGAGAAACAAATAGAAACCACCCAGATATCTTTTCCAAGAAAAGGAATTTGTAGATAAACTAATGAGAAACCATCCCCTTATCTTTCCCAAGAAATCATGGCAATTCACAGATAGTACAGAAAAGATATTTGTGGAGAAACAACGAGAATCCACCACGATATCTTTCCCCAGAAGTCATGTCTATTCATACATAATAAAGATGAGGAATTTTTAAACAATGAGAATACACTCCATTCTCTTTCTCAAGACGTCATGGCAATTCACAGATAATAAAGAAAAGGAATTTGTGGAGAAACAACGAGAATCCATGTCAATATCTTTCTCAAGAAGAAATGTCAATTCACAGATAATAAAGATGAGGCATTTCTAAAGAAAACAATGAGAATCCACTTCGTTATCTTTCACAAGAAGTTATAGCCCTTCACAGATAAAAAAAATAAAATAAATTTGTGGAGAGATCAACGAGAAACCATCCCGATATCTTTCCCAAGAAGTTATGGAAATTCACAGATAACAAAGAAGAGCAATTTGTGGAGAAACTAACGAGAAACCTCTCCATTATCTTTCCCAAGACTTCATGGCAATTCACAGATAGTACCGGAAAAGAGTTTGTGGAGAAACCAACGAGAAACTACCCCGTTATCTTTCCCCATAAGTCATGGCAATTCAGAGATAATAAAGATAAGGAACTAGTGAAAAAGAACAATGAGAAACCATCCCCTTATCTTTCCCAACAAATCATGGCAAATTCACTGATTGTACAGAAAAGGAATTTGTGGAGAAAATCACGAGAAACATCACGATATCCTTCCCCAGATGTCATGTCAATTCAGAAATAATAAAGATGGGGATTTTAAAAAGAAAACAATGAGAATCCACTCCATTCTCTTTCCCAAGACGTCATGGCAATTCCCAAAAAATTAAGAAATGTATTTTGTGGAGAAAACAACGAGAGTCCCCGCCGTTCTCTTTCCCAAGAAGTCATGCCAATTCAGAGAGGATAATAATGAAGAATGTCTGAAGAAATCAATGAGAATCCACTCCGTTTTATTTCCCAAGACGCCATGGCAATTCACAAATAATAAAGAAATGTATTTTCTGGAGAAAATAACGAGAATCCACAATTTTATCTTTCCCAAGAGGTCATGCCAATTCAGAATTAATAAAGATAAGGAATTTGTGAAGAAAACACTGAGAATCCATTCCTTTATTTTTCCCAAGACGTCATAGTAATTTCCAGACAATAAAGAAAAGGAATTTGTTGAGAAAACAACAAGAAACAACCTTGTTATCATTCCCAAGGAGTAATGCCAGTTCAGAGAAAATAAAGAAAATGAATTTGTGAAGAAAACAACGAGAATCCGCCCCGTGATATTTCCCAGGAAGGCATAGCAATTTACAGATAGAAAAGAAAATAAATACGTGGAGAAAAAAAGCAAGAAACCACCCTGTTATCTTTTCCAAGAAGTCATTAAATTTTACAGATAATAATGAAAAGAAATTAATGGGAAGCCAACGAGAAAGCAACCCATTATTTTTCCCAAGAAGTCATGGCAATTTACAGATAATAAAGAAAAGGTATTTGTGGAGAAACAACGAAATTCCACCTCGTTATCTTTCCCAAGAAATCGTGGGAATTCACAGATAATAAAGAAGAGGAATTTGTGGAAAAACCAATGAGAAAGCAACCCATTATTTTCCCAAGAGGTCATGCCAATTTACAGATAATAAAGAAAGGGCATTCGTAGAGAAACAACAAACTTCCACCTTGTTATCTTTTCCAAGAAGTCGTGGGAATTCACAGATAATAAAAAAGTGAAATTTGTAGAGAAACCAACGAGAAAGCAACCAATTATTTTTTCCAAGAAGTCATGGCAATTTACAGATAATCAAGAAAAGGTATTTGTAGAGAAACAACGAAATTCCACCTTGTTATCTTTCCCAAGGAATCATGGG
The DNA here is from genome assembly GCA_037127315.1 of Ascarosepion bandense. Taxonomy (NCBI): domain Eukaryota; kingdom Metazoa; phylum Mollusca; class Cephalopoda; order Sepiida; family Sepiidae; genus Ascarosepion; species Ascarosepion bandense. Next base: position 930,059 of record JBBBDQ010000443.1, read on the forward strand.
AATTCACAGATAATAAAGAAGAGGAATTTGTGGAAAAACCAATGAGAAAGCAACGCATTATTTTTCCCAAGAAGTCATGGCAATTTACAGATAACAAAGAAAAGGTATTTGTAGAGAAACAACGAAATTCCAACCTGTAATCTTTACCAAGAAGTCGTAGGAATTCACAGATAATAAAAAAGAGGAATTTGTGGAAACACAACGAGAAAGCAACGCATTATTTTTCCCAAGAAGTCATGGCAATTTACAGATAATAAAGAAAAGGTATTTGTAGAGAAACAACGAAATTCCACCTCGTTGTCTTTCCCAAGAAGTCGTGGAAATTCACAGATCATAAAGAAGAGGAATTTATGGAAAAACCAACGAGAAAGCAACCCATAATTTTTTACCACTATGCCATAGTAATTCATGCATAATACAGAAAAGTAAACAGTGGAGAGTGTAACTGGAAATCCCTTCCCTGTCTTTCCTGGAAAATCATGGCAATTTGCAGATAATAAAGAAAAGGAATCCGTGGAGAAAGCAACGTGAAACGACTCCATTATTTTTCCCAATAAATCATTGCATTTCACACATAATACAGAAAAGGAATCTGTTAGGAAGACAACAGAAAACCACGTCATTATTTTTCTGGAAATCATAGTAAATCACATATAATAAAGAAAAAGTGTATGTGGAGAAAGCAAGGAGAAACCATCCTGTTATATTTCCCAGGAAGTGATGCCAATTCAAGATAATACAGAAAGGGATCTGTGGAGAAAGTAACTAAAAATCACCCCGTCATATCTCTTAAGAAGTCATGGCAATGCAAAGATAATAAAGAAAAGGAATCTGTGAAGAAAGCAAGAAACTACTCCATTATCTTTACTACGAAGACATGGCAATTTAAAGGTAATAACGAAAACGTATCTGTGGAGAAGGCAAGAAACTACTCCATTATCTTTACTACGAAGTCATGGCTGTGCAAAGATAATAAAGAAAAGGTATCTGTGGAGAAAGCAAGAAACTACTCCATTATCTTTACTACGAAGACATGGCTGTGCAAAGATAATAAAGAAAAGGAATCTGTGAAGAAAGCAAGAAACTACTCCATTATCTTTACTACGAAGACATGGCTGTGCAAAGATAATAAAGAAAAGGAATCTGTGAAGAAAGCAAGAAACTACTCCATTATCTTTACTACGAAGACATGGCTGTGCAAAGATAATAAAGAAAAGGAATCTGTGAAGAAAGCAAGAAACTACTCCATTATCTTTACTACGAAGACATGGCAATTTAAAGGTAATAACGAAAACGTATCTGTGGAGAAGGCAAGAAACTACTCCATTATCTTTACTACGAAGTCATGGCTGTGCAAAGATAATAAAGAAAAGGTATCTGTGGAGAAAGCAAGAAACTACTCCATTATCTTTACTACGAAGACATGGCTGTGCAAAGATAATAAAGAAAAGGAATCTGTGAAGAAAGCAAGAAACTACTCCATTATCTTTACTACGAAGACATGGCTGTGCAAAGATAATAAAGAAAAGGAATCTGTGAAGAAAGCAAGAAACTACTCCATTATCTTTACTACGAAGACATGGCTGTGCAAAGATAATAAAGAAAAGGTATCTGTGGAGAAAGCAAGAAACTACTCCATTATCTTTACTACGAAGACATGGCTGTGCAAAGATAATAAAGAAAAGGTATCTGTGGAGAAAGCAAGAAACTACTCCATTATCTTTACTACGAAGACATGGCTGTGCAAAGATAATAAAGAAAAGGAATCTGTGAAGAAAGCAAGAAACTACTCCATTATCTTTACTACGAAGACATGGCTGTGCAAAGATAATAAAGAAAAGGAATCTGTGAAGAAAGCAAGAAACTACTCCATTATCTTTACTACGAAGACATGGCTGTGCAAAGATAATAAAGAAAAGGTATCTGTGGAGAAAGCAAGAAACTACTCCATTATCTTTACTACGAAGACATGGCTGTGCAAAGATAATAAAGAAAAGGAATCTGTGAAGAAAGCAAGAAACTACTCCATTATCTTTACTACGAAGACATGGCTGTGCAAAGATAATAAAGAAAAGGAATCTGTGAAGAAAGCAAGAAACTACTCCATTATCTTTACTACGAAGACATGGCTGTGCAAAGATAATAAAGAAAAGGTATCTGTGGAGAAAGCAAGAAACTACTCCATTATCTTTACTACGAAGACATGGCTGTGCAAAGATAATAAAGAAAAGGAATCTGTGAAGAAAGCAAGAAACTACTCCATTATCTTTACTACGAAGACATGGCAATTTAAAGGTAATAACGAAAACGTATCTGTGGAGAAGGCAAGAAACTACTCCATTATCTTTACTACGAAGTCATGGCAACTCACACATAATACAGTAAAAGAATCTATGGAACAATTCTCAGATAATAAAGAAAAGGTATCTGTGGAGAAAGCAAGAAACTACTCCATTATCTTTACTACGAAGACATGGCTGTGCAAAGATAATAAAGAAAAGGAATCTGTGAAGAAAGCAAGAAACTACTCCATTATCTTTACTACGAAGACATGGCTGTGCAAAGATAATAAAGAAAAGGAATCTGTGAAGAAAGCAAGAAACTACTCCATTATCTTTACTACGAAGTCATGGCAACTCACACATAATACAGTAAAAGAATCTATGGAACAATTCTCAGATAATAAAGAAATGGTAACTGTGGCGAAGGCAACCGGAAACCACATCACAATCTTTGCTGGAAAGTCATGGCAATTCACAGATAATAAAGAAATGGGATCTGTGGAGAGCCATGATCACCTTAATCCTGAAAGTATATGGCATTTAACTACTCTATTATCTTTTTCTTCTTGAAAAAGATAATAGCGTTTTTACATTATTCATAAATAATAAAGAAATCCGATTTGCAGAGTTCCATGATCGACCACGTCCTGAAGGGATATGTCATTAAAAAAATAAAATTATAACATTTAAAAATGAAAATGCAAATCGGTCCTTGTTTACATTTGGTAGAAAAATATATTCCTGATTTGTAAATAACCCTATCACACACAGACTCACGTCACGTACAAGAGCGTCCGCTGTTACTTTTTACAAGGATCAGAGTAGGCAAAGAAAGATTATATTTTCGAAATATCTTCTAACTCTGTTATACGTGCATCAAGAAATTATAATTTCACTAGCAGTATAGCCCGGTGTTGCTCGGGTGTAATGAAAGCTTTAAAACTAATCCATGGTCCTGAAGCTCAGACTCTTTGGACGTTGACACGAAAGACTAAAAGCAATAGTTGTTTCTAGTTAAAGCGAAACCGTAGTCTGAAAGAAAAATGAATGGATGTAAGTCAAATTTTGATTTCCTGGTATCGATATCAAATAAGTTTTTTTCGTCGTAAACTGAATTTTGAAGGCTAAATAAGTCCTCCGGGTAAATGGTGTCATGGCTGAGACTAAGAACTACAATTATACCTACTTAGATCCAAACCCGAATCAAAAACTAAAATAAAAAGGCTGAACAAATACAGACATACAGGCAGATAAAAAGACACACACACAAACATCTTGTCTTTTATATATATATATATATATATATATATATATATATATATATATATATATATATATATATCGATTTTCTGCACTATTGTAAGAACTGCAACCTTGAAACTTCTGAATATCGTTTCTTATGTCTTTGTCTATGAGTGTATCAAATTTGATTAAAATCGGACCACTCCTTCTATCACCCAATTTTTTTCGATTATCGATGTTCGATATTTATCGGGGGTACCTAGACACAAAACCTAGCTAAGAACACTCGCAGACGCTTATAGTACAACTGTGTAAATTTTCAAGAAAATCGGTTCAGCCGTTTCGGAGTCTATAGGTAACGGATATACACACAGACACACACAGACACGCACAGACACACAAAGTTCTATTCATATATAAGTTTAGATATGTTCTTTTCTACAGTTTACTTTACAACGATACAGATGCTCGCATTATACAAAGTACAAAGATGATACAGTTTTTCAAAGACTGTTTTTCTTTCTAAATATGGGAACATAAAGTAAGTGTTACAACATAAAACACTTGTACTGTGCCATTAACTTTTATTGAATATGTACAAGATTGTATTTGACTTCGTGTCGCTAACAGATTGTGAATATCGGTGGACCGCAATAAACAAAAAAAACAAATGAATCAGTAGAAAATGAATCGCTAATGTTTATTGACGCAAGTGGGTACAAAGATGCGATAATATAGAGAATGGTTGATCTCAAGTCAGTCTGATATTGAGTGAAGATGACCGAATCTCCCTTTCGTTAAGACAGCTACCAAACGTCAGAACTCAATGGTTGGGAAGTGAAAAGAGAATAATCGACTCCTTTCCAGTGGTGGAGGTCATAAAATCCACATGTAATCAGAAACCCTTTTTTGGTTTTCTTTTTGCATTATGGGAAAATTTATCTATTTATTTTACATTATTATTTTATTTTCATTTTCACAATACATCTCTATCCAGAAACGGAGATGTATACATACATTATTTACTAGCGGAGTTTTATGTCAACACAAAATAAAATCGTCGGTGATGGTGGATGTTATTGTATTACCGTCTTAATAACCTCTCTGAAGATGGCTCATGTGAGCCGAAAGCTTAGAACCAAATTAATAAAGAATTATCCAAATGTTCGAGAATTTTTGTCTTTATTTTCAACTGAAATTAAAGCCAAACTACGACATTTAGAACGGCTCACGATTAAAACATAATAGACATTCATTGTCTCTTATATTTAACATTATATGTTTAGAAAATTATTTGCTGCCTCGATACACTGATATATGTCAACTCATTCTTTTTAGAAAATTTTACCCGTCTTCCTGAACGTGATGTTCTAGGTTGAATTTGAGATTGCTCTCATTTTGGGGGTTCTCCTTCTGGGGTGTTTTTTGAAGCTGATAGTTCATCTGTGGGCGTGTCATTATCAGTTGTTGCCATTTCCTTTGATTTTGAATAAGACAGATGTATTTTTGACTGTTTCAGTCTGTCCAGGGACACATTTTGATGATTTCCAGAATAGAGCTCTATAACAAAATATATTTAAAGCTTCCCTATGACTTTATAGGATCCAGCGTAATGTGTTTCTAAAGCCCACTTCACTTTGTCGACCCGTCACCAGGCATGTGCACATTTATTTAGTTTTTGGTTAATGAAAAGATTTGGAAGAGTGTGTAGGTATCCTTCAGAGAGAAATTCCGTTTCTAGTCTTATCATCTCTTGTGCTAATTGCCGAACCTTTTCATTGGTAAACTCCATAGATTTCTTTTCAACCATAGGCTTGGGTAGCAGCAGTGAAGTCCCTGTTACTGCAACAGCTGGTGAGTAACCTTGGTTTGTTGGTAGGTTTCGTAAAACAAGTAACACTATTGGCAAGGCATCTAACCAATTTTGTTTTCTTGCCATTATGGCAGTTTTAATTGTCCCGTGTTGCCTTTCCGTTACTCCATTGGATTGTTAATGGCATGCAGTAGTTTGTAGTTAGTGAGATCCTATCAGTTTTGATACTTTATAAAATATCAAATATTATAGCTACATAAACATTAAAATACAATTACAAAATATTTATAAACCAATAACACGCAATAAAATTGTTTAAATCTTAAAATACCAGCAAAATATTGCGCAGGCGTAGTATTAGTCATACCATGTGGTATTTTAGGGTCAGTTATGAATAAATAAAATAATATAATTCTGGACCCAATTTCTTAGAAAAACGGTATAAATATAACGAAGTTCGACCCCAAGACAGAGACCCAAAAGTGCCACCAAGGTCCATGTTACTCTAGTTAAGACCCCATTCACATCCACACGCAAAAGCAACACTCAACTCAGCACTGACCAAGCTACAAAGAGACCGCCCCAGACTACGTCCACAGTAGGAACTAAATTTTACCTATCTACTTTATCCACGTTACTACTACGCACGCATACACATACTGACTCTTTCACACAAAACACACATGTCACCACATTTCACTGTTTTCACATACGTACGCAATACAGTTTATTTTCTATCCAAGAACTCTACTAACAACCCCAAAATAGGATATTACTAATTCAATACATTAAACCGACTTCTTATATTCTTGTTGTTATATAAAATTAATGCTATCTGTTAATAGTACGTTGTCTTTTCATACTGAAATTTATTCTTTCCATGAAAGTCGTGGGATTATTCTAAACGGACGGATTACGAGCAGAACTGTAACAATATTTTATGTTATTGTATCGAATCCCGACACACGGAATTTTGACGTTTAACAAAAACAAAGTAGAAAGATTCATGCAAGTTCACTAAAAAGCTCACTTTCAAACTGACTTTATCGGTGACAGCATACAGGGGAACTCCAAATCGAGATATCCACACATTTAGAAAAGACATGACCACTGTTGTATTTTATTTTGTTTAAAGTACCATTTATTGTGGGTCCAGTATGTTCGGGGTCCAGTATGTTCGGGGCCGCAAGGCGCATTCTTCTTCGGGGGTGGGGGCAATGTTGTTAAGCACGGCACTGGCCAGTGAACAAGGTGATATATCTACCTTCAATTTATGATTTGAATTGTAACACTGCCAAGTAAGCTACCAGTAACTTCTGGTCGAATGTGAACCATTTTCTTTGGTTTTCAGAAAGTTTCTTGGAGGAAAATCCTATAGGAACAAATCTGTTGTCAATCATCTGATGTAATGCTGCACCTATCACATAGTTGGAACCCAGCCGACATCAGATAACAGATCTGCGTCGGGGGAAGAAAGTGTAGTGTGTTTGCCTAAGACTTTTTTTTTAATGTTTGTGAATGCTTCTTTTTCAGCATCAACAAATTGTATAGGTTTTGCTCTGAGGTTGCTTCTTTATCGGCTAGGAGAATGGTAGAAGAATGTCTACTGCCAGTGAAACAATTTTCCTATAAAAGTTAACCATTCCCAGAAAACGCTAAAATGATTTTGAATTATTTGGTCTTGGGAATTCATTTATCTCGTGCTTCTTCTCTTGTGTGCGTGTTAAGCCTTCTGGACTAATGTGATGACCCAGAAATTCAAGTTCCTTCTTGAAGAATTGACACTTTTCCAGTAAGATTTTAGATCAATTTTTTAATTAAATCTTTAGAAATTTCTCTAAATCCTTGTAATGATGCTATTCTGTTTCGGAGAAAACTAGAACATCGTCCACATAGAACATCGTCCACAACTGACCTGGAGAAATATATTGTCCATAAATCTATGAAATGTAGCTGTAACATTTCGTAGATCAAAAGAGGCCAAACGGTGTTACCACTGCTGTTTTCTCTATATCTTCTCTCATAGGTATTTGGTGATAGTGTAGTAATACCGAGCAAGTAAGGGACCGGATGTTTGCCCTCAGAGGTCCAGGTAGCAAATGAGAAAAAATTGGTCTTTGCGCATCTGGGCTCCACGCAGAAGTTCCGGTGGTAAACCAAAAATAAATAAATATCGAATTCCTTTTACGGACCCTTTTCGTGAATCGACGTGAATTTTGTTTATCGTCCAATGGGAAGCCCGGAATTAAATCCGGGTGTGAATTCCCAAATGACTTGTTCGGAGCCCCGAAAACGAAATAAAAGGACGACACAAGAAAGCAATCGAGCGTTGAGAAAATACGAGCATAATTAACACGTCCCTTGACCACGTCAAGCGATCTTATTATGGTTGCCTCTCCTTTCTCTCTCATCTTCTTCTTCACTGTTCACTGAGCCACTTACCCGAAGAACAGAGCGGAAACTTCAAAGACACTCCTAACAAACGAACGCACACACATACATACGCACAAACTCTTTTCGGCAATTGCTGCTATGAACATTTTTAACGACCTTTGTACCAACCAAAAGACAATACTTTTATTTGTAAAATTAAAACCTTAATTGATATATATATATATATATATATATATATATTGTTTCTATACACAATTTGATTTTCTTGTTTTATACCCCTCTTATAGGCCAAATTCAGTTAACCTGTTTCAACACACAAATACACTTCACTATAACGGATAACCCACTATAATCGTCCTTTAAAAGGACAATTTTGGAAAATATATTTTTCTTACCTAATTTAGCAGAAAGACTGTTGTATTCGGCTCTTTGCGTATCTGTCGGGTTTGTCAATACATTTAAATTCCTGTAGTCTCCACACACCAGCCACTGTCTAGGTGTGGATTTTGAAACCATGTGAAGGGGTGACGACCATTCCTTCCTACCAGTTTTAAGTTTTACTTCAGGTATTTTTTAATATAATCGTATCGCCCCAAGCAAGCCATTATACTGCCACTGTTGTGCAAGGGGGTTACATAGGAGAAAAGTTTTCAGAAGGAGTGACAGAATAGAGGGGGTGTCAGGAAGCGGATAGGAGAGGGATGAGAATGCTGCAGAAATGAGATGAGAGCATGAGAGAAAGGATGCAAGTTAGTGAGATAGGAGATGACTATTGACTTTTCATTTAAATTCTTGGAGATTGTAGCTGTTGGGAAGCAAGTAAACAGAAGGGAATTCCACAGGCGGGAAGTGCGAAAAAAAAAGCTGATGGAGTAGAATTTGCATTTACATTTTATTGGTTTCACAGTAAAAGGGTGGGACCTAGTTGCTAATCTTGTGTATCACTTTAGCATTAGTAGTTGAACTATCACATGTGTTTACGCTATGTCTGACTTTTGACAACATTGAAGTAGGTGACTTCATTCTTGGTTTAAGTAGCGTTGGCAGGTATTGGAACAAGGGACGTGCAATTTCTGAGAGAATATCACTGTTATTGGTTGATATCTAGAGTATGGGTCCCTTAACGTGTTTACCCTGTTAAGGGTAGTTGGTATTTGGGTCCACCAGTTTCCCACCTTTACAGTTCACAAGTAGCAAAGAGTGTCACAGAAAGTCAGCACCCAAAAGTGGGTTGACAGTGTCTACCACTACGACACTCTGTCTATACGAGTGACGAAGTCCCGGAAAGTCTATGCCAATAGACGCTTCTCCATAACATTGGATATCTTGTCCATTAGCCGAGAATAGGCGGACTGGTGTTGGGTTTAGGCAATATGGCAGCGAATGCTGGACAATCCCATCAAAGATGAAAGAAAGACTTAAAGCAACAGAACTATAGCTCTACAGAGGGATGCTGAGGATACTATGAACCGAACATGTGAGCAAGGATGAGGTTTTGGAGAGGATAGAAACGAAAAGGAAACTAATAATTAATATCAGGAAAAGACAGCTAAAGTTCCTGGGACATTAATGAGGAAAGAGGGCTTGGAGAATCTGATACTCACAGGTCAGATAGAGGGAGAGAGAGAGAGACAGGGGAAAGCAATGCGTAACATACTTGACGGGCTTGAGGAAGTGGATGGCCAAGTGGGGTTTGGTTAGGGTAACAGGAGAAAGCGTGGTAAGAGCCACAAGCAATAGGGAGATATGGAAGGCCATGATCGCCTACGGTACACAGAAGAAGATACTTGCTGGGTAGTATTGTCACTGAATTAACGTTATCAATCAGGAAGAACTTCAGCCTTATTTTTTTCAATCCGGTTTGCAACTTCAAAAACTTCATTGGTTGCACTGTCAATCCCACTCTCCCTCTGAAAGTTTTCCGAACCAGATTCTTTATTTGGTATAAGTCTTCCAGTTGGTGACGTTGATCTGGAATTGAGCTGTACTTTACAGGCTGCTTTATTTGGCCACTTGCATCAGGGTTTTAATGTTTTCAATTATTTTCAAAATAGAGGCGTCCACGGCATACTTGGGGTTTCTGATTTTCATAAAATGGAAGTACCTCAGTATGACTTTCATTGTTGGAGTGTGTTGTTCTTCGGGGCTTTTGTAACGCTCATGTGTGATGTTTTGAACTATATCTGTTTTCATAAATAGCAAAATTTCATCAACTAAGGTACCAATCTCATTTAACAGGAAGTTCTTATCAGAGGCTGTGACTATTTCTCTTGTGAAATGATGCCTGGTTAAGTCTACTCCTACTTTTTCGGATGTCGCTATTAATTCTCTCAGATAGTGAGACGGCCTGCCTGTCATTCCTGTATCATTTATCAATTTTTCAAAAAGTTCAGGTTTTGTTTTTTTTTATAACGATTGATGGCGACTTTTTCAGGTCTTCATAATTCTTTTCTTTGTTAAAATGAACAATTGGATTTTCGTTACCATTTCAGGTGGCAGGGTTGAAATCACATTGTAAAACTTTGTTTCCGTGTTTGTTGTTTTTGTAGGCAGAACTAAGCTTCAATAATAGCGAACCAACCAGCAGAGGCCGTCTCCATAGATGCTGGCATCTTGATATCGACCATTGCTGATGTGTCATATCATCCATTTTGTGGCAAGGTTAACAATTTAAAAGTGTCCGTTTTGATTTTTTAAAACAAAAATAACAGAGTTAAAGCAAATATTCATTTTTAAAAAGACACGCTGCAAGGCAAATATTCACCTTTTTTTTTAGATAACGAGAAATCGGAGCGAGAGTTCGAAGCCTAGTTGCATTCACTTACGCGCACATACAATTGAGAGAGATATTAATCCACCGCTTCTCCTTCCAGCTATGTGTTAAATACCAGGACAGTTTGGGTTCTATAGCCTTGGTTGGCAGCCAGTCTACAGCAGAAAGTAATGGCAACCTACTGCGGAAAGATCTTCTACCCAGTCAGTCATGTCTCTTTTGAGACATGATTGCCCAAGCGTGTATCACGTATGGCACTTAACTGACTGATACAAATATATATAAAATCGGTTTTGATTGGGTTTGTCAATTCTTGTTGAATTAAAGGGTATTATATATATAAACGTTGGGAGTATTTAAATCATTTTTAACAGGTAAAATATTGGGTTATTGAAATGTTGCATTTCCAGCATGGTACGTTAGTTGCGGTGATGGTGGGTTAAGTAGCAGTAGAGATGAAAAGAGTGTTACTCGTTTTGAAGACCATATAGTATTCGTTGTTTTTCGTTTTTTTGCACTTGTTGAAAATTTGGCGGACCTGAAGGAGACTACCACTACCTTTAAATTTGTTGTTTTTCATTGTTTTTGACTTTTTTCAGTGCAATCTTATCGATTACACCCTAAACTTTCCGATCGACAAAAAAAAAAAAAAAAAAAAAAAAAAAAAAAAAAAAAAAAAAAAAAATTTGGAAAAATTTCAATATTTAAACAAATGGTTGGGGGGGGGGGGCTCAGTTTTTTCATACAACGTTATAGTAAATTGATCCTCCATTTTGGAACCACTCGCCGGTACGATATTACCACCACCTGTAAATTGGTTGATTATCATTTTTTTTTACTTTTTTCAGTGTAATCTTATCAATTAAACCATAAACGTTTCATTTGACAAAAAAAAAAAAAGAAAAACAATTGTAAAAATTTCAACATCTAAACAATTTTAGGGGGTGGGGGCTCAGTTTTTCATACAATCTTATAGTAAATCGATCCTGTGCAATTAACATTTTTGCTTGCGCATATTCAAGAACTGAATCCTTTGCGAAATTTTTGAATAAAGCCATTCTTGGAATTTCCGAGGAAGATGTCATCGTAAGAACTGAAAAAAAATTGCAAAAGACAAAAACAAGAGCAATAACTCGTCTTCAATAAACCAAAAACGTGAGTGGTCGCAAAATGGCGGATCGATTTACTATAACGTTGTATGAGAAACTGAACCCCCCTAAAATTCTTTAAATATTGAAATTTTTCCAATTTTTTTTTTTTGATGATCGGAAACATTATGTAATAATCGATAAGACTGCGCTGAAAAAAGTAAAAAACAATGCGAAACAACAAATTTAAAGGTAGTGGTAGTCTCTTTCAGATCCGCCGAAAATTTTTGTTAACATGGAGACAATTTTGTCCAAATAGTTGTATGACGCGCAGAAGTTGTGAAATTTACGATTTTGTTCCTTACATCGGGTTTAATCACAAATTTGTTAGTGTAAAACATTATTTTTGTTGATTTTTTTTTTTTTGTATTCGCGTGCTTGTTATAGTGAATAAAGAAGGTGGTTGACTTACTTTTTGACTGGTTCTCAGTTTTAAGAAAGTTAAAGTGTCTTGAGTTGAGTTGTTCTGCATGTTCATATCGCGTCGGGGTCATCAATTTTGGAGAGTTGTATTTGATTTCGTGCCACTAACAGAAGTTGAATGTCAGTGGACTTCAATAAACAAAACAAAACAAACGAAAACTTGAGTATAAAATGAATCGTCAATGTTTATTGACGCACGTGGGTACAAAGATGCGAAGGTATAGAAAATGGTCGACCTCAAGTCAGCCAAATGTTAAGTGAGGTCGGACAAATTTCCCTTTTGTTGGGATGCTACCAAACACAGTAGTGGGAAAGTGAGAAGAGAACGATCATCTCCTTTCTGGAAGTGGATTCATAAAATTCACATGTGACCGGAAAAAACATTTTGACTTCCTTTTGCATTAAAGGAAAATTAAATTCTTTATTATTATTATTATTATTATTATTATTATTATTATTATTATTATTTTGTTTGCATTTTATTTTCATTCTTCCACGAATATACGAGTATAAGTGCAAACAACATTTTGATCCATTTGGAGGTCGGAGGAATGACTTACTGATTCAATGGATGCCGGAGGAATGACCTGTTGATCCAATGGAGGTCGGAGGAATGACCTGTAGATCCAATGAAGGTAGGAGGAATGACCTGTAGATCCAATGGAGGTTAGAGGAATGACCTGTTATCCAGTGGAAATCAAAGGAATGACCTGTTGATCTAATGAAGGTAGGGAGAATGACCTGTTGATCTAATGAAGGTCACAGTAATGACCTCTTGATCCAATGGAAATCGGAGGAATGACCTGTTGAACCACAACCACAGCAGACACCCATGGCTACATCGATGCCTACATACACTTTCTTTATGCTTTTCCTTTTCTTGCAAATATATATATTTTCAGGTGGTCAGTGGAAAACATTTATATGTAATTTTTTGATTAGGGATACTGACAACTAGCTTACACAATTAAATCATGTTGTAATACAATCCAGTCTAAGCTTGCTTTTAGTTAGGTAAATTCGTAAATTTAATTGCGATACTGTAAAAATGTAAATACATAACTCTCGTTATGTGACAAATAGGTTTTTAAGTTATTATATGAAGACTAAGTGAAAATTGAAAAGTTTAATACAAATCATCACGCACTAAGATTCTTTAAATAATTTTAATTCATTTTATGCGTATAGACATGCCCATTTTGAAAGAATGCGCGACTATACACGACATTATGAGAAAATAATATCGATGACTGTAGTAGATTTATTTATTAAACATTCCTAAAATTAGATTACGGAGAATATTTTCAATATTTTTAGTTCACCTGTCATTTTCTTTATGCTTTAACATATAGTCTCTATAGAACAGCAATAAACCCGTCAACACATTATGAGTGCTGCTTGTTAAGTGATTGACAAGTGATGACGTACGCAAATTACTGTCTTAAAAATCTGTTTTTCTAGTTATTCAACTTCAATTACATAATGTTTGTATCAAATCAGATTAATCGTACTTTAAAGCAGCTTATATTTCTCAAATAAGGTTTCAGAAAAGTATATTTTATTTTCTGAAGATTTTTTAATAAAGAAAATTACATTGCGATGAAAGACGACTAAAAGGGGAGATAATCGGCTTTTTTAACAAAAATACACTTATAGGATACACTTATAGGATACAAATTCATGGGGGATTGTAGGCTACGTTTGGAAGTGGCCTTGTACCAGGCATGGCCGACACACCCTACACACTACAGGGGAATTTGCTTACTGGAAATAGTAAATCTAATCCTTTAGTTTTCAATTAAAGCTAAAATGAAACTTCAAGAAAGTTGTTTTAATTTTTTTTTAAATTCGTTTTAAAACTTAAATATCGCGAATTTGTGGAGGTACTTTAATATTATGTAATATTTCCAATAAGCAAAATACTTTATTTCAAAACTAATTTAAATGGACTGTAAGGAGTTTTTTTTTTTTTACTAAAAAAAAAAAAAGATTTTAGCGCCGCGTTTATTGTGTTGTGTTGCTTCGTTTTGGTATAATTAGAAGATAACACAAACTTGAATTAATAATGTTTATTTTTGGTATAAAACTTTAGGTTTTTACAATTACATCAATATACTTTTTTCCGAAGCTTTTTTGAAGAACATTAGCTGATTTTAAAGATATAATTAATCTGATTTGTAACAAATGTCGCAGAAATGTATTTTTAGCCTGATAGTAGCTATTTATTTCGTGTTTATTTAAGAGTCAGAAAATATTTTGAGATTGTAAAAATATTTTGCAGATAATAATGATTTATTGCCACAAGTGATACTAATAAACGCATAGCCGATTTATTGTAGTTGTTTTAGCTTAAAAGGAAAGATTTTATACGAAACCCAAATCTTTATTAACGTACACATGAACTGTTATAAAGTTTTAAAGTCAATGTTGACATTCTTCTTCTTCTATGTGATGTGCCTCTTCAGGACAAAGGTGACCAGTTCTCTCCACATGTCCCTTCTTGTCTCATGTAGCTCTTAAAATATTGTTATTTCTCCCAAACCCTGCACTGCCATACATTTCGAGTTTGTTACCCGTTGCTTTACCCTGTTTCTCTTTTCCTTTGTATGACCTGTGAGTATCAGATTCTCCAAGCCCTTTTTCCTCATTACATGTTTCAAGCACTTCTTTTCCTGATGTTAAGTATTAAGTTGCTTTTCATTTCCATCCTCTCCAAAACCTCATTGTTACTCAAATGTTCAGCCCATGGTATCCTCGGCATCCTTCTTCAGAACCATATTTAGGTTGTTTTGAGACTTTCCTTGATCTTTGATGAGATTGTTCGGCATTCGCTGCCATATTGAAGGTGTAGCGGAACTCTGGATCCTGATTGGTCATCAAATCGCAAAATTCAAAATACGCCAAAGAAACGGTTTTTCCACAGCTAAGGAAAAATCATTTTGGGAGCCACCCCACGTGACTGGATTCAATATTTAAGGATGATCTCTAACCGGTCACGGTGGTCAGTCAGGAAAGGTGGTTTGCTGACACACATCTAAAATGTAACCAACTTCAAATCAACCTGGAGATAAGGTCAGGTCGCACCTTGTTCTATTTATCTTTTTCCTTATCTATTTCAACAACTACTACTAGAACATTTTCTACGAACTCTTGATACCTTAACTTTCTCAATGAACATTAACTTCTACACCTTATATCATTCCTCCTTTTAATAAATTTTTATTTTAACATTCAAAATGTATGTTTTATTATTCCACTCTTTTACACTAATCCACACATTCCAACCGACAACCAACCTTCTGATGAAAACCTTTTGATGATAATTCTGCATAAAACTTGTAAGCTGTGGGGAGTTTGTTTAAGTAAGACACAAAGCCGAAACAAAGAAGCATTAACCAGCTCCCTACACTACAAAGGACAGACATCACATAACAATCCAGTTCTCTCTTCTTTGTTTCCAGCGAAATTTTCCTGTCTCTTAATACTCTACTTAGCTTCTGGAATGCATCCTTGGCCATGCCAATACGCCGTCGGATCTCAGTGTCGCACTTTCCGTTCTCTGTTAGAATGTGGTGATACCAACCGAGCAAAAGCGAGGGACCAGATGTTTTCTCTATAACGACCAGAAGGAAAATGACCAAAAATCGTCGTTGCGCATCCGGGTTCGCGCACATGTTCCGGTTGAAAAATAAAAATTAATCAAATATCAAATTTCCATTTCGTGAGCCTACGCGAATTTTATTTACTAGCCAATGGGAAGCCCAGAATCAAATTAAAGTGTGAAATCCCAAAACGAGCTGCTTTGATCCAAAAAGCAGATATAAAAAGCCGAAACAGAAAGCACCCAGCGGACAGAAAGACGGACACAGACGAGCGTGATTAGTACCTCCCTTGACCAAGTTAAGCGGCTACTATGTTCGCCTCCCTTCACCTCTCCTTACTTTCTTCCCTGTCTCAAAAGTACTTACTGACCCAAGGAGTGAATACATCAAAGACATTCCTTACATATAAGACGCCTCCACACTACTTTAAGTATCGAATTCTCCTTGTCAGTCTTCTATTGCCAAAATGAACAACATTCCTAAGCCTTAAATCTCTTTCAGAGCATATTATATTGCCTTGAATATTTTAACCTACGTTGGACTTAGAATCATGTTATTACTTTAATTGTAAAAAAACATTAATTGATATGTGTATATAGAAAAATGGCATTTTTCTACTCAAATTGCCTTTTTTGATTTTATAATCATTTTTATGACTTATAGTGGGCTATCTACCACAAGGCCAAATTCCGTTAACCTGCAACAGGATACAATTACCCTTCACCAGAACGGACTCCCACTACAACTAGAAAAAGAATAGATAAGATACCCCACTATAAGAACACTTCCCAAATACTTAAATTTCTGTTTTAGCATCTCCTGTCTGTAGTTGGTATTTTGGGCTTCTCTTTTTATTGATGACCATGCATTCAGTTTTAATGTAGGCATTAATCAGTAATATTTCTATACAATATAGGGAAGTCCATTTGATGACAGAGTGGCGCAATCTCCCCCACCTAGAAATATTTTTTTATGAATTTGATCATTTCTCCTTCAGTCAGTTAAGTGCCATACGTGATACACGCTTGGGTGATCATGTCTCGAAAGAGACATGACTGACTGGGTAGAAGATTATCCCGCAGTAGGTTGCCATTGCTTTCTGGTTGCCAGCCAAGGCTATAAAACCCAATCTGTCCTGTTATTTAACCCATAACGGGAAGGAAAAGACGGATTAATACCTTTACCAAGGGTATTTGCGCGTAAGTGAGGCGCTGATAACTCAAACGTTGTTGACTATCTTTTATTATTCGGTAGCCCTTTATTGAGCTATTTCTGTCCTTTATTGAGCTATTTCTGTCCTTTATTGAGCTATTTCTGTCCTTTATTGAGCTATTTCTGTCCTTGCCCTTTAAAAATGACTACATTTTTTCTGTCATTTATTATAAGTATCAATCAGTTAAGTGCCATTCGTGATACACACTTGGGTGATCATGTCTCGAAAGAGACTTTGATTAACTGGACAGAAGATTTTTCCGTAGTCGGTTGCCATTAGTTTCTGCAGTAGACTGGTTTCCAACCAAGGCTATAGAACCCAATCTGTCCTGCTATTTAACTCATTGATGGAGAAAGAAGAGACGTATAAATTATTAATACCTTTTTAGTTACCAAGCGTATTTGCGCGTAAGTGAATGCTACGAATTCATCTGGATCGCGGCTCTCTTTTCATTCTAAACTAATATCCATTGCACCACAAGTCAACGCACGTCAATTGTAAGTATATAACTTAACAAACAAGAAAACCCTACTTTGAAAGGATTTATATTAATTTTACATTTTCCAAATATTATTATTATTATTATTATTATTAAAGATTTTTTGACATAATTTTTTTTTTCTTTGTTTTTTCTTTAACATTTTTGTTGACCATTGAAATATATATTTTGTAAGTCCAGTGTAAACCTGATATAAGAGAGTTGTCGGGACCGGATAAAAAGTTATCTTATATCCGGGTTTGAACTATACATTACCACAGGATCTAATTTGGGATCAGAGAAAACCTCTCTTATATCCAGGTTTATCTTATATCCGGGTATCTTATATCCGGGTTATACTTTTTTATTAACTTACCTAAGGAGAAATGAAATGTGTAAAGTAAAAATGAAATGCATGTCTGATAAAAGAGATAGCGAAAAGACAAACTTAAGACTAAAAGAGCTACAATTATCGAGGCAGCAGATACTTTTTTACTGTTTAAGAGACAATGAATGTATGATGTTTATTGTTTAACAATATATATATATATATATATATATATATATATATATATATATATATAGGAAATTATAGAGAGGCATGATCTCCCACATCTTGAAGGGACAACATTAACAACAAGTTTTTTAGCTTAATAATAAAAATTTTTAAACAAGATTTTGCTGATTGGACCAAACGCGGATAAATGAAACCACAGTTGGCGATTTCGCGGAAGGTAAGATCTGAATGTACTTGCTTCAAATATAATTTTTTCAAAGGTTTGTAGTTTATTAAAAGAATAATGTATAATTATAAAAAGAATTTATTCATTCCCCCGATTATATTATGAGAATGTCATTCATGTATAAATTTTCACAGGTAGAAAGCATCAATGTGTGTGTGTGTCTGTCTGTGTGCACTAAGATGAGAGAGGGGAAGGGAAATGAATCTTATATTATAAATGTCCATGTCCATGTGCATGTATTATTGAAAGAGAAAAGGGGAGTGTACAAGAGAAAGTGAGTGAGTGAGTTAGACTGCCAAACAACGGACTAAAAAGGTAGAGATTACTTCGTCGTCTCCTTTGTATTCCGTTCCTGTCACCTCAATGATGCAGTACACAGTTATCCTTGCAGGCATGTGGTTAAGGCAAATCAAAGTGAAGTATCTGTTCTCCTCAGTCTAGCAAAGAATGTGCTGGAAAACGTTAACCCTTATTCCTTGCAGAGCCCTAAAGGCCCAAATCCAAAACCACAAAGAAAGGAAATTGCCAAGCATTTCATAAATGAAAATGTCTCTACAGTAGATCTTATTATTTCGTTTTTTTAAAACAATGACCCTCTGATTGTTGTAGTAGTTTAACTACTACCACAAATAATGCTTTAAGATAACACAGGGGGAAAGAGCTAGACAGATCTTACATTTGAAAATAAATTGGTTGGAAAGGTAAGTTTTACTTTTTTAATGTTTTTTTTTTTTTAACTGGTTTCAAATTTACTGTCAAAATGACCAAAAGAAAGGTTTTCATTATTATTATTATTTAAATTATTATTATTATTATTTAATTTTATGCTTAACATCGTCCTTTTTAGTTTATTTTTACACGTAAAAATCAATAATATTATGAGAAAAAAAAACGTCTGTATATATTTATTTTTATTGAAGATAAAATAATATTGTTTCTCAATGTGACATAAGTGATCTTCTTGCCTCATTGGAAATACACGTCGCACGACTGCAAGTGCCTCTTGTCGAAAACTTTTAACAGCAATGATAATTCTGCTTTGAAATTTATTTCCAGATTGAATTACACAATATTATACATTATACATATAATATTAAGATCCGATTAAAAATTCCTTTAGAAAGGAGGTTTTATCGCCTCTTCTTGTCTTCACCACATACGACAAAAGGTAGTCTCATCATGACAAACACTTCTCTCTACCTAACGTTTTTAATATCAACTGCTCTATAGAACTGTAAAGTAATTTTCCCTATTGAATAGACAGATGTTATTTTTTCTTTCAAATAATGTGTCATGGGGGGGGGGCGGTTCAATGACGACAGTGTTGTCAAAAGTTTTCAGTCAAGCATATTCACAATATGAGATCTAGCGAAAAGAACATTATTAGTTGTTATGATCGATAATAATATTTTATTTCTCTCATGAAAGTCAGTGTTTGATCGAAGATTCAACATGTGTTTTTTAAAAATAATAAATGTATTGCAAACTCTAGAGTGTAGAGAGAGTTCAGGCTCATCAAGTAAAGACGTTGTCTTCGTTTCTCTCGATTAGTTTTTTTTTTTTCTATTTTTTTTTCAAGAATTGCAGCATTTCTTCCCACATCATAAATGAGAATGATTATTGTAGGGATTTTGCTTGCAAAAACCGATATATCAAACTCACAAAGACTAGGTAAACGTCTGCTCTGGGTAGATAAAGCCTAAAAGGAAAGGCCCATCTTGTAGAGAGAGATGCTGTTTTTTTTTTTAATTAAAAGAAAAAAAAAGTATTTGATAAACGCTTTTTTTTTCATATTTATGTTTGCATTTTTTTTAAAATTTCGCAGGACTTCAAAGTCATTGCTTGTTTTTGGTTCGAAGATGGTGGTGTGTCCCAGCTTGACGTTCATGTACATTTTCAATGCAACCCCTTTACTCTGAAATTGGTGAATACTGAATATTTATTTTACGCTGTTGAAAAAAAAAAGTGAATCTGTCCGAATTGTAAAATAATCCCTAACACTACTAAATATCTTAATTCCAAACTCATTAGTTTTACTTTTATGTCTGAAAAAAAGTTTCCTATAATTAGTCATTTAAGTAATTAATTCGCGTAAGGTGTCAATCGATCAAGGTTTCGGGTTTTCGTCAGTGTTTTTTTTTTTTACTTGTTTCCTACTTGAAGTTGTTGTTGTTAAGTTAGGACTTTAGTCGTAAAGTTCTTATTATTTTCAGGATTTGTTCTTTCACGTTAAGGAGATAATTTGATTTGTAAAACGGAAATAAAAATAAAAAAGTCTATAAAAATCGATCAGAAATATTGTGTGGCAATTGTATTTTTAGAAGCATAAGAAGACAACAGAATAAAAATACTCAACTCAAGTCTCTAAACATTTTTTTCACACAAATAATTTGTGACAAATTAGTTATGTTCTTCTCAGATCCATACTAATTCAATGGATGGAGTTTGTAATAGCTCGGTGAATTGCACATTCATTTTAGTGGATTTAAAAAAAAAACTGTTGATTTCATGTGAATGTGAAATATTTTTCAGCAAATATTTAATTTAACATTGTAAATTTATTGAATGTTCATTAAAAAATTACATGATTATTATTATTAACTACCGTTATGGTTCATTATAAAAACTTTTCTTTTTTAATCGTCGTCTCTCTTCATGACACTGACAGACTTTTTTTGGTGAGTCTTTTTAAAATCGAACTTATTTGTCCTCTGTAAAAAAACAAAACAAAACAAAAAAAAAAAACAAACTATGACGCTTTGTTTGTTGAAGTTTGTATTTTTTTTTAATTATTGCTGTAGTAGTGTAGTTTGCTTTGTGAACACAGACCATGATTTGTGATTTTGGGAAATCTTTGGAAGCAAATGCAAAACTAAAAAAAGTCATGCCGAGTAGTTAAAAAAATTGCGTTCAATCCAAGTCTAAAATTAATTAATTCACAAAAAGGTCTTAATGCTATGTTCTGTACAGTATTGTAGTAGTACCACACGACAAGTGATGATGATGAGTGATATATTTCTTCACCACTTAGGGTTTGTGCATTCGATTATCCAAAATCGATTAAAATCTATTCTAAATTTAAATCTTGTGTCTTTAGTACGTCCGTCATGTGTCTCAACAACGGTACTAACAAGTTTGAGTTGCATCTACGGAGACTGATTGAACAGAAAGCAGAGGTAGATGAGGAGGAGCAGAGCTACTGAAGTGAATTTGATTGTGTGTCGTGTATCGGTATTTTGAGAAAGAGAGAACAAAAAAAAAAAAAAAAAAGGACTGACGTAGGGCAGGTGCTTGTTGGGTGCACAAAGAAAACTCAACATTGCGACCACCAGAGTAATACTCTGGCTGACTCTCTCTCTAAATAAATCCCATTATATTGTACCAATATCAAGTAATAATGCAAGAATATTTCCCTCCCTTAGACACATGAGCACGTGTCAGAAAAAAATAAATAAAGTAACTACTTCTTGTTATTAAGAAAGTGACGCTTGAACAGCACCAATAAACATTTTTTGTGTTGGATAGATCATAGATGGGAGTTGATTTGGGAGCTTCAGAAATACGCCTTGTATGTATTGTAAAAATAAATTAAATCCCAGGTTTATCTCACTGTGTAGCAATTTTCTGATTTAAGGAGAAAAATACTTAGATCTGTTAAAAATTTTATTCTAATGCTAGGATGTCTGGACTCCTTAGCACAAAAATATTTTTTTAAAATTCTAGTTTCTTCGAATCCTAGTGTCACTGTGTAAAAATGTGCATAGTCACTAAAGTGTGATGCATTTTATTTTCCCACGGCGTGTAGGTTTCTTTAAAAGCGTCGCAAAGATAGTGAGCTGATATTACAGCCCGCATTATTAATTAGCTAAAAAAAGTCTTTTTCTCTGTCAAAATTCAACAAAAATATAGGCGTTATATGGCCCATGTAGATGTCGATTTGCAAACAACAGGTCCTTTGTTTCACAGATGAACGGTTACTAGCAAAATTGAATTCTCTCTAAAATTGGCGGTGTTTTTTTTGTTTTTTTTTTTTGTTTTAAAAAAATAATTTGGTGTACTGTAAAAAACACAAGAGGTTTTACACATTTATTTGTTTTTGAAACCATCAAGACTCAAGAGTTTTCACTGTTTTCTATTCTTTTATATTACATTTTAGTCTTTTTAATAATTCATTATCTCCTCTCCATAAAAAGTGTACTGCATATTTTTAACACCTTTCAATTTCACGTATTCGTCTTAAAGCAAATTTCACATTGTACGCTTTTTAATGATATGAACAGGACAACGTGTAATTGACTCCTTACTTGTTTATATTTTTAAGAAATCATTGCAATGTGCAGCCAAAATTAGAAATATTGTCAGTAAATTTGCCATTGATTTTGGCATTATTCGTGCATTTGCATACGGCCACAGTTATGTAATGAAATAAAAACAATTATATAAATAGCAAGAAAAAATATCCGCGCATTTAACGTGAAACAGACAAATTATGACAGAAAAAGAATTTTTTTTTTTTTTTGGCCTAGACCTTATCTGCATTTCTCCCAATAGTGTCTAAAAATAATTCTACTGTTTTCTTTAAATCTTTCACAATTATTATTCATATTATTAAGTCTATTTTTACACATCAAAATATTTTTATGTCCAGGGATGCATCAGGCTCTTAGCAATTTTTATTTTTAACTGTTAGTGTTACTGTTGTACCACCGTGTACAATCGCTTTTTAACTTTTATCGGTTGTGGTCTTTATTTTGAAAGTGAAAATTTAAAACAGTATTGCGAAAACTTGTCAACAATTGTATATGATTTGGCTCTGATTTTTTTTTTTTTTTTTTTTTTTGTGTAACACTTTTGAAAGAAATTTGCTTTCCTGGCGGCTATAACCTCCAGGAATTTAAATGCAATGTCAATCAATAGTAGACCCATCTCTTATCCACTTGACTCCAGTTCTTTCTACAATACATCATTCTGTATATCTTTTTACTTTCTTTCTACCTTCGCAACTGTCTTCACACCTGTGTTCCCATCTTTCTCTTGCCCTTTCCTTTCTCTGACACCCCATATAACTTGTTCGTCTTTCTCTTCACTCTCCTTATGTCTAAGCTTTTAGCCTTTTACTCTTATGTAGCCCCCTTGTGCATCAGTGGCAGTACCACGTTGCTTGGGGTGAAACGATTAAAAAAAATAATAAGACTAAGGTTTGCCTACCACCCAGTTCACATTCCTTCCTTGTCTTTCATACAAGAGTAGAGGTTTATCTCTTGCTTCCTGTTTAGGATTGGGTTTCTAATTCCGTCTCTTTCTCTTCCTCATTTAATAACCCCTTGCATCTTAGTGGCATTATCAACTTACTTGGGGTGAAATGATTAAAATTTAAAACAAACGGTTTTGCTTGGCATAAGGACTACTTATACATTTGTATGTGTACGAAATTCGCCATCACTATTAATGGTAACCTGATCATTTTGTTTGTTTGTCTGTTCACTCAATAAGAGCCTCAGTAAATTAATTTTGGAACTACACAATCTTCCACCAAACATAGAAAAAAAGAAAGTTAGGATCAAAACTAATAGAAAACATAAACTCCAAATATTTTGCCAGATCCTGGCCTTTGGTTGTGATCAAAATGGAGTATCTGTTCTTAGATACTCACTTCCTGCCGGCTGGCCGGGAAGCAATGACCAGCTAAGACTAGCTTTGTACCCAGTTACCGCATAAGCGGCGACTGGGTAATTTTTGACCAATGGCCTGAGCGTATGCACTCAGGTTCCCCACATTAAAAACTGACCTTGTGTCACAACTCACTCAAGTGGAGGAGTAGGGTAAATATCAAGTGGAGTATTTGTTCTCTTTTCTATTTAAAATTACAAGGGAAGCCTAGTCCCGGGTGTTCCAACCCTGTGGCAGTACCTCCCTCATTGTATTAAAGAGGATGGCGAGGGATACTAATAGTGATGGGACAATGGTTGTGGAGGCTGGCAATTTTTGTCTCTGACCAATATGTATGTATATGGGCACACATATTAAACTAACCTTATGTCACATTCTGCCACTGTGTGAAGTTGGGTAATTGGTGGATCTCTTTTGGCCTCTTCTAGCTAAGGGTAACCATCTATCTCCAATGGAACCATCTTTTGATGCTACATCTACCCATTGTATTAAGAGGATGAACGTCAGAGTCAATGCCTGGTGTGACCCAAAGGAAAATGCTGAAAGAATAAGAAATTTCTAACTTTGTCACAGATAACCATGTGAAACTTCACATTAATTCTGATTTTATGCAAAATCTTTATATTGTGAGTTCAGCAGCAGGTAAAGCTCAGAAAGTATAAATTTGTTTGTTTAGTGGAATATCAACTTCATTTGGGTCATTTAATGCTGAAATTTAATTTTTTGGGAACATTAGTAATTTCTTTTACAAATAAAGTATTGCTGGTAATATTTTTACAATACAAATGTATTGTGTTTTTACAATGCAAATGTATTGTGTTTTTACTATAAAAAAATTCTACTTTCATAGTGCTTTGACCTCAGTTTAGGGGTTAACTATTTCCTATATCTGGGACCCTAACAGTACCACCCTGGGTTAGGGCGAACCTGGAAACAACAGCAATCAAGAGGTGGTTCCATGCTTCTTAAAACCACCTGATCAGAGGCCTTGCTGCTGGATGTAGTTTATTGTCATACCTAGGACAGTTTACGTGCATTGTGATGCAGGATGCGCGTTGTGGTGCAGTAGATATTGGCTGGAAACGAGAAATTGGGGAGCTGAGTTTGAATACCAGTTGAATTTCTTGCATTCACTTTCGTGCAAATATTCTAGGGAAAGATATTAATCCATTTCTTCCCTCCAGTTATGGGTTAAATAATAGGACAGATTGGGTTCTATAGCCTTGGATGGCAACCAGTCTACCACAGAAAGTAAGGACAACCTACTGTGGGATAATCTTCTGCCCAGTCAGTCATATCTCTTTCGAGACATGATCACCCAAGCGTGTATCACATATGGTACTTAACTGATTGACTATATCACAGTCTCAGATATGGTAATCGTAATTGTTTCTTTATCGAAAAAAATTCAGCATTCATTAACTAAGCAGTCAGTATTGCTTTGAATTAAAATTTTTACAATCTTTCTTTTAAAACAAATTTTCAGAAAGATGGGTTTCTAAGACCCAGTCGCTATTATTGCTCTTTTCAGTATTGACGAGAATTTTCTTTCCTAACTTTTTGTTGGAAGTAGTATGGACTGTCAACATCTTGATTATATCATTATTTCTTTTTTGAGTTACATGCACTATTTATTTTAGTTGTTTCTGCTGTTGGCAGTCCTCAACTGATGTGGTTTCTGTTATTTGGTAGAGTTCTTTCTTTGTGATTCTGTAGAATCAGTCTACAATGTTCAAAGAAAGATGGTCTTTGTTAAGTTTCACAGATTTTGTTTGCTCAAAGCCATTTTTAACCATGAATCTGAGAAAATGATTGTGTCCGTCTGACAGTTTAGATATTTCTGAATATGTTTGGTGCCAGGCATAGCATTCATGTGAAGTCTCAGTCTGACAAAACTAAGAACATGATTTGAGTTTTCCAGTGAATGATTTGGTTTTGTCTGGGACACTGAATGAGGATTAAAATTACAAACTCTATGCAAGACTGGCCTGTTAATCATTGATGAAGTGACACAATGCCTTGAGCAATATTAAACAATTAAGCTTATACCTTGTTTATTGTTAAATAGTATGGAACATCTGTGTGAAAAGCTAACAAAAATACTGAAAATTTCAGTTTCAATGACCATAGCTGCAGAGATACTAGTAGAGAAATCAATCAAAATAAATGTTTTCTATAATGTGCAGTTAATATATCTTGAACTTATATATTAGTTATACTTAAAAAAGTACAGATTTTATGTTATTCGGACTATTGTTATCATCTTTGTTACCATTTGTACGACGTTTCAGCCTTCTTCAGGTGCTAGGAAATGGTAGGTCATACAAATTGCAACAAAGATGAGGGCAATAGGGTGAATAACGTAAATACTGTAAATACTACCTCAAATCAGAAATATAGACAAATATTATAAAAAGTAGTTCATCTGGTTGAAAATCTATTGTACATAATGAAAATACTGCTTGAACCCTACGTTCTTTCTTTTTTATGCTATGTCTCGTTAGAGGATGTGTGTTGTGGTGCAGTGGATATCGGTTTGGAATGAGAAATCAGAGAGCTGAGTTTGAATTCCAGTTGAATTTGTTGCATTCACTTTGCACAAATACCCTTGGGAAAGGTATTTATCTGGCTCTTCCCCCTCCAGCTATGGGTTAAATAGCAAGACAGATTAGGTTCAATAGACTTGTTTGGCAACCAGTCTACTGCAGAAAGTAATGGTTACCTACTGCAAGAAAATCTTCTGTCCAGTCAGACCTGTCTGTTTTGAAATATGATTGCCCAAATGGCAGCTAACTGACTGTCCCATTGGGGCATGTACGATCATGGTTCACTAAAGCTTCTTGTCATATATTGCTCTTAGTAGTGTTTAATTCTTTATCACCTATCTATACCTCCATACATCCATTCATCTATCCGAAATCCTTAAATTATTTGTTATGTCCCGTGAGTGTTAAATTTTCCAAACTATCTTGTGATGTGTCCCAGAAATTTCAGCCGTGTCTTTTTGATTATACATATGAGTGTCTTTTAAGTTCCCATTTTCTTTAGAACTTCTTTGTTGCTCGCATGTTCTGTTTGTAATATTGTCGGCATCTGTCTGTGGAATCACATCTGTCATCTCAACAAAAAAAAAAGCAGCCCACTTTACAAAAAAGTTTTACACAGTATAATATATTAAAAAAAAATGGTGATTGCCACATCTTAGTCAGATGAAAGCCACACCTTGCACACTTGGCTTCTGTCTCATTTTGGCATCCATGCTCTCTAAGATGACTCTTGAGACCAGCATTTGATTTCATAAATATCATGCACATATAACAAATAAAAACTGTATCTTGATTGGGTTGATTGTATCTATAGACTACAACCCTTCTGTGTATCACCATGTGCCTTCTAAGTCCAGATGATGATCTGCAAACTTTGTTACAAACAACACAGTTGGCAGGATGATGAGGCAGCATGACATAGTTCACTTGCTTCAAGTTGTCATGATGAACTTTAAGGTGATTTCTATAATCTGCCCTTGACAACAGCACACACCACCTATTTAAGACTGCATATTAGTTGGCAAATAAGGGTGAGTGCTTCTTTCAAGATTATGTTTGATTTGAGCATGCCTGAGGCATTCATCCACACATACACACACACAGCTATATATATATATATTATTTATTCATAAATTATAACATGGATATGTTACAATATCACTACAAAAGTAGCCATTTTGTTTCAACACTTTCAGACTTTTAAACCATTCATTTCAGAACCATCACATCACTTGAAAAGACACAAAAGTGTCGAAACAGAATAGCTATTTTTGTAGTGATATTGTAACATATCCATGTTATAATTTATGAATAAATAATATTATTAGCTCTACTTTTGTATTGAGCACTTTCTTAAAAATAGTGTTTCTTTTGACAAAGAATATTATTCCAACAATACTTGTATATATATATATATATATCATATTTTCTTGTGTATAACACAATAAATCTTGAATAAGAATCAAAGGCAAAAAGTGTGGGGGATCATATTTTTTTTTTTTTAATCATATCACCCCAAGCTAGGCGATAACGCCACTGATGCGCAGGGGGCTACGTAAGAGTAAAAGGATTGGAAAAGAGAAAGCCGGAGATTGCATCCTAACCAGGAAACAAGGGATGGGCCTCTTCACCTGTTCAATAGATGAGGGTGGAGTGTGAACCGGGCGATAGTTTAGTCTATCTACTCCAATTGAAAAAAAAATTAAAAAAAGAGTGAAAAGAGTGGAAAAGAGAAAAACCAGAAACCACATCCTAAACAGGAAACAAGTGATGAGCCTCTTCACCTGTTCAATAGACATGGGTGGAGTGTGAACCAGGCGATAGTTTAGTCTATCCGGGCGAAGTACAAGTTTACAGAAATTTTTACTCAGTTTAAAAAAACCTTATTTGAAAGAGCAAGATTGCAAATACACTCAGTACAATAAACAATAAAACAAAGTCAGCAGGCATTGATAACAATTGTTTACGAGACATTTGATATGTTGAGAATATCCGTATTATTATTGCTACAAAAAAAGCACATTTCCTTGAAAATTTGTAACAGAAATTAGAAGAAGTATTCAATTGCTAAACATCCAGTTCATTCAGTGAGTCAGTTAAGTGCCATGCGTGATACATGCTTGAGCGATCATGTCTCGAAAGAGATATGACTGACTGGGCAGAAGATTATCCCACAGTAGTTTGTCATTACTTTCTGTGGTAGACTGGTTGCCATCCAAGGCTATAAAACCTAATTAGTCCTGTTATTTAACCCATAGCTGGAGGGAAGAGATGGATTTATACTTTTCTCAAGGGTATTTGTGTGTAAGTGAATGCAAGGAATTCAACTGGAATTCGAACTTGGCTCTCCAATTTCTCGTTCCGAGCCGATATCCACTGGAACAAAAATGTACTCAATCATAAAGTTCAGACAAGCCACAGGCCAATTTGTTGGTGTGTTTGAAAAAAAAAATATAAGTAAAGAACAAGCAGAAAAAGTGTGTTTAATGCAACATGTTTCATTTTATTAGGCTTCGTCAGAGACTTGTCAAGACAATGATTACAAATTTCTTTTTAAATTTAAAAAAAAAAATAGGGAGAGAGAGAGAGATGTTGACTGAGGTTTGATTTCATTGGTCAGATACACATCATGTGTAATAAAGCAATAAATGATCATTTTTTAAATGTAGAAAACCTATGCTTGTTTATATGTGTGTGTTTGTGTGTACCATGTATTCTTTAATATTGTGAAAAATTAAATATTTTAGTGAAATACATGTATGGCATGGAAATAAAACATTTACATGGTAATGACAGTATAATGGAGTTGTATTATACTCAAGGTTGTAATTCATTCCCTGTTTTTAGCTTTAGAGACACAACGTTGTATTAAACTCAAAAAAATACACTGTGACCATCGAGAGAAGTTCATCAGAACCATTATCATGAAAGTATTCTTAGGGAAGGTTACATCTAGCCATTTCAAGTGTAAAATGATGAGACCTAGCTGCCAATCTAGTACTGCACTTAAATTCATAAAATCTAGGTACCATAGAGGAAAGTTAATCAGAACAATTATCATGAAAGTATTTATAGAAAAGACTCAGGGAAGCTTTTAAGGTATACCCCCCCCCCCCCCCCACACACACACACTTTGAGCTGTGAAAGCAAGGAGAGATCAGGTGACAAGCTCTGGTCATCTAGATTATAAGAGGTGCACCTATAATCTGTGGTATCATCTGCATAGATATTTACCGTAGTAATTACTTGCATCTTATAAATTATTCAGGATTATCTCTGAAAACACTTTCTTATCACTTTGTAGTTTATGTCAGTATCTGCTTATACCCTCCTAGCCCACCTCCTCTTTTGTGTTATAAATAATAAGATTGATTATAGGCAGTGCTATCTTAACAGTATTATAGGCCTCGGAGCAAAGCAGTGCACTGATACCTCTATCTACACAACCACCCACAGGAATAAAAATGTAAATGGTCGATGAAATTAAGCATGTTTATTATATTGGTACTTTTAACATAACTATTTAAACATAAAAAAAAACATGTATACAGTGAGTATTAATCAACACAGATATTTGAACAATGTAAAAGTAGCCTTGAAAAATATAAAAATTTTAACATATAAATGATATTCAATTGGTCATCCATACAGACGAAGATGGCACAGTGTGAAATTACTATGAATTATTTATTACTAATCAAGTGTTCATCACAAGCATTTGCAAAATTTCTTTGTGGAGAATTGCTTTATTATTGGCTTGAAGTCAATGATCTTCAGGATGTCACTTTCCATACATGAGAATGAAAACCAGTTCAATTATTGTTGTCTCATTGTGCTACATAGCTGATGTGTTTTTATAAGTTTCAGTCTTGAAAATGAATGTTCTCCTTCATAGTTGGTTGCCATAATGCCCACGAGCACTCTGAGTGCAGTTTGAACATTGGGAAACTCAGATTTCAAGCTGTACGAAGTTATTTTTTTATATAATGCAGGAAGTTTCTCATAATGTTGTGCTTGAGATGCTCACATTCATTTGAGAGGTGACCATAATCAGGGTCTTTATGATACACAGCCAGATATTCACACTTTTGTTTTTTTTAAAAATCATTTATGTGTTGTAAAAAGATAACTTATTTTCCACTCTGCAGCCCCTTTCCCCACACACATAATGTTGCAACACTATTGCTGCTCTATTTCCATGGCAAATTTTCAAATTAGCTACACTTAAAGAGAATTGAGGCAAGTATGTACATTGTGGTGCAGTAGATTTTGGCTCAAAATGAGAAATCAGTGAGGTGAGTTCAAATTCCAGTTGAATTCGTTGCATTCACTTACATGCAAATACCCTTGGGAAAGGTATTAATCCGTCTTTTCCCTCCATATATGGGTTAAATAATAGGACAGGTTGGGTTCTATAGCCTTGGCTGACAACCAGTCTACTGCAGAAAGTAATGGCAACCTACTGCGGGATAATCTTCTGCCCAGTCAGTCATGTCTCTTTCGAGATATGATTGCCCATGCGTGTATCACATACAGCAGTTAACTGACTGATTCTAGAAAAAGGAGATCGGCTGAAGTAATGTTTCATATACGCCACACTTACTTCATTAACTGAAGAATGAAGATCAACCAACATGTACACATGCCAAGTCACCCTCATGGTGAAATACATTTTAGCTGAATGTACTCACTTAGCCCCTGTAAGAACCCAACACGAGAAATCTGTTTGCAAATACTGAAAGCATCATGTCCTACACATATAAAACCTACAATAGATCATATACAAACCATATATCTATAAAACAAACATTTACCTTGAAAGTATAAAATTATGTACAAAATATCTGTAGTTGAAAGCATTCATCATTGTTTAACAACCATTTTCATGCTAGCAAACGTTGGACAGGGTTTTCTTGACTCTTTCCCAGGCCACCTAATTTTGTGTAAGACCTGGCTGTCATCTCAACTTTCTTAAATCGTCTTTGATAAGCTGGGTCCAGTGTTTTACATGGTCTACCTATCATACATAATTGAACCATCATGAAATTTTGGAACAAGTTTTACAGCTGTATGCCCTTACTAACACCAACCAGTTTAGAAGACTGGAAACGGTGTTTGTTTGTTTTTTTTGTCACCATTTCTAGGAAGATTACCTACCAAGCCTACCCTTTTCTACACAGAGTAGGTATAGAGGTTTTTATTTTAGAGATTTCTTTCTTTTAGGCAAGTTGCTATCCAAGGTTAAATAATTGAGCCATCATGAAATAATGGAATGAGTTTTACACCTGGTTCCCCTTACTGACACCAACTAGTTTAGGAGACTGGAAACTCAGTGTTTTTATTAAGACACCATCTCTAGGACAATTACATACCAAGATTAAGTTTAAAATATATTTTATTGAAGTCATAGAATTGTGATGAAAACATTTAGATTTTTGTATTACATAATCTATAGAGGTTGATATACTGTTAAACAGAATCAATCAGTCAATCCAGTCTTGGGTTCCACCAGTTTGGACCTTTGACAACTCAATGTTGCTACATCTATGGAGATAAGTTTCCTCTATATTCTGTTTGTAAGGAGAAAGTTCTATTGAAACAGCTTGGTCCCTAAGAACTGCTACTTTGTAGAACAGACTTCAGCATGTGTGCTTCCCTGAACACTACAATCTTAACCTCTTCAGGTCAAAAGTCAGTCATTATCTGTCCTCCTTATCTTCATAACCCTTAATTCTACATTCTCATACATTCCACTTTGTTTTTGTTTTTTTCAATTGGAGTAGATAGATCTATCTATCACCCGGTTCACACTCCACCCATGTCTATTGAACAGGTTAAGAGGCTCATCCCTTGTTCCCTGTTTGGGATGTGGTTTCCGGCTTTCTCTTTTCCAATCTTCTCACTTTTTTTTTCAATTGGAGTAGATAGATCTATCTATCGCCCGGTTAACCCTCCACCCATGTCTATTGAACAGGTTAAGAGGCTCATCCCTTGTTCCCTGTTTAGGATGTGGTTTTTGGCTTTCTCTTTTCCAATCTTCTCACTTTTTTTTTTTTTTTTTCAATTGGAGTAGATAGATCTATCTATTGCCTGGTTCACAATCCACCCATATCTATTGAACAGGTTAAGAGGCTCATCCCTTGTTCCCTGTTTAGGATGTGGTTTCCGGCTTTCTCTTTTCCAGTCTTTTCACTATTACGTAGCCCCCTGCGCATCAGTGGCATTACCGCCTTGCTCGGGGTGATACGATTAAAAAAAAAAAAAATACACCTCATTCAATAAGCCTCTACTGAAATTGTTTTTTCTGGTGCAGAACCATCTGAGAAAGGACCATCTGAAATTGACTGTCAGACTGTTGAGTCTGACAGTCAATATTAAGGGGATCTCTAGCATGCTGTCAGGAGGACCTAATTTGCCCCACCACATTTACCGCCCACACTCTTCTGTGATTTCTGCTAATGACTCTTCAGGATAAGACTGGGCCTTCACAGCCATCTCTGTCATAACTACCAAAAAAAAGAAATGGGGCATTCAGGAGGATGATGGTGATCTTAATGCGAGCAGAGGTGCCAACAACGATCATGAGAGACATTTTAAGTGGACGTGCTGTATAAAAAAAAGTACTAAGTGCTACAATTCATTTTCTTTTCTTTTTTTAATTTGATCAATTTGATCTTTTAGGCTTTAGAAACTAGGAAGAGAGTACTAGATTGCTACGTGCTGTCTGTCCTTCAATATGGCAGTGAATGCTGGACAATACCATCAAAGATAAAGGAAAAACTTGAAGCAACTGAAATGTGGTTCTACAGAAGCATTCTGGATATAAAGTGGAGGATCAGTTCTATATTACAATCAATATATAAACTGACCCCTCAGTTTGTGGTCACAGCAGTTTCTATACATTTATATTCCTGAGATCCAAAAGCACAAGGATGCATTCCAGGAGCTGAGAAGAGTATTAAGAAACAGGACAATTTCGCTAGAAACTGGGAAGAGAGTACTGGATTGCTACGTGATGTTTGTCCTTCAATATGGCAGTGAATGCTGGACAATACCATCAAAGATGAAAGAAAAACTTGAAGCAACTGAAATGTGGTTCTACAGAAGGATGCTGCGAATATCATGGATTGAGCATGTGAGCAATGATGAGGTCTTGGGAATGATGGAAACAAAAAGGAAATTAATACTGAGCATCAGGAAGAGACAGCTGAAGTTCCTGGGACACGCGATGAGGAAGGAGAGCCTGGAGAACCTGATACTAACAGGCCAGATAGAGGGAAAAAGAGACAGGAAAGCAACGGATAACATATTTGAAGGACCTAATCAGGTGGATGACGGAATGAGGGTTGCATGGTGTAACAGGAGAAGGCGTGCTCAGAGCCACCAGGGATAGGGAAACGTGGAAGTCCATGATCGCCTACGTCCTGAAGGGACAGGACACATAGAAGAGAAGAAGGCTTTTTCGGTCTATTTTGTCTTTGGTTTACAATCAATTTGATTATAATAACTCATGTTTGTAAGTAGCTCATTCTGTATATTTCCATGCAACAAAGGATGGGGTAAGTGGCCTTTAATATGGGTACTTCTATCAAATAATATGGGTACTTCTATCAAATAATATGGGTACTTCTATCAAATCCTTGTGCTCCATTGATATTACCTGCTTGCATAAAGAAATTTCCTAACTCTTCTTTTTAGTTGCATTATTGTTTAGAAATTGAAAATTTGATTTAGCAATAGTAGCTTGTTTTTTTTTTCTTTTTTTTTTTAACAGTTATTTATTGATTTAATTGAATGATTGATTTTTTTTTTTACAGCTTATCAACCCTTTACAGGTTATTTAAAGCCTGGAAATATTTTTAGGTTGAAAAAATGTTTTTTTGCTTTTTTTTTTTAATAATAATAATAATGGTTTAATGATACAAGTTATACTAATTAACCCACAGCTGGAGAGAGACGAGGTGGAATCATCCCTTTCCGAAGGATATTTGTGTAGAAGTGAATATAACAAACCCGACTGGAATTGGAACTCAGCTCTCTGATTAACAATTCTGAGCCATTATCCATTATACTACCTGCTCATCTATGCTTACAAAACCTGATAATCCCAAGTGGTTACACATCAAGGTATTAATCATGTTGCTTAACTTCAGTGATCATATGGGAACCAATGTTTCAACATATGGCCGTCACCCTATAGTCATTTGTATTTTGGTTTTAATCATTTTACCACAAGCAAGGTGATGAAGTCCCTAAGACACAAAGAGTTACTAAACGTGAAAGAAACTGAAAAAAACATTACTGAGAGGAAAGGACAAGAAAAAAGAACAGAATTCGAAGAGATAGAAGATGATGTTTGATGTTGCGCTTAAATTTTTAAAGATCATAATTAACAGGAAAGTAAGAAGCTGAGAGTTCCAGAGGTGAGAAGGATGAGAGAAGAAACCATTAGAAAAGAACTTATGGTTACATCTAGCTCTTTTATCAGTAAAATAATGAAACCTAATAGCCAATCAAGTACTGGCAATAGAGCTCTACGTTTAAATTCACAAAGTCTAGGTACCAAAGAGGAAAGCTGACCAGAACAATTGCTATGGAAATATTTATAGAAAAGCACAGGGAAGGTCATTGAAGTTGGAAAGTTCTTGAAGTTAAGATGCCAGATCAAGACCAATATTGTTTCAGATTGTTTGGGTTTTGTCAAGTATCTCTATATACTTAGCAGGAGCATCAGACTAGATGTGGCAACAATATTCAATGCATGTATGAATGGTAGACTTGTAAAGGTACAAGATAGATTTGGGTCAGAAAGATTGTGTTGCACCACACAGTGAACCAACTTTTATATTCTCTAACATCTTTTATTCATGGAACCATAAAATTTCGTTTTGATTTCATTTTTATACTGATGATTGTTATTTGAAACATAAGCATAAAATCATTTATTTGGTTCAAATTTAGAATTTAACTGTGTTTACATATTTTTATTTTTTTTTAATTTTTTAATTTTTTAAATAATTTTTAATTATTTAATTTTTAACATAATAGTTTACTCTGATCCATTTATTATGGGATTTGTTGATTTTCCTCAAAGACCTTTCAAGAGTTGGATGAACCTTCTTGTGGGATCAACATCTACCTCATATGATAGGGTAGACAAGGCTTCATAGCTGTGTATTCAGCCAATGCAGTGATGATGCGTTGCTGGGTGAAGGGCTTTTTACACTAAAGTCACACGCCAGGCTGGAGGATTCCCTAATGGAATCAACAACCATTTGTCTATGACCAAGGTTATCTTTCAAGTTGGAGGGCATCAGCTGTGGTTTTTGACCTGAAGAGGTATGGAATCTGCCAGGTCTACTTGCCCAAGACATGCTATAGAAGAATGAATATGGTTCTGGCTTTCAACTCAGGTATGTGGAGGGAACTGGTCAGGATCTCAACCCTATGATCACATGGGTTTGATTATGATGGATAGGAATTATGTATCTACTTAAAAATCAACAGACCTTTTATTCAAAAGATTTTATTTTAAAAACTCTTTTTTTTCTAGAATTTAATTTCTGTAATTTTTGCTTTTCAGTTTTAAATATTTAAGTTTTCACCTTTTCAATATTAAATAATTGCAAAGGATAACAATCAATGCCAAATGTTGGCATAGATCCATTTTTAACAGTTAATATTGTTGTTGCATTATTTACATTGATCGGACTCTTGTCCTCCTCTTTATTGCTATGTTTATGACATTTTGGCCACTGTACGCTCCGAACTTCTTCAGGTGCTAGGAATTTCAAACTAAACTCTTTATTTTGATCACTGGGGTATATCCTTCTCATTCCATGTGTGATGCCACTTCCAGATGTCATGTAGTTATCTTCCTTTAACTTAACATTCTAAGTTATATATTCACCACTGCTGTAGCCTGGTATTGAACTCACAATGCTTATATCCACTGGGCCATGTGTCCTTGCAGACATCAGTGTATGAATTTCTGGGACTTGTCTCAGTAATCAATTTTTACCAGAGCTCATATTCCACTCTTTTATGCTAATGGTTTTCTTTAGCACTGCATATTACTGGTTCGTATATTGTATTCATTTCAATGCTTGATCAGCTTAGAAGATTTTTGTGGTCTGGCATATGTGCTGATTCCTTAAGTTTATGTAGTTTCCAGTAGTGTTCTCTATCAAATAAATATCTTGGAAGAAACCAAAATTTTCATAAGGGCAAGAGTAGTACAGCAAAAAGTAACAAGCATTACAGAGAAAAATCTTTTTTATTTATATATATATATATATATATATATATTTTATTTTATGATATCCATTACGAGATGGATTAACTCTAACATATTTTTTTCATTTTTTTAAACATTATTTTTAATGGACACTTGTATTTGTGTGGCTTCTTATAATTAATTAGTATTTAAATAGAATTCAATTCACTACCTTTTTGACACTTCCATCTCTCTTTTCACCCCCTGAAACAATATTTTGTACGCCTGCATTCTAACCCTAACCCTTCCTTTCCCTTTTTCCACTCCCACTTTTCTTCCTTATTTCTTTCTCTTTCTTTCCCCGTTTCTTTTTTCTCTTTTTCCTTTTCTTTTCTCCCCTCCCTGATATGGACTCCCTGCCGCTTTACCTACACACGCTCTCAAAAACTTTTGAATTTTTCCATAATAAAAAAGATCACTGATGAAGCAAATTTATTTTGCTGAAATGATCATTTGATATATGTAATTTTTGAAGTGTCATATATAAAAAGTATATACATATTTGGCTCTGTAAATAATTATAATTATATTGATTTCTCAGGCTGGATCAGTTATAAAATTTAATTTTCAACAATTAATATTATTAGGGTCTCCTTTGGGATTTTACCTACATGCCACTTCCTTTTGGATATATATATACTACCAGCCATAATTATTATTAAGCCACCCCAATTTTTTAAAAAAAGATGTATTTCATACTATTTTAGTATTCATTGCCAAGTGGATAATTCTAAATGAAAATAGAATGGTTCTTTTGTTATTATTACTTTACAGAATTTTACAAAGCAAATAGCGACAATTTACTCATCGCACCTGTAGATTTTATATATATATATATATATATTTTTTTTTTATAAGCGTTTCACCCCGAGCAAGGCATGTCACTGCCACTACTGTGCAGGGGGCTATGTAGAGTGGAGAAAGGCTGATTAAATATAGGAAATGACAGAGGGTGGGTGATAGGCGGGTAAGGATACCGAGAATGAGGGTTGGGTAGATGAGAGTGTTCTGAGAATAGTTGGGAGTTAGTGTGATAGGAGGTGTCTATTGACCCTACATTTAAACACCTGGAGATTGTAACTGTCGGGAAAGCAGACTTGTGGAAGGGAGTTCCACAGGCGAGAAGCGCGAGAAAAGCTGTTGGAGTAGAATTTACGGTTACATCTTATTTGTTTAACTGTAAAAGGGTGGGACCTAGTTGCTAATCTAGTATCTCGTGTAAATTCGTGCTTAGGCGGCACCAGTGATCTAAGCTCATCAGAGCAGAAGCCATGAAAGTACTTGTAGAAGAGGCACAGGGAAGCCACATCACGCCGGTGTGAGAGCAGCTGCAGCCGGTCTGCCAAGTCAGTATCAACCACGTTACAGATCCTCCTTTGTATTTTGTCAAGAAGCTCAAGGAGAGCAGCAGGGGCACCCGACCAGATATGGCAGCAATATTCAATACACGGGCGGATGGTAGATTTGTATATGTGCAGAATAGATTCAGGTGGGAAAAATTTCCGGGCCCTGCACAGGGAGCCCACTTTCATAGCAGCAGATTTGGCAATGGATTCAATATAGTCATTCCATTTGAGGTCCGCCGAGAGTGCAAGGAGGCGTAGTATTTTACTCTCTGGGAGGCTAGCCTGTCCCATGCTAATGGGAGGTAGATGCGTATATATATATATATATATATATATATGTATGCCCTTGTGCAAATTAATTGAAGCAACTGCTTTAGTTTCCTTTCTTTGACCATGCAGTCATTTTTAGACCTACTGAAGTGACAGGGCGTAATTGATTTTTATTTTTCCTCAGATCATGCCATTTGCAGTGGTGTGCAGCAGTATGAATCTATTTTCAGGGTGTATGATGAAATTTGTTTGGCCTTGAAAAATATTGCATCATCTGTGATTGCATCAGATTTTTTTATGTCCAGACACTATTGTCTTGATTTCCAATTAGTTGTCCTACAAACATCGCTTCCAATGGACGTTATTCCAAGAAAGCGTACAAAAATTGTAATGTTGTACAAACAGACTAGCAAGCCTTACAGAGAGATTGCAGATATTGTTGGTGTCAGCCTTTCAACTGTCAGTCGTGTCATCAAGGCAAAGAAATAGGCTAGATTCATCAGTCCAAAACATAAAGGTAAATGGGGTTGGAAGAGAAAAACAACACCAAGAGATGACGTATACGTGATCAGGGAAAGTGTGAAAGATCCTAGGAAGACATGATTTGTTTTGTTTCAAGTAATTTGCACAAGGGTGTACTTTATTGGTCAGCCTCTACCAAAGCTTCCAACACTGAAGAAATCAGTCTGTAGAGTTAGACACTTTTGAATTCTTCTCAAGGATGGGAATTAAGGATTGGGCAGCTCCATCCCAGACATAGCAGCAATACTTGATTTTTGGTTTTGGTTCTACAGCCATTGTCTGCGATGAATGTGACTCCAAGAAAGCATACAAAAATTATAACACTAAACGAACACACTGGCAAGCCTTATAGAGATCGCAGATATTGTTAGTGTTAGTTTTTCAACTGTCAGTCATGTCATCAAGAAACAAATTGGATCCATTAGTCCAAAACGATGAAGAAGAGAAAAACAAAGCCAAGTGATGACGTATACATGATCAGGTAAAGTGTGAAAGATCCTAGGATGACATTATTTGTTTTGTTTCAATTAATTCAATTAACTTTTGATTAAAATAATGTTCAAACAAATAAATTAAATATATCGGTTGTTAATTCCATTTTGTCAATCTCCAGTATTTTCCGTAATGTTTTTCTGTTTACATTTGTTTACAATACATTTCAGAGCAGAGATGGTTATTTACAAAAAATCAAAATTTGTGTATATAAGGCCTGATTTAACTTCGATTAGACTGTGGAATCATTTGTGGTCAAGCAGTCTAAGATGCACCAGATCAATTGGTGCTTTCCTCTATGTTGTTAGGGGTTGAAGGTTTGAATCCTGATGAATGACACATTTTTGTAACAAAATTTATTATAAATAACCATGCTGGTAGAAATACATTTATAAATATACTGTTTAATTAAAAAGCAATATTTATTCAAATACGAGTATCGATTAAAAATAATAAATAATGTTGAAACAAATAAATTATATGTGCGTGTTTGTTTCTTTGTGTGTGTGTGTGTGGATATATATATATATATATATAGCCATCCTCAGACAGATCTGTTTCGCTGTATCACAGCTCATCAGTACGATTAGATAGCCGATTGCTTTTTACCCAGGATTGAAACCTGACCGAACTGGCATCAGTCAGCGATTCTACCTCTGAGCTATAGGCGCTCGGAAGGAGGCAGACTTTTTAGCATGTATATTATCATCATACACGCCCAATAGCTGAGAGTGTTCTAATTCTTTGCTGAATGAACGATGCGTATATGCTGGAGTAGCTACTGTATATAGGTCTTGGGTATGCTTTCTGCAGCAAGTCCTCTGACTGAGATGTTTTGAGGATTGTGGAACCACCTCTTAATTGCTGTTGTTCCTAGGTCAACCCTGACCCAGAGTGGTAGCACATGTTAAGGTCCCAGCTATGAGCAAATAGTTAACCCCTAAACTGGGATCAAAACACTATGAAAGCATAAAAATAGACTTTTACAGTGAAAATTTCAGCAACACATTTTTAAAGAAAAAATATTATTAGCAATACATCTGACTTTCAACCAAACCTATTTGCAAAAATATGTCAGTGAAACCTGATATACAAATTGATTCCTTACAAAGAATATATATTCTATTTATATGAATCTATTGTAAAAGTTTTGTTGGCATTAAATAACCCATTGAGGTTAATATGCCACAAAACAAATATATATATTTATGAAATCCGTTCGAAAATGGATTAAATCTCACATATGTTTTATTCATTTGTTTAAACATTATTTTTAATGGATAGTCATATTTGAGTAGATACTCTGTTTTTTATGATTAAACAGTATATTTATTTATATCTACCTGCCCGAATAAGTGAGAAATCTTGTTAGGTAAATACATGTTCTCTGGCAGGATTCGAACCTGTGCCTTTGGTGGAAACTGTCAGTTGATATAATGTGTATTAGACCACTCAACCACGAAAGACTTACAGTTAAACAAAGTTCAAAATAATGCTTTTAAACATACGTTTTCCTGAATTTTCAAAGAATTCATATCTGCTCTGTTTTCGTATCAAATCAATTGATGGAAATGTATTAATT
Organism: Ascarosepion bandense; assembly: GCA_037127315.1. Classification (NCBI taxonomy): domain Eukaryota; kingdom Metazoa; phylum Mollusca; class Cephalopoda; order Sepiida; family Sepiidae; genus Ascarosepion; species Ascarosepion bandense. The sequence goes on from JBBBDQ010000443.1 coordinate 970,874, forward strand.
TATGTCGTTTCCCTTCGGCTATGGGTTAAATAACAAGACAGATTAAGTTCTAAAGCCTTGATTGACAACCAGTCCACCACAGAAAGAAATGACAACCTACTACAGGAAATTTTCTCCCTAGTCAGTCATGAATCGAAAGTGACCTGATCACCCAAGCGTGTATCATGTATGATAGGGGTTGGCAACTTATGGCACACAAATTATGTAAAACTCAAAGTAACAAAGTATATTGCTGATACTAAGCAATTGGCTAAGACCATTCAAGGGCAAGGATCCTGTTAATAAATAAAACTTTCAAAACAGTTTATTTTATTAATGTGGTTTACATATTATTGTATTATTATATTGTATACTAGCATCATAGCCTGGCGTTGCCCGTGCAACTCAGAGCATTTTAGCAGTAGGACTCGGTTATATAAAGAAATAATTATATAAAAAATTGTTGTTTAAAAATTATTAAAAAATTTATTTTCTTTTGTTCTGCGTAAATGTGATTTGATGTTTTGTATGGCATTGTAAACAACATTGCGTTTGTTTTCATTTCAAAATTATGGGGGAAAATATTTCTATTTTTTATTAACTAAATGAATTTAACATAAAAATAAAAATTATTTATTTTGTTTTACTGAAATTAAAAATATAAAAACTATTACGCTCTCAGTTCAGAAATTTTTAAAAAATATTTCTTTTGTTTCAAAATTTCGAGGAAAAATATTCACAATTTTTTGTTGACCAAATGAATTTTTAAAACTTCAGAATAAAAATTAAATATAAAGGCTCATTTTTTTTTTTTTTTAGTTGCATTTGACATGTGTGATTTGATTTCTGTAATGTAATCTAGCAACCATCTTAGATATTAGATGTTTTATGGAGCAAATGTAAACAATCTGCATCATTGGCCAAAAAGTGCGGAAGGGAAAATTGCTGAACTAAAACTCAAAAAGTATGTGTCAACCTGGCTTCCCTGTAGATATGTGTCCCTAGAAAGTTTGAATGGCGTAGCTTAAAAAATGTAGGCGTGCATAGGGAACAGTCACACACAGACTCACAGATTGCCTTTTATATATATAGATATATTAACCTTTAGATATGTCTTCTGTTCGCTCACTGAAGAATTTTAAAACCCTAAATCAGCCCATAATTAGCAAATGGTTGCCAACCCCTGATGTATAGTAATTAACTGACTGACTTCATTAAATAGGAAAAAAGGAAATAGATAATTAGCAAGTATTCTTTAATTTGTATTGTATTGGATGAGCAGTAATTGTTCCTTTCATATAGATGTCATGGCAAGGGAGATAACTGCAACAATGTAAAATGTTTCAGACATTACAAAGAAAAAACACTTAGTATTCTCTCAGACATTTATCATTGCTTGCAACACCTTGTATACCTTGAGCAACTGTTTTTTTTGTTTTTTTTTCTAGCATTAATTAATTTGCATTGGAAATATGTTATTTCTAACATTCTGTTATTTTGTCAAGGGAAACATGCCATTGTTTATTTTCATCTAGATTTTCATGAATTTCTTCTTGTAAGTATGCCTTAGTGGTCAGTGAAAAATGATGTTGTATTTTATCTTAAATGCTGGTCCCATTATGTTTTCATTATAAACCAGTGTTGAAAAAATGTTTCAGTTTGTTTATTATTTAACTTGGGTACCTTCACTCATTTTTCATACCTAACATTTAGATTGAATTTCTAAAAATAAAAAAAAGTTTTCTTGAAACTTTTAGTTTAAATTGAAAGCTTAATGATTAAATTTACTATTTCCAGTAAGCAAAATACTCTGGTGTATCTCAAACAGAAATTATATTGATTGGTTCAATCAATATAATTTCTGTTTGAAATACACCAGAGTATTTTGCTTACTGGAAATAGTAAATGATTGGAATCTCAACTTTTTTAGAGTTTTTTTTATTTTATTTTTTAATTTTTGGGTCATTTTTGAGTGATTGACTTCAGTAGTTAAAGTTTAACTGATCTATGGCCCTGGACACAGACAACGACTTGAATAAAACAAATATTTCTTATTCACTAAATAATGATGCAATTTTCTCACAATATTTTAACAAGTACCCCTCAGGCCTCATTGGATTTCTACAATTGAACTTTTGTTCCTACTCTACCAGTAATTGTAATTAGGTTGAATGTAATTGCTTATTGAAGCTGAGCAGAATATTAATAGGCGAGGTTGTCTCATTTAAATTGTTAGTTGTTATTCTTAGGTTTTCTTTGAATTTATTATCAGCACTGTGCGTGTGTTTATCAATTCTGTGTACGTTAACTGTTTTATTCAAGTCATTATCCTCCTGGACCTTGGGCCTAGTAAATCAAACCAAATGTTTCAAAAGACCCCTTTCTCTCTGCTAGCTTTCCTAATTTATCCATGATAAGCTGACATTTTGTAAATGAAAAGATGAAAAGTGGGTTGTTATCACAGACAGATCGTTACAAAATTAGTGTCTGATCAATCATTGCGGATGCTTAGGGCAAAATTTTCATACTGTCTTCTACACTGCGGTCAGTCTATCTCTATAGCTCTGCTGATAATTTTTAATTGTGAATGGCGTCTATTTTGTTACAATGTAGTGAGTAGTCAAGTGCATTGTTTGGAATCGTTGGAAACGAGAAGCCTTCTTATGCTATAAATATTGCTGTAATGCGCTTTGGTATGACTCAGTAGTGGGGGCAGCAGACTGGCGGTTAAGTTGTCAAAACCCATTGCAACAGACTTAAAGAAACAAACAAAAAAGACAGATAAAAGATGTTCTTTTCAAATGAAGACAGAGAGCTACGAAACTTATTGTCTGCTTTGTGAAAATATCGTGTCAAACACGTTTCCCAGCAAAAAAATAAAAAAAATTAAAAAATAAAGAGACCTAAACTCGGTACTTGTAAAATCCATGATAATGGTATGGATTTCCCTATCCTTGCTTACGTATCTGAAAGAGAGATGTAGTTACTGACAGTACATACAGTTGGAGAATGTTTTTATTTACTTGCCGAGTAAGTTAATTTATGATGTAGTTTGTAGTTACACTACAGTTACACTACTACAGAAATTCAATATCCAAAATAACGTCAGTCCCGTTGTTTAGTTGACCGATACATTCCAGCCAGTCCGTTTCCAAAAATAACTCTGGACAACCTGATGATTTCTAAAGGAAAATGAAATGGATAAAAATAAAATTATAATCCAAACTAAAGGATAGTAAAAAAACAAAAAAACAAATTCTGATTCAATTCAAGGATAAACACTGAACAGTTACATTATTACATATTTTTATTAATTTTTTAACAGATTAACTTTTTACCCACACGTGTTTTTAAGACTTTTTTTTTCTTTTTTGATATCAACCTATTTCTGAGTATTTAAATTCAAATAATGACAAACTAAACCTGTAGAAGAGAATTCAATTATATATTTTATTATCAAGTAAAAGAAGTAAAGTACTTCTAGAATTTTTACGTCTCCTTCTCAGTTGAGAGTGCCTAAGAAAATTAAATAGGTAAAAAGCTTGGCTTTAATTTTTTTTCACTCTTTAATTATTTATTTTGCTGAAAATTCGATTATTTTTTATGTAGGTGGTCAGTTTCGTAAAATGAGGCATATGATTACAGTACAGGTGAAATCAATTTACTGAAGTTTCGCACTACTGATGAGTGTACTGTACCCGACCACAACTAGTATGACGTTGCTTTTTAATTTTAACTTTGAACAACTCTTCAAAATAAAATCAAAAACATTGAATCTGCTTGAAGAGGTTCAACAAATAAAAATGGTTTGATTGTACAATGTACTGGTTAGGCCCTAAACTTTAAAAGGGATTCTCTTAAAGTAAATTTTTATTTCTTTGTCAGTAATTGCTACAATGATCTTAAAATTAATGAAGATCTTAACTTTTCTTGTATAAAAAAATATATCAAAATTCTAATTTTTGACATAAGGACATTTTACATGTGCTTTCATCTGGTTTAATTTTTTCAAAGTTTTTTTTTTACTCGAAAAACCTTCTTCCGTTAATTTAGAGACGATATGAAAGCACAAGTTAAGAAATATGTCATTTTAAAATTGACAATGAAAAAAAAACTGAACATTTGTGAATAATATAAAAACCCAATTTAATCACAGTGAAGTAGATATTTCTTTAACTTAAGCATAATTTTTTTTTTTTCAGTGTTCAGAAGACAGAAAAAAATCTCTTGTACAGATTTGGCATAATTTTTATTTATCGTTAAATTTTTCTTACAGATTCATTCAAGAATTTAAGTTTAATTTCATAACCTTGTCTTTAATTATTTTTCACAAGTTGTTGATGGGATTTCTGATTTAATTTGAAAGGACTATGTGCAAGCCATCTCGTTCTCTTTAAAAGCATTTTTCGCTCATTTATCAGGACAGGGAGAATTTTTTTATATATATATTGGCTAAGAATAAGATGTTCATAGAAAAGGAATGACAATGACATTTTCTTTCCTTAAGTTCAGATATTTTGACAGTGTTAATTAATTCTCAAAAAAAAAAAAAAGTCCAGGGGAAAATATCTCGCTCCCACCACGATATTTCTTTTCCCCTCGAAACTTTTTTTTACACAATGTCCAACAAACTGATCAGAAACTAAGTGAAAATTAAATTTGTGTTCAGCTTTGCAAAATAAATAAATAAATAAATAAATAAAATTAAAAAAGAATAAAAAAACTTGTTCTGCGAATTAAAGATTTTTTACATTTTTTCTTGTGATGGGTTTTTGAGAACAAACTTTCGATCAACGAGACACGAACGCGTTTCTCTTGGTGATCGGCTTCGAAATTTATGTTGTATTATTTTATTTACTCAGAGAAGCTTAGTTTGAACATAAAGCCACACATATGAGACACCTAGTGAGGATCGAACTTACAAATTTAGTTTGCTAATCATTTCATGGTTTACGCCATGATGAAGGACCCAATTCATGATGAATGCTGAAGAGGGTCATAAGGCACGTCTTCTTAATTAGTTTATCCTCCTCAAAGCCTGTCTTTGTGTGTGTGTGTGTGTGTGTGTGTGTGTGTGTGTGTGTGTGTGTGATAGAGAGAATCAGAGACAAACAAACAAACAAAACCTTTTCTTTCACCATAGTATTTCTAAATTTAAATTTACTGAGTACTCCTGGCCCGGCTCAGTTTTCCTGAATCTTCAGGAAAGGGCATATCATCAGTCTGGTTTACGAAGGGCTTTAAAACCAGTGGTTCTCAAACTATGTTTTGCATGGCTGTCTCTTTTTATAGATGACTCGCAGCCCCTTTTATATTCACAGTTAACATAAGGCTACTGAAAGAAAACGTTTTTGGCAAACAAATATTTATTCAAAAAATGGCAACCAATTTCTATTAAAACAGAAGCATTTTTCGGAAATCATTTATTCATTGCGAAAATGGCAACCTTATCCATCAAAAGTACATTCAATGGGATAAGTGCATTTGCTTGGCCTCAACCAGTTCTTCTAGATTTGGCTTTGTTTTGGCGAGTGCAACTTTCATGTCATTTTTGTTGCTTCTCATCTGTTTCGGGATTTTGTTTTGAGGTCAAGTAATGTGGGAAACGCTGTCTCACACTCATAGGTGGCTGCAAAATGAATCAGCACCTTTAGAGCCAGCTTTACAACATCGGGATAGGACTGTGCCGTTTTAATCCAAAAATCGCTACAGAACACTTCACGGAAAATACGTTTTACACCCCCATTATTAATCAAATCAATAAACTGTTCTTGAATCAAGTTGTCCTCTGAAGGCAGATCCTTAATGGAGAGTACAAAAGGGTTGTGGATAAACCGACGATATTTTTCAAAATTTTGTAAGTCAGGAAAATAATGAGAAATTTCTTCACGAAGCATTGACATGGCGTTTCATCACCTCAAGGATATCATCATCGACGTCTGGAGCAAAGATTTTACCATCTGAACTCCCTCTGAAACAGGCTTTTTACAATCTAGTGATGCTGGTTATACTTCCTGGAATCACTATTACACCTGTAATCAAAGCAATTCAAATATAATCACGCAATTCACCTCGCATCCAGTCAAAGCAACACGAATAAAATCACGCAAACTGTAGAACACGAAGACTTTCTTCTTCTTCTTCTTCTTCTTCTTCTTCTTCTTCTTCTTCATATAGGTTGGAGTACCTTTGCAATGGCTTTTCCCCTTACATAAAGCATAAGCAAAGGCCAAAATAGAACTAAGGAAGGTAACTCAAGAAATAAAAATAATGCATACAAAAGGAAAAAAGAAGTAAATAAGGGAGAGTTGGAGATGAAAAGATCTAATCTCCTTTTCCAACAATAACGCTGCAATTATGACTTGGTAACAATCTCAAATAGCCAATAATTTCAACTGAGTGGCCTCTTCGCGATCCTCTCGAAACCCCTTCCCGGCTCCCTAGGGGACCGCGGACCCCAGTTTGAGAATCTCTGACTGAAACGTTCGACACTTTGACGTGGGAATGGTTAGCAAGCTCGTCTGTCTAGTGAATTCAATTCTCACTGGGTGTGCCATACTTTCGCCCTAATGCCGCATTTAAGCTGTTTAGAAAATCACTTCAAACGTATTTCGCGAAATGCCTGGCAGTTAGCATAAATGAAGAGACCACTGGTTAATTATCAATAACGAGGTCAATTGAATGAAGTGTTATATGCCTATGAGGAATTTCTGGAAAAAAAAATGAAACAAAATAAAAATCATTCGTTTATTTTTTGTTGACTACGTTTTTTTTTTTATTCAAATAAATGTTTTCCTTGAATAACTTTTAGTTTTTTTCTATAATTCAGGAATGGAAATAGGCCAAATTCGTTTATGTGTAAAAGCTTGTGCATATTGTTTACTAATTTTTTAAATTCAGTTTCTTTTTGATTTTTCGATGAAAATGAAACGATTATGTACAACATATGACATTATTAGTTCGTAATAAACGTCATCAGTTTTGTCCTGTGATCTCATGCACTTACTCGCTACTCATTCGCACAGTTTTCATGGCTGTAATCAAGATGATTTCAGTAAAAAATGAATGAATCTCAAGAACTTAATGATAAAGAAAGTCAGTCAATAATGATGATGATGATGATAATATTAATAATAATATCATCATCACCCCCCTCAAAAAGTTATTTCACTGCAAACCTGTAAAATAAATCATGAATTCTGCATAAAGGTGCGGTGTGAAAAAAAAATGGTTAGCAAGCTTATCTGACTGGTAACTAGATCAATTACGACTGACTAGCGAGTTCGATCCTACTTGTAATGCTCCATACTTGCTTGAGCTTGATTGGTTAGGTAGGTTAGGACATCTAGGCCTCGCGACCTCTCGTGTGTCCCTTCTTAAATCCCCTCTCCCCTCTCGTGTGTCCCTTCTTAAATTCCCTCTCCCCTCTCGTGTGTCCCTTCTTAAATTCCCTCTCCCCTCTCGTGTGTCCCTTCTTAAATCCCCTCTCCCCTCTCTTAGCGTTGTGGCATGGCCGAGATGGAGAGAAAATAAATTATTTCCATCTCTAATCAAACTCATATTTTAATTCTAATAGTGTCTTATCCTTTTCAATAAGGCTTTTAAATTCCGTAAGAGTTTTTGCCAATTTTATGTGTGATGGTAGTGCATTCCAATACTTTGTGACTCTGTTACAAAAAAAAGTTTTGTCTAATATTCTACTGTGCTGGGTTATTATTTTTAATTCGTTGTTACGTGTTCTAGAATAGCCAGACATAGTGAATAAATTCTTATTAGTGTGGTCAGTAGAATGGAATATCTTGAAAACATTTATCAAGTCCCCCCCTCAGTCTTCTATATTTCAGTGATGGTAATTTCAATTTTCCTAACCTATCCTCATATTTAATAAATTTTAAGACCTTGTACTTTTTTACTACAATAACAACTTTGCTTAGTAAAGAAATAAAAAAAATCCAACTTTTTCCTCTTTGTAAGTAACTGTCATTAATTTTGTCTATCCTAATGTGATCGGATATTGTAGAATTTAACTTTTTACATGAATTTGCTAAAATGATGAAATGTCTGTATGGAAGTTGAGAGGGAGAAAGTGATCAAAAGACAATTTTCTATTGACATGAGAGATTTATTATTAGCTTGTATTCATTTGTTTTCCCACTGTGTGTTTTCTGTGTAAAAGATTTGTTGGGTTCGGGGTTAAGAAGTAATCATTGCAACTGTGGCATAAAAAAGCAGCATATTTGGATAGAGAGAGTTAAGTTATATTGAATTATTGCATCAGTTTTTGTAAGGGGTGGCAATAATAAGAAGACAGTGCATCAATTTTTAATTAAGAGTTGCAACCTTTAGGCACGCGCAAACTTTGTTTTTAAAAGTCTACCTTTGTTTTAATTTGAAATAAATTTTGAAATTTTATTTTGTTTTTGCAATTCGAAATCATGGTAAAATACGAATTTACATGGTAAAATACGAATTTGCTTAAAAAATGTTTATTTTCAGTTCACATTTTTTAAAACGAACCCAAACGAATTTCATAAAAGCTGAAGGATCCCCGCCGCTAACTTTTAGAGAAATATTCTTTAAAATGATAAGAAAAAAATTGGAAAAATTATTATTCTTAGTAGTCGTAGTGCCTATTGAATACAATTATCAATTTTTAGATTTTATTGGCGGCAATTCTGAACCACTCAAAAATTAAGTAAAACTTCTTTTTGGGGAAATACTTTTTTGTTGATTAGCATTTTAATTAGACTTTCCTTAGATCGTAACACTTGTCAAAATAAAAATAAATAAATAAATAAAAATACTGATGTTATCATTTTAGAAACTGGGTTCTGTTTATCGATGCAGTGTCAAAAAAAATCGATTCCTGACTTTAAGTCAGTCTAAGTCACAGCGCTGTTATTTACAAAAAGTCAAATTTGAAAAAGTACTAACACTTTTAGTCTAAAAGGCACTACATTTTTCTTTATTTTTAAAACTTTAAAAACTTTATTTTTAAACATTTTCATAATATTTCTGAGATTAGGTATTGTAATTATTTAACACTCTTTTAAACTTTACATTGTTCGAACTTTTGTCTTTATCTTTGGCATGGCTCGTAAAACTAGAATAATCTCTATCCCGGTGAACAAAAGAAAAAGGGCCCAGTTCGAAATTCTAATCCGCTGAAGAAGGCCGGAGTGTACAACGGCCGAATCAATTTGATCGCTATTTTAAGAGAAATCTCTAACTCATACCTAAAAAGAAAAAAAACTGTTTTCGTACGCAAAACAGTTAAGGTCAATAACTGTAAAATTAAAATTCAGGTATCGAATTGACGCTATCGAAACACTAAACAGTTAAAAACAGAACCCCACTTTTAAATCGACAACAAAACGATATTTTTCGATTTCTGACAAGTGCCTCGATTTTAAAGGACTAACCGCAAAACTAAAAAAAACTCTAATACTAAAACCAGTAAAAAATATTTCCTTCCCAAAATTTCCCAATTTTTTTTATGAGTGGACCAGTCTAAGTGGTTCTCTACAAGCCTTAACCAGACCTTATGAGGAACTGTCAGATATCGACGATCACTTATGTTAATTTATTTATTATCCTTTAGTTTACTTCTTACTACAGAACTCTGACGAAAATTTCAAGATTTTCGAATAATGGAAGCCAATGCTTACTTATGTATTTTTATACAATGGGTTCCACTTTATTTTTTACTATCTCGTTAAAAAGAACTCTCCCTCAACTTACCATTTTTTTTTTAAATAATTTTTTTTATTCTTTTTCAATATGTTTGGTAACTGAGTTTTATTATATTTTTTTAAATATTTAAATTTTCTTTTCCAAGTTTAGCTGATATTTCGAGGCTTAAAAAAACTGTTCGCACAAGAAGAGAAAGAGAGAAAGAAAGATAAAGTTCTTCGACTGATTATTGAAAATCTCTTCTTTTCCTGCCGAGTGTCATCGTTTAAAACTGCGGCGTTTCTCTGCAACAAGCGTCTGCTTCTCATTGCGTTTTCTTATCGGAATGGAAATATTTCCTCTGATTCTTCAAGCTGCCAATCCCTGTCATGATTCTACAACACGGATATTATGATATTATCATTATCATCACTACCGTTGTTGATGTTATTATGATTTTGGCGCAGGAACTTACTAGGCTCAATAACAACACTATTATCGATTGTCGCACTGACTTTTTGAGGACGAGACATGTTGCTGCTACCTTTTTGAAGAGTGATTTACTGCCTCTCTTCTTTCCTAGATGTGAGTTCAATCCATCCTTTTTCTCTTTCGAAAAAATAATAAAAAAATTATTACTTATAAAGATATCTCTTTACTTTGGTTTCTGGATTAATTCATTTTTAAGCCACTTGTGGACTCACGGAAATAATATGGTATATTGAAACTGATGTAACAATTTACTGTTCAAATTTCTTGTAAATTGTGTTGATTGAATGAAGACTAAGAGAATGGCTATGCAAAAACAAAGGAACATGACCCGAAAATCATTTTGTTTAAAAAAAACAAAAATGTGCTTTATCTTTTAAAAATTTTCTTAATTTAAAAAGAATAGTTTATTTTATTTACATTCAACATAAATATTTGTACCTCTATAAAAGTTTAATTAATAGTTGAATTTTTATTTTTAGTTCACTTTGGTTCTGGTTGTATCATGCTTTTTTAACCTTTTGACAAATTAATATTTAATTTTAGATCTATTTTTTTTATTAAAATGACATTCAGCTTAGTGTCTCTAGCTAGTCTAAACAATATTTTTATTCTAAACTTTAGAATAATTTTGTTTTAAATTTAAATCTTGTATTTAAAAAAAAAATGAAAATCAAAATAGAATTTCAGATTTTAAAAAAAATGGATTTGAAAATCTTTTTTGAATAAACGGTAAAATATTCAAATTTTTAAAACAATCCAAACAAGAAAAAATTGCTGTTTGAATTTTGGTACGAACTGAAAAAACTAGAAATAGTTTTTAAATCTTCCTTTTTATAAAAGCACCGATATTGATTTTACAAGCACACACATGGGTGTGTATACTTTCAAAGCACGCAATCAGTTTTTTTAAAGCGTGTATGTGCGCACATGCTAAAAAATGGTTGGCTTTCAAAATAAAATATTTGTTTATTGACTTTCCGTATTTAATGAAACATGTTGAATAAGAAGAGTAAGACTTTCTTTCGCCAATTTCTATAAAAGGGAAAGAACAGAAGAAAAAAGTTTTGATAAATCTCCAGTATTGCTTATTGATTTCTTTTCTTTTAATATTCTCTTTTTCACAATCCAGTTCTTGACTGTAAATTGGCGTAAATACAGTGCTGTTGCGAAATTGTCTCACCAGTGAAAAAGACAGTCTTCTTAATCTTCTCTCTGTCAATAATTGTTCTTAGTTTGGGAATCCGTTTTTTCCCTCGTCTTGTATACAATTATAAAATTATAATTACACAAGGAAAAAAATTATAAGCACTTAAATTTTTATCAACTAATTAAAAATCTATTAAACTTTACAATTTAAAAAAGTCTTAACTTTTGAGTTGTTTTAAAAACTTTGCGATTTTAAAGATTTTTTTTACAGTACGATAAACATTCTCTTCAGCTGATCACATGTCCAAACACAATATTTATTTTTGCATAATATGTAAAAAAAAAATTATGGCACACGGCCGAAAAGAGCAGGGGCAGAGGTTGGGACTCACCTAACTATCCTATACCGAGCTAAACACTATCACGACCCATTCACTCATTACAATTTGCACAATCACCAAAAGAACCCATCCATCACCTCCCAATCCTTCATACACCACAATACCGCAAATTTACAAGGGGCACCTTAAAAAAAAAAATAAAATGGGAAAATAACCAATGACAATAAAATGCATCTATAAAACATTTAATGAAAAATGAAATGATGGGAGGGGGATGAACCGAATAACGAACTAAAAAACAACAAATTTTAAAACTAGAATAATAAACAATGTTAGTAAGACCCGTCCATCCCACAAAAAAGAGTGGCTGTTGTATTCCGATCACGTGTCCAAACACACTTCAGTCTCCCATGTGTTAGGAAATTTTAGTCTGCATTGCGACTTTCGACGATTGTTTTTTTAAAAACTATTAGTGTTTTTTTTTGTTTTGTTTTTATGTGTTTTCACGACAGTGAAAAGGGCTCGTTAACGATATTAGAAATAAAATATTTTGTTTTCAAAGCAAAGCAATATCTTTTCCAATGCTTTATTTTCAGTTTGTATCGAAAAGAAAATAAAGAAAAATCTATCTCTAGGCAATCATCAAAGAATTAATATTCTTTTTAAAGTTTAAACTTTAAGTGGCTGTTGCTGTTATATTTTTTACGTATTTTAATTTTTACCCATTTTTTTTTCTTTTTTTTTTACTATGAAATTATTTTTTATTAATTAATTCATTTATTTTATTTTTAATTAAGTTCTCTCTATTCTTAATTTAATCTTAAGTTTCACAAATAAGCACTTTCTTCGTATACTTAAAATAAATTATTTAAATTTTCTTAAACAAATTACAAAACAAATCATTTTGTTTGAATGTTTAAATTAAAAATTTCTTTCTTAAAATCTTATTGCAAATCACAAAATAAAAGTACACAATAATAGTTTTTTCAAAACACAAAAATGCAGATATTTTTTCGTCATCACACTTGTTATGCCAGAGAAGCAAAAAAGCTTTTTTTTTTTTCCGGTCTTAAAGAAACGAAATTATAAAACATCCATCAAAAAATTATCAATTATTTATTTAATTTTTGTTTTGAGTTCAATCACACTTTTCCGAGGCAAAATAAACGTGAATCTCACTGAGACCCTATCCTTTATTTATTTACTATCCGCGCTGTCTTTTCTTTACCGTAGATCGACGGTTTAAAAAAAAAAAAAAAGCAACGAAAAATTTTTTTTAAATAAAAATGGTTGACAATATTTAATCGAATAACTATTTGGGATGAAAGTGTTAATTAAACTTTAATAGAAAGAAAATAATTTCTTTAATTAAAGAAATTATTTTCTTTCTATAATTAATTTCGAATATTTTATCAATTAAAAGTTCTCGTTTTTAAAACAACACCCACAAAAAAAAAAAAATACTAAGAGTGAAGCTTAGCCTGTTTTTTTCTTTGAATGACGGTTAAAAAAAATCATTAATTTTTTTTTTTTAGTGATCGAAATTTTTTCTTTCTGTGAGTGTGAACCCGTCTATTTTCAATTTGTCATTTGTTTCTCGAAATGTTTTTGTAGCCGTCTAAGCCTTTTAAAATCAGAATTTTGGCTTATCTCAGTTTTAGAACATTCTCTCTACCCCGGCTACCCCGTTTTGCTTTGATCGGTCGGGTACCATGACCGGACATTGACTATCGATTCCTTTCTGCTTGGCCTTTTCTTTTACATCTCATTTACGATTTTTCACCTTTGTCATTGTGAATTTATTCCATCTCTTCTGATCCATTCCTTGTACCGTTTTTATTTTTCTCTAATAAATGTTTGTGAGATGATTTAACACATTAAAAAAATGTGAGTTATTGTTGAACTCAAAGGAATATCGCTTTTTTGTGTTTTTTTTTAAAAAAAAAAGTGACACTGGAAAAAAAAGGATAATGTCAATATTGATTGACAATGACCTGATTATCTCCACCTTTTTAAGCATAAAATGACAGTTTGCTTAAGAAATAAGAATAAAATGTTCCAAATTTGATTTCTTTAAAAGCGACAACAACAAAGTAATACAATGAAAATAAAAGGCATGCAATTTTCCTAAAACACATTCATTTAATTTGTTCCATGTCAAACACTTAAAAAATCATACTTCATAAAAACCCTGTCCTAATTTTAGAAAACTATATAATTGGGGGGAGAGACGAAACAAAACTAAAAAAGCAAAACCTTTTTATTTAAATTTAAATAAAAGAACCTATTTTCTTTTAAAGTAAGATTTATAAATTTTTTTCTTTTTGAAATATTGAAAATTTAGAATTTTTTAGTTGAACAGAGAAATGAGTATCTGGATTAAAAAAAGAATAAACAACCTCCACTTTTTTTTAACCTGACCCACCGCAGTGCAACACACAGCATTATAGAAATTTAAAATTTTAAAAACCAAATTTTAAATTCTTTTAATATTTATTTTTCTTTCAACTATCATCTTCAACAGTTTAAAATTTTAAAAGGATAGGAATAGGATAGCTAGACTAGAGAGACTCATAGACACAGTTCTAAAAAGGTTGATAATTTCTTCCACACTGAGTGTGAAAACTGATTTTATTTGGATTTTCTAAACTAAAAAAGGGATTGAGGCTTTAAAAAATTTTAGCGTGGTGGAGAGTAGAAGACACAAAAAAGATTAATGCTAGAGAAGATAATGAAAAAAAAAACTGTTTTGTGACAGAAAGATAAGTGGCTTCTATAAGCGAACAGTCGCTAATTAAAAATGACTAAAAAAAAGTACAAAGGAACAAAAAAGCAGTGTTCATTTTTCATTCCTGTCAGTGAAAGATTGAAGAAGAATAGATGCTATGAAATTATTAATCTTTTCTTCTTCAATGTCTGTAAGATTATCAATGAAAGATTACTTTTAAAATTTTTAAAAGAAGCATTTCGCGTACGTTTGGTAAAATAAAACACAAGTACAGGAACGTAAAAAGGTGAAGGCTGACTTTCCTAGTGGAACTATGGATTCACCAATAATGGAAATAGTTTTTTAATTGAAACAAATTATTTAACCGTTGTAAGAATATTTGTAAACGCACACACATAAAAAACGTAAACCACGCACGAAGACATGATTTTTTTTTGTTTTGCTTTTGAGACTTATTTGAACAGTGAATGAGACCATGTCAAAGGTTACGATCAAAATCACGCATTGGTTTTAATTTTTTATTTATTTATTTATTTAATTTTTTTAATTGTTAAATTTCATTAAATTTTGTGTGCCCCCCCCCCCTTACTGACAAATACTTTTAGTTTTTGTCTATATTTTTGAGATAGTATATATATTTTAGATTACAATCACTGGGGTATATCATTCCTTGGTAGTCAGGAGTTATCTCCCTCTAACCCAACTCTCTAAGTTACTCGTTCAACACTGCTGTAGCCTGGTATTGAACTTACAACTCATGTCATTGGAACTAACCAACATCTGAGCCATGTGTCCTTAAGAACAACAACAAATTTCTGGGTCTTATAAACCTAATGTTCGGTAACTATTCTTTTACCAGAGTTCATAAGTCCCTGAAATTCAGTTGTTGTTGCCCTTAAGTTAAGGACACATGGCCCAGTGGATATAGCCGTTGGTTAGTTCCAGTGACTTGACCCAAAGAGTTGTGAGTTCAATACCAGGCTACAACAGTGGTGAATGAGTAACTTTGAGTCAGGTTAGAGGGAGTTAACTCATGACTAAGAGGCTTTGCACAAGAAATGAGAATGTTATACCCCAGTGATTGTAATAACAGGTTTGGTTCGAAATTCCTGAAGGACGGAGAATACAATAGCCGAAACGTTGTACAAATGGCAACCAAGATGAAGGCAATAATCTGAATAATGTAAATAGTGTAACTTTTAGTTTTGTTGAAGTTATTTGAAATAATTATTCTTTCATACATGTGCATTTTTTTTTTTTTTTTAGATGTATATTTGTTTGTGTGTGTCATATATATATATATAGAGAGAGAGAGGGTATGATGGATATATTGTCTAAACTGTGAAAAAATGAAAATAACACTGATATCTCATTTTAAAAGCTATATTTACCAAAATTACATAAAAATATCCTAAAATCCTACAGAATAAATATATTCAATAAAATCGCCATTGGCTTCACCCATGGCCTCCAGATAATTTTTGAATCTCCTGCAATTCTTTTGGGCAATCTCCTTGTTTAAATTGGTGAATGCTGTCATAATTCTTGCCTTCAATTCATCTTTGCTCTTACAAGTTTTGTTGGCCTCTTGCTCAACTATGCCCCATATAATAATCAAGGAGGTTGTAGTCTGAGAGTTAGGCGGCCCAAGGTAGGGGGTGATGTGGTTACAGAAATTTTCTAACAGCCATGACTGGTTGTGTGGCTTGATGCTGAGCCCTGTTGCTAGATGTAGGGTCTTCAAGCAGACACCCTCTTGACCCAGGCAGATGCAGACCTCTGTCGAATTTGAGTCCCTATGGCAAGATGAATGGATGCATAATGTCACCATCACTAGTAATCACTCTAAACACCTTTCTAATCCCCATTAGATTCATCCAACTCTTTTTAAATTCGCTACACTGTTCTCAGATTGCTACCCAAGCACTCTGAACTGTTTGTTTTGGAGTTTCTGGTGCAAATGCCAAGCAGTATAGCATGTCATTTCAAATTTCCAGCAGAGTGAATTGTTTTATGGTGTTATTTTACTTACAGATCGTGCCCAACTGACCCTACTACACTGTGCAGTTGACAAAATCAACAACATGTGCATGCATGAAATTAAAAACATAAAATGGTGACATTTTCCTCCTTGCACCCTCTATGTGTGTGTGTGTGTGTGTGTATAAGTTTTATAAGATAAAAGGAAAACTTTTATTTAGAAGCACTGACATCTGATCACAGCTATCTTTAAGAATATTTCAGAGTGTTCTCAAATTTGAAAACTTAAGGATATTTTTGCCTTAGTTCTGTATATAAATAGTTTCATATTAGACTTTCCACATTTAAACTGATAATGCTCATAGGGGGACAAAAACGAAATTGATCAAGAAAAGTTTTCATTTTGTCTTTTCTCGTTTTTTACAGATATATTTTTATCTATGTCTGAATTTTTAAATAGAAAAATTTTAAAGACATATTTAGAAATTGGTATATGTGTGTAGTGGTGTAGTGGATATTGTCTCATGAACTGAATTTGAATTCCAATTGAATTTGTTGCATTCACTTACATGCAGATGTCTTTGGAAAAGGTATTAATCCATCTATTCACCCTCCACCTATGACTTAAACAGCAGGACAGATTGGGTTCTATAGCCTTGGTTGATAACCAGTCTACCGCAAAAAGTAATAGCAACCTACTATGGTAAAATCTTCTGTTGAGTCATTCATGTCTCTTTTGAGACATGATCGCTCAAGTATGTATCACCTATGGCACTTAACTGACTGATATGGTTATGAGTATAGGAGAGTATATCAATAAGTCCATAGCCTGACATATAGTTTTTAACTGAATTTTAAATTGAAATTTTCACTGTGCATTATTTAACATTACTAGAAAAGTAAATCAATGAAGCCTCTTTAAATTTTGACTGATGCACTTGATGTTCACTGGAATGTTTCTTTGAAAAATTATACTTGTTTCTGTCCCACGTCCTATTACTGGTTGACAATAGGCAATGGTGAAGTGAGTTTTTGTCTAACCCCTTTCTTATAATTATAAACAGGTGCTGAAAAATTCTGTTTGATCATCTTAAAAACATTAAAAAAAACTTAACCCCTTTCTTTGGTTGGGCTGAAAAATTTTCAGCACCTTCTGATATATACTCGTACTCATTTTGAATAATATTTAACACTTGACTTCAAACATGAATTTGTTTTCAAGGAACACATCACCTGCTGTGGTATTGTACAATAGGCTTCAAGAGGACTTGGAATTAAATATAAATATATTACCAACTATAGACACACATCAAAAATCTTATATTACATCACCAACACTTATTGAATTGCTTCTTAAAGAATCTAACATATGTTTATCTGAAACAGTGTGTATGTAAAAATATTCCCAAATCAACATGTGAAAAACCACCAAACATAATGTCTTCAAGACATGCACACACACACACACACACACACACACACACACACACACTTACTAATATACAGCATCATATGAATCCCACATAGATAAACTAGAATTATTATGCACTTACATACATAAAGTAATATTTGTGGTTTTTCAGTTAGACTTGGAATCCATTAACTTCTTGCAACTCCAAAAGGATGACTCATCTTTCCTTGAATTCAAAAATATCTAATCCCAATGCACAATAGGAATTGTAACCAGAAGTAGTCATGTTTTTTTTTTTTTTATATCGCTATAAAGAATGAAAAGAATTGAAAAATGACGATTACTTCTGGTTCTGCCTGTTGTGAATTGGGATCAGATATAGATCGGAATCTGACAGAATGATGAGATAAAGAAATACAAAACATTTATCAGTCTAATATGTTTCACTTTTCTTAAAGCTTCATCAGAGAATGAGATCTGGAAAAAAAGAAGAAAAAATATTCTGTTATTTTTGTTTTGTGTTGTTTGATTTTCATTGGTTAATCAGGTTTTAGTGCATTTAACTGGTTAAACGAACATTGATATATTTTGTGGCATTTCAGATCACAAATATCTAAAAAGAACTCATAAGAGTTAATAGGGGGTCCAGTTTGCTATATAAATTCATTGTAAATTGATCCCCTCTCAGTCAGTCGGTTAAGTGCCATACGTGAAACACGCTTGGGCGATCATGTCTCGAAAGAGACATGACTGACTGAGCAGAAGATTATCTCGCGGTAGGTTGCCATTGCTTTCTGTGGTAGATTGGTTGCCAGCCAAGGCTATAGAACCCAATCTGTCCTGTTATTTAACCCATAACTGGAAGGAAGAGATGGATTAATACCTTTCCCAAGGGTATTTGCGCGTAAGTGAATGCAATGAATTCAACTTGAATTTGAACTCGGCTCCCCAATTTCTCGTTCCGAGCCGATATCCATTGCATCACAACTACAGAAGCCAAAACAAAATATGAGCATATGCCATGATTTCTTAAAATATATGAAAGAAAAATTGTAATCTGGATAGCTTAATTGATAATAATGTATGAAAAACAGAATCTTATAGCACACTTGATATTTACATCACACCTGCAAGTACAGAATCTAACCTTTGCTGATTGTTTTCATGTCATACCAGAATTACTATTTTATTTGAGAGCATCGGTCTTGACAGACGTATATTAGCCAGTATTTTGAATAGAACTTCACCATCTTGCCCATTAGTCTATTGATCTTTGTCTGTACGAAATTTGTTATTGTTTATTATTACAAATTTTTTGTATTTTAATGAAAGCTCAAAGTTGTGTGGGTTCTAAATGAATTCTTTTGATGTATATTAACACATAAACTCCACTCACTGATCATCAACCTTTTATAGCTTGAGTTTTAGTCTGTGCCGATACTACTGAAAGGTTTTCTTATTTTTACTAAAAGATATTACTTTCTTGGTTATTTTGAGCAGTGTACAAGCACACACTCATACACACACACATAAAATGTGCTCATACATGCAATGAAGTGCTGAAAAGTTTTCAGCCTGACCCACTGACTAAAAATCTGACCAAGCATCAGAATTATTTTTGAAAATCCTTTTTTTGATTGAACCAAGAATTTCTCTTTATCTCTGAATGAATGTGTTATATATATATATATATATATATATATATCTCCAGGTAAAGAGGAACCAAGGAATGTAAATCATTTTCACACCCAACATCCAACATTGCCTGATGACAAGATAGGAATCTTGAAACATAGAAATTTATGCATTGCAATGTATTTTTAACTCATAATTATGATTATATTAGACTATATATATATATATATATATATAATTAAAAAATGATTAATTCAATGATGTTGAATGGCCATTTCGATATGAAGATCCCCACGGGGGATAACACATCACCTCAGCAACAGAAAAATCCTTTCAGAAATTGGAGAAAAATTAGTCTACTTTTCCTTTTTAAATAGATTTGCAAAGAAATTAAAAAAGAAAATAAAAAGGAAAAATAAAGAAAAAGATAAAATAAAATAATATCAAATAAACAAGAAAAGAAAAAATTGACATTGTCTGGGTTCGCAAAAGAAGGAAAGAGAATTGTAACTAAAAATTAACAGACAGCCGTGTTAAATCGACGTAAGGTTAAGCAACACGGAAAAAAGGTGGGAGATAAGAGAGATAAAGGAAGGAAGGGAGGGAAAAAGAAAAGAAAAAGAAAAAAAAATTTTTATAATATTACAGACGCTGGACATATTCAGAAAAATATATATGGTGTATTTAGGCAGCAATAATTTTTTCAAACATGTTTCGATGAATAATATTGACAAGTTATGTCTATAAAATCTTTTAACATTTTCTTTTTTATATAATCATTAAATTTAGCAACATTTTAATTTTTATTTTATTTTTACGGGTACTTTCGAATGTTGATACATTTTTTTTTCAAGGAACTTAAAAATATTTTTTTGTTTATGTAACTGTTTTTGGCTAATGATTATTCAACCACACATACACACACTGATATTAAGATGATCAAAATATGGTAACAATTTTAAATATCTCTTAATTGTGTTACTGCATGAAGCACTAAGTAACAAATTTTGATTACCATTTTAATATTGTATTAATATTAATATATATTTCAGTTCTGCTTGGACTTTGGCATTAAGCCCCCATCTTAATTTATGTTTGTAGCTTTTGGCTTATTTTAGCTTAAACAAATGACAAATGCCTTAAATCACATTTATATTCAATTCAGCAAGTATCCAGAAGGTCATTGCAGTGTTTGTTTTTTTTGTTTCATGGGAGCAAGAGAACCACCAGGGGTGCCCCTTTTAATACTTCATCACTATACACAGCAACTCACCTAAGCTCATGATGTTCCTAATTGGATCCAATAGAACTGGCAACATCTGGCAGGGTTCAGCTCCAATGAAGAGTTGTTTTGGGCTGATAGAGTTCAGGTGTGGTGCAGACCCCAGGAGGCCATGAACTTCAGTTATTTACAAGGCATTGATGGTTGCATAATGGTGTGGTGTATTTCATAATGGCATAGGTTAGATCTATTTTTTTTACTTAAACATGATATTGACTGGTGACTGCTACATTTCACTACTTGATGATTGTTTGCAACTGTTAATGGATTCTATATATCCCAACAATGAGAGATAATTCCAGCAAGATAATACTGTATCCTCAAACCTAAGCTGTTCAGAATTGATCTTTTGGGATCATAATGTTGCTATTGAATTGCGAAGGGCTGTTAACATGTGGTATGATCTCATGAGTAAAGGTTCTAGCTGATGATAAGGTTGAAGTGTCATGCAGATTCTGTGCAGCTATGGATTCCTCAGTTATGAACAAGACGTGAGACAGGCTCGTAGTTGTTCCATAATGGCAGTGGTATTGATTGGTGACCAGAATATTTAAAAAATGTTTTTAATTAGTATCACCCCATGAAAGGCAGTAATGCCATTAAAACACAAGTGGTTAATGGATGTGGAAGAATTAGGAACAGACATAATAATGATGAGCAAAAAGGGAAAAGAGGGTGAACCTGAAGCAGGCTACCCCCATGTTTAATTTCATTGTTTTTCATTTTTACTTTTTTCAGCACAGTCCTATCTTACTTAAACTTTCCGATTATCAAAAAAAAAAATTTTGAAAATATTTAAACAAATTTGTTGGTGGGGTCATTTTCTCATACAACATTAAAGTAAATCAATCCTCCATTTTCAATCCACCATAAGGTCATATGAGAAACTGGTCCCCCCACTTAAAATTGTTTAAATATTGAAATTTTTGCAAATTTTTTTTTGCCATTTGTAAAGGTGTAAAAGATAATATTGCACTGAAAAAAGTATAAAAAAAAATTTGATAATGAACAAATTTACAGGTGCCGGTAATGTCGTACTGGCGACTGGTTTCAAAATGGAGGCTCGATTTACTATGACATTGTATGAGAAACTGATTCCCTGCAGAAAATGTTTAAATATTGAAATTTTTCAAAATTATTTTGTCAATCGTAAAGCTAAGGGGATAATCGATAGGACTGTGCTGAAAAAAGTAAAAAATAAAATGAAAAACAACAAACTTAAACGTGGTGATAGTCTGCTTCAGGTCTGCCAAAAAGAATAATCAGGATGACAGTAGATAGCAATTGACATTGCATTTAAATTTTTGCAGATTAAAGTTGGCTGGAAAGCATGGAGTTGGGAGTTTCACAAGCGAGAGCTGTGAGGGAAGAAACTTAACATAGAATTTATGGCTATGTCTAGCCAGCTCAACTGTAAATTGATGAGATCTCTGTCAGTCTAGTATTGCAATTGAAAGTATTTATAAGGAAGGCAAAGAGAGAGGAAACCTACAGCATTGGTAAAGTGGCTGAAGCCAAGCTGCCAGATCAGGCCCAATAATATTGCTGTTTCTTTTTTGGATTTTATCAAGGAGCTCAAGGTAAATAACAAGGGTACCAGATAATATGTGGCAGCAATATTCTAAGTATGAACAAATGATAAAATTTTAGAGATGCAAGATAGATTGTGGGGAGAAAAATTGTTTCACCTGACACAGTGAACCAACTTTCTTTGCAGCTGATTAAGCAGTGGATTCTAACAATATAGTCTTTCCACTTCGTGTCAGCTGTGAATGTGAGCCTGAAAAGGTGTCACAAGTCACTTTCCTGGGGGTTAGCATTAGCCACGCTGATGGAAGGCAGAGAGAAGGGGTCTCTCGGATGATTAATGGAGAGAATTTCAGTTTTGGAGATCTTAAGTGACAAGCCATCTTTTACCCCAGTTAATGATGGTCTTGAGGTTATTCTGGATATCGGTTGCAATTTTGACCTTGTTGGACCGATCAGCCTTAGTATCAAGACAGGGGTAGATTGTTGTGTCATCAGTGTAGATATCAAGTTGAATTCTGCTGTCATCAGGAAGGTCATTAATGAAAATTGAAAACAGATCTAGATGAGTGACCATTCAGGATAACTTTCATTTGACAATTTGATAGAAAAGACTCGATCAGTTCAAAAAAGTGTCCAGGAACACCATAATTTTTCAGCTTGTGGAGACCTGAACACCAAACCATGTCAAAGGCTTTCAAGATGTCTAATGCTACAGTTCTCAATTATCATCAGTACGTCAGCAGTTGACCTTGAGAAACAAAAACCATATTTTTTATCAGAAAAAAAGCCCTACGATGAAAGATGAACCAATTCACCATTGATTAGGGCCTCTAGGAGTTTACCAAAAAGTGGCTAATAAGGCCAGTAGTTGGAAGGTCAGAGGATTCACCAGAGTTCTTAAAAACTGGAACAACAGATGATGAAAATAGGAGGCAGCGAGGTGTTTATTATACAGTTTAGATAGAACTAGAGCCAGCTCAGGAACACACTTCTTAATGGCTATTACAGGGATACCATGCTTTTGTGGAAGATCTAGGTGTGAGATGATAGCAGAAATCATGGAAGGGGTTATGCATATCATTCAACAGACTCAGTTCTAGGAGGGAAGTTGGGCAGGGATATTCTGGATGAGCCAAGAGTAGAGTTTGAGGAGAATTTATGGGCAAAGCATTCAGCTTTATCAGCAGAGGAAAGAGAGCTGGTGAACATTATCCTGAACAGGCAACAAGGGATGAACCTCTACTGATGGAAGGAGTTCAGGCCAGATGACAGGTGAGCCTAAGTACTCCTATCAACCTGTTAAAAAAACACGTAAAATATGAAAGAATTAAATTATGACTTGGTTCTGATGCCAATAAATACATTGGGGAGGGGCTGAAGCAAATAATTAATTGCAATGGAGAGAAAAAAATACAAGACAAAGAAGGAAAGAGAAGTATAAACATCAAAACAAAAATCATAAATTAAATTAAAACATTTACAAACAGCAAGATGGCTTGAGGCATTGTAAATTGCTTACAAGAGATGTTTCAACTGCTTTTTTATGACTATTTGCAATCATTTATGGCCTCCGTGTACCCTAACCACAAGAAATTTTTTTTTTAAATTTAAAAAAGATAATTTTTTGTTTATTCCCATAAAGAGGATGAAATTCTGAGAGAGACAAAGATGTGACAAGATTTAAAAGAACCCTGATAAAAGTGGATCCAAAAGACTAGTCTGATCTTCTCACTGTTTTTTCAATTGGAGTAGATAGACTAAACTATCGCCCGGTTCACACTCCACCCACGTCTATTGAACAGGTGAAGAGGCTTATCCCTTGTTTCCTGTTTAGGATGCGGTTTCCGGTTTTTCTCTTTTCTAATCTTCTCACTCTTATGTAGCCCCCTGCACATCAGTGGCGTTACCGCCTTGCTTGGGGTGATATGATTAAAAAAAAAAAAAAAAAAATGTCACCAGTACAAAAGCCAAGCGGACCTGAAACACGTGGATAGCATTTCAAGTACTGAAACTAAGCATATTCAAAGTACTTGGCTAGTGTCTTAAGTGGAAAAGCCAAGCAGATCCATAAGATAATACAACGTACCATCAGGCCCAAGTTGCTCAGAATCGGTTTCAAAAGAATTTTGGACATTCCTAACAAATGGTATATTTATCATATTTGCCTGACATGAGCTCAATCAAACATTGATGGGATGTGATGGAGAAGTCTGTTTACACACCTGTAATCCTTTAGCCGTAAAAGTCACTCCTCCCTTTCTAATTTGATGGTTGGGCATACATAAGCCTTGAAGTCAGCACCTAAATACCACACTTTCACAGATTAATCCTTTGATGACCATAAAATGAAATCTGCACAAATGATTAAATTGTGATTGCAAATCAAAATAATCTTAAAATATAAAAAACACTGTTTAATATACTAGTTGCCTGATATTTTTTTTATTACTACTTTTATTTTACTTAGTATCCAATACAAGGTCCAAGGATCACTCAAGGTACATAGTTGCTGAATGAAATCACTATATAAAGGGTGGAAATTATTTGTGGTATCCTATGTAAATTAGCTGAGTTGTATTTAAGTGCTAAGCCGATAACTGTCAGCACTCCATTATGTCACACATAACGGTGTGCCACGTATTGAGTACTGAAAATGCGAGATATACCAGACATAACATTACTATTAGTGCGTATTATGAGGATATGTAGGATAGATAATGGTTGACTCTAGACTTGAATAGGCTAAAATTGTAGTGATTGGGGAATCATCCTATTGGGAATGAATTCCACTGTTCTTTTTGAAGAAACTGAGTGGAACTTCTTGTTTACTAATGGAATACAAATAGAAAAGCCAGCAATGTTTTGTCTGATGGGTGGAAAATAATTTGTTACCCACAAGGCCTTGGTAATGATTTTAAATTCTGTCAAGTTTGAAAAAGAGGATTGGGGAGCAATCCTCCATTTTGGGTTTAATGTGAGTCTTATAAAGATGAAACATGGCAGATGGACTCTATCAAGGCTGGAGAGTGAGGATTGAGTAGCTCCAGCCCAGATATGGCAGCAATACTCCATTTTGGGTCTAATTTGACTCTTGTAAAGATGAAACATGGCAGAAGGACTCTACCAAGGCTTGAAAATGGAGATTACACAGTTTCATCTCAGACATGGCAACAATGCTCTATTTTTATATCTGATCTGACTATTTTAATGATGAACCATGGTAGGAGGAGGCAGATACATTTTGAGACATCACGAGAAGCTAATCATTTTTCCAGCATCTTCAGATGATTATAAATATATTAAAGCATAATTATGAATCAAAACAATTTTTAAATTAAAAAAAAAACACTCAGATATATAAGCATAGATAAATGATTAGTTGAAAATTATTTAAGTTTTCCCAAATATTTCTTGCCAAGTTATCAATGCTTGCTTGTTTTATGCCAGGTATTTAAAAATGTGGCTTTAACAAGCCACAAATGAAAAATGACCTAACATAATTTTAAGTAACATGTGCCCAATTTTAATATTTAAATTTAAGCTATGTTTAACCTTCATGCCCATAAAAAGACTGTCGAAACAAAGGTTATTCCCTTATGTCTGCTATTACTGAATATACTTTTGACTCCCTTAGCAGTGTTTGCTTTAAAAATGTGATTAGAATTTTAATAAAACCCATATATATGAAAGTGATTTATAAATTTTCTTTATTCTTGTGAATTAACAAGAGATATTAATCACTATTTAGTTATTAGATTACTTATTTGCAAGAATAATTTTATATTTACAAAATAATAAAATTATTTGAACCACATATAATGTAATATTTATTATTTACCATTTTATTAAGAAATAAATATGAAAAGAATTTTTTAATTCATAAATTTATAATAATCGAAAAATTAAAACAAGTAATGTGAGATTAAAATAACCTGAGAAGAAAATTTATTTAATCCATAAAATCACTTGCACTATTTAAATTGTTCGGATCGTTATTCTCATGTTTACAGTCACATTCACAACATTTCAGGTTGTTACGTTCTCCAACAAAAAGTAAGATCGTACCCTGTTTTGATAAACGGAAGTGATCTTCAGGAGTTCCAGTCTTGAAATGACAAAACACACCACCACGCAAGTGGCTCCACGCATCACTTCTGTCTACTTGATCACTGAAGTGTGACCACTGAATCAATTTAGCGGCCAATCGCAAAATCTCCCGTGGGACAAAAAGGGACTGCTCGTTGAGCCACTCCGAAAACATAAAAAGGAGAAGAAATGAAAATCAAGCAGTCTTTCTCCTTCACCCGCTAAGGGAGATTCATGCTGCTGCTATCAACAGACTTTCGACGCCCTACCACGATGCTTCAAATCTAAGTTAAGTGTATCGTTCTGTTGTGATATTACTTATAATTGCTTGTATGAACTCCTTGAACTACGTTCATTGATATATTACTGTAAACTGTATTAATTTGTATGAACTCTTAAACTTCTTCGTCTTCCACT
Organism: Ascarosepion bandense; assembly: GCA_037127315.1. Classification (NCBI taxonomy): domain Eukaryota; kingdom Metazoa; phylum Mollusca; class Cephalopoda; order Sepiida; family Sepiidae; genus Ascarosepion; species Ascarosepion bandense. The sequence continues at coordinate 997,573 of JBBBDQ010000443.1, forward strand.
TGTTATTGCCTTCGTCGTTCGAACACCGAAGAGAAATAAATATTTTATGTGTATATTTCTCGCAAAGAATTGTCATTATATTTCATTGCCAAGTTGTCTGAATCTGTTTTGCAACCATACGCATTTCACTCTGTTTAGATATATAACAAGGTTGTATGCTCTGGCCTTCTTCAGATGATATGTGTTGGAATTTTGAATGGAATCCTGTATTTAGTCTGTAGTACCCCCTTACTAGAGGTCAGAAATAATACTACCTAAACATCTTAACTTTGTCTTCTTCTTCCTCCTCTTCTCCAGGTGCTTCCACCTAGGTCACAAACTACTATCCCAGAAATCCCTTCATCTCTCACTCCCTATCTCTCTGGCCCATCCCTACTGACCAACAACTAGTAAGTAGCAGTTCAGTTTTCTTTTTAGTTACTCAAAAGATTTCACACCAACCACACGTGCTATTCCCGCTAGTGGACATTTTAGCCAGCCATGAGGGACTCACACAAGAATGTAGACGAAGTTAAATAAAGTTTGTTTTAACAAGTTAATATTTGTATCGCTTAATTAGTATCCAAAATATACTAGGTACAAATATTAACCTGTTAAAACAAACTTTATTTAACTTCGTTTACAGGAATCAGTCTGAGTCAGAAAAACCAAACCTGAATAGGGGGACCAGATGATAAGACAAACTTGCTCATTTGCAAGGACTGAAGGACCTGTTAAACTGGAGTCACAGAAGTTGCTCAAGGATGAGCTGACATCCCATACCCTCAATTCCTATAGAGTTATCGCTGAACTATTGCATTAAAAAAACACCAGTAGGAAAGGGGTTTTCAAACTGGGGCACATGTACCTCCAGTAATATGTTTGTACTCTTCAGGGGGTATATTGACTCTAAGAGAATAACTCCTACCATACATGATGTAATCTCCATCCAGAGTGCACAACACACACACACACACACACACACACACACACATATATTTTAATTTTCTCATTTTGATAAGCAAAGCTTTTAATTAAGCCATATCAAGAGTGGGATGAATTTTCGCTATTATGAAACTTCCCATCGCCATAATCCATATATTATAAGACATAATAATGTATACTAACTCTAGACCATGGTGGGTAGCACCACACACTTTTTCATATCAATTTTCATAAGACCCATACTTAATGTAAGATCCAGATACCTGCGGTCAATGTAACCTTGTCTTCCTCTCCAACACATACCAAATATCCCCCCACTAACACATGTACTGACACACCTAACACCTTCAACTATGCACACCAAACATCCTCCAACCAACGCACACATCGACACACCCATAAGACCAACTAGAAATATGATACACAAACATCCAGGCACACACATCATCATTCTGCTACCATCTCCAGACACATGGACATTACCAGACTGATACAAAAATGCCCCCCTAGAACCCAGACATGCACAGACAAACACTACAAAACAAAACCTGTGAGGTCTACCTGACCAATGAAAAACAAACACAGAACACAAGTTTACAGAATTTTCTCTTTCATAACTCATTTCAAAAAAATTTCTGAAGAAGCTTAGATAAAAACAAAATACGTTAAATTTATAAACATTTTCTATTTGTTCCTTATTCTGTGTGTGTATTTGTGTGTGTGTCAGGGCTGTAACATTCCCAGCCTAACCAAGAAATGATTTTTTTTTTTTTTTTTTTTTTTTTTTTTTTTAATCGTATCACCCCGAGCAAGGCGGTAATGCCACTGATGTGCAGGGGGCTATGTAATAGTGAGAAGATTGGAACTAAGAAAGCCAGAAACCACATCCTAAACAGGGAACAAGGGATGAGTCTCTTAACCTGTTCAATAGACGTGGGTGGAGTGTGAACCGGGCGATAGATAGATCTATCTACTCCAATTGAAAGAAAAAAAAAATTCTAAAGGAATAATTTATAATATTTGGTTGAATTTTGGAAACTGAATCCAGCTGAGAATTATTTAGCAACTCCGTGTGTGTGTGTGGCAATGGTGATAACTGTTTTCTTATAAGTAAACCATCTGTATTCGATAACTGAGGGAGCCATTGCTACTATTGTTGAAATTTATAAAATCTTACTATTAAAGCAATTTTTCTGGAAAATAGGTTTCTAAAGTTCAATAAGTGTTATTTCTCTTTCCAGTACTGATGGTCTTTCTTTTTTAACTTTGTTTGAAACAATATAGATCATTATTTTCTCTTCGAGTTTAATGTGATATCCATTTTTTATTTTGCTGTTGTAAGCCCTAAAGTGATTTGGTATTAGCTATTTGGTAAAGTTCTTTGTCATTTTATAGTGACAGCCTATGAGAAACAAAGAAAGATGGTCTTTGTTAAAAACCTACAAGCTTCATTTGCTCAAAGCCATTTATTGATCTGAGAAAGCAGTTCTATATAGTTGACAGTTTAAGTATTTCTGAATGGGTTTGGTGCTATGAATGACATCCATATGAAAGTCTTGATTTGACAAGGTTATTTAAGACCATGATTGGAGTTTTTAAGTGAAGGTTTTGTTTTTTTTAGCAACTTGTGGTGTTGGGCAAAACTATCTCTAGAGCAACCTATTCTCTGTTCAATTTGTTTATATCATATAAAATATTTTTTATAACTAATCCATGTACCAATGTATTTGAAGTGTTGCTATTTTTGTATTATCAATGTAATCTCATTGTCAAAAATAATAATTCACCTGTAAGATCTAAACTATGAAGAACCAGTATTATTTATGAATTTACATGTCCTTTAAAGAACTGTGTTCTTTATCAATCCAAATTCGTAAATAATTACATTGCATATACTACTACATGTTTAACAAGAATTGCATTATATCTACCTGACCATAGCTCTATTAGATCTCATTTAAATAGACATGGAGACCTACCAAACTCTATCTATCTGTAACATACCTGTTGATGCTACAAATATAATAGTGTCCATATATAAAAAAAAATACTAAATATAATTGATGCATTATTAATAATAAAGAAAATGTGAACACACAGCAAGATCAACTATGAACACAGTTACAATGTGCTCACCATGTTTGGAAAATAAAACATTCCTATAATTGTAAATCATAGATAACAGAATCTATATTTTCAGTTAAAACTAAAATAAAATTTATCTTTGATAATGGCTAAAAGTATATCCAAAAGTTTTTTGATAAATAAAACATTTGGATAATTTTTATATAATTTAAATTCTGAAAAGAAAAGAAATTATAAGATCTCATGTGAAATGATATAAAATACTTAAACATAGCACCTTTTCTGTCATTTTTAATGAAACTTGCATATATATATAGTCATCCTCAGACATCTGTTTCGCTGTATCACAGCTCATTAGTATGGTTAGACATCCCATTGCTTTTACCCAAGATTGAAACCCAACCGAATTGGCATCAGTTGGCAATTCTAGCTTTGAGCTATGGGCGCTTGGTAGAAGGTGGCAGACTTTTAGCAAGTGATATGCCCTGTAAACACACGCCAGTAGTTAGTGTTCTAATTCATTACTGAATGAACGAGATATATATATATATATATATATATATATATATCTTGTAGGGAGGATCAGCCAGTTATGCTACCATGGTTTCGATCTTTTTGGGTTTTATCAGGCAATTTGTTTGCAAAAAAACAAACCGTCTGGTATTTGTGGACTGGAATTCTTACATTTTAACAGTTCTTTTACTTAGGATTTGTTTAAAATGTGTATTTCATCAAATTAAACTATTAATGGTCATCTGTCTCTTCATTTATATCAAAAACTAATAAAAGAGGAATAAATTAAAAAATCTCTTGTGGGACATTTTAGTCTGTTATTTTGTGGCAGAGGAGATAAAAACTGAGGTTTTTATTTTCGTTTTTTTAATTCATTGCTCTTTCTGGCATTTGCTGCAATTTCAATAAATTTTTTTCTCTTTGCTTTTATAAATTCATTTAATTAAATTTCATGGATTATTATTTGCCGGCTACTTTAACAGTCATTCATTTCTAATTGGATGAAGACTCATCAGCAACAAACCTTTTTTCTTCTTTCTACATTGCATGTGGACAAAGAATATTTAATGCCTGACTTCTTCTTGATGCATCAATGCATGCCAAGAATTAAATTTAGCTCGTATTTCAAATATTCCACAATTCATAGCATCAAGAATAAAAAACAAAGATATATTTTATCCATTGTAGAAATGTTATTTTATTTGATTATTTTCCTTTTTACAAAAAGAACAAATGACGAAGATAATTTTGTGAGTGTAAATAAATATCGTTCATTCAGCAATGAATTAGAACATTCTCAGCTATTGGACGTGTGTATAATGATAATGTACACACTAAAAAGTTTGCCTCCTTCTACTGAGCGCCCATAGCTCAGAGGTAGAATGACTGATTGACGCCAATTTGGTCGAATTTCAATCCTGGGTAAAAAGCAATCGGATGTCTAACCATACTGATGAGCTGTGATACAGCAAAACAGATCTGTCTGCAGATGACTATATATATATATATATAATGTCATATCTGGGTTTTAAAACAGATGTTCATCTCATATTTTGACTTCCTTCAGAGTAAGGTGGATAATCATATTTTTGAGTAACTGAAGAAAGCTGAAGACATGTCATTCAAAATTGTGGAAATAGCTTGAGTCATAAATAATTTCCGTTTTTGTTAATCAACTTTATTCTTGACAAAAATAAAGTACAATTACATTTTATTCAATTCACTGTTATTTGAAATAATGATCACTGTTGCATCATAACCAGCTGCTTTGGGTAGATGTGGCTTGTCAGCCTAGAAAAGCAGTACATCTAGGGGAAAGAAAACCTTGATTTTTAAACCTCTGCTTTTATGTGGTTTTGTCCAAACATGGAAAAGGTCATGGAAATAAATCCAGAATAGAGCTCTGTGAACATGAAAGGGAGACTAGCGGCGGCTCTGGAAAAAAGAGGGTTCGTTTGTGTCTGGCGTGCAGGGCAGTAATCGGTTCCAAAGAAAGAAGCACCGCCATCATATAGAAAAGAAAAAAAAAAAATACCCACCGCTGTCTTAATAATCCACCTTCAGCCCATTCTAAAGGAAAAAAGAGAGCCCCCCCCCCCCCAGTGGAATTTTTATAGACTGAGGAAATGGATTATGGGTAGAGTGTCATAGATAAAACCAACCTACCCAAGGAGGCAGTGGTGTCAATTTCTTGGCGAGAAGCAGAAGCAGAGAGAAACAGTGAAAAGGTGGAAGGAGGAAAGTGGGAGGAGGAAGACGCTGGGAGAGCTTTGGATTGAAATCCAACAGTCCCTGGTTCGATCCCTGGCTCAGCACTCATTAGAAGAAAGTGTGCAACAAGCTCTGAATATACTGACAACTTTCTGGCAACTCCTGTAGCCAAGCTGACCCCCGTATGTAATTCCCTGTATTCCTTTATTGCTTACAGATTTTTTTTTTTTTAATCATATCACCCTGAGCAAGGCGGTAATGCCACTGATACGCAGGGGGCTACGTAAGAGAGAAAAGATTGGAAAAGATAAAGCCGGAAACCATATCCTAGACAGGGAACAAGGGATGAGCCTCTTCACCTGTTCAATAGATGTGGGTGGAGTGTGAATCGGGTGATAGTTTAGTCTATCGCCCGGTTCACACTCCACCCATCATCAAAGGACAGAATTTTGACCAAACCGGGTGGTACCTTTTATTTTACAAGATAAATGCCAACTATTATTTGTCATGACTTGTTGCCACTTCAATAACCTTTGAATAAATTTTTGCATTTTACTCTTTTGAATAAAATTTTGGTTTTGATTGAAAAAGGTTTTGTTAAACTCTGGAATCTGGTTTTCATTTGAGAAAGCATTTTGCAGCAAACAAAAAAAGTTAATAATTGGTTGATGTGGGTCAGGTGAGTATGGCAGGTGGGATATAACAGACCAACCGATTCCCAACACTTTTCCTGTGTCATCCTTTCTGCATATGTGTTGACATGAAAAAGAACATTTTTTTTTCTCTTGATGAACGCAGGCAACTTTTCAACCCAACTTTTATGAATACATTGCAGCATTTAATGTTTCATTGCCTTTTAAGAATTCAAAATAAATAATACTTTGACAATCTCACTATACACAATATTACCTTTCTTTTAGGCTCAACTTATTTGAGGTCAATTGTGGAGATTTATCCTTGTCAATCCACTGCCTTTTGTACTGAACTTTGTCATAAATACCCCATCTTTTATCATCTCTTATGATATACTTAAAGAAGAATTAGGATTGAAGAGTGTAAGACACTTTTTAACCAGACTTATGCAGATGTTGCAGCTGCTGGAGGTATAAATGTGCATTTAGTGTTCCATTACATTTTAAGAAGTCCAAAAGAAATAATACCTTGACAATCCCACCACACACAGTATTACATTTTACATGGTTTTTGCATTTAATTATGGAGATTCATGCTTATCAGTCCTATGATTTGTAGTGAACATTGTTGTATGTAATCCATTTTTCATCATCTACTATGACATTTAAGAAATTATTACTTAGTATACTAGTCAGTTAAGTGCTACATGTGATACACACTTAAGCAGTCATGTCTCAAAAGAGACATGAATGATTGGGCAGAAGATTTTCCTGTAGTAGGTTACCATTACTTTCTGCAGGAGACTGATTGTTAACCAAAGCTATAGAACCCAATCTATCCTGCTATTTAACCCATAACTGGAAGGAGAAGTGATGGATTAACATCTTTCCCAGGAGCATTTGTGTGTAAATGAATGAAACAAATTCAACTGGAATTCAAACTTGGCTCTCTAATTTCTTGTTCCAAGCCGATATCCACTCCACATTGATGCACATCCACTACTTAGGATAATACATTTGTCATTACTGTTGATTCTCAAAAATGGAAATTGCTTATGACTCAAGCTAATATATACAACAAATATCAAAAATTTAACTGCAGAATATAAGATAATTTGTGTTAAGATCTTGAATATGACTTGTTGTTCATTATTGTTTCAATAATTAAACTAAATATATTGCAATGTGATAATGGAACTTGTATACATGATCCATCACTGAATATGCTGGAAAAATGACGATTTTTCTAAGCATCGTGTAGATGTGGTACAAGGCTGAAAATATTAATACCCAGTGAAGATCCAACTCATTACTTAGTCAAAATTGATGTAGCAAGACAAGCTTACTAACTATTACACCTCGTCAAAGTGCTCAAAGATGCTAGAAAACTGACCAATTCTTTATATTGCCCCAGAAAGTACCTGACACTTCCTGTCATGTTCTGTAAAAAGTAAGATTAGAACAAGAATGGCGCATTGCTGCTACATCTGAACTGGAGCTACCCAATTCTCAATTTCTGGCCTCGACAGAGTTAAAAGAACAATTAAAAAGAATTAGTTAGCCCAATGTGCAATTATTTATTTTTAAGCCTACAGACAAAATGTCACAAGCCTGTTACTACTCTATCAGTATTTCAATGGCAAATATCAAGACAAGTTACGTTCGTTAGTTCGGGTCTTTACAGCTAGAACCTGTGATGCCATTTATGCAGGATCAAATCATCTTCATTGCCTTCATATTCTATTGATAAGAGGAAAGTTCTACTCAGATCTTCTTCTCAAGAATCGTTACTTTGTTGAATAAACTTCTAAGAGGATGCTTCTCTAATTATTTCCTCAAGTGTAGGATTGACCATTATCTGTCTTGCACGTCCTTATAATATACACTTTTTACTTCCACCCTTTATGCTCGTACCTAATAAAACTGCAGCAATGATGGCAGCAGTAAAACTAGTCAATTTATAGTAATTTTCTTTGAAATATTGAATGAAAATGTTGCAATTTGATTGGTTAGAAAATATGACAGTTAAAATATGCATTTTTTTTTTTTCACAACCAAAGCTCACTCAAAATCTTCTATTGAAGACTTGTTCTATAAAATATTAAGAAGCGAAAAAATATTGTTGGTTCTATTTGATGATTTGCTGAAATTGAATTTTATAGATATTGGAAGGCAGGCAGATTTTCATATCTGTCTGTTATCAATGTCTTTGTGAAAAAAACAGCTTTCCGCCATAAAAGCTTATTTGTATAATTAATTTTATTCAGATAATTTTTTATGGTAAAAAATTTATAGTAAAAAAAAAAAACCTGTTATACTTTATAAAAAAAATATAACAACTTTTATATCATAAAATAAACATACATATGATGGTTTTCTAAACATAGCTTATGTGTAGCACAAGGCCAAAAGTATTGGGTACCTAGTGAGCATCAAATACACATGTAGATAAAATGCATTTGTCAATAAGGAAAGTTCAGGAAAAAAAGAATATATGAAGTTATATCAGAAATATTCCAGATTTCTTTCTTTATTTGTACTAATGTTCACTCAATACAAAGCCTAAGAGCCACTCAAGGTAGTGGGGTTACTGAATAAGGTTGTTGTATAGATATAAGAGGATAAAATAGAAAGTGCATATTATGGGGATATGTAGGATAGTTAAGGGCTGATTCAAAACTTGAAGATGTTAAGATTGTCGTGATTGCAGAAACATACTTTCAGAAGACAGCTTTACAAAGTGGTTCTTGGGAATAAACTCTCTGAGTGGAACTTCTTTCTTACCAATGAAACATGAAGGGGATGTGACCTTGTATGTGTATCATGGCAGGGCTTACTTAGCTGCAAAGGTCTGAACTAGTAGAAATAACGAATGTAAGTTGTCTGAATATTTTCCATGAAAATAGGGATAGATCAGCGGCAAGCCTGTGACAGAAAGAGGTTGCAGGGTGAAAAATAATTCATCACCCACAAGGCTGCATAAATAATTTTGGACTCTGTCATGGTCGAAAAATTAGAATTGGGCAGCTCCAGCCCAGATATGACAACAATACTTCACTTTTGGTTGAATCTGACTCGTATAATTGATCCCAAACTGGAAACTAAATTTTGAATGGCAGCACTATTTTTTTAATACTGAAGTTCACCCTATTCAAGGTTTAAGAGCTACTCAAGTTTATGATGAATGAGGAGTATAATATGAATGTTAAAAGATTATGTTGATATGGAGGATAGATGGATTGTACATAACCTAAGTATATTATTCACACAGCTAACGCTTATTGCTCCCAAACCTACTGAGTTAGTCTACGATTATAGATTTCATGCTATTTACTCATCTTGAATTCTTGTATGAATTTTTTTTAACATGGATCTGATTTTTACAATAGCTGACAAATTCAGCAACATGCCTGCACCAACTTTTGTTCAAAGCTCAACAAATCTGCTATGCAGACCCTTGAAATGTTTCATCAGGCTTTTGACAAACATTCCTTCAGTTGAACATGGATTGCTTTGTGTTATGCTTGTTTAAAGGCCAGTCAACTATTGATTGAAGATTATGAAAGTTAAGGGTTAACCAACCACCACCGATAAAATACCAGAAAATGTTGGAAAATTTTGTGAACTCATCCATGAAGATTATTGTCAAACAATCCATGAGGTTGAAAATCAGTGATGGTATCTGCCAGGAGATCCTTGATTGGTAATTTTTCAGTACTTGTTATTGTCAGCAACTGCTCACATCTGAGCATTGGGATTGTCGTCTTCTCTCCCATTTCCTTTTTCTTTCCTAGGGGCAGTGGCAGAGATGAATGTGAATCAGTTTAAAGCCATTAGTATGAATTTGATTTTGGTGGGCAACTATGTGCAACAAAGAAGCCCACACACTTGATCAGAAGCACCTCCCTCACAGATCAAAGGAGATTGAAACTGGTAAACTTGTGTGCGTTGGGCTGTCGGATGCTTGGTTTGTCAAGGTCCACCTTGGTTATGCCAACCAGACTGATGCTGCCTTCTTCTGTTGGTTTGGCCTTTGAAACTGTGTAGATCTTTATCTATTCTGCTGTTGGGGTTTCTAGGGTTGGTTGGTCACATTCAGTTTGTTCCTTCCTCTTTGAGCTTACTGCCATAGGTGACCCTACAGGATTTGAAACTTCAGATAATTTTGCTCTTGGGATCATTGGGACAAGTAAGCCCTCTATCATGACAAGGAACGATCATATATACTTTACACTGGATGTCAGAGCGAACAGTTTAACAAATTTACCACTTTGTGAATGAATGTAGCATAATTTGTTTGTTTATCAGTTCTTGCATAACTCAAGCAAGACTAAATTTATAATGACCATTTTTATTTTTTTTATTTTTGCCTCTTTGTGCCATCTCTTTTTACAACATTGGCGATCACGGCTTTCCACCGTTTCCTGTCCTTTTGTAGCTCTTAATAAAATTTGTAAAAATTCTTAAGCTTTTAAAGTTTTGATTTACATTGTAAGTATAATGCTAAATTGGACCTTTACTTTTTGTCCATCAAGTTTACTAAATCAGATCTTTTATTTTTTTTTTAACTGCCTAAAGTAGACATCCATCAAAAAAATTTCAAAACATTTTAATTTTTTTTAAAGTAAGGAATTCAATTTACAATCTACACATAATGCTAAGCTGAATCCTTACTTTGTGTCCACATGGTTAACCAAAATCTTTATCATTGTTTCAAAATAATGATTAAAAGTACCAGCAAAAAAATCCTTTAGGTTTTAGAGAAAATTCATGAGACTGGTGTTACAGAATCAGAATTTTACCAAGTAAGAAAAAAATCACATGACTTGAAGATTTCCAACATCAGCAACAATTAAAATGGAAAGCACATGTTTGTTTGTTTGTTTAGCTGCATAGCAACTCCTGATTGGTCATTTAATGCTGAAATTCAATTTTCTTGGAAGCATTAGTAATTTCTTTTACAAAAATTTCTTAGGCTTTCTGCAATCACTACGATCTTAACATCTTCAAGTTCAGAAACAGCTCTTATCTATCCTACATATCCCCATAATATGCACCTTCTATTTTATTCTCTTATATCTATACAACAACCTTATACAGTAAGCCCTCTACCTTGAGTGGCTCTTAGGCTTTGGTAATTTTTTTACTATGAAAATGTATGGCTGGTATTTTTACTATAAAATTTTCTATATATTTCATAGTGTTTTGACCCCAGTTTGGCAGTTAAGTATTTACTCATCGCTGCTACCCTAATAGGTGCTACCACCTCAAGTCAATGTGGACCTGGGAACAGCAATTAAGAGGTGGTTGCTCACTCTTCAAAACCTCTCGAGCAGAGACCTTGCTATTGGATGTAGTTTATCGTCATCCCCAGGATCGGATAGTACATACATGTAACTAGAAAGGAAAGTCATGTTATCATTAAGATACTGACTTTCCGTATGATTCTAAATAAAAATATCCGGAAGGAAACTTGCACCAATACTAGAAAAAGTGATAATAGTAGACTTAAGAAATCTATTTTCCTGAAAAACTGTTTTAAGAGAAAGGTTTAATAAATTTTCGCCAATAGCCATGCTAACTGTTTGGTATATGAATGCTCAATGTTTCCTGTATAACAAAGTATGACTGATTATTTGTTATATATAATTATTTAATGTGATATATTGTCACAGCATACATAAATATGTGTGGGGAAGTATCAATAGCACTGAATAAAAACAGCTGATATAGAGTAAGTTTGCATTTCTGTGTATTTTTTTTTTTGTTAGATTTTATAAATTTAAATGTATACACTTTAAAATTTTTGCTAAATGTGCTGTGATATTTTCATTTGCTCCTAAGTGTGTCATTGTTGGACCAAACTATAGAAGATATCAGATTTGCTCATGAGGTAAAAGGCTTCTTTTTTTTTCTAAACATTTTTGAAGAAAACACATATTAGAAAACTGAGACCTGTGCTCAATAAGAAGCCAAAAAAAAGGAATATTCAATATTTGAAATAAATTTTTTGTAAATGAACTCTAAACTCAGTTTAAAAGAAAAAAAAATGTCTTACTTTTTTTGCCAGGGAAAGGTAGGAAGGAATATTTTCTCAAGTAATAACTTGTTCATATTAAAGCATTTCTTATTTGGCTCTATCTTAGATACTGGATCCTACACTTAACGTTTATAGCCGATCAATAAAACATAGGACTTTAGATTCTAAACATTTTACTGTTTTCTTTTATAAGTTTTCATGTGCATCATACAAGTAACGGTTTATTACACACATGAATAATAATTACTGATAAAGGGGGAATTGGGATTTTTATAAATTTTTTATTAGGAAATTGTAGTTATCTATCTTGCTGTTTAGAACAGAGACAAGCAATAAATTTGGTTAAGAAAACTTTAACAAATCTTCCAGGTAAGTTCATTATCTTAATAAAAATCTATATAGCTTGCCAAAATACACAATAACCATTTGCTGATAAGCCACGTCTCTACATATACTTTGTAAACCATTATGAAGAGTGAATGCAGTAAGACTAATTCAGTATTTTAGTTAAATAGCTTGACTTGAAGCAACAGAAATGTGAGTCTACAGAAGGATGCTGAGAATACCATGGACTGAACATGCAAGCAATGACAAAAGTTTTGAAGAAAATGAAGACGAAAAGGACACATTCTTATCATAAAAAAAATAATTGAAATTTCTAGAGCACATCATGATGAAAATGAGCTTGGAAAATTTGACCCTCACAGAATAGAGGAAAACAGTGCATAATCTACCTAGTGCCATTGTGTAAATGAATGGCAGAATAGGGTTTAGAAGAGAGAGCAAAAAGATCAAATTTAGTAAGAGCTTCAAAAGACAGGAAGTTGTAAAGAGCCATGATCACTTTTGAACTATGTCATATCTTATGCAAGTCAATTTTTGTGATACTATGGACACCTATATAGAAAGGGGAAGAGATAATTTTATCTCGGTCTTGAATGTTTGTTTGATGGGCCAGTAGATGGGTCCTTTTGAAGTTCTGTCTTGTAAGTGGCACCAACTTTGATTGAAAGTAACATGGAAGTAAAGCAATGTATGAGGGGCTTTGGGGATCAGTTGGCAACAAAACCGGTAATAGGTTATATCTGAGTGCTGGTCTATATTAAGTAATGCTTTGGATCAGTGAAAGTTCTGATCTGCTCTTGGTGGAAGATAGATATGGTTGTGTCAGGATTCTGTAGCCCCCATTTCATATTACAACCCACCACATTAGGATGAGCAGATAGATGAGGAGTTGGTTGGGGCAAGAGTTGATATAGAAGTTTTTCCAAGTATCACCTACCTACCCACCCAGATGAGCAGGTGAAGCCTAGAATAAAAAAAAATCTGTGTAATATTGGAAACATGATTCACATTCTGATTTCTTGATGTGGTTTTTTTCTTTCCTTGTGTTTTGTGTATATGTAGTACTCTCTTCCCCAGTTTTCAGTGCACATTACATTTCAAACCTTGATTTTGTTAATGTGGAGTAATCACTAGCCAGTCAGTGAAAAACTTGACCAAAGGTTGAGTTGTATGTTTAGTTTTGCAATAAGGCTGATGTTGATAAACTTTCTAGATATATTCATAAGAGCAACATGTTAGTTTCAGCAGATCTGATCTTGTAAAATATACTGAATAATAATTTTTTATTGTTTACCCAATAGAAGCACCAAGAACCACTCAAGCTAGCGTTACTGAATGAAGTTATTGTAAAGATGGACAAAGAAGAATTAAAGAAGTGTATATTATGAGGATATGTAGAATAAAGAACGGCTGACCCTAGAGTTGAAGAGGTTAAGATTACAATGAACAGAGAAGCATCTTTTCGAGATTCAATTCCACAGCATAAGTTCTAGGGGAAGAAGCTGTCTGATTGGAATTTACTCCTTACCAAAGGGAATGAAGATGAGTTGACTGCATGTTGCATGGCAGGCCTTAATTATAAACATTTGAACTGGTAGAATTAAGGAATATAGATCATTTGAACATCTGCTAAGAAAAATAATGAGAGGTTTTTCTATGGGATTAGTTTGGTTTGTTTAATGGTATATCAATTTCTTATGGGTTTTTTAATGCCAAAGATTGTATTTTTTTTTGTCAGTTTTTTTTTTTTTTTTTTTTTTTAATGTATTGCTAGTAATTTCTTTTAATATCTAAATCTAATCTTATTTATAAATGGAACTTTGTCTGTGTGTGTGTGTGTGTATCCGTTACCTATAGACTCCGAAACGGCTGAACTGATTTTCTTGAAAATTTACACAGTTGCACTATAAGCGTCTGCGAGTGTTCTTAGCTGGGTTTTGTGTCGAGGTACCCCTGATAAATATCAAATATCAAAAATCGGGTTATAGAAGGGGTGGTCCGATTTTAATCAAATTTGATACACTCATAGATAAAGACATAAGAAATGATATTCAGAAATTTCAAGGTTGAAGTTCTTACAATAGTGCAGAAAATTGATTTTATATATATATATATATATATATATATATATATAAAAGACAAGATGTTTGTGTGTGGGTGTGTGTGTTTCTCTGCCTGTATGTCTGTATTTTTTCAGCCCTTTTATTTTAGTTTTTACTTCGGGTTTAGCTCTAAGTAGGTATAATTATAGTTCTTAGTCTCAGCCATAATACCATTTACTCAGAGGACTTATTTAGCCTTCAAAATTCAGTTTACGACAAAAAAAACTTATTTGATATCGATACCAGGAAATCAACATTTGACTTACATCCATTCATTTTTCTTTCAGTCTACGGTTTTGCTTTAATTGGAAACGACTATTGCTTTTTAGTCTTTCGTGCCAACGTCCAAAGCGTCTGAGCTCTAGGATCATGGATTAGTTTTGAAAGCTTTCATTTAACCCAAGCAATGCCGGGCTATACTGTTAGTATTTTATATTTTGACTCCATTTTGGGTTTGCACTATTTGCCTATTGCTGGGACTCCAACAGGTGCTACCACCCCGGGTCAGGGTGGACCTGGGAACAACAGCAATTAAGATGTGGTTCCATACTCTTCAAAACCTTCTGATCAATGGGCTTTCTGCCAGATGTAGTCTATTGTCATACCAAGGACAATGGTCTATGGAAAAAAGGGGTTGCAGAACAGAAAATAATTTATCATCTCAAAAGGCTACATAAATGATTTTGAACTGCATCAAAGCTGGCAAGTGAGAATTGGTTAGCTCTTTATACCAATTTCAATGCTTGAATTTTTAAAAAATGTAATAAAACCAAAAATTAACTTTTCTCTTTCAATTATAAAAATTATAAGAATCTGTCAACTCCTCACAAACTACTGTTATTTCTCTTCTGACTATGATTTTATAAGAAGAAATTTGATCTAGCAGTAAACTCTTAGTGAAGTTTAGTCTTTCTGTTCTTAAAATTTCTTGGTTTGATTTTATTGTTTTTTATGGCTTATCAAACATTTGCAGGCTATTTAAAGCCAGAAAATATATTTATATTGTAAGAATATTTTGGAAAATAATTATGATTTACTAATACAAGCCCAACTAATTAACACATAGTTGGAGGGAGAAATGGATCCATATCTTTCCCAAGGCTTAAGTGAATATAATGAACCTAATTGAAATTGGAACTTGGATTTTTGAATTCTAATTCCAAGCTGTTATCCTTTACACCACCTGCACATCCAAGCTTACAGCACCTGGTATTTTCAAGCAGTCACCCATCTAGGTATAGACCAAGCTTGATGCTGCTTAACTTTAGTGACCATACAAGAACCAGTGTTTCAATCTACCATCCACCCTTGCATTGAATACTGTTGCCATATCTGGTCTGGTGCTCTTGCTATCCACCTGGGGGTCCTTGAAAAAAATCCAATCTATAATGTGATCGAGCCTGACTTGGTTGCTCAGATACAGTTACTTTCTCATCAGTGCAGTGTGGCTTCCATGTCTCTTCTACAAGTACTTTCATGGCTTCTGCTCTGATGAACTTAGCTCACTGGTGACCCCTATATACGAATTTACTCGAGCCACAAGATTAGCAACTAGGTCCCACCCTTTTACTGTGGAACCAATAAGATGTAAATGCAAATTCTATTCTGGCAGCTTCTTTTCTTGCACTTCCTGTGGAATTCTCTTCCATTTACTTGCTTCCCCAACAGCTATAATCTCCAAGAATTTAAATGTAAAGTCAATAGTCATCTCCTATCTCACTAACTTGCATCCTTTCTCTCATGCTCTCATCTCATTTCTGCAGTATTCTCATCCCTCTCCTACTCACTTCCTGACACCCCCTATAACCTGTCACTCCTTCTCATAACTTTTCTCCTATGTAACCTCCTGCACAACAGTGGCAGTATAATGACTTGCTTCGGGCGATATGATTATAATAAAAAAATATATATATATATATATATATATATGGCTCTAAGCCTATAATTTCTCAGATCTGTTCTCTTAAGATATTTTACTTAAGTTATCAGCTGCAATGTCAGTCTAAAAGCTCAGTACTTTCCCTTTAGCATGTTTCTGATCATCTACAGATCCTGATGTGTGGCTTGCAATGCAAATGTGCAGCATTGGAACTGCATGCACAAAAGGCAGTACGCCCACCCAAAGAGGGCAAACCAGAATTGGCTCCCATTATCTCAACTGTGACTGTTAATATAAACCAGCAACTGGATTTGCTTTATGTTCAGTTTTATTGTCACTTGATCTCCAAAATCCCCAATTTTTCTGTACTACATAGATGTCATGGTCAGTGTCATTCCTCCAGTACTATTCCAAAACATTACTCCACCTCTTGTTTTTTAAGTCATGCTGGTTGACTATTTCCATGAAAAATCCAACCACTGGTCCATTCAGTAATATTCTACATTCATCACTAAAAATTACTTTTGAAAAATGTTTTCATGTACTACTTCACTGAGTTTATGTATTTATTTTTGTAGTGTTGATTTAAAAGTTCTAATTTGGTTGCATCCATGTCTTCAGCCATTATTTATGATAATCTTCTTCTGTTTTCAGTTACAACGTTCGTGATTTCAAATATTTTCTTACTGATCAATCCATTTTTCTTGCTGATTGGGTTTTGCATTTTTTCTCAAATTTTTAGTGGGGGCATTCTTAAAGCTAGTTTTTTTGTTTTGTTATTTTTTTTTTCTTGGTTTTATCATATGGATATTTTTCAATTTCTTTTTATTTTTTTTTATTTTTTTTTTTCAAATTTTTTCATCATTTCCAATGTTCTGCTCTCATTACTCAATGACTTGACAATATCTTTTTTGCTTGAGCATCAATCTTGACAACCAAAAACAATCTTTATACAACTGAAATTCAAAAAAATAAATGTCAGTAATTACACTAGTATATCTATATTTATTTTTTAATGAACAACAATCAAGTTGCATAATAAAATTTCATGCAATCAAAGAATTTATAAAATATATATTGTGGCTGCCTTACCTCCTGTTCTCAGTCTTCCCATTTCCCGGGGCTGGATCAATGGATTGATCACCTTGGACTACACGTAATCTTATCCCATGTTGTGTTTTGATTTGATCCTAAGAAACCAAATAACCTTCAGGGACCACTGCAAATGAAGTCCTTTGGGATGAGGAAGTCATAAGAAGTAAAAACAAATCTTCATAGAAACAAAAAAAAAAAAACTTTATATCTTCGATTTTTGGTACAGGCTTATTCGTTCCAGCAGTGGAATTCTATCTACTTTATACAGACAACTATTTTCCCAACCCACACCAAAAGTTGAAATGTAACACTTCAGCTGGTTCTGCTAAGTTTGGCACAGAGTTCAAGTAGGAGTTCCTCTTAGGCAGGCAGTCATGTGATGTCAGTCAGCAAGGTCTGTCATCTCAGTTGCAAATTTCTGGTGTGCTTCAGCCAAAACCACTCTGCTACACTACTTGGGTGCTTTGGGCCCTTGCTTATATGGATTTCCACTCAAAACTGGTGTTGGGAAAATCGGTGAAGTCCTTAATTCCAATAAAGGTTTCTTTATTGTCTGCCTTCCAAAGATTTTTTTTAATCATATCACCCTGAGCAAGGCGGCAACGCCACTGATGTGCAGGGGGCTACGTAAGAGTGAAAAGATTGGAAAAGTGAAAACCGGAAACCACATCCTAAGCAGGAAACAAGGGATGAGCCTCTTCACCTGTTCAATAGATGTGGGTGGAGTGTGAACCGGGCGATAGTTTAGTTTAGTCTATCTACTCCAATTAATTATCTTTTTCAATTCAGGGGTTTTTCCTTTCTATAAGCAGCTGTCACAGGCATTGATCTACCCAAATAAACTTCTTTTCTTCATTAGTACCTCACACCAATATCCTTCAAAGGCATGTACAAATTCTCTGTCTTCTTTAGTTTTTCCACCTCTGCCCACTACCAACCAGTCCTTCAACTGATTTGATTCGTAGGTCTCAGGTTGCATTTACTTGCTGTCATTAATTAACTTAACATTTCAAATTTTCCCCTACGCAAGGAAAACCCTGATCCCCGACCAGGAATTTGCCAGATGTCTCACTTGGTTTCTTATCAGCATCATTAATTAAATCCTTTATTCACAAAGAAATTCTTATTTTCGGCCCCATTTATAGTACAGTCTTATTTGCTGTCAGCCTAAGCTGGTCACTTACAGCATATCACGTTGAATAAACCGGTTCTCGTTCAATCACCAAAGTTAAGCAATGTTGAGCCTGGTCAGTACTTAGATGGGTGACCGTTTGGGAATACCAGGTGCTGTAAGCGTTCAGTGATGGATGTGCGTTGTGGTGCAGTGCATATCAGCTTGGAAAGAGAAATCGGTGAGCTGAGTTCAAATTCCAGTTGAGTACCCTGCATTCACTTAAGTACTGGTAACCTTGGGAAAGGTATTAATCCGTCACTTCTCTCCAGTAATGGGTTAAATAACAAGATGGGGCCCTGGAGGCAACCCATCTAGTGTTGATGTCACAATAAAAACACCCTTGGTAGCCCTAGCAAAGCATTAAGTATTCAGCTATTTGACAAGATATGAATTTCACTACAAATTATGCCAGGGTTCCAAATGCACAGGGAATACTGGAGGGGTGTGGTGAGTTCTATCTCAGCCAATGGCCACAAGACAATGAAGCTGGTCACTGAGAAATTTTTATTATTTCAATTTTTTGCTTGTATAAAATCTCTTCATCTGGCCCTGTGTTTTGATACCTTGTACTGAAAGATAAAATCATTAATCAATTGTCTATATCTGCCACATGGCTTCTTTTGCACTCTGCCTCTCCATGGGAAATTTCTTTAGGTTTTTGAGATTTTACTTTTTCTAAAAGAACAGAAAATCTTCATTTACTTAATCTGAATGTCTTTCCTTCTATCTTTTAACCCTTTAGCACCAAGTAGTGTTACAATTCATGTGGTACCTTTCCTTTTTTAATAACGGTTGGTGGATACCAATTTTATTGTGAAAACATTGATTATTGTTGGGAAACGTATGAAATTATCTCTTCTTCCTTCCGCTATGGCTTAAATGCTTGTATCTGAAAAAATCCTTGTTATCACAAGAAACTGTGAAAAAAATCTCAAAAATAAAATCTTCTTATAATCCAAAATGTTTCAGATTTAAATAACCCACAAAGGGATGATAACCCATAAAAAAAAATTCTCATTATCTGTTTCAGAAATTACAAGTGTCTCTTTCTGATTTTAAATACAAGTGTATTTTTGTTCTTAAAATTTCCTCATTGCTCACATGATCCATCCATGTCATTCACAGCATCCTTCTGTAGGATAAAATCTCTATTGTCTCCTCTTTTCCATCTGTAATGAGATGTTTCAGTATTCACTGCCCTATAGGAGTGTTGATATTACATAACAGTTCAGTACTCTTTTCTTTGTTTCTAGTGAAATTTTCTTGTTGCTTAAGTTTTTTTTTAGATTCAGGAAAGCATATATTAAGTTAATTTCATATTAAATTCATTCTTAAAATGCAATGGGCAGGATATAGCTATATTGTTTATATGAGTAATGCTTTTTCTTTATTTGCTGTGATTCTTAATTTTCTTTATAGTCACAAGCACACACATTTTCTTAGAAAGAAAAATGAAAGATTATTGGAACTTTTGTAATGAAGCACTTAAATAAAAGCCCAAAGGCATGCTATCAAGAAATTGCTAATGCTTAACTAAATGTTAGAAATTGCTTCAGTAAATAACTCAAGTCATTTTTTTTTTATATTGAATGGAAATCAATCTTTAGTTTTCCTTGAAGTGAGAGGTGCGTGTGGTACGTGTCTGAAGAAATCAATTATTTTTCTCTTTTTGTTTTTTTTCATTACAGACTTTAGATTGTTGTATGTCCAGAAAATATATTTGGCAAGAGGTCAAATCTCAATGTGTATTTTCTCAAAAGTATAGACTGAAAATTAAGCGTTAATAGGAGAGATTAATATATTATGGTGTTTATCATGTCAGCTTCTGTTTCTCTCTTTGTGTGTGTGTGTGTGTGTGTGTACATGCAGGTCACTCTAAAAGTAATACCCGCTAATTTTATTATGTTAGATCATGCTGTCAGAGGTGGATGTTGACAGCATAGCAGTAGAGGTTAAACTTGACTACCAGTGGTAATTGGGCAAAATGGAGTCTGACACAAAAATGTATACAAAGAATGCTCTGTGCATACACGGAATTTCTCTATGCAGAAAAAATCATTTGTGCCTATTGATGCTTGCTAAATGTTTGTGGAGAGCAAGCAATGGATATGAACAGAGGTGGTTGGTATTGTGGGTATGTCAAGAATAATGTGTTTGCCAAGACATATTCCATGCAGTCCTGCATAGCTGTCAACTCTGTATCTTGAAAATAAACAAGAGGAATTACACACATCTTCTTCATCAGAGCTGTTTCAAGTGGAAAGCACACTGCAAATACATGTGATTTCTCATCTTTAGCATTGCTACTCATTTCTGCTCAGGCTCATTTGTGTTTCTTCAACAACCACACAATCGACCTATGGTCTATATTTCAACTAAGATCTGAACAGACCTTACTTAAAGTTCAAGTATGTGTTCCTCCTGGGCAGTTTAGTTTTGAATTCAGAATTGTCCTTCTCCTATACTTGTTGCCAACCATGGTTAGAATGTCAAGTCTTCCCTGGTATTTAACCTATACCTAGGGGAGAAGAAATGGATTCAACTTACAAGCACACTACAAATTTGTGTGATTTTTCATCTTCAGCATGGCTACTCATTTCTGAGCATGTTCATCTGCTCAGGCCCGTTTGTGTTTCTTCAGCACCCACAGAACTGATATGTGTTTTATATTGCATCTATGCCGTGCTGACTTTAGAGTTCAAGTATGTGCCCCTCTAGGCAGTTTATAGTTTTGAATTCAGAATCGTCCTTCTCCAATCTTGGTTGCCAACCACTTTTTCACTGAAAAAAAAGAACATAGCATGATGAAGTAATATCGTTATAATGTTTGTTATTATTAAGAAGAAAGACCAAAGTATTTTTCATTATTAAATCTTTTAATCCTTTCTAGCATTTTAAACTCTTGATTAAAATTTTTTTTTCAGAGGTTGACATAATATTTATGATTAGTGTTTTAGAACCTTTTTTCCAGTGAAAAACATATTAATTTGGAAATTCTTGTAAAAAAATCATGTAATTATCAGATTTTGATGAAACTTTT
Source organism: Ascarosepion bandense (assembly GCA_037127315.1). Classification (NCBI taxonomy): domain Eukaryota; kingdom Metazoa; phylum Mollusca; class Cephalopoda; order Sepiida; family Sepiidae; genus Ascarosepion; species Ascarosepion bandense. The sequence continues at coordinate 1,019,112 of JBBBDQ010000443.1, forward strand.
GGGATTATTTTCAAATACATTATTTTTGAAATTAAAAAAAAATCTTTGGTAAAAAAATTTTTTTTTTACATATGTTACCAGCCCATTTACTGAATTTCATGAAATTTCAAGAAATTAAATTTTTATTCAAAAATTTTTTTATTAGTTAAAAGCAGGATTCCTTGTAGAATGTAAATCATTAATTTTTTTTTTCCTCAGATGTAAACTAAAACTTTCAAAGACAACTTTTAGTAAAGAGTTGTGTAATGAAAACACATTTATCTATTCAAAAATTCATCTCCCCACTTACAAATTATTCTTGACCTAAGCAATGCTTTAAGTTTAGAGAACAATTTCAGACATTAACCATCTTATATTCAATTCTAGGATAAAATTATTTTATTAAAATTTTCTTTATACAGACAAACAGGATCATGAAATGAAAATCCGCAAAAACGATTCTTCCTTTTTTAAATAATTTCACCCCCAGCAAGGTAAAAAGGGCAGTAAAGGAACAGAAAGACAAGATGGTAATTGATGTTGCATTTAAATTTTAAAGATTGCAATTGGCAGGAAAGAAAGAAATTGGGAGGGAGTTCCACATGTGAAAAGTGTAAGAAAAAAACTATTATAATAAACAGATGGTTGCATCTCACTAGTTCAACAGTAAAATGGTAAAACTTAGTTATCAATGTGGTGCATTCTTAAATTCATACATTCATTTACATGTTACAAATTACTACTCATTTCCCAGAAATCTGTTCTGAATCATAAAATGAAAAATGCAATAAAACTAAGACATTTAATTAAAAAAATTTTAATTGGTTTTTAGAAATAAGATTTATTAAGAACACTGTTGTCTAATAAAACATTTTTTGATGAATAATGAATTTTTGCAAGAATTGTTTTCATTGTTTTTCTAATTTTAATTATAATAATTTAGAATATATAAATCTTGTAAAATTCTGTATTGCTTCATCCAATTAAGTGATATTGTTATTAATTTAAAACTTTATTTACTAATAAAAAATGAAAAGCCTAATAAAAATCATTTTGCACCAAGAATTTTAAAATGGTTTCAAAAATTTTTATGCATATAGAATATTTTTGAAAGTTTGGTTGACCATATCCAACATTATCAGAGTGATGACGATAGTAAATTTAAAGTCAACCTTCTTAAAATTAGATAATGGCGAATATTTTTCAACATTTTAATTTTTTGAGTACTAAAAAATTATATAAAAAAAAAAGGGGATCACCCATCATTTTTTTAAAATTGTTTCAACAGATAAATTCTCTGTAGAAAAACAATCAGTATGCCACCACTGTCATCACCTTGGTCATTACATAAAATATGGTGATGTCGGTTAAAAAAAACAGTTCCTGTTTTGTTTTAAAATATATTTGTTTTATTTTAAACTTTAAGTGAATCTGATTTTTTTTAAAAATCAGATTAACTGTACTTTAAATCAGCTAATATTCCTCAGTTTCAGAAAAGGATCTTTTATTTTTGCAAGATTTTTAATGAAGAGAATTACATTGCGATAAAAGATGACCAAAAAAGGGCACTAATCAGTTATTTTAGAGAAACAAGTATTTTGTTTACTGGAAATACTAAATTTATTCTTTTAACTTTCAATTAAAACTAAAATGAAAGCTTCTAGGAAGAATTTGATTTATAAAAATTAATTTAAAACCTGAAGTATTGAAAATCCATGTAAGTACCTATATAAAACCTACACAAAGAGGAGTATCACATGGTCTGATGGTTGCTTAAATTGCCAGTGACTATACAGTGTTGATTTTTATGTCTAAATTGTTCTACATCTCTTTCTCCTTGACATGGAGAAACCTTCTCTCTCAAACATTGCAAACCTAAATATTAAATAATATATATATATATATATATATATATATATATATATATATAGTCATCCGCAGACAGATCTGTTTTGCTGTATCACAGCTCATCAGTCAGTATAGTTAGACAGCTGATTGCCTTTTACCCAGGATTGAAACTCGACCGAATTGCCGTCAGTCGGTGATTCTACCTTTGAGCTATGGGCTCTCGGTAGAAGGAGGCAGACTTTTTAGCGTGTATATTATCATGATATACACCCAATAGCTGAGAGTGTTCTGATTCATTGCTGAATGAACTATGCGTAAATGCCAGAGTAGCTACTGTTTTTCAAAGTCTATGATTCTTCCAGAGTGCTCAATCAGGGTGTGAGAGCGTAAACAGTATATATATATGTGTGTGTGTGTGGACTTTAACAAACAGAACGTCATGATGAAGACCTCAGATATCTTTTGGCCAACACTTATTCATAGGTAACTGTTGGCAGTTATTAATAGTAATGAATCGGACACAGAAATACAATAATCACTAATGAAGGGAAAGTTGGAACCCGTTTAAAATTAAATTTAATCAAATATAATTAAAATGTAAGGGGGGTGTAAACACAATCTCCACAAGAGTTAATAAAATTGAAAAAAGAAAACTCGCAGTCCCTCCAATAGTCTTAAAGAACGGATAGAATGTTCTTTCTGTCCACACAAGTTGGGTCTATCGATCTTCAAGTAGATTGCTTCCAGCATACGTAAATGGTAAATGGTGCGAGCACTATTAAGGAGAGAAAATCAAGTGTCCTTGAACATTGAGGCACAATCCTGACTATCCAAATAGTCAGGATTATGCCTCAAAGCACTTGGAAATTTAAAAATCATGGAACATTTTTACATTCTTTATCTCCAGCAAAAAGGAAACATGTAAGAATAGTGGAAAAATGAAATCAAAAATTAATAAAATCTCTCCTGTCGGTTGTTTTTAATAAAACATTTTTAAATGAAAGATTGCTGCCCAAACATACAGTAATATATGTATATATATATATATATGAACTAAATCTAAAAGTGAGCCAACAGTCGACCGGTTTCACTCGCCTGATCGTCAGGACTGGGCTAACAAATTAGACAAAAATCGCAAATTAAATAGCACTGATCAGAAGATACCAAACCAAAAACAAAGGGTAAAACAATCTTTATGGAAAGCAACAACAAAAAAAAAAAAATTTAAAGTAAGTGATTTTTTAAATGAATGCACTTATTTAGAATTTCTGTTTTGGAATTAAGTTCAAATAAAGCTACTGCTAATTTTTCTTCATCACAAAGTTGGCAAAACTTACTACCCACTTTATATTTAGGGCATTTTTTTATTATTTCCCATTTGAGAATGGGGTCTTTATTAGTAGTATTTTTTAGATATGTAGCTAAGGCAGTGTTGTGGCTATATTTTATGTGTTTAAATGAACTGTTATGGTTGTAAAATCTTCTGTTAAATATGTCATGAGTCGCTCCAATGTAGGACTTAGGATTGATATCGTTTTCATCTTTATAAACCCTAACACCGTACACGACACTAGATTGTTGGCAATTACCATTAATGGGACATTCATTCTTTCTTCTACAATTACATTTAGGTTTGGAACTACGTGTCTCATGTTTTTTAACTTACTCTTAATACCACTAATAATTTTACCTACATTAGGTAAACAAGAATAACTTAACTTGATAGTATTTCTATTGAAAATTTTATGCAGACAATTATCACTACCGAAATGCCTGTCAATTAATTTAAAAAATATAGTTCCAATTTTAGTTTTAACTTCCTTATTGAAAGGGGGGTTAAACCAGATTATTTTCCTGGCTCTATTTTTAGTATTACGGTTGTTAGATGAAGTAAATTGTAATATCTTTATATCCACTTTTCAATAAAGCAGATTGATAAATTTTCTTGTGTTTATCAAATATATTGATATTGGACGAGTTATAAGACAGCCTATATCCTATATTTTTGGGGATGGCTTTTAAGATATGTTGGGGATGGTTAGAATCTTTGTTAACGTAAATTGGAATATGATTGGTTTTAGTGTATGGTGCAATGTATCCAGTATTTAAATCTAATGTAATATCCAAGTAATTAACTATTTTCAAGTTACAATCTTTCAATATTAAATCCATTAGTTTTAAAAAAATTATGTAATTTTTTCTGCAATTTATCACAAATTTGGGGGGTACTATGGTCGACTATGATCAGACCATCATCACGGTATAGTCCGTGATTATGGAAATCAATGAGGTTATTAAGTTTATACAGGAGGAGGCAACCCACCAATTCCGCCACCTCCGCACCATCATGTACCCCCATAGGATTATCAAATCCCTCGGCATCAGTTTTTTTTAAATCCATAAGTTATCATGGTATAAGAGTGTCTTACGGCAGTGTTTAATTATGTCTATTTCATTATCAGAGATTTCATTAAATTCTTTGGCTAACTTAATATCTTCTAGCGAAGTATTGGATGTAATGGACGGGTAAAAGTGTTTAATGTCATACTTAATGAAAGCTGATCTGTCAAATTTATGAAACTTATTAAACCACTTTATGCAGTCTAAGGTAGATTGCCACTGATTAATATTTAAGAATAAATGTAAATTAACACATAATCTTTGTAAAATTATTTTACTTATTCTACCTAATTCAGTTTTTGTTGGGTTTAGAAATCGGGATTAAGGGGGAACGAATTTTTATGGTCTTTGACAAAATCATATGTTGCAAATTGCCTGAAGACACCACATGGTAGAAACTTAGGTTGTATAATAACTCGTTTACAAATGAAGAAATATATATATATATTGTCTTTAACCCATTAACTGCCTGCTTAGAAATAGTGACAGTCAAAACCCTAGAAAAAGACAAATTAAATATATCTTTATACAAAAAAAAACATTGCAGATAGATTAAAAATATGCTAGAGTGGATCAAGATATCCATATCCTGACCTACTACAGTTATTAGGCATTATTTGATTAAAAATTCTCATTGTATGTTTAATTTGTATAATTAATATACATCACTGAATTAACTAAACATGGAAAGAGATATGTTGGAAAGTATTTGTTTATGAAAATATAAAATAAATGATATTTTTCATTGTTAGGCTACAGACTTATTGATGTAACTACATATGTGTTTAATGAAGAGGCATTGAGTTAAGGGAGTTGACAATGAAAGATATTGTTAAAAAATAAGTATCTGAATTGTGTAAAATACTTTTTCCAATAGGTTACAGATTTATTGATATTCCTACATATGTGATTAATAGAGAAGAATTAGATTATGTTGACAAATATTTGTTTGGTAAAATACTGTGTTCATTGTTAGGCTACAGACTTATTGATGTACTCTCATATGTGATTAATAGAGAAGAATTAGATTATGTTGACAAATATTTGTTTGGTAAAATACTGTGTTCATTGTTAGGCTACAGACTTATTGATGTACTCTCATATGTGATTAATAGAGAAGCACTGGGTTAAGGGTATTAACAAGGAAGGTGATTATGTTGACAAATATTTTTTGTGTAAAATTAATACTTATTTTTATCATTAGGCTTATTGATGTACCTACGTATGTGATTAATAGAGAAGGATTATGAGGATATGTAAGATAGATAAGTTGATCCTAGATTTGAAGACATTAAAATAATAATAATAATAATAATAATAATTGGAAAGTTTGTTAAAAAAAATAGCTATTCTTGGGAAGAAGCTGGCTAAGTGGAGCTTTTTTCTTACCAATTGAATGAAGACAATTCAACACTGTATATGGCATAGGATGTCTTAGCTGTAGAGGTCTGTCCTAGTGAAACCAAGGAATGTGCCATGTCTGAACATTTGCAATGGAAATAGCAATAGAAAAGTGATAGGTTTACAATAGTTCACTACTGGGAAAGAGGCTGTCAGTCAGTCAGTTAAGTGCCATACGTGATACACGCTTGGGCGATCATGTCTTGAAAGAGACATGACTGACTGGACAGAAGATTATCCCGCAGTAGGTTGCCATTGCTTTCTGTGGTAGACTGGTTGCCGTCCAAGGCTATAGAACCCAATCTGTCCTGTTATTTAACCCATAACTGGAAGGAAGAGACGGGTTAATACCTTTCCCAAGGGTATTTGCACATAAGTGAATGCAATGAATTCAACTGGAATTTGAACTCGGCTCCCCGATTTCTCATTCCGAGCTGATATCCACTGGACCACAATGCACATAGAGGCTGTAGGCTTGTAAATGATTTACAAACTTATATCAATGCTTTTGAATTTTGGTAAGGATTACTTGCTCCATCTCAAATAGAGCATCAGTGGTTTATTTTTATTTTTTATTTTTTTTTTTGGTCTGATCTAGCTTTGGTAAATAATTTATCGCCTACAAATCTACGTCAACACTTTTGAACTCCGTCAAGGCTGGAGAGTAAGGATTTCCTACTCCAGTTCAAGTAGAGCAGCAATGATCTATTTTTTGGTCTGATTTATCTTTTGTAAAGATAGAGTATGGCAGGATCATTAGGAGACATCCCTGTTATTTGTCTTTTTTTCTTCAACAGTCTAATTGATGTCTATCAACCTGGACCATTTGAAAGCTTTAATAAAGAAATGTAAATTATATATAAATGTAAATGTAATTATAAATGTAAATGTAATTATATATAAATTTATATATTTATATTTATATCCCCCTCCCCTACAAAAAAAAAAATTAGAAAAACAAATTGTCATTTTTGGATTTTTTGTAATGAATATTTTCAATATGAAATTAGATAAAAAAATTTATTTTTGTTAAATCTTTAGAATAAGCAAATTAAGTTGCCATGAGAGAAACTTTGGCAGTTCTTAAATGTAAGATCTGAAAAAGTTCAATCCCCAAGATGGTGTAAGTGAAGATGAAACTCACAGTTAAAATAGTAAAATCAGAGTGGGTTGTTTTTTGAGGAGTGGGTTAGCGGAGGAGGAAGATTTGGTGCCAAGAAAAGTATAATTGTCTTGATTTCAGAACTGTATACTAACCAGAATAAAAGTACCAGTTATGGTAATTATGTCTGGCAGGCATATTTCAAGAGAATTGTTGCTGCGAAAACTGATCATGATGCCAAGTTTATAATTAGTTCATCTGTGTGTATACACACACACACACACACACACACACACACACACACACATATATATATATATATATATATATATATATATGTTAATGAATGACAGTTTTAAAAAAATTCTCTATTAAATGTTTTGTCCTCTAGCAGAAATTCTCAACATGGGACCTGGAAATGCAGGTTGAAAAAGACTTATGCTTGAAGCTGAACCAAGACTTGGAAGTTCAACTTGACAAGCTGATAGACACTTGAAACAATGTAGTCATTTGTCAGGATTTATATTTTCTACCACATTTTGCTTTTGTAAGTAAAATGTATTTCCTGTTACATGGAATTTCTGTTTGTGATTACGTGAGCCTGGAATTTTTTGATATCAAAAATTGGGACCACAGAAGAAAAAGGTTGGAAAACTCTGCAGTCTAGAAAGACTTCATTGGATTAAAATAATGATTTTGCTGATTGAACTGTTATATAAAAACAAAAGTGTCTGTTGAAATTTATAATATTGTAGTGATCTTCAGAGTTGGTTCCACAAAGCAGTGATTCATGGGAAGAATCTCTTCTCAAGTAGAATTTACATCTCATCAATGGAATAGAAAAGGAGTGAGATTGGTTCACTACAATATGCATGGCATGGCAAGTCTTTGTTGTGAAGTTTGGAACTGGTAAACCTAAGGAGTGTAGTTCATCTGAACACTTTCCATAGAAATTGCAATCGAGTAACAAGGGGCTTGCAACCTCTTATCTGTGAGAAAGAGGTTGTAGGGTAGAAAATAATTCTTCACCCACAAGGATGTGGAGACACTTTTGTATTCAGCCACGGCACTCCATTTTCAGCTTGATCTGGCTCTTGTAAAGATAAAGGATAGCGTGTGAGGATTCAGGTACTTAATGAAGTGGTATAAGGAACTGTTCATTTTTCCAGCATTTTCAGCAATGGATCATTTGTACGAGTTCCACTTGAAATCTGAGTTGGGTTGAAGTCCCAATAGGCACTCAAGGGGAGCACTCATTCATTGTGAGAAGTGAAAATTTCGGGTCCACACGGTGATGATGGTATGTAACTATTTTGGTTTAGGAGGCATTAAATGTGTTCAGCCAGCCAGTATTTCCCCAACTAAGCTTCTACAGGTAGGTCAGAGGAGTGATCAACTGCCAAACTACGGTCATCAATAATTTCAGAGGTGCACCCATATAGCATTGTATCATCAGCATAAAGGATCTTAATCAAATTATTTGTGTAAAGTACAAACAGGGTTGGACTGAGAAGTGAACTTTCAGGGATGCCAGCATTGATCACTTGGGCCTCAGAAGAATGGTTATTAGCAACTATCTTCAGGGACCTATTGGGAATGTGTTCCACAAAGTAACTGTTTTTGGGGATTAAGCTGAATGAAACTCCCTGCTTGCCAGTTCGAATGCAAAGGAAATGAGTATGATTTGACCCATTTATGTAGAACAGTGGGTTGTAGCTAAGTGAAATTAAAGAATGTAGCTTGTCTGAATGTTTGTCATAAAGATAGTGATAGAGAAGCAAAAGATATGTGATCTTTAGGAATCTGTTTCACAAAGTAATATATCTGAGGAAGAAGCTGTCTGAGTGGAACTTAGTCCTTACCAATAGAATATGAAGATGCAAGTTTGCCATGGCAAAGATTTTTCTATAAATTTTTTTTTAATTCTTCTGATATGCTTCTTCAACAAAACAATAGAAAAAATTAAAGCTTCAAAATAGCACTTTACCAGCACAAAGCTTGCCAAATAAAAAAAGAAAATATTGAAGCAACTGGCAACTGGGTCCCACCCATTCGCAGTCAGGTTAGCCAAATGCAGACGACAATTCTACTCCTGCAGCTTCTTCTCTCGCACTTCCCGCCTGTGGAACTCGTTCCTGTATTCTTGCTTTTCTGATGGCTACAACCTCCAAAAATTTAAATACAATGTCAATACTCATCTATTAACCACTGAACTCTAGCTCTCTCCCCACCCCCGTATATCCTTCCCTTTCTATCCACCTATGTATCTGTCATCACACCTGCATTCTCAGCTTTCTATTGCTCCTTTCTCACTAGTTTGTACTCCTCACTCTTTTCTAATTAATCTTTTTACAGTTATGTAGCCCCCAGCTCATCAGTGGCATTTCTGCCTTGCTTGGGGTGAAATGATTAAAAAAAACAAAACAAAAAAAAACAAAAGAAAACAAAGAAACTAAGAACAAATAAACAAGAAAAAAGAGAAACAGGAAAGACAGACACTAACAGGCAATAACACAAAGTGCTCAATGTCTCTAGCAAATAGACAGAGCAGTAACATTAACCAATGAAACAACACAAACAGACTAGGTCTGAATCATTACTTTGAGTTTCTTATAAAGCCAACAACAGACACCAAAAAAATCTAATTAGGAATTTAAACCAAATGTTTTTGTGTTGTCTTGTTGTTGGTATATAATAACATCTAGATGTTGTATTTTGAAGCAGTATTTACCTTTTCTGGTATATATCTAAACTTATTTACAAATGGAACTTTGTGTGTGTATGTCTATAGACTCCGAAATGGTTGAACCAATTTTCTTAAAAATTTACACAGTTGTAATATAAGCGTCTGCAAGTGTTCTTAGCTAGGTTTTGTGTCAGGTTATAGAAGGAGTGGTTCGATTTTAATCAAATTTGATACACTCATAGACAAATATATAAGAAACGATATTCAGAAGTTTCAAGGTTGCTGTTCTTACAATAGTGCAGAAAATCGATTTTTTTCATATATATATATATATATATATATATATATATATATATATATAAGCTTTCATTACACCCGAGCATCGCCGGGCTATACTGCTAGTTCTATATATGATGGCTCAGTTTCCAAAATGACATAAATCAAGAAATTACTATATCAACAGCAGAATAGACAATCTGTCCAAATAAACTTATTCATTGTATTTTTAAAATAATGTCTTTGTTATGGTGAAGTTTTATGATATGCAGGTTGTTTGCCATTCAGGTATTAGTGTTGGTCTACTGCATTTAATGAAGTAACTGTACGTGCACATGAAGACAATGATTAAATGCACACTCTCAGATGGACACATCTACATAGCAGAACTGAATCGAACAATATAAGCTCTCTCTAGAGCAGAAATCACAATGTGTGAGACAAAACACCATTCTTTACAATAATAAATAAGATGTCAAGAACCATAGTAAAAATGATGCAATTTATCAATAACAATGCTCTTATTGCAGAGCGTGCCAAATGTTATTTCTGTTGATGAGAACTTCAGAAAAAAAATGGCTGACGTACGATAGTAGGAATGATAGTAGCGAACTGTAAGTAGAATAAGCCGCAAATGTTTAAGATACACAGAATCTTTCTTTGCATTGATTAATTCCTTTAAATGACTCACAAGATAAATATTCACTGGTTTTAAATTCAAGATTCAGATTGGTTATTTCAAATCACATGACTTATGATGAAGTATGTTCACAACTCCATCTATGCAAGTGTAATAAATGATTGCTTTAAATTATCCAAATAAAGTATATAATATGGAGTACACAAAAACCTGTTGTATGTTTTGAATTTCTTTTTCTTGACTTTTCACTCTCAATGAGCATTCTCAAGACAGAAAAATCTAGGGAAAAATCATTATCAATGACAACCCTACTGCTTAAAAATACTGTGGTTAACTTGAAAAATTTTAAAAGTTGATACAATTAAAAAATAGAAATAAATATCCATGATATTTGTATACAGGAAATATGTTAAAATAAAAATGTAAATATGGTGATTTAATATAAGAAAATAAATAAAAGGAAGTTTTGGTGAAAAAAAAAAAGTTCATATGATTTTTTTAAATTGGCTTCTGCTAAAAACCGCTTTTTGAATAAATTTGGAGAAGTAGAAAATTTTTAAATTCCAAATTAATTCCTCTGAATCCAAAGAATTATTTTAAAGTTACTTATAAAAATCTATGATAGCCATAGTAATATTAAAATTATCAGGACTATAGTGTTAAGTTTGCTTTTGTAGGAATATTGATCCTTTTGCAAGATAATTTGTATTTGGGGCTGAGAATAGACAAACATTTTCTTAAATTAGAAATCTGCATCTTAGATGATAGAAATAAAATTTAGGACTTAAGATATTAAAAAGAATCTTCCTTTATATGAAGAGATTTTTGATGTTTTCCCAAGAGAAAAAGGAAGTCTATTTCCACTCGGTTTTTAATTGTAAACTTGTGAATACCATAGAAATGGGCATATTGTCAGGATAAATGAGACCAGCTGAGAAATTTCTAAATATTAAACGAGTTCTTAATAAATATGCATGAGAGATCAAAAGACATTAATAAAAGATGAAGAGTAATCATTAAATTATATCTTTTAGTGATTTTATTTATATATCTATCATAAATCATTAACTTGTACAAACTTGTAATTGAATGTATAATGGTAAGTTCTCAGCCTAACCAAAAAGAATGACCTTGAACCATGAAACCTTCATATGGTTCCACTTATTCACCCTAAAGCTCAATGTAATAGACATATTACTTCTCAAGTTTCTTGAAGCCTTCCCAAAAAATGTGATGTTTGGTCATGAAAAAATTGATTTAGGGGAGTGGCCCTGGCCAGGAATTTTCACTTCCATCTTTCCATTTACTTATGCAAATCCATGGATACAATATTCTTTTAGACCTTAGACAAATTTGCCAGTGCAGTATTTATTTGTACAGATCCAGAAATACAATATATGGATCCAGTATTAATTTATACACATACAGACAAATATATATTTACTTATGATTTTTATTGATTGTAATGTGACGTGTTATTCAGTGTTTTGCCCCAATTATTCATGTGTCGGTGTATATCTGCATGAACAGCCGTACTTATATATGATTATATATGAACTAGCAGTATAGCCCGGCATTTCTCGGGTGTAATGAAAGCTTTAAAAATAATCCATGGTCCTGGAGCTCAGACTCTTTGGACGTTGACACAAAAGACTAAAAAGCAATAGTTGTTTCCAGTTAAAGCGAAACCGTAGACTGAAAGAAAAATGAATGGATGTAAGTCAAATTTTAATTTCCTGGTATCGATATCAAATAAGTTTTTTTCGTCGTAAACTGAATTTTGAAGGCTAAATAAGTCCTCTGAGTAAATGGTATGATGGCTGAGACTAAGAACTACAATTATACCTACTTAGAGCCAAACCCAAAGCAAAAACTAAAATAAAAGGGCTGAAAAAAAAATACAGACATACAGGCAGATAAACAGGCACACACATAAACATCTTGTCTTTTATATATATATATATATATATATATATATATATATATATATATTATCAATTTTCTGCACTATTGTAAGAATTGCAACCTTGAAACTTCTGAATATTGTTTCTTATGTCTTTGAGTATATCAAATTTGATTAAAATCTGACCACTTCTTCTATAACCCGATTTTTTTCTATATTTATCGGGGGTACCTCGACACAAAACCAAGCTAAGAACACTCGCAGACGCTTATAGTAAAACTGTGTAAATTTTCAAGATAATTGGTTCATCTGTTTCGGAGTCTATAGGTAATGGATGCACACACACACACACACACACACACACACACAGACAAAGTTCCATTTATAAATAAGTTTAGATTAGATATATACTTATATATTTATATGTATGTAAATTATTTTCCCATAATTACTCATTACAGTAGGAACACTAAAAAGCTTTCATATGTGCAGGTATAGGTCTATGTATTTCACGTCTGTGGAACAGTCTTCTTGTTTCTTACTTCCCAGCCAACTACAACCTTCAAAATTTTAGGTGCAATGTCAATTGCAATCTTTTGTTTTCCTAAAATCTGTTTTTGGTTGTCATTTCTTCTCATTAAAGTCTTTAACATCTACTAATCCCTTGCATTTTAGTGTCATTATTGCCTTGCCTAGGAGGAAATGATTTAAAAAAATGACTCTGTGTGTGTGTAATATATATATATATATATATATATATATAAATTTTCATTCAAGTATGTTTGCTTGAATAATTTAGACACATTATGTCTATTTTTATTTTAATCCTCTCATATTCTGTTGTATCGGGGGTACCTTGACACAAAACCTAGCTAAGAACATTTGCAGACGCTTATAGTACAACTGTGTAAATTTTCAAGAAAATCGATTCAGCCATTTCAGAGTCTATAGGTAATGGATACACAGACACACATACACAAAGTTCCATTTATAAATAAGTTTAGACATCTCTTAGATAGATGGAGTGTTTTTTCGCAGTGTTCAGTATCTTATTTTCAAGGTCAGCCATGTTTATGTTGGTCCCATGACTGAACCCATGAAAACATCACCATGTTGTATATTATTTTGATGGTTATAGAAGGGAACTTTAGTGGTACATGTCAAAAGTAGTTTCTCTAATATGATAAGTATCAATTTTTAATGGAGGGAGAGATGGATTGTTATAAACATTCTTTACAATGATATCAATCATTTCTTTAAGTGGGACATTAGTAAATAAAATTTCAACATCAAGTGAGGCTATGATTTCATTATTAGGTTTTTCTGTTTTTTAAGATTTAGATTAATTTGTAAGTTGATTTTGTACTGTATTTACTATGTATGTATGGTGTAATGAGTTGGTTGATGACTTTGTTTAATTGATAAACCGGAGTGGGAATTTGGGATATGTTAGGACAAAGAGGGAATTTAAGTTTATGTATTTTTGTAGTTCCATACATGTCACCTGGTTTGTAGTCAATTATTTTGAGAAATTTTAGTTTATCTTGTTTTGTGTCGTTGGCTACAATGAATTTATTGATTTTCAGTTGGTTGATAGGATTTTTAACTTTTTAAATTTCGTGTCAAGTATTTGTTGTATTTTTAAAATATAATTATTTAATACAACAAAGATATTGATTTTATCTGCTTTTTTTACTTTTTTACAATTGTATGGTTATATAATTTCTTGTTAGTGAATTTTAATTGTTTCGTTAGGAGCTTGGATGAGTATTTTCTTTTGTCACGTCCGTCTTTTATTGCTTCATCATTGAGTAGATCACAAATATCTGGTTTTGTTTTTATTAGTTGTTGTACTTCAAGTTTCTGTTTGCTTTGATATAACATTTCTTTTCAGTTTTTTTTTTAATCCAAACTATTGTATTGTCTATAAAAATGACACTTGGGTCTAAGGTGAGTAATTCCTTTTGGTGGCTTGTTAGTTCACAGTTAGAAATATTGATGAATTTTTCTTAGTTTGGAAGATGATTAGTTCCTTTGTACATTGAGTTTTTTTTGGTTTTTTAATGTTCAGACAGTGTTGATATTCAGATTTCTTATCAATTTCTGTAAATCTATCAATTTCTGTAAATCTATATCGAATTTTCTTAAGGTGTTTAGTGATGGTTTTCAGTTTTAGATTGTTGTGGATCTTTTGTGATCTTTTACTGAGTGTTTTTAAGTTGTCTTTTGCTATTTCAGTCTACTCTTACGGGTTAATTGTAACATAAGGAAAATAAAAATGATGGACCAAAACTCAGTCAAAATACAGACAAATATTTAATTCATAAAACATTAGATAAAAATATTTACAAATATACAGTTTGGCACTCAAATCAAGAGACATAGAAAACGTATAGTTTACTACTGCCCGGTGAAGTGTTATGAGGAAAAGAAAGGGAGGGAAAGTGTCAAATATCTTACCCAGTTAAGTTGGCGGGGAAGTTAAGTGCTATAGTTTTTTGGAAACACTTAAATGTGTATACAAAGACTAATTATTGGCTTGGTCAATGAAAGAGGCAAAAATATGCATTTACCCAGATAGTTCCATGAGGTTCTCTTTTAGGTTTTTGTTCGGATTTTGTCTATGAAAATCTTTCGGCTGGATCTCGATCCTAGAATTTTTACCGGAGTTGATACGACAGCAAAATCCTTTTAACAACTCTTTCAAGTTTTTGTTTGTCGTCGACTAGAAAGATTCTTTCTGGCTGGAATATTTTCTTGAATTGAAACCGGTTCTGATGAGGTCAGCACATTCTTTTATCAACTGTTTCACTTTTTAGTTTTTGTCATCAACTTCGGGATTCTTTTGGCTGGATATACATCCTGAATCTTAACCAGTGTTGTAGAGGTCAAATCATCCTGCTATCAACTGACAGCTCTGTACCCAAAGCCTTATTTTATAGGGGCTAATGCCTAATTTGCATGCTTCGAGAAACTTTCAAACTCTCTCGACTCTACTGGAACTTTCTACAATCTTCCAAAATGTTCTATTTCTAATTTCCTTATTTTTATGACTACTTCCTGAATTAAAACTTTTTTGTAACAAGTAGGTCTCAATAGTGTCCTTTACTATAACTTTTTATACATTATTAATATTATTTTTGTATATAAATGCATCTTTGTAACACTACCTGATAATAAACAAAAACTTCAAATTCTTGAAGCCTTCTATATAAAAAAATTGCAACCAACAGTAAATAAAGTTACTTATAAGTATATAAACAACCTTTTAAAATGTCTATAATGACAAGTTCTAAAATATCTAAATTGTAATTTTTTTAAAAATTACAATTATAACAGAATTGCAATTTTTCTAAGTACAACTTAGATGTGGCACAAGACCAAAATTATGGGGCACCCAGTGAGAATCGAAGATAATAAAAATTAGGAAAATTATGGTGCCTTCTTTGATGATTTTAATTATAACACAGAAACATTAATGCATGAATATGAGATAATAAAAATAAATAGACATATCTAAATTATTCAACTAAACATGCAATGAATGAAGATATGCTACCTATATATATAATTTTCTATTTGTAAAGTAGTTATTACGTGACCTAGATTTTTACCATGAGTGGTTTCTTCAGGCGATTTGCAATAACTAATTTTACCATTTACCAGGTTTTTTAAGAATGCTCACATAACGTTGTTTTTTTTTTTTTGAATGCTCATATGGCAGGGAATTTTGAACACGCAAATTTTAAAATTACAAGCAATTATAACGTTTTCATCCATGGTTGTATGAACCTAAGAGTTATTTCTTAGCATGGTTACACTTAGTCATAATTTCTGTTCTTTCATTCAATAGTTCGCTTTTGTTTGGGAATAGCATAATCTCTAACATTTCTTCTTGGCACAGTCTAAATATTTTTCCACCAGTTTAAGGCTTGGTTGATAAAATGGAAAATATTCAAAAGTTTTACAATATAATTGTATTGAATACTTTAATACAAATGTGCACTGGTCTAATCTCATTATTACCAAAAATTAAGTAATTAAACAATCAAGTAAATCTACAAGGAAATCCTTGCTTCTTCAGTAACAGCAAAATCATTATATATATATAAATTTATTCAGATACTTTAATCCAAGCGGAAAAAGCAGGAAGGTAAATTCCAAAAAACCCGATCCTAATTAATATTAAAATTTTATTTTAATATTAAAAAATGATACAGGAAGAGAGCTCCATGTAATAAAATATTACAGAGCAAATATAAATTAAATAGGATTAATTCAAGGATGTTGAATGACCATTTCGATATGAAATCCCCACAGAGGATAACACATCACCTCAGCAACAAAAAATCCTTTCTGAAACTGGAGAAAAAATCTGTCTATTTTTCCTTTTTTAAATAGATTTGCAAAAAAATTAAAAAGAAAGAAAAAGATAAAATAAAATAAACAAGAAAAGAAAAATTGGCATCGTCTGGGTTCGCAAAAAAGGAAAGAGAATTGTAACGCCGTCTGTTCCTTTTACGTTACAATTCTCTTTCCTTTTTTGCGAACCCAGATGATGCCAATTTTTCTTTTCTTGTTTATTTTATCTTTTTCTTTTCTTTTTCTTTCTTTTTAATTTTTTTGCAAATCTATTTAAAAAGGAAAAATAGACTGATTTTTTTTCTCCAGTTTCAGAAAGGATTTTTTGTTGCTGAGGTGATGTGTTATCCTCTGTGGGGATTTCATATCGAAATGGTCATTCAACATCCTTGAATTAATCCTATTTAATTTATATATATATAATGGTTTTGCCATTACTGAAGAAGCGAGGATTTCCTTATAGAAATGGCTATCCAACAGATTTAAATATCGAAATTTTTATATCCATATATATATATATATATATATATATATATATATGTGTATATAAAAAGACAAACTTATAACTATACTCGTGTTGAAAAACCCTCCACGGATCTACATGGAAGGAAAAATAGTTATAAAAAAAGAAAGAGCTAAGCACATGAACATCAGTCAAAAGGATTCAAACCGAGTCAGCACGTAGCCCAAAGAAAAAAAACCTGAGACGAGTAATCAACTAAAAAAAAAGTGCTCAATACTTAAGTAGAGCAGCATAAATAAAGTATACCTAGTGAGCCAACAAACCTACCAAGGTTTCACCTAAGCCAATCATCAGAGAAAGCCAGCTTTCTCTGACGATCTGCTTAGGTGAAACCTTGGTAGGTTTGTTGGCTCACTAGGTATACTTTATATATATATATATATATATATATATATATATATATATATATATATATATATATAATGGGAATGTAAACATAATTTGGTTAGTGTTCAGGTGCACGGTTAGCTCACAGGAAGTGATGAACATCAAGCTTTGGTTAAGATATCTGCCTAGGAGAAGAAAAAATCTGATATAATACCCACATTGGTACTAGTTTAGATATCTTACTTCTGCTTGTTTCTGGGATTGTTTATGTAAGTTGTGATGTTGTGATATCTGCACATGGCTAAAATGTCAGTATGAGCATTGCTGTTATCTTGATAACTATATATGTTGATATACAAGAAGTGTAATAGGTAGTAGATTGCAATGGGAAATCAAAGAGATGAGTTCTAAATTCAACTGCTTTCACTTATACACAAAGGAATTTGGCTAAGATATAAATCTAACTCTTTTCTTTCTGGTCATGGGTTGAATAGCAGGACAAACTAGCCTTTCTAGCTGTGGTAAGCAGCCAGTCTAGAGTAAGACCTACTCTGAATTGAAAATCATAACCTTAGACTTAAACTTGTTAGCAATGGTCATAATTGTTAAAGAGTTATTAGTCATTATTATATATATATATATATATATATATATATATATGTGTGTGTTTCTATCCTTTACTTTGTATTTAGAGCACTTGTTCTGTTTTAATTCAATTTAAGATATATTCTATTAAAAATGAGATTACTGTTTGTGACATGCAAAGGGATTCCATAAATTTGAAGTTTCTTGAATGGGACCCAGAAGATTTCAGATTCAGCAATTGACCAACATCTCTGATAATTTGCTTGTGTTAACGATTTTTCAAATTTATCAGTGTTGCTTGTATGTCATTTCATTTGAAGGTCCTTGAAACTGTTTTATTTCTTACAGACTATCATCTCTTTGTGTGCCAAAAGTTTCTCTCTGTCATTAAATTAGCACATATGATTTAAGTTGATTTGCTGTCTTGTTCCTTTATTTAATATTTTTTCTGTGGAGTGAGTGGCCATAGTTACATGTAAAATATGACAAAACTGTCCAACAGAATTTACAATGTTTGCAATAATAATAAAAAAAGATGGCAAAAAAGAAATTAAAACAACCAAACAACATATGCAAGAAAAATTACCAGTAATAAGGAAAAGCAACAGTAATATGGCAAAATGTTCACAAAATAAGAATTAGTGTTGACACCCAAGAGTAAGTTTGGAAAATGGAATGTAGCATTCTGACTTCAAGACAAGACAGACCATGATTGAGTTATATGAAACCAAGAACTAGACTGTTTTATTGACTTGGAAGAAATTCTTGCATGCACTTAAGTGCTTCTGCTTATAAATTGGGCAGAGGAAAGTGTTTTGCAGTCATTCCCAGGACAATTGTATATAAAAGAAAAGTTTTGTCATGGGTTTCTTTGCCCTTTTTGTGAATATGTGGTATTGTGGTAAATGTAGGAATGGAAGGTAACGGATGAATTCTTTTAAAGAATGAACAAATTATAATGAGTGATTGGGTTGTGAATCTGATTAACTAGGTCTAGGATAGAAAATGTTGACCAGCCTCACTCCACCTCTCCTTTGGCTTTGTGCCACAATTACTGCACATTACAATGATAAATATTCATTCCGAGTATAATCTGGAACTAACAATAATGCGATGAAAGATAAGCATTACTTTTAGAATTATTATATTTTGTTTCTGTTGGTAAATTTCTTTTATTGCTTATTCTTTTGTATTTTTTTTTTTTTTTTTTTTTTTTTTTTTTTTTTAATCATTTCACCCCGAGCAAGGCAGAAACGCCACTGATGTGCAGGGGGTTACATAAATGTAAAAAGATTAATTAGAAAAGAGTGAGGAGTACAAGCTAGTTAGAAAGGAACAATAGAAAGCTGAGAAAGCAGGTGCAATGACAGATACATAGGCGGAGAGAAAGTGAAGGTTATACAGGGGAGGGGTGAGAGCTAGAATCCAGTGGTTAGTATATGATTATTAACTTTGCATTTAAATTTCTGGAGGTTGTAGCTGTCAGGAAAGCAAGAATACGGGAGCGAGTTCCACAGGCGGGAAGTGCGAGAGAGGAAGATCAGTGATCCACTTTAGTAAGAGATAATTGAAAAGTTAGCTGCCTAAGAAAACTCACACCACTTTTTTGCTTTAAGCAAACATAGAACTTCATTCTCAGAAAAAATAGTTTGTTAAAAGCATGGTTTTTCCCTTGACACTGCTATTATTTTATCTACTTTCACTCTTAGCAATGTTTGTTTTAAAACAAGATGATTAGAATTGTAATAAAACCAAAACATATGATGAAAGTGAATTTAAACATCATTTTTGTATTTGAAAATTTACAACGAAAATATTGAATACTACTGAATTTATTAGCTTGTTTATTTACAAGAATCCATTTATATTTGCAACATTCTAAAAACAAATACTATTAAAACTAATAAAATGCAACATTTTTCAATTATCAATTACTAGCAGTATAGCCCAGTGTTGCTCGGGTGTAATGAAAGCTTTAAAACTAATCCATGGTCCTGGAGCTCAGACTCTTTGGATGTTGGCACGAAAGACTAAAAAGCAATAGTTGTTTCCAGTTAAAGTGAAACTGTAGATGAAAAGAAAAATGAATGGATGTAAGTCAAATTTTGATTTCCTGGTATCGATATCAAATAAGTTTTTTTCGTCGTAAACTGAATTTTGAAGGCTAAATAAGTCCTCTGAGTAAATGGTATGATGGCTGAGACTAAGAAGTACAATTATTCCTACTTAGAGCCAAACCCGAAACAAAAACTAAAATAAAAGGGCTGAAAAAAAATACAGACATACAGGCAGATAAACAGACACACACATAAACATCTTGCCTTTTTTATATATATATATATATATATATATATATAATCGATTTTCTGCACTATTGTAAGAACTGCAACCTTGAAACTTCTGAATATCGTTTCTTATATCTTTTGTCTATCAAATTTAAAATCAGACCACTCCTTCTATAACTTGATTTTGTTTTGATTTTCGATATTTATTGGGGGTACCTCAACACAAAACTTAGCTAAGAACACTCGCAGACGCTTATAGTACAACTGTAAATTTTCAAGAAAATCGGTACAGCCGTTTCAGAGTCTATAGGTAACGGACACAAACACACGCACACACACACACACACACACACAGACAAAGTTTCATTTATAAATAAGTTTAGATTTAGATTTATAAAGTAATAAATATGAAAACAAATTTTACTTTATTCATAAATTTATAAACATTTACTAAATTATTAAAATTGACTAAAAAATAACTATCATGATAAATTTTGCCCCATCAGACATTTTGCAAAACATATTTCTTCATCAAATTAATTTGATCAGCTCTTGTCAAGGTTGGTTTTAAAGACAATAGAGACATTGTTATGACTACCTAGAGAGATTAATTAATCATGGAAGAGTGTTTTTTTCCATCTTATTTATGTCAACCATCACATCATGATATTTGGTGATAGAAACATCCTGTGTGAATTGAAGATACTAGCAGTGATTTGTAAATGGTGACAGAGGTTCATGCCTTTCCCAAAAGCATTTATGAATAATGAATAACAAGTTACCCAATATATACCTAATTTAGATTTGATTGACCTATTTTTGAAGGAAATATTAGGATGGCTTATGAAGTTTACCAATTTTATTTCTTTATAGCCTGTACAGTATTAAATATACAAAATTGATGTCTATTTTGTATTTCTTCTGGTGTATGTGATATAATTTTATTGTAACCACATATGAGGTGTTATCAAAAATTTTCCATACATGACCTAAAGAATGTTCGTATTGCACCAATATCTTTTTTTAATGTCATGTCTCTTCAGGGTGTAAGGGATCATGACTCTCCACATAATCTCTAGAGAATGTGGTAAGTGTTGCAAATCTCTAGAGAATGTGGTAAGTGTTGCAAGTCTTTTGTGAGGAGTTGGCATTTTCTGTAATTGATTAGTTATGCAATAGTTGGTGGATTGTTCAGTGATGGATATATATCTACAAGTGTTTTTTTTCCTTTTACACATTTTTCTACTTCATGATTGATAACTCTGAATTTTCTTCATCTTGAACTGAGACTTGATTGGCCTTGAAATATGCATACCATTGCATGCCATGAAATATGCATTGCTCATCTTTTGTGCAACCTAAAGAATATTCACCAAAATCTTGATGAAGCATTTCAAGAGTCTTGGCTATAGATTTGCCAACCTTTATGCAAACATTTGATGCAGACATATGTTTTAAATTTGTCAGTCATTGTAAAGATTGCAAAGTCGTTTCTACATTGTCTTCAAAAAATTGGTATAATAATTGAATGTACATAGCACAAAGCCTATTGACAAATAATCTCAATAGGCTGGATACTAATGAGCATCAGTTGCGCATACACCTCCACTGAAATTTAATCACTGCGTATATAATTTGGGAACTTTCCAATGCCACCTGGTTGAATGACGTCTTCATTCTGGTTCAAGCAATGTGACCTCCAAATATTTAGTTGAAGAATAATGCTTAAATAAATTATATACTTGCTTCCCAGTACAAGTGCACTTGTGGAAACAGAATAAAAAAATGGTATTAATTAAAAACTGAAATATTGAACATGAAATCAATAATTCACCTGTTCTGTGCTCAATTGTCCACCTGGGCAAATCATAAATCCCAATCTTCTGCCAGATGATCAATCAATGGTTATAATAATGCTTGCTTTCAATTCTACTCTTCAATTTGGTAATGGGTTGGCAAAACATCTTCTTTATGATTTATTTTCTGCAAAGTTGCAAATATTTTCTTTTTTGTCAAACATTAGTTCTGTCTGTATGAGCTTCTAGTTTCTGCGACATGTATCAAAGAAGAGATACTTCCTCAGTCATTGTTCAGTCTTTGTGCTCTCAGGTCTGTAATAATCTACACTTAACCTACTTATTAATTACTGAAAAAAATTTCAGCCATGCTTACTGTTTCAGATTAAGGTCCAAAAAGAACAACACAGCCACAAGGGTAGAAATAACAAATATATATTAACAAGAAATAACAATACAAAATGTGGAAGGTATTAGTATGACTGTCAGTCTGGTTTGGAGTAAACTACCAATTCGACTCTCTCTCTCTCTCCCAAGAGAGAGTGGTAGTATATGTAGTGTTAGGAAGAGTTAATTCTGGAGTTACAGGTAAGGACCCATGACACTTACACTTATTACACCCCCCCCCCATTCTTATCCCAACTCACTACTTTATTTTCATGGAAATTTCCTATAAAATATTTTTTCTAATAATGATCATTTTAAAATTGCAAAACTGTTTCGATGCTGATTTTGAAACTTTATTCAAATCATAATTCATTCATTTTTAAAATTCATTCAAATCATAACAATTTGAAACATTTTAGATGTGCAATGTTGTATCTTTTCTCCTTTTTAAAAATAAAGTAAAAGATATATTTGAGAAAAGAACATCATGTGGTGGCTTTTATGAGCAATATTCTATGGAAGAAAAGCAATCCCTTGCAGCTGTTGTAGTAGAAATGTGAAATTGAATATAAACAGGAATCGGAGCATTAAAAAAAATAAAACACCTTTGGATGTTGTGCAAAAAAGACATTCTTTGCAAGCCAAAACAAGAATATTTTACAAATACAGTTTGCTGTTTTGATTCAAACTTGAGTTCAGCTGAAAACAATGAAAAATGGTCTGTAAAGTCAGCAATAACAAACGAAGGACATTAGACACAGATGCTTTGTAAGTTTTATATTTATTTGTGGTAAAGATTTTGATCAAGAAGATTTTTAACTCTCGTTAATTTATTGTATGTTTATGTCCCATTACTGAGAGCATTCGCCTGCAAATAAATTCAGCAAATGCACAAAACTAAAAGGGGTGTAAGATAATGTTCTGCCTTCTAACCGGACTTATTCAATTTTAACAGTGAGACAATCCTGAGAGAATCGGATGTCCTACCAGGAATTGTTATTGTTGGCCATAATCTTAACAACATAAGATGACACAGTGTTAATAGCAGACATAGAAAGGAGACTACAGGCACTCCAAGAGAACCTAGTAAAGAAAACAGAAGAAAGGACTAAACATCAATTGTAAGATAGAAAGAAATTAATTTCTTTCTTGGGGTTAAATTATTAAAAAAAAAATCTTCTGAAAGACTTATCTAGCTGTTAGCACACCAACTAATTTTGAGTTTAGGATTGTTTTCTCCTAAACTGGTTAGCAACCAAGTTTAGAGAGTCCAGTTTCCTCTGCTATTTAACCTATAGCTGGGTGGAGAAGAGATGGATTGGGAACTTAGCATCCTTGTTCTTACCATTCCCAAAGTTGTTTTTGTGAAAAGGAACGTAATAGATTCAGACAAAATTTAAACTCGGGTCATACAAGTCACTGCACATCACATGAAAAATTACTATAAAAAAAAAACAAAAGAAAAAAATCCTGATTACCATTTTACTCACTGTATAAAAGTTGAGATGTACCTATACTCAAGCACTTAAGCCAAGCTCTAATATGTCTTCCTTGATAACAAAGAAACAGGACAATTTCGCTAGAAACAAACAAGATAGTAATGGATTGCTATGTGATGTCAGTTTTTCAATATGGCAGTGAATGTTGGACAATATCTTCGAAGATAAAGGAAAAACTTGAAGCAGCTGAAATGTGGTTCTACAGAAGGATGCTGAGGATACCATGGACTGAGCATGTGAGAAATGACGAGATTTTGGAAAGGATGGAAACGAAAAGGAAATTAATACTGATCATCAGGAAGAGACAGCTGAAGTTCCTGGGCCATGCAATGAGAAAGGAGGGCTTGGAGAACCTGATACTAACAGGCCAGATAGAGGGGAAAAAGAGACAGAGGAAAGCAGTAGATGACATATTTGAAGGACCTGATCAGGTGGGTGACGGAACGAGGGTTGCATGGTGCAACAGGAGAAAGCGTGTTAAAAGCCACCAACGATAGGGAGACGTGAAAGACCATGATCGCCTACGTACTGAAAGGACAGGGCACGTAAAAGAAGAATTTATAGAATAACATACTGATAAATGAAATAATTTAAGACTGTTTAAATATTTGTTAATATCTTTTTCATTTCCTTTTTATGACTAAAAAACATTATTTAAATTTCTGATATTTCACTGATAAATGGATATAAAGGACATCTAATGTCAAATAAGATATTATAAGAAAGATTTTCATAGATTTTAATAAAAATAATATTGATTTTCATTAATTCCTAATACATGAATTTAAGTGTGTTATGAGACTGGCAATTAGGTGTCACCTTTTAGTGTTGAACTAGCTTAGATACATCCCCTCTTCTCTAGCAGTTTCTTTTCTTGCACTTTCCACCTGTAGAACTCTTTCCTGATTTCTTGCTTACCTGATAACGACAATCTTCAGAAATTGAAATGCAGCATCAATCATCATCTTCCATTTTCTTGAACCCCATTCCTTTTCTGTCTTTTCGTTGACTCTTCCCTTTTCTCGGTTTTCTAATTCTTTTATTCTCTCTAACCTCTGTATTCTAGTGACATTCTTGCCTTGTTTGTGAAACAATTAAAAAAATATCTGTAAATTCTATTACCTATATCTTTGAATAATTAATGATTTTATAAAGTAAATGTACTATTTGATCAATAATTGTTTTTCTGCCAACTTGACTGATCCAGAGTTTATAAGGTTCTTCTATGGATCGACTAAATGGTTTTGGTCTAAAGTTCCCAGAATGTTACCATCCACAATAGGCATTCGTGGGTTGTAATATTTAGTGATCAAAATGTTGTTGCTATAACAACCAAGATAAGAAAATCTAGTCAGTTTACCCTGCTATTTAACTCATAGGTGGGGGATGAATAGATTCATGTCTTTCCCAAAGGCATTAGTGCAAAGATATTGTAACAGATTTGGGCAAAATTTTAATTTAGCTTGCCTATTTTACTTTGTTACTATACCACCGACACAACACTTCAGTTATTATTGTTGATAGATTATATAATCACCTGTCTAACCACCACAGACTGGTTCTCTCAGTAAATTAGCCATTGTCACTTGATTTCTAATGGAGTGGGAGCTCAAGAGGTTGATGAAGGAGGTTGTGGGACTTAAAACAGAATAAAGAAAAAAAAATCAATAAATATGTGAACAAGAATCAGGTATAGTGAGATCGGGACCAGGACTTCAATATGCAGTGGAAATGCTTTTTTGGTTAGGGTTGGTGATCCCCCCAAAACAATTTAGTCATCTATTTAGAGGAGGAATACTCTAACAAAAAGCCTAAAAACAAAAAAAAACTTTCAACATTCCACCTCAATGGATATAAACCGTTAGTTTTAAAGAGTGGATATTTTGTATCCTTGTGAATGTATAGCAGACTTTTTCAATTTTCATCTACACTGATAGAAACAAGAATAGACACAACATAAGGGTTATTTGTCTGGTTGGTGAAAAGCTGAGATATAGACATTGTATTTTTAAAAAGTAATTTGAATTAATTTTTATTGGCCTAATTTAGTTGTGTTGTACTACTATGTCCATTTCTGAAAATATATTTAGTTCAATCAAATGTCAACAAATTATGTTGTTTGTTCCTTGCTACAAATTGGGTATTTCACAACAAAAAAATGAATTGGTAAAAATATAACCATTGAATCTTATCTGTTAGAATTGACCATTTCATTTCTCAATATCCAGAGGCCCTTCAACTTACAAGAATTGTAAGTTTCAAAGATAGTAAAGTCTGAATATATTTACCTAGTTTAACTGAGTTTAGCTCAAAACCACGAGAGATTCCTCGTCTCCTTTACATCCATCCAGTTGCCTAGCAAAATTGTGGAATGTTTTACTTTTTTTGAAGATTAATTTCAATGCTTCAAATACTCAAAAATAATAGTACTTAATTTTTTTACTTAAGGATTCCACACATTTACATCTGTTTTCTATTTAAGATGAAAAATAAATAATTTAAGTTGCTAAATTTGTTAGAACCATTTCAGAATCTCTATTATGAAAGAAACGTTGATTTGTCACACACTGTGACTTTGCCTGCAGCGTGTATGTATAGTCATATAACATCACTGAATATAACCTGGGCATAACTAATAAAACAACTATAGACAAAATTTGACTTTATTCATCAACATAGTCTCCTTCTAGGGTGATACCTTTATTTCAGTGCTTCTCTAACAATTCGATGCCTTTTTTGTAGAATGGTTCATCTTTGGCCTCAAAATACGCCTCAGTTTCCGATATCACTTCTTCACTGGAACCAAATGTCTTTCCTTGGAGCATTTTTTTGAGGTTTGCAAACAGCCAGTAGCCACTGAGGGTCAGATCTGGAGAAGAGGGTGGATGTAGAAGCAATTCAAAGTGCCATTCATGTAGTTTTGCCATTGTTGTGATTGACATGTGACACGGTACGTTGTCTTGGTGAAAGATCACTTTTTTCTTCATTTATGACTGTTTTTTGGTGAGTTCTTTTTTTCAAATACACCAATAAGGCTATATACTATTCACTATTGATGGTTCTTCCTTTCTCAAGGTAATCAATGAATAAATTACCTTGTGCATCACAAAATACACAGACCAAAACCTTGCCTGCTGATGTTTGCATCTTTGGTTGCTTTAGATGGCTTTTACCTGCTGCTGTCCACTCAGCTGACTGCTGATTTGACTCCAGGGTGAAGTGATGGATCTATGTTTTATCCATTGTCACAAATTTAGGCAAAAACTGCTTGTGTTGATGCAGTTTTAAACATCACTCTGAATTGTCGACATGTTGCTGTTTTTGATCGACTGAGCAAACATGGCACCCACTTTGAACACAGCTTTCTCATTGACAAACGTTCATGCAAAATGGCAAATACACTGCTTTCTGATATGTTCAACTCCTCTGCTATCTCACGCAGCTTCAATTTACAATCGACCAAAATGAGTTTGTGGATTTTTTTGGTGTTTTCCAGGACAACTGCTGATATTGGGCGACCTGAGTGCTCAGCATCATTTTTGTCTGTACAACAGCATATAAAATCAGCATACCATCTCTTAATCATTGTTTTAAAGTGGAGTAGAGTCCAAATAAGACTTATCAAGTCATTGCTTTGCTTGAACAGTATTTTTTCTATCAGAAAGCAATGCTTTATCAACACCCAGAATTCAGATTTTTCCATTGTTTTGAAAATTTGCAACAGTAGCTTCATTTAAATAACTGTAATTTGTAATTTAATAATCCAATTGGGCCCAAATTTTGTCACTTGCTCTTTGAAAGTTAGTACTTCATAAAAATCGTGTGAATTTTTTATTAGTGGTGCCATCTATATGTCAGGCCCGGGATTTATTGGGTAATGTGTGATTTGTGTTGTACATGAGTGACTTACATATGCTTGTTTCATTTTACGGATGCACAAGTATACACATATACAAACATAATCAAATAATACACTACTCTCAACAGTCTGGACAATCCCTGTCCTGGGTTGAGCAATAAAATCATAAAGTCAATTTTTTAAACACTAAAAACAAATCAAGTGACTATAAAATTTTATTGAATATTTTAGAAATTATTTGGCAATAAATGGAATTATGTTTTTTTTAGTGAAAAATGTATGGCAAAGTCAAAAATTTTTTCTTGTAACCAGTTTCATCTTTCAGAACTTCATCAAACAAAAGTAATGTTTATGTTAATGTGACCCAGCACAATGAGAAGGGGGCACTGAAATTTAAAATATATGTGTGTGTGTGTGTGTGTGTGTGTGTGTGTGTGTGTGTGTGTGTGTGTGTGTGTGTGTGTGCGCGTGCAATGAAGAATTATTTTTTAAAGTTGATTGTATTTTTGGTAGTATTGTAGAAATATTTTTGTATCTTTTTTTTTTTTTTTTTTTTTAATTAAAATGCACACATGCAAATGCACATACACAGAATTTGAATAAAAATGAAATGGTTATCTGTGTCATAAAGGATAATTTTCTTTTCTATCTAGCAACATCACTTAGGGTTATAAGAAAATAGTATAAATTGAAAAGGACCACCAATTTAAATCAGCAATTGTGACAGGTACCAATCTAGTAAGGAGTTTACATCAACATCATGTTGAAACACTGGTTCCTTTACGATCACTGAAGTTAAACAATATTGAGCTTGGTTTGTACCTAGATGGATGACCACTTTGGGAATACCAGGTGCTGTAAGCTTGAATGTGTGGGTGGTGTAATAAAGGTTCAGAATTATTTATTTGTGAGCCAAGTTTCAATTGCAGTTGGGTTCATGATATTCTCTTAAATGCAAGCATTCTTGGGAAAGGTATGAATCCACCTCTTCTCTTGCCAGTTATGGGTTACTTGTATCAGTAAATCATTATTAGCTAAAACTTTTGCAATCTAAAAATATTTTCTGATTTTAAATAGCCTACAAAGGGTTGATAAGCTGTAGAAAATGAATGAATCTATTAAAAAAATAGTAAGCAGAAAAGAAACTCTTTGAGTAATGTTGATTTAGTAGTTATTGGTATTTTGGTCTTGATAGATATGATGTAACTTAACTTTAGTATGACATTTGAGCAACAAGGTTCAGCAAGATTAGACATTAAATGCGAACTTTTTTCTGCAAGATTACAACTGAATAGATTCTCTTTTGAGCAAAAGAAACTTAAAAGGGGCAAAATTTTGACACAGTTGGCAATAAGTTTGGAGTTGTCTTCTATTTTAACAATGACCAGCTGCTTATATCCAACTATATCCATCTGCTTGGTTAGTTAACTGATCCCTGTTGCAGATGCCTGCTCAGGTATATTTGTGTTTCTTCAACCTGTGGTTTATACTGCAACTATGCTGAGTGAACCTCAGTTACAGTTGCTGGAGAAGAATAAATAATGTGGTATTATCAATAGTTGAACAAGGCAAGGTCAGTACACGCAAACTCTGTCACGATGACTTCTGACTTCATATCAATATAAATGAGATACCAAAACAAAACTGCTTTCATTAATCACTTAAATGATTTTCTGCCTCCTGTCGTTATGCAGGAATGCAACACAACACCTTCTGGTTCACATGTTTTCCACTGACATGAAGTGGAGCAACTACGTCAAATCAATTGCCACGTCTACTTCTAGGAAAGTTGATTCACTCTGATGGGCCAGAAAATTTTTCTCATCAGAATTCATTTTGCACATTTATAAATATAACATTTATTTGTGCATTGAATATTGCTGCTTTATTTGGTCTAGTGCTCCTGCTTTATATCTCGAGATTCTTGACAAAATTCAAAGAATGGTCTGTAATGTAATCAATCCTGACCTGGCATTTTCATTCACTTTCTTGCCAATATGATGTGACTTTCCTCTGTTTTTTCTAAAAGAAATAATTTCATGGCAGCTGTTCTGACGAGCTTTGACTACATCAATTTAAGGATGCTAATAGATTGGCAACTATGTCTCACCGTTTTACTGTTGAAATAACTAGATGCAACTGTAAGTTCTATTTTAATAGTTTCTTTACTCGTACTTCTCCCCTGTGGAATTAGCCCCCTTCTGATTTTATGCTTGCCTGCCATCGGCAATCTTCAAACATTTAAATGCTTCCCTCAGTCTTTTCTACGAATATTTACCTGATGCCCTGACTACATAAATTTAAGCATTTTAGTAAATTGGTAACTAGGTCTAACCGTTTTACTGTTGCAATAACTAGATGCAACTGTAAGTTCTATTTTAATAGTTTCTTTACTCGTACTTCTTACCTGTGGAATTAGCCCCCTTCCGATTTCATGCTTCTCTGACATCTACAATCTTCAAAAACTTAAATGCTTCCATCTGTTTTTTTCTACAAATATTTCCCTGGTTCCGTGATTACATAAATTTAAGCGTTTTAGTAAATTGGCAACTAGGTCTCATTGTTTTACTGCTAAACTAGCTAGATGCGACAGTAATTTCTATCCTAGGAGTTTCTTTATTTGTATTTCTTGCCTGTGGAACTAACCCCCTCTCGATTTCATGCTTCCCTGACATCTACAATCTTTGAAAATTTAAATGCTTCCCACTGTCTTTTCTAAAAATATTTCCCTGTTTCCTCAACTACATAAATTTAAGTGTTTTACTAGATTGGCAACTAAGGCTCACCATTTTACTGTTGAAATAACTAGATGCAACCATAAGTTCTAGTCTACTAGTTTCTTTACTCACACCTCTCGCCTGTGGAACTAACCCCCTCTTGATTTCATGCTTCCCTGCCACTTGTAACATTAAAAAATTTAAATCCAGCATTAGTCCTAATTTTTCTGTCTTTCTTTATTGTTCTCACCTCACTCAAGTCTTTTTATTCTCTTTTGCTCCTTGTGTCCTAGTAGCATTATCACCTTGCCTGGAGTGAAACGATCAAAAGAAAACCGTACCAAATGCTGTTTTTACTCATCTTACCCATTCTTTATTTAGTGTAGTTCCCCTATACATGGAAAAGCTTAAATTAGGTTTAATGACTTTGTGTTCTTTTCTTCTGATGTAATGTAATTTATTTCATGATTATTTTTTAATCTGTAATGTGATAGATCCCGACTTGGCAGCTCAGATACAGTCACTTTCTCACTGGTACAATGTAGCTTCCCTGTGTCTCTTCTACCGATACTTTCATGGCTTCTGCTCCAATGAACTTATCTCACTGGTGCCCCCTATATATAAATTTACTCGAGCCACAAGATTAGCAACTAGGTCCCACCCTTTTACTGTGGAACCAATAAATTGTAAATGAGTTCTACTCCAACAGCTTCTTTTCTCACACTTCCCGCCTGTGGAATTCCCTTCCATTTACTTGCTTCTCCGACAGCTACAATCTCCAAGAATTTAAATGTAAAGTCAATTGTCATCACCTATCTCACTAACCTTCATCCTCCCTCTCATGCTCCTTTCTCCATCCACTCTACTCTCATCAGTATTCTCATCCTTCTCTTGCCCACTTCCTGACAATATATACTTCCCTATAATCAATCACTCTTTCTCATAACTTTTTTCCTATGTAAGCTCTTGCAAAACAGTGGCAATAAAATGCCTTGCTTGAGGTGATATGATTATAAAAAAAAAAACTGCAGAGTAAACTTGTGTGATTTTTTTTTTTTTTTTTTTTTTAATCATATCACCCCGAGCAAGGCGGTAACGCCACTCATGTACAGGGGGCTACGTAAGAGGGAGAAGATTGGAAAAAAGAAAGCCGGAAACCACATCCTAAACAGGAAACAAGGGATGAGCCTCTACACCTGTTCAATAGACATGGGTGGAGTGTGAACCAGTCTATTTACTCCAATTGGAGGAAAAAAAAAGTAACTTACTAAGTTTTAACTTAGTTAAAGTCCAGTCAAAGAAATTTCTGCTAAAAACAAAATCAATCCTTCAATTAGGCATGAAGTTTTTAAAATTAAGTAAAAAAAAAATTTAGGCATAAGCGAACAAAAAACAAACATGGCTTACTTTTAATGATTCAAGTCATGATTCCATGCTTGCTGCCAGTCAGTTGAAAGAAAGTAATTTTTAACTTTTTGGACAGAGAATGATGATGAATTTAAAATGTTTTCTTGGACATTTGGTTTACATTATTTACACTATTTTCATTGGGACTATTGTCCTCATCTTTATTGACATAATAATTGTGAGTTCTATCCCTACACCAGGCAGTCTGTACTTGAACTCAGTGAAAACAGGGTGAACAATAACTGTGTAGTACTAAAAATAAAAGCTAGACGAGATATGCTTAGATATGGGCAGTGGAATGAGAACAGTCTACCACTATAGATTAAATAAAGGGTTTAGTTTAGATTTCCCTGTATGTTATCTAGATTGATATATGCCTGATGAATAGCGGAGTGCATAAAGGTCGAAGCATTGTGATAACAACAAAGATGAGGACAATAGTGTGAGTGTAAATAGTGTAAGTAATAACTCCCCATTCTAGAAATTCAGATAAAAATCTTTGTACATGTTTTTTTTTTTATCAGAATTTATGGCCTCTAAAAATATCGTACAAATTTTGTATTAGTTTTTATACTTAAAGTATTATCTCTCTTTTGTTTCTGATCTATAAGGAAATGAATGCAACAAAGATGGAATTTAAACTATGGATTAAATAGCAGAGTAAACATGTCTTTCTAGCCTTGATTGGAACTAGTCTATTAGATAGACAATCCAGAATTAAAAACCAGTCAGTTGTGGAGCTTGTAACTTATTAACTACAGAGACAACAACAACAATGCCGAGTGTGGTGAGGTGGTGGCTGTATGTTCCAAGGGGAAGTTTAAGTAAATTTGATTGATTAATTTCTAATCATTGCTATCTATTCATTACTGTAGATCAACAGTCTGACTAAAGTTGCTATAAAAAGCAGCCAAAAAAACTGAAAAATAAATAATAGTCCAAATCAATAACAGTAGTTGTAGTAGTTTTACGCTTATCCTATTTTTACTTGACCTATTAATAAAGCATTGACACAGAGTGATTAATTACATTGAATTCTAGACCTTTTGTTCATTTTCCGAAAAAAAATATCTACATTTTTGTATCTCTTGTCCCTGGACTATCATTGAGGATTCTCAACTAAATGATGCACTTCTGACACAGGAAGAGATACTCACCTTTGTTTGGCTTCTTCATTTCATCAATCTAACATCTCAGTCAATATAGGTTATTGATCAGTCGTGAAATGTTGATCACAGTTGGTAGATTTTATTAAGCATTGTCAACGTTTTCACAGTAAAATTTTATTAACCAACGAATGCTAGTATAAATCATCAGCATATATTCTTATTAGTGAGTTTTAATTTATAATCACTACTAATCATTTGATTAATTTTTTAATCATTTCATCTCAAGCAAGGCAATAATGCTGTTAAGATTCAAGGGGTTACTGAGGAGAGGTGAAAGAGAATAAGTCGACAAAAACTTTCAGGAGAAAGAACAAGAAACCCAATTCTAAACAAGAGACAAAGGATAAACCTCTACTCTGGTCCAAAAGATGAAGTAAAACTGTAAACTGGGCAATAAGTGAATCTATCTACTATTGAAAAAAAAATTTTAAATAAAGTTTTGGAGTGTAGGTAAAGATATTTTTCTTCATTATGTTCTGTGTCCTTTCAGGATGTATACAATCATGGACCTCTACTTAACGTATCCCTTGTCATTCTTAACACTTTTCGTGTTGGTATCTCTTCTACACCCTGCTCTGCCATCCACTTGCTCAAACCCATCAAGTATGTCTTACTTTGCTTTCTCTGTCTCTCTTTCCCAGTGTCGCGTGAGTATTAGATTCTCCAAGCCCTCCTTTCTCATTATTTAATTCAAATTCATGTATTCAGATAGGGACAGTTAATTATGTTACTTCTTCTATGTACCCTGTCCTATCGGGATGTAGGCGATCATGGTTCTCCACGTCTCCCTATCCCTGGTGGCTCTTAGTATGTTTTCTTCTGTTACACCTCACAATCCCAGATCCGTCATCCACCTGATCAGGCCCTTCCAATATGTTATCTGCTGCCTTCCTCTGTCTCTTTTTCCTTCTATGTGGCCTGTCAGTATCGGGTTCTCCAAGCCCTCCTTCCTCATTGCATGTCCCAGGAACTTCAGTTGTCTCTTCCTGATGCTCACTATTAATTTTCTTTTCGTTTCCATTCTCTCCAACTCCTCATCATTGCTCGCATGCTCAGTCTACGATATCTGCAGCATCCTTCTGTAGAACCACATTTCTGCTGCTTCAAGTTTTTTCCTCATCTTCGATGATATTGTCCAGAATTATGTAACTGCCGTTCCTTAATGAATTTTAACTACTTATTTACCTTTTTAATATGGTCTAATCTATTCAAAATTAAAAAAAAAAGCATAAGAAAACTAAATTATCATTTAAGCAATTTTATTTTTAAAGACTGGGAAGAGGAAAAAGTTAATACATATTTTATAACATTAGTTTTCCATAATGTTATTCTCAAGGAAACTTTTGGTAACTCGTTATTAGTGAGTTATATTTCGGCATCTTCACATAAAGTCAATGTACTAAAGAAATTCTTTGAATAATACACAGTAATATTGTGGTGCACTGGATATCAGCTTGGAATGAGAAATTGGGGAGCTGAGTTCAAATTCCAGTTGAATTTCTTGCATTCACTTTTGTGCAAATATCCTTGGGAAAGGTATTAATCCATCTCGTCCCTCCAGTTATGGGTTAAATAACAGGACAGATTGGGTTCTAAAGCCTTGGGTGGCAACCAGTCTACCGCAGAAAGCAATGGCAACCTACTGTAGGATAATCTTTTGCCCAGTCAGTCATGTCTCTTTCAAGACATGATCGCCCAAGCGTGTATCACATATGGCACATAACTGCCTGAATACTTTTGGAATAATTCTCTCAAGTAATTCACTCAGAAACAATCTCTTCAATGACGCACAACAAAGAATGCACTCAGACTTCTGTCTAAGTGATTTATATACTAAATACTTATGATCATGTGATGCCAGTAACACAATTTGTTCAATGGTTATGTTTGTTGCCTGGAGAACAGTGTTCAACCACACATGTCAGTATTGACACTTTCTTTTTACATAACACCTCCCCTTCTGTGCTGACTTTCCTCTAAAATCTGTATATTTTTAGTGTTGGTTCCACAGTTAAGAATTCTGTCAGTGTGTTTTTTTGTTTTCTTTTTTTTTTTGCCATGTCGCCATAGTTCATTAAAATTATTGGTAGTGTAGATATGTTGAATGTACCGTATAATACTTCCATGGGAACTTCTAGCCTGGGACTTTCCAAATGAGTGTGTCTATGTATTAACTGATTCAGATGACGTATATAATCCACCTGGTCCCTGCACCATGCAAGTCATTCGACCAATTCGTTTTTAGCCACGCCATCTTTCCAAAATTCTTTTCTCCTTTGGTACATTTTAAAAAATATCTGTTCTCCTGGGTTAAAGTAATTATTTACAGAGATATTCCTTGATCTTTTTGCCTTCCATTCAGATAGTATTTTGTTGAATTTTTCTGGCGAACATCAATTCTATCAACAACATTCCAGATCTGGTGTTAGAATTTGGTGTAATTCTGAAAACACTTAGAAGTTGCTGATTTAAGAGACCTTTCGAACATGTTAACAAAGCATTCTGCTTGTCTGTTCGATCTTGGGTGATACAAGGGCATTGTAATACATTGTATTTGTAAGAACTTGCAGAATAACTTGAATTCACTAAATGTGAACTGTCCTGTTGTCTGGCACAATGGCATCAGGTATGCCAAACCTTGCAAAGATTTTATGCAAGAAATTTATTTCCAACATGGTAGCTGGTCTTCTGCATTTCAATATTTCAGGTTACTTGGTATAACTACTGACCACCACCAGATAATATGCTTTATTCAACAGCCAAGCAAAATCTAGATGTGACTGGAACCAGAGAATGTCGGTTTCTGGCCAAAGTTGAAATTTAATTAGTTGGGTCTTTGCTGCCAGAGTACAACCTTTTTTTTTTTTTTTTTTTTTTTTTTAAATGTCTTCATCCATTTTTTGGCCAGTAAGTGTAACATCTTATTAGGGATTTCATCCTAGAAATTTCTGGATGACCAATGTGGAATTTTCTGGATGACCAATGTGGAATTCTTTTAACATGAGTTTTCAAATTGATGTTGGAATTACAACTTTATCAGCGTACATCATTAGACCATCACATATTGAAAATGTGTTACTTTCATTTACTTTTCTATTTTTGACTTTACATGCAATTTGATCCTTCATTTTTGATATGAAGTTGCCTTCCCATAACTTAAGTTTATTTCTTTTAGAGCTATAGTCAACTCTCTTAAGGTATTATGTAAGACATTTTTAATTTCATTTTCAGCCTTTATTGCTATAATCACTGTATCTTCAAGTGGTTTGCCAAATTTTGGAATTAAGCGAGACAGTCTATCAGCATAACTTAATTTCTTCAATTGTAAAAATTACATTTTATAGTTGTAATCTAGCTTTGCAGTCTATTTGCTACATGTGTGGGAACACCATTTTTTTTAACTATATTGTTGGAATCTAAAATGGTTAACGAATGAGAAATAACTACAACAGAGGTTAGAAAATTAAATAGTAATTTTTATAACATCAACAAAATACAATATTCACAAGCTGCATGAAGTAGCTAACCACTGCTAGTTGTGAACTGCTAGACAGCAATATAACCCCTATCACAATAGTGTCCAATGTATTTATGAGGAGTGGGACATACCCATTAATATTCATAGGTATATATATATATATATATATATATATATATATAGTGTGTATTTTGGCAGCATTTTTTCATTAATGCAGGTTTCATTTAATAATATAGACAAGTTTTGTCTATTAATTTTGTGTAGGATCCGTTCTTACCGTTTGATATACTTGGTGATATCGTTGAAAGACAACAAAAAATCACAGTAATTGTTGATTTTTTTATCGGGTCTAAACTTTCAGCTCACATAAGCCATTATCAAAGAATAAATATTAACACACAGTAAACATAGAACATTTAAGTTATTAACAATAAAGAGAATTAAATTGAAGAGACAAGTCCATCCCTACCATGGCAGATGGCCGCAGACAGTGACAAAATGGTGGCATTGTGGTCCCAGATCCGATTACAGGCATTTGAGTATGCTAGTTGAGATATCAAAATTTATCGTATTCAAACCAGGTTTAAGTTGTTTAATGCAGATAGCTTCCAGGATTTTGAGTTTCTGTTTATTATTTTCTTGTCTAAGTATATATGTGTTATCAACAAGCGTTTTTCTGAGAAGTGTGCGTTCATAACCGTGTTGTTTTAAATGTCAGAATATATTTGAATTTTCATTTAAGTGCAACATAAGATGCCGTGAGAGCAAATTTATAGTATGGCCAATGTAGATATTATTTTGTTTGTTAGAGATACATTCTCAAAAGGGATATTTGAATTTATAAACTACATTGATTTTTTGCAAATCGTTAACGGTGGGAGAAGAGTCGTTGTGGATGAATGAATTGGATGTAGTGGATTTAGCATAATATATGATAAACTTAACTCTTTTGTTAGGGTCTGTCAGAGAAATATTATTTTTTATGAGTTTTTTAGAATATTTTCATCTAGTTGGTAGTTGGAGTGCATCTGGCTAAGATATAAGAGAGTGATATGTTTGGGATTGGTTGGGCTAGTATCATGTGTTATTTTTTCGTGAATTTTGTCATCATTGCTAAGTTCATAAGTGAATTTTAAGACTGTAATTTAAGTTCACTTATAAACTTAGCAATGATAACAAAATTCCCTTCCTTGACATACTAATTAACACTGAGGACAATAAATTCACTATCTCACCGTATAAAAAAACCCACTAACAAAAGTCCTTCCACACTAAATTATATTAGCAAATGCCCCCACTATTACAAAATAGCCATTATAAAAAATGTACTACATCGTGCAAAAACCAATTCATCTACAAAACGGATCTTCCACAGTGAACTAAAAAACATAAAACAGACACTCATCAACAATAATTTTCCCAACTACATAGTTGATGCACAAATACGACATTTTCTTAAAAACCATAACACTGTTACAGACTATAAAATTTTTAACTAATCCAACATGTGGAGGGGAGATTCATGCCATTATCACAGAACAAAATGCCATTAACACATGTCGTGTATCAAAGTCAGTCAGTTAAATGCCATATGTGATACACACTTTGGGCGATCATGTCTTGAAAGAGACATGACTGAGTGGGCACAAGATTATCCTGCAGTAGGTTGCCATTCCTTTCTGCAGTAGATTGGTTGCCAGCCAAGGCTATAGAACACAATCTGTCCTATTTGACTGATAGCTAGAAAGGGAAGAGATGTATTATATTATTAAGCAGTAATTAGTGGGGAATCAGTTTATTATTTCATAACAATATAAAACCGACCCCCCACTTTATACCCAGTAGAAATGTTTATCATGTTTTCAACTATTATATTCAGTCAGTTAAGTGCCATACGTGATACACGCTTTGGGTGATCATGTCTCGAAAGAGACATGACTGACTGGGCAGAAGATTATCCCATAGTAGGTTGCCATTGCTTTCTGCAGTAGACTGGTTGCCAGCCAAAGCTATAGAACCCAGTCTGTTCTATTATTTAACCCATAAGTACAGGGAAGAGATGGATTAATACCTTTCCCAAGGGTATCTGTGCATAAGTGAATGTAAGTGTATCAAAGTAAGGAACTTATTTTCCTTTGCACAAGATGTAAATCACTCTGACTTGCTTGCTTCTATGTAATTGTTCACCACAGTGTCCAACAAGTCAAACTTAGAAAAAAGTTTTCCCTCTTTTAGTTTGGTAAAAATTTCTTCCAAACTTAGAAACGAGTAATTATAATTTTGTAA
Source organism: Ascarosepion bandense (assembly GCA_037127315.1). Classification (NCBI taxonomy): domain Eukaryota; kingdom Metazoa; phylum Mollusca; class Cephalopoda; order Sepiida; family Sepiidae; genus Ascarosepion; species Ascarosepion bandense. Next base: position 1,058,027 of record JBBBDQ010000443.1, read on the forward strand.
GCTTTCATTAAACCCTGTTGAGAAATCAGCACATACATAGATTTCATTATTCTTTTTCTTCACATAAACAGTCAGTGACGCCTATTCAGAGTAGTCTACTTTGGAAACGACCCCTAATTATTCTACCCTTTCCAATTCTTTATTGAATGGATTTAATGCTGCAAAGGTTACACACCTTTTCTGTTTGAATATTGGTGTTGCATATAAGTTCAAAATTTGCCTTTGCTTTTGTGCACATGCCAAGACCTGAAAAAAGACTTCTGGGAACTTGCTAATTATTTCAATTTTGAATTTTTCTGTTGTCGTACTAGCACTTGTGGTGACAATATTTACTTAGTTGCACAATGAATTGATTGGCAGGTTCCAAATATTAAATAAGGAAATACCATCTGTTCCCAATAAATTTGTTGTATTTTTTTAACACAAATACCACTGCTGCTGTTGCTTTTTATTTTTATTTTTTTTTTTATAAAAAGTAACGGTTCTTGAATTTGCATGAAATTAGAAATACTTTGAGTGGTGAGGATTGGAGGTATCTTGTTTGATGGGCAGTGTTGATACGATAACCAACTGCTCATTTTAATAAGGGTATCTTTAGATAAGAGAAGAGTGAAGATGAAGATAGCAGCAGCACTGGTATGTGTGTGTGTGTGTGTGTGTGCACATGCATGTACATGTTGTGCAGTATGAATGAAATTGAGCAACAGGAGGAAAGGTTGCTAAAGTCAGTCCAGCAGGATTGGTTTTGTTTTGCTTCAAAATAAAATAAGAGAGAAACCAGTCAAGGAACCAGAAAATTACTGTCTAAAGACTTGGATTTTAGACAAGACCAGTTGGTCTCAATAATATTGTTTTAATACCCACTTCCTATTTATTTTGGTTTGCACAAAACTGAGTGATGCCATGCCCAGTAGAGGTACACATAATTGGTACATATAAACACGGCAGTACCAACATTTCGAGCATAACTGATTTCACTTCATCCTTGTGTTCCACTGAATATTTCAATTACTATATCTAGGATACATATTTTTTCTCTGTAGTCCTTGTGAAAGTTCAGAATGAGATCTTTGTTGCCTCTTTTATAAAGTTAGTTGTAACATTATTCAGAAGGGAACTTTTGGTAACTCACTATTAGTGAGTTATAGTATTTCAGTATCTTTGTGTGAAGTTAACCTACTAAAGGAATCCTTCAAATAATACCCAAAAATGCTCTCTGAATAATTCTCTCAGAAATAATTTCTTCAATGATGCACAACACAGAACGCAGTCAAACTTCCGTCTGAGTGCTTTATATACTAAATATTTAATCTATAATAATTTATAATCTCAGTAGCACAATTCATTCAATAGTTAAGTTTGTTGCTTGTCAATCTGTGTTTAACTACATATTTTGGATTTGACAGTTTCTTCCAATTTAACAGATATATATGGTGCTTAAGGTATTTGAGGACAAAATTCTACTTAAACAAAAATGACCCTTAGAAACACATAATGATACCTTTTTACTGAAAAAAGTTGTGAGGATAAGAATAAACATATTTTTTGGCAATTTTATTGGATAAAGTCTTCTTCAGCTTTGATAATGGCTTCTATACAAGGTCTGAATTGTCTACATGATGGGATCAAGTAGTCCTTGTTCATATTAGACATTTTTCTGACTATGGGAGATTTTAGGGTTTCTCTAGTATTATGAGTGTGCTCATTAGTCTCTTTCTTAACTACACTCCATAAATAGAAGTCTAATGGATTGAGATCTGAAGAGCTAGAAGGCCAAATCTTAGGGGTAATGTGACCATAAAAATTTCTCGCCATCCATTACGTCATTGTTTGAGCCTTGTGTGAAGGTGCTGAGTCTTGTTGAAACACATAAGGTCTTCTGTTACATACATTGTCAGTCCATGGCTTAACAACTGTTTCCAGAACATCTATGTAGGCAGAAGAGTTTGCTCTAAGACCTTGTGGAAAAAAAGTGAGCAGGCATTACATGTCCTTCATTGCTGACAACCCACCAAAACCATGACAGTTGCAGAAAATTTTGTATGCATGACTCTTGAAACTTCTGAAGGGTCTGCACATAGCCATCTGTCATTTCTTTTTCATTTTCTGATCATGGTTAAAGTTTTTCTCATCTAAGAAGAAACAAATGACATACTTCTCTACTGGATTCTTATGTTGGCTTAGGAGCCTTTTATATCTGATAAAATGATTTTCCTTTACCTTTTCTGACATAAAATGATCTTTTCTCATCATATAAGATTTAGGTCTGACTAGCAGTATAGCCCGGTGTTGCTCGGGTGTAATGAAAGCTTTAAAACTAATCTATGGTCCTGGAGCTCAGACTCAGCCTAAAGGATATTTGTTTGAAGTTTGGTGAGAATCGGATAAAAATTGTGGATTTGTAGGACATACAGACAGATGAACAGATAAAAAATACAAACATCTTGCCTGTTACATATATATATAATCAATTTTCTGTACTATTTTAAAAACTGCAACCTTGAAACTTCTGAATATCATTTCTTATGTCTTTGAGTGTATCAAATTTGATTAAAATCGGACCACTTCTTCTATAACCTGATTTTTTTGATTATCGATTTTCAATATTTATCGGGGTTCTTCGACACAAAACCTAGCTAAGAACGCTCACAGATGCTTATAGTACAACTGTGTAAGTTTTCAAGAAAATCGGTTCAGCCATTTCGGAGTCTACAGGTAACGGACACACACACACACACACACACACACACACACACACAGACAAAGTTCCATTTATAAATAAGTTTAGATGTCTTCATGGATAATATTTTGGATTGTTCTTTGTGATACACTTTTGTTTTTTACAATTGACCTCATGAATCTTCTAGGATTGCCATCAATGGTCTGCTGTATTCTCCTATTAATTAAATGGTTCATTGGTTCCATTTTGGTTCTCTGCTTTATTGAATATGTTGTTTCAAACTTTTCATTGTGTATCAGTATAAAACTATAAAAATTGCTGTCATTTTTTACAGTAAGGGTACACTGGTATCTAATATTAGACTGTCTCAAGTTAACTTGATCTAACCATAATAAAGGAATATCATCTCACATCATTCAATTACTATATACAAGATCACTTAAATTAGTTTTTTTTGCTTTTTCATTTCTTTCTGTCTTTCATTTTTTTTTATATTAATGAGATGGGTTCAAGGAAGAAGTAGTGACATATCTACTTTTGTGTAACTAGTTCCTGCTACAAACATCTACACTGTCTCCTCTCCCTGCCTCTCTTGGTATCTTGCTCAGAGCAGAGGTATTTGATCTGCTGCATCTTAACTTATGACAGATCAATTAAACTCATGGGGAAAGGGAAAAAGAAAACAGATCAAGAAAGATATAGAATGTAAAATTGAAGAATACTAAAGTGTCATGTTTTTTTTCTTTTTTTTTTTTTTTAACAACTTAATATTTCCTTAAGAGTAATGGATTGATTGACTGATCACTCAACTGGAAATTTTTGGTTCTAAATTTAATTTCATACAAAACGGTGAGAAAAACAAACGAGCTACCATTTTCTTAATGTTGCCATGATTGAAACATTTAATTTAGAGTTTAGTAAATATATTTTTTTCCTGGAAAAAGCAGTTATCATTACTTACGTTATTTCCATTCAGACTATTGTCCTCAACTTTGCTGTGACTTTCTCTGCATTTATGAACTGAGGAGTTATCATTACTTAAACTCAATCTAATGTCCTCATAGTTGTTGTTTATTCTCTCTAGATTTAAGGGAGGTGTTATCATTATTTATGTTATTTATATTCAGACTAATGTTCTCTTCTTTGTTGTTATTCTCTTTGGGTTTTGGTATGAGGTGTTATCATTATTTACATAATTCACATTCAGACTAATGTCCTCAACTTTGTGATTATTCTCTCTGGATTTATGGGATGAGAAGTTATCACAATTTATTAGGACCTTGAATAGGTTCTCACTGATTTTTCATGAAAAGTAATGTTTTATTTAGAAAAATTAGTAGGAAACACATCCTAGAAAGTATTGTCCATTGCTAGCCATGACCTTTTCTGATCTTTCTGGCAGCATTTGAATTCCACGTAGGAAAAAATGATACATCTTTTGAGGCTAACCATGAGTTATTTTTTTGTCATCTTCATAAGAATGAAAGTGCTGCTCAGCCAGGCCATGTGCCATTGATCAGAACAAGTGATAATCGAATGGGGCAATGTCTGGTGAATATGGCAGGTAGGGTAGAACTTCGCATTTAAGTGTTTCCAAATAGGTTTTCATCTGTTTTGTTGTAACATGTAGCCTCACATTGTCATGTTGTGAAATCACTTTGCTATGTCTCTGCTCAAATAGTGGTTATTTTTTTCTTCAATGCTCAGCTCAAATGCATCAGTTGCAGTTAGTGATCTCCAGTGATGGTTTCGGTTGGTTTGAGCAGCTCATAATAAACTATATCCAACTGATCCCACCAAATGCAGAAACTTTGAACCATGGATATAGCTTTTCCTCCGATGTTGATGCATGGTCAGGCTTACCCCATGATCTTCTACACTTAGGGTTATCGTAGTGCATCCACTTTTCATCAACGGTCACAATATGAGGCAAAACACTCTTCCTTTTCTGCCGTTGAAGCTGTTGTTCACACGTGACAAGATGCATTCAACGTCTCTTGTATGGTACATTATGTTCTTGCTTTTGAATCATTTCTTATGATTTCAAATGTTTTAAAACTGTTGTGATCAACTCTTAATGATTTTGCAAGTTCAGCTTGTGCCTGACATGAGTCTTTATGAAGTAATGTATCCGATTCTTTATCTCCCTCTAACCCTTCCAGTTACTTGTTCACCACTGCTGTAGCCTGGTATTGAACTTACGACTCACAGAGACTAACCAACATCTATATCCACTGGGCCATGTGTCCTTAACGACACAGCACCTGAAGAAGGTCGGAGCGTAAAACGGCAGAAATGTCGTACAAATGGCAACAAAGATGAGGACAATAGTCCGAATAATGTAAATACTGTAACTGGTCTGCATTTTAATTTTACAGAAGTGAATCTCCATCTTCTTCAGTCTAAATCTGATCTTCTGTTCCTTTCTAAAACAGGTATCAATGCCTCAATCTCATTTCAGGGGTTCACAATCCCAGGTTATTCACCCATTATAATGAAATATGACCATCTACATCATCATCACAGTCACAGGCTCAATGCCTACATCAAGGACAGGTTTCCCTGCAGCAGAGATGACTTCATTGCTCACCACAAAACACTCTTAAAAAAACCAATGAGGAAGGTAGATATTGCAGAGACTTCTCTATCACTTATGAACTGACCCGGATTATTGAAGAACCCATCTGATTCCTGGATGCGATGAGATAGTAGTCCTCATCATTGTTGTTATCCTCTTTAAATTTCTGGGGTGAAGAGTTATCATTATTTTCATTCAGATTAATATCCTCATCTTTGTTGTTATTCTGTTTCAATTTCTGAGGTGTAGTGTTATCGTTTACATTCAGATAAATATTTGCATGTTTGTTGTTATTCTGTTTGGATTTCTAGAATGGTTGATTTTAAGCATACTACTAGATTGCCAATTAGGTCTCTATTTTATAGTTGAATTAGCTAGATGTATAACTTCTATTCTAATAATTGCTTCTCTTAAACATCTCAATTCTGAAACTCTCTTCCAGTTTCTTGCTTCTCTGCCACCTATGATCTTCAAAAATTTAAATGCAATACCAATCACCATCTCTTCTGTCTTACTGAATCCTTCTTTTATTGTCCTTTATCCTCACTAAAGTTTTCTTCTTCTCTTTCCTTCTCAATATCTCCTGCATCTTAGGGGCATTATCACCTTGCCTGGGGTGAAATGATTTAAAAATAAAATTTTCTTATTATTTATGAAAATCTGATTTTTCTTAAGAAGGACAGATTGCAAAAGTAACTTATTTAATTTAGGAAATTTGTTAGTTGGCCAATATAGAATCAATAAATCTTAATTTCTGTCATTAGACTTAACTGAAAACTATAAATAACTGTAATTGTCAAAACAATTAGGATTGAACAAAAGATTAATTGATGCGTAAGACAAGCAGTACAGTTTATGTAATGTGCGTTTCTCTTTTTGTTATAAAGCATATGAAAATATTTTTTACAGTTTGATAAGAGCAGATTTCATTTCTAATATTCAGATATACAATAAATCCAGTTCCTTCTAATGTCTACTGCTGCATTATGTTTTGAACATTTCTGCCTAAAACTTTTCTTTTTTTTTTTTTTTTTTTTTTTTTTTATAGAATCATATCACCCCCAAGCAAGGCATTTTACTGCCACTGCTTTGCAGGGGTTACATAGGAGGAAAGTTATGAGAAAGAGTGACAGGTTATAGGGGGTTGTCAGGAAGTGGGTAAGAGACGAATGAGAATACTGATGAGTGGGGTGGACGGAGAAGGCAGCATGATAGAGAGGATGCAGGTTAGTGAGATAGGAGATGACTATTGACTTTACATTTAAATTGTAGCTGTTGGGAAAACAAGTAAATGGAAGGAAATTCCACAGGCGGGAAGTGTAAGAAAAATAATAATAATAATAATAAACAAAATTATCTCTGTACATTTACTTACTATTTATTTACATTTTTTTTCAGTAGGTGTAAAAAGGTTTGCTTATCATCCAGTTAAAACTCTTCACTAATCTTTTGAAGAGAGACGCTTATCCCCTGTTTCCTGTTTAGGATTAGATTCCCTTTCAAGTCTTCTTTTTTTCTTTTTCACTTCAAGTAGGCCCTTTGTGTATTGGTGCATTAACACTTTGCTTGGTGTGCTTTTTCTTACAATGTAACCCTTTCCTTTGAGGAGGTCTTGAGACTTATACAGGATGTCAGTCAAGTGCCATACATTATACATGCTAGGGCGATCATGTCTCTTTCGAGACATAACTGATTGGGTAGATTTTCCCGTAGTAGGTTATTTTGATTATCGATTTTCGATATTTATCGAGGGTACCTCGACACAAAATATAGCTAAGAACACTCGCAGACACTTATAGTACAACTGTGTAAATTTTCAAGAAAATCGGTTCAGCCATTTCGGAGTCTATAGGTAATGGACATACAGACACACAGACAAAGTTCCATTTATAAATAAGTTTAGGTTAGATTTATTCAACTGAATATGAACCATTTTGTTGCACAACCTTTCTCCATTTTCCTTTCAACCTAGATTTCATCTTCCCAGAATTTTGGTGGTTCCTTGACAAAAAAACTCATGAAGGTGTTTTTTTTTTGTTTTTTTTTTCTTTTTTTTATGTCAAAGAATTAAAATTTTTACCATTGAGATTATTTTGCAAAGAACTGAATAAATGAAAATCCAAAGTAACAATATCTGATGAAAATAGCGGGTGAGGTAATACATCAGCAACAATTTTTGCCAGGTTGTTAAAAAATGTGAGGCCTGCTATTATCTTGATTGAAAACAGCACCTTCTTTTATTCACCAATTCTGGGTATTTTTCTTGCATTTTTACCTTTTAAATCCAGTAGCGAGCAATACTTTTCAGAACCAATCGACTGCTTACTTGGCAAAAGCTCATAGTGCAGGATTCCTCTTCAATCCCTCCAGATGCACAGCATGACTTTCTCAGGATAAAGATCTGCTTTTGAGGTGGCTAAAGTCAGCTCATGTCACTTATCCCAGGATCTTCTTCACTGAACATTGTTGTAAACAATCCATTTCTCATCACCTTTCACGATTTGATTAAAATAGGGTGCATTTTCCTTGCATTTATACAGCAAATCATAGATAGAAATGCAACTCAAAAGATTCTTCTCACTCAGATCATGTGATACTCAAACATCATAGCAATTTGAGTTCCCAAGTTTCACTAAGTGCTCATGGATGGTGGATTTTGATAAATTTAGTGTTTCTGCCAATTCCTGCATTGTGTAATGTCTTGATTTGGCCATCATCTGTAGTTAGGGGGTCTGTCTGAGCGTTATTCATCAATAAGGCTACAATCACCAACTCTAAACTTAGTTAGCCACTTCTGTACAATTCTGTCAGCTAATGCACCTTCACCGTACACAACACATATCTTTTTCCTTGTTTGTGAAGCATTTTTGCTTTTATAGTAATAAAAAATGCATCCGGTGTCTAAAATGCACCTTTATAATCTGCCATTTTCATAGGGATGCAAAATTGACATGAATTAAGTAATTTTAAACTTTCTTTCTCAAGAGATACTTTAAAATGTGCTCTCATCAGAAAGGTGAGCCTATTATATCTGTTGATAAATTTTTGTTCCAACACGTTGGAACATGAATGAATAAAATTCAGCATGAACTTTCTGAACAACTCAATATATCAACATTGCATACGTTCACCTTTTTATTTTCTTTGCTTTCATTTTACTTCCTTTTTTGTTTTGTTATTTTTTCATCTGTTGTCTTTATTTTTTGTTTATTTTTTTAGGCTTTGAAGACTAAAACAAAAACGTTAAAATGCTGGGCACCAAAATCCTTTATGGCCCCGAAGAAGACAAATCTGGTTGGCTGCTTGTCTTGTCCGCATTCCTTAATCAAATGATTGCCATCGGTAGTGGCTTCTCTTTCGGAATTTATCACCTGGAATTCAGGAAATACTTCCAAGGAACTTCAGCAGAGATTTCTTTGGTGAGCTCCACTTGTATTGGAAGCCTCTTGGGCGCTGGTAAATACCTTATTTTTTCTTGGAAATATCCCAGTCATGACTGAATATTTATTAAATATTATGAACAATAAAAATGATTCTACAAGATTTTGTTATCTGAAGAACTGAAGATATTAACTACAAAAGTTTAGCTTTGTTTTAAGTGTTTATTTGCTGATATTAGCTGAACATAAGATCTTTAATGTCTTTAAAATTTCTTTTTTGATTTTAAAAATGAGCCAAATATGTGTTCTACAAACAGGAAAGTTGTCAGATGTTCTCTTACCTCTAAAATATTTGTATAAACAACATTTTCAGCAAGGCATCTGTTTTCTAAAGTACTTTGTCATTGTACTAAGTCCAGTTGAATTTCTGACTTTGCATAGAGCTGACCTTCAGTGAAACCTTTGAATAATATTTTAATGTTTATCTGAATAATAATAATTCAGCAAACTTACTACTTTTTCACTTATTTAAATAATTCAATATGGTTTTAAGAAAATCTAATTAAACAGATTATTTTGACTTATTTAGATAATTCCATGATTTTTTTAACTCTGACTAATTTGTTGTATGATACTCTATTGGTAATTAATAATAATAATAATAATAATAATAATAATGAATTTTGTAAACTTACTATTTTTCACTTCTTGAAATAATCTGGCACAGTTTTCTGATAATCTAATTAAACAGATTATTTTCAATTATTTACATAATTCGATAAAAGATTTTGGCTTCATTGAACTAATTTGGAGTAATGTGAAATAACCAAGAAAAAAACAATACTTCTCCCTTGATCAAGTTTAGAATTATCTGTCTACCTTTCTTGTTATCTTGCTATTTATTACACTAATATAACTCCACACAATAACCCCTAACTTGAGTGGCCTTCGGGCCATGTTTCAGGTGGACATTATCGAAAAAAAAAAAATCCTATAAGTTTTATAACTTCTTTCCTAATTCTAGTATGTCAAACTGGCTCAATAAAAGGATTTCAAACTGAACACTTTATTTAATTTATGAGGATATATTGTTCTCATACTATAATGATAACTCCTCATCTGAGAAATTCAAAGATTAACAACAAAGATGAGGACATTAGTCTGAATGTAAATAATGACGACTCCCCATCCCAGAAATTCAAAGCAAATAACAACAAAGATGAGGATATTAGTCTGAATGTAAATAATGATGAATCCTCACCCCAGAAATTCAAAATGAATGTAATAATCATGTTTACTCTATTCTTGGTTCTTATACTTTGAATTTAACCAATTGCCTGTGATGTCAGCATTATTTGCTCATAAATTTCAATCAGTTCATTGTTTAATATTGTAGCAATTTAATTTTGCATCTCTAAAAAGTTGTGGAGTTTTAATTAAATCTTTATTCACTTAATACACATAAAAATTTGCCCTAAGTTTCTATTGGTTCTTCTTCCTGGGTTGAAACCATTGCTGTCTATTCCCCTTCCCTGGATCTATGTAATCTGTGAAATATTAAATCCATACATATTAATTATTGAATGTATTTGGACAGCAATTTTATATTCATACAACTTTGGTTAGAGGCCTGCAAAGGTTCTATGTTAGGCATTTTTTTATGTTTATCTTTTTCTGTATGGTTCAAAATATAGAAAAAATTAAAATCCTTTAGACAGTACCATTGTTGATCTTTAATGAAACTTATATCTGTATCCCCTTATGAGTGGATGGAGCAATTGGTGGAAAGTTTGTCTACAAGACTCTAGAGTTAGGCTACTGATGGTGACATCAATCAACTTAGTGGGAAATTTCATGTTTGTATTAATTTCATTCATATATATATATATATATATATATATATATATATCCAAGTGAGTATAGAATGAGGAGAGAAAAAAGAAAAATTTTTTCCATCCAAAACATTAATTTAAAACAGTGCTCGATAGAGCAGTGAATATTTATTATAAATTATGTTTTAGAACATGTACATAATTTCTTCTATATATGTCCTCTTCTCTACAATCATATGTTTGTTTCAGTGTTTAGATTTAAACACTTCCTCAGGGGAAATAAAGGTTTGGAATCATTCTCTGTTTATATTTGGTTCGTTGTTGTCGGGGGGGTTGGTTGGGGTTATTGGTAATTGTGTGAATGTCTCGTTTTGATTGTTAGACTTTTGAGGAATTTGGTGTGTAAGTGTGAAATTGTTGATTAATGGTATTATCTGTTGGAATGTATGTTTTATCTTTTTATCGGTTGGGTATATCTTTTGGTTAGGATTTCTAAGTATGGTTAGATATCGATTACTTCAAGCCAGGATTGAAACCCAACTGAAATGACATCAGTTGGCAAATCTCCTACTAAGTTATGGGTGTTCGGTAAAGGAAAGTAGAGTTTAGTGCGTTATATACACTATGTAAACACACACCAGTAGCCAAGAGTGTTCAATTCATCACTGTAGAACGATGCATAAATAGCGGTGAGTAGCTACTGTTGTTAAAGTCCACCATTTCTCGATAGTGCTCAATCGGCAAGTATGTATGTATGTATAGATGTAGATATTTGAAAAATTTATCCATATATGCGATAGCAAGCTTTGATAGGTACTATGCTAGTTTAGATAGATATATATATATATATATATATATATATATATATGTATATTCTTTGTATAAGTATAGTAATTTCATTTTATCTACTAGGATTTGTCTTAAAGGAAGAATTGAATTATGAGATATTTTCTAGCATGGATAGCAGAATAAGAAGAATCACCTCTCCTGGATTGAATACAATGACTGAAACAATAACAGTCAATATGAGGATACTAGTCGAAGTAAACAAGTACGTTATTTTCACACCAACATTTAATTTAGAAATTAATAAGAATTTCATTTTGTCATTATTTTCTTGTTACATGTGTTATCCATTTTAGATTTTAGTTGTTGCTGTTGTTGAAAGTCTTCTAGTGTTGTGGCTTTTATTAATTGATACAGTTTTTCTATGAGACACCTCTCCTTTTGAGTTGACACTTCCTTCTACAGGATATTGCCCCTTTTTTGAGTTGACACTTTCTTCTACAGGAAACCGCCCCTTTTGATTTGACACTTCTGTCTACAGTTTTGTTTTTCATAACTGTATACCTGCTTTTGCACCCCTGTATATGTTTACATTATTTTGATTTGTAATCAAGATTTAATCATTTATAATGATATATATTTAGGTACCTCCAAAGATTCACTAAAAAATGGCCATACATGATGAAAAAATACTCCAAACTTAATAAAAACAAATGAGGGGATGAATGTGTAAAACATGAACTTTTTTTTTTAATATTTTAACAATATTTTATTTTGTAATCCTAATATAATAATTTATAATCATATATTTCATTTTGAAATCATTAAGAAGTAGTGTGCCATACAGTGAGTTTTTATATATTTTATCATTATTTTAATTTCTAATCATAATTTAATCATACATATTTCATTTTGGAGTCATTAGGAGGTAGTGTATCAAACAGGGTTTATTTTTTACTATTTTAACAATATTTTGATTTTTCATGATAATTTAATACTCCATCATCTTACATATTTAATTCTGGAGTCATTAATGTCAAACAGGCATGTTTATGTGTTAATCTACAACCCAAACACAACCAACAAAGGCAGGGTGATTTTTGAAGGAAAACTTAAAAATAGTGCACTTTATATGACTGTCAATATATTAACATTTGTTTCAAGTAATGATGTCTGATTATGATAATTCAGTTTTTGCAACATAAGTTCATTTTGCCAAATATCTTTAAGATAGAAAAATTCTTATTAATGTTAGAAGTCATTGATATTAATTCTTTTCTAGCAGAGTGGGTGCCTGTTGTGGAGTTATTTTTTGCCGTGGAGGCTAGTATTTGTGCTAAAGTCAGTTCTAATAGGTTCGACGTACAAAACGTTAGGGACTTGATATAATATGTATTACACTGTGTAATCTTGTCAGATCACTGACTACTTTTGTATTCGACTAACTGTTGACTACTATCATCCAACATCGACTGACCCTCGTTCCTCTTATTACTTTTACTTAAATTAGGTGGGAGAGTCTATTCACTATAGAATAGGTGTGTTTCACCATAACAGTGCCAAAGGAGATATCTAGAATATATTTTAACTGAAAACCTGTTACACAATAAATACATCACCTGTAAGGAAGGTGTTGCATTTACTGCTATTTGTAGCGTAAGCAAGTATAATATACTAGATGGTCCAGATGTTTGGTTGTATACTTCACCCATTGATCCAAGAGGCAGTGGGTAATGTTCTCCCTCCTTCATTAGCATCTACCTATGTTTACATTAACTCTAAAAAAAACAAAACTGTATTTACTTATGAAAAATTGCATGAAAAATAATATCACTGACTTAGAATTATAGATACTGCAATGGAATTAAAATAAAAGAATTGTTTTAATATTGAAAATCAATTTTCATGTGGTTCATATTGCAGTATTGATTTGAAGAAGGCGAGGGACAAAGTCCGACCAATAAATCATAAAAAGAAAATGAGATTGTGACCTTTAGGATTTGATTATGTTTACCTTCTGATTTCCAGTCAAAAGATAAAGCAAAAAGTGTCATGTGACATCCAATGTAGCCAATCATAATTCTATGATATATCATTGGGTTGAATATAGAAATTTCTTGGTAATTACACATTTTGTTTAATTAAATATTGGTGCAGTAATAGATGCTAAAATAATGAGCTTGTATATTGGAATTTTAATTGAGTTAAATACATATCTTTGTTCTTTTTCCATATATCTTTTTCTTTTTAATCATTTCACCCCAAACAAGTCAATAAAGCCGCTAAGATGCTAGTCGGATTGCTAAGCGCTAGAGAATATGAGAAAAGAACTAAAGGAGAGAGAACAATAAAAGAACAAGAATTAAGAAGCCAAAAGATAATGATTTACTTGGCATTTAAATTTTAGGAAGATCCATGTTGACTGAGAGTTTCACAACTGAGAAGTGTGAGAGAAGAAACTGTTAGCATAAAACTTATGGTTACAGCTCGCCATTTCAACTCTAAAATGATGAGACCTTGCCAGGGAAACAAGAGTCTGAAAGAGTTTCACAAATGAAAAGTGACAGAGAAAAAAGTGTTAGCACAGGACTTATGGTTTAAATCTAGCAATTTTGAGAGTAAAATATGATGACTTTGCTGTCAATCTAATTTAAAATTTTGAAAAGTGAAAATTTCACTGAAATATATTGAAAGATTTTGAAATTTTCATTGAAATAAAAAAAAAACTCTAAGCAAGATATATAGAGAAAAGTGTCCATATCCTCCTGGCATCAGTTTAAAATGACATTTTTCTGTTATAAATATAAAACTATAATTTTTTGGAGTGAAGATTTCACCAAAATATGTTGAAAAACTTTCAAGTTTTTATCTGAAATCAAAAATATATGAACTTCAAGCAAAATGATCATAATATAAGGTAAAAAGGAGTCCTCTGTTGAAATTGATGTTGGTGTTTAGAAAATATAATATCAGTATTCATTTTTCAAAGTAATTTTCAGCCACTACTTTGAATATAGTCAATGCCTGTAAGAGAATGATGTCTATGAGTTTCCAACCCTTTTACTATTGTAAATAAAACTCTCACAAATACATACAGGCTGGTGAACAGTTCAGAATAGGAGATAGAATTAGAGGTAAAAATTAAGAAAATCTTATTAGAGATCAGTTCTAAAGTAAAATAACTGAATTATTATAGTTTCTGGCTCGGGTGTGTATTAACTAGTGTTAACTATTATACAATTCAGTCAACTTCAGTTACATAATTCACTCATACATGCATACAACACTCTATTTTAAATTTGGTTGCCCAATATATTTCCTCTCAAATAATTCAAGTTCTTGAGATACAAATTCTTGTTATAGTTTCTATGATTGCAACATGTAATTTGAGCCTTTCATTTTAAATTGAACATTTCAAGAATAAAAATTATACAAAAAAACAAAGCTCAAATTCAAAGATAAAAAATATTATTAAATCAGAAATGATTCTATTTGCTGTTCTGTTTCTCCTCAATATGTGTATGTTAATTGGCCCAGACAATGGCAAAATGAAGAATTTGAGAGAAATGCACTTGCAAATGATCAATAATTGATCAATAAACAAAAGAATTGAATTGTTATGTCAATATTTATTTTATATGATTGTCATTAGAGCTTAAGTGGAAATAATCTTTTTGAAGTTTTACACAAGAAAATATATAAAGAAGTCGAACACAACATGCAATAAGAATCTTCCAATAAGCTTCTAATTTCCGGAAATTGGAAAGAGATGAGAGAAAAATATAAAATAACAGTGTGAGGTAAGAATCTCATTAGACAAATGAAAGGAATGCTGTTAAGAATTACTAATAATAGTATATGGTTTGGGGCCATTGATATTTACCTTGAGCTTCTTGATAAAATCCAAAGAAGAATCAGCAATATTATTGGTCCTGATCTGGTAGCTCAGACTCAGTCACTTTCCCACTGCCATAAGGTTGCCTCTCTGTGCCTTTTCTATAAATACTTTCATGGTAATTGTTTAGATGAGGTCTTAGCTATTGTACCTAGACTTTATGAATTTAAGTACAGTACTAGACTGACATTGAGATCTCCTCAATTTACAGTTGAGCTGGCTAGATTTAACTCTAAATTCTATGCTAATTTCTTTTCTTGTACTTCTCACTCATGGAACTTCCTTCTGGTTCCATGCTTTCCAGTCAACTTTAATCTGTAAAAATCTAATTACAATGTGAATCACTATTTACTGTCCACCTGATTCCTCTTTTTTTCTGCCAGCTTATTATTAATGTTTAGGTTAATAGTTCTTCCTCACTCTATAACCTTTTGTGCCTTAGTGGCTTTACTGCCTTGCATGGAGTGATAACAATTAAAACAAAAATTCAGTTGCCAAGAACAATCATGTGAAGTTCATGTGAGACATAGCCATCTTGACTGATAAGCACTTGGAGAGCAATCATCCTGATATCACACTTGTGCTCAAGAGCAACCATGAATGGATCCTGATAAATGTTGTGGTCATGTGGCATAAGAACATCATGAGGGTGGGACAGACAAAAATACAAAGATATCAAATTGTCCCTTTTGTGGTTGGTAGACTCAGGACTATTTAAAGGAATCTTCTTGCCTTGTAGAATGTCTTGGAAATATGACATCATTAAGAGTGCACAGGTGGTAGCAGTACTTGGTACAGTTTTAATGCTGATTAAAGTGTTGTGCCTGTAATTTGTGAATAGTAACTGAGATATGATCATTATCACTTAGTCAAGAGTTAGAGAAGATATCAAAGACGTTACTGCCTGACAGAAATCTCTTGCTCACTTTACATGAGATTTAAAAGCAAAAGAAAGATCAACTGTTACAATTGTTTAAAGTTTGAAATTTTAAAGGCTTTGGAGGGCAAACAAACAAAATAATTATTGTTCCAGTGATCATTGGATTATAAGGAATTTGTATAAAAATGAGGGGAAAAAATATTCAGACATAGTGTCCGAATTTGGAAATCTAGGCATAACAAAAAGCATGCCAGCTCAGAAAAGCAAGGATATTTTTAAAAAAGGATTAGATATGGCATGTCAATGAAAAGAACAAATGACTGGTTTATATTCTTGAGTCACAAGAAGTGTCTTGTGACTTAAGAAATAAACTAGTCATTTGTTTTTTCATTGACATGATATATCTATTATTATGTTTCTTCCATATTTATTATGTTTGTTCCATATCTATTATTATGTTTGTTCCATATCTATTATTATGTTTGTTCCTTATCTATTATTAGGTTTGTTCCATATCTATTATGATGTTTCTTCCATATCTATTATGTTTCTTC
This sequence comes from Ascarosepion bandense, assembly GCA_037127315.1. Classification (NCBI taxonomy): domain Eukaryota; kingdom Metazoa; phylum Mollusca; class Cephalopoda; order Sepiida; family Sepiidae; genus Ascarosepion; species Ascarosepion bandense. Next base: position 1,074,612 of record JBBBDQ010000443.1, read on the forward strand.
CATATCTATTATTATGTTTCTACCATATCTATTATTATGTTTCTTCTATTCATTGACATGCTAGATCTATTATGTTTCTTCCATATTTATTATGTTTGTTCCATATTTATTATGTTTGTTCCATATCTATTATGTTTCTTCCATATCTATAATTCTGTTTCTTCCATATCTATAATTCTGTTTATTCCATATCTATTATGTTTCTTCTGTTCATTGACATGCTAGATGTATGATGTTTCTTCCATATCCATTATGCTTCTTCCTATATCTATTATTATGTTTCTTCCATATCTATTATTATTAGGTTTCTTCCATATCTATTATATTTCTTTATATCTATTATGTTTTTCCCATATCTATAATTATGTTTCTTCCATATCTATTATTATTTTTCTTTCATATCTTTTATTATGCTTTTTCCATATCTATTATCATGATTCTTATGTTCATTGACATGCTAGATCTATTATGCTTCTTCCATATCTATTTTATTTGTTCCATATCTATTACAGATATGGAAGAAACATAATAAATATGTAAGAAACATGTTTCTTCCATATCTATTATGTTTTTCTCCATATTCTTCTATATCTATTATTAAGTTTCTTTCGTATCTATTATTATGTGTCTTCTATATCTATAATTATATTTTTTCCATATCTATAATTATGTTTTTTCCATATCTATTATTTTCTTCCATATTCTTCTATATCTATTATTAAGTTTCTTCCATATCTATTATTATGTTTCTTTATATCTATAATGTTTTTTCCATATCTTTATAATTATGTTTCTTCCATATCTATTATGTTTTCTTCTTGCTAGATCTATTATTTTTCTTCCATATCTATTATGTTTCTGTATATCTATTATGTTTTTTCCATATCTATTATTAGGTTTCTTCCATATCTATTATTAGGTTTCTTCTATTCATTGACATGCTAGATCTATTATGTTTCTTCCATATCTATTATGTTTTTTCCATATGTATGATTGTTTTTTCCATATCTATATTTGTTTTTTCCATATCTATATTTGTTTTTTCCATATCATTATAATTGTTTCTTCGATTCATTGACATGCTAGATCTATTATGTTTTTCCATGTCTATAATTGTTTTTTCCATATCTATAATTATGTTTCTTCCATATCTATTATTATGTTTCTTCCGTATCTATTATTATGTGTCTTCCATATCTATTATTATGTTTCTTCTGTTCATTGACATGCTAGATCTATTATGTTTCTTCCATATTTATTATGTTTCTTCCATATTTATTATGTTTCTTCCATATTTATTATGTTTCTTCCATATCTATTATGTTTCTTCCATATTCTTCTATATCTATTCTGTTTTTTCCATATCTATTATGTTTCTTCCATATCTATTATTATGTTTTCTTCTTGCTAGATCTATTATTTTTCTTCCATATCTATTATGTTTCTTCCATATTCTTCTATATCTATTCTGTTTTTTTCCATATCTATTATTATGTTTCTTCCATATCTATTATTATGTTTTCTTCTTGCTAGATCTATTATTTTCTTCCATATCTATTATGTTTCTTTATATCTATTATGTTTCCGTATCTATTGTAGGTTTCTTCCATATCTATTATTAGGTTTCTTCTATTGATTGACATGCTAGATCTATTATGTTTCTTCCATATCTATAATTATGTCTTCCATATCTATTATTAGGTTTCTTCCATATCTATAATTGTTTTTCCATATCTATAATTATGTTTTTTTCCATATCTATTGTTTCTTCCACATCTATTATGTTTCTTCCATGTCTATTATGTTTCTTCCATGTCTATTATGTATCTTCCATATCTATTATGTATCTTCCATATCTATTATGTATCTTCCATATCTATTATGTATCTTCCATATCTATTATGTATCTTTATATCTATTATGTTTCTTTATATCTATTATGTTTTTTCCATATCTATAATTACGTTTTTTTCCATATCTTTAATTGTTTTTTTTTTTTTTTTTTTGCATATCTATAATTGTTTTTTTCCATATCTATTATTCTGTTTCTTCTATATCTATTACTTTGTTTCTTCTGTTCATTGACATGCTAGATCTATTATTTTCTTCCATATCTATTATGTTTCTTCCATATCTATTATGTTTTTTTCCATATCGATATTTGTTTTTTCCATATCATTATAATTGTTTCTTCCATATCTATTATGTTTCTTCGATTCATTGACATGCTAGATCTATTATGTTTTTCCATGTCTATAATTGTTTTCCATATCTATAATTATGTTTCTTCCATATCTATTATTATGTTTCTTCTGTTCATTGACATGCTAGATCTATTATGTTTCTTCCATATTTATTATGTTTCTTCCATATTTATTATGTTTCTTCCATATTCTTCTATATCTATTCTGTTTTTTCCATATCTATTATTATGTTTCTTCCATATATATTATTATGTTTTCTTCTTGCTAGATCTATTATTTTTCTTCCATATCTATTATGTTTCTTTATATCTATTATGTTTTTTCCGTATCTATTATTAGGTTTCTTCCATATCTATTATTAGGTTTCTTCTATTGATTGACATGCTAGATCTATTATGTTTCTTCCATATCTATAATTATGTTTCTTCCATATCTATTATTAGGTTTCTTCCATATCTATAATTGTTTTCCATATCTATAATTATGTTTTTCCATATCTATTGTTTCTTCCCATCTATTATGTTTCTTCCATGTCTATTATGTTTCTTCCATGTCTATTATGTATCTTCCATATCTATTATGTATCTTCCATATCTATTATGTATCTTCCATATCTATTATCTTCCATATCTATTATGTATCTTTATATCTATTATGTTTCTTTATATCTATTATGTTTTCCATATCTATAATTACGTTTTTTTTCCATATCTTTAATTGTTTTTTTTTTTTTTTTTGCATATCTATAATTGTTTTTTTCCATATCTATTATTCTGTTTCTTCTATATCTATTACTTTGTTTCTTCTGTTCATTGACATGCTAGATCTATTATTTTTCTTCCATATCTATTATGTTTCTTCCATATCTATTATGTTTTTTCCATATCGATATTGTTTTTCCCATATCATTATAATTGTTTCTTCCATATCTATTATGTTTCTTCGATTCATTGACATGCTAGATCTATTATGTTTTTCCATGTCTATAATTGTTTTTCCATATCTATAATTATGTTTCTTCCATATCTATTATTATGTTTCTTCTGTTCATTGACATGCTAGATCTATTATGTTTCTTCCATATTTATTATGTTTCTTCCATCTTATTATGTTTCTTCCATATTCTTCTATATCTATTCTGTTTTTCCATATCTATTATTATGTTTCTTCCATATATATATTATTATGTTTTCTTCTTGCTAGATCTATTATTTTCTTCCATATCTATTATGTTTCTTTATATCTATTATGTTTTTTCCGTATCTATTATTAGGCTTCTTCCATATCTATTATTAGGTTTCTTCTATTGATTGACATGCTAGATCTATTATGTTTCTTCCATATCTATTATTATGTTTGTTCCATATCTATTATGTTTCTTCCATATCTATTATGTTTCTTCCATATCTATAATTATGTTTCTTCCATATCTATAATTATGTTTCTTCCATATCTATTATTAGGTTTCTTCCATATCTATAATTGTTTTTCCATATCTATAATTATGTTTCTTCCATATCTATTATGTTTCTTCCACATCTATTATGTTTCTTCCATGTCTATTTTGTATCTTCCATATCTATTATGTTTCTCCCACATTTATTATGTTTCTCCCATATCTATTATTATGTTTCTTTATATCTATTATGTTTCTTCCATATCTATTATGTTTCTTCCATATCTATTATGTTTTTTCCATATCTATAATTGTTTTTTCCATATCTATAATTGTTTTTTCCATATCTATAATTGTTTTTTCCATATCTATAATTGTTTTTTCCATATCTATAATTGTTTTTTCCATATCTATAATTGTTTTTTCCATATCTATAATTATGTTTCTCCCACATTTATTATGTTTCTCCTATATCTATTATTATGTTTCTTTATATCTATTATGTTTTTTCCATATCTATAATTACGTTTTTTTTCCATATCTTTAATTGTTTTTTTTTTTTTTTTTTTTTTGCATATCTATAATTGTTTTTTTCCATATCTATTATTCTGTTTCTTCCATATCTATTATTTTGTTTCTTCTGTTCATTGACATGCTAGATCTATTATGTTTCTTCCATATCTATAATTGTTTTTTCCATATCTATAATTGTTTTTTCCATATCTATAATTATGTTTTTTCCATATCTATAATTATGTTTTTTCCATATCTATTACTAGGTTTCTTCCATTTCTATTATTAGGTTTCTTCTATTCATTGACATGCTAGATCTATTATGTTTCTTCCATATCTATTATGTTTCTTCCTATATCTATTATTCTGTTTCTTCCATATCTATTAGGTTTCTTCCATATCTATTATTTTGTTTCTTCCATATCCATTATTATGCTTCTTCTATTCATTGACATGCTTTATCTATTATATTTTTTCCACACAGCATTTAATGTTGGTAAGAAATTTTTTACCAACATTAGATGCTGTGTGGAAGAAACATAATAATAAATTCAAGCTGTCAAAAATTGAAAATTTTTGCCAAGGCAATACCGACATCATCTTAGCGTTTAGCAGGAGATGATTATTAAAATGAGAATAACTGCAATGAACTTGAATGCTCTATTACTTTTGGATAATAAATATTAAATTTATATTATAAATAGTAATATTTTTGTGAAAAAAATAGTGTATTCAGAAAACGTAATGACGTAAAGAAATCTAAGGGAGTTAATTCAGTATTTGGCATGGAAAACATATGAAAAAATATTAGTAAAAAAAAAACCAGAAAATCTAGAAAGTTTTCTTTGTATGAACAAGCTCTGTTCACACTGCTATTTAACCTCTAGTCAAGGAGAGAAGAGATAGTCATATTATTCAAAATTGAACATAAACTGCCATAACCAGAATTTGAACTTGCTCATTGATACCATTCTCTATACAGTTAACCCAATATCTTTTATTTTACATCACATGTTTAAAAATATTACATTCACCATTTATATCCTACTATTTTCCATAATAATTAGTAAATTTGGTGGAAAAAATGTGTATGCAAATGTAACAACTATTATGGGACAGAAGTAGTACATTATATTATACTATCTTTGTACTGTAATAGTTTTTTTTTTCATTTCTTTAATAATTTCATTCACTAAATGTAGCAACTATTATGTCATAAAAGTTGTATATTATATGATACTCTCCCTGTTCCATAATAATAGTTCTGTTTCTTTAATCATTTTATTCACTAAATGTAACAACTATTATGCAGTAGATACTGTATAAAAGTACAATATACTACATCTGTCGCATGATAATCGTTCCATTTAGTGCTTTAAATGTTAATACAAATGTTACAACTATTGTAGGACAGAAATTGTATAATAATATAATTTACTTTCCCTGTCTCCTATTAGTTGCTACATTTTATATATACAAATGGATCAACTATTTTCAGACATAGATAGCATAATTTAGTCATGCACTCAATCTGTTCCACAATAATTGTACATTTGTATGCATATTTCTTATGCGTATTATAACAATTATTATACTGGGATAGATGTAATTATTTAGATTTGTTGATTTTGTATTTTTGGGGGGCATTTTACACCAAATTATTTTTTTCATTCTTTTTTTATTTTTCTGTGGCTTGATCTATTTTCTGAGTCTGTTTATATCTTTATATATATATATATATATATATATATATATATATATATATATATTTGAAGAAATAATAACATGATACTGAGGAGCAAAAACAAATTAAAATGACCCTTAGCCTAATCAAATTTCAGGTTAACATCCATATACAAGAGGACAGAGCAATACCGACACAAATACCATTATGGACAATTAATATATCATACAAAAAGCAAGTAATATTAATAATAATAGCAACAATAAATCTACACTTTAAGCAAAATGTTCAGTGTCTTGTTCTTTTTTCTTCTATACCAATTTCACTTGTTGAAATAACCCCTGTTTCTGTTTTTAGTATATGACTACAACAAGAGAATGTTGTGAATAGAAGACAAAATGTTGGAGCTTCTCCTGAATCTACATTAATGCCTAAAAGAAGAAATCCTCAAATTAAATAAAAAAAGTAGACATCATATTAAATCACCTCACAACCCAAGAAAACAAAGAAGAAATACAAAGAACAAAAAACTAGTGGAATATTTTAAAACACAATATGAACAATTTGATGAAATTACCAACTCATACATACAAGAGAAAAAATTTAAAATAAAGAAACAAAACCTCAAAATGTGAGGAAACTTAATGAACAAAAGAAAATTAGCATTTTACAATGCTGTAAAAAAACAAAGAAACTGCCACCATATACAGAGCATTTAAAGAAGGAGTAAACCCCCTTCATACCAAAAAACTTTAAGAAATAATAACGGCCCATGATACTTAGGAGCAAAAACAAATTAAAATGACTCTCAGCCTAACCAAACTACCAGCTAACATCGACATACCAGAGGACAGCAATTGTGACACAAATACCATTATAGACACTTAATATATCAAAAAGCAAGTAATATTAATAATAACAATAAATTTACACTTTAAACAAAATGTTCACGGCTTCTCGCACTTTTTTATATATAATTTGAAGAACACAGTTTTCCATAATCCCTTCTCAAGAAAAAAAAAGAAAAATATTCATTTAACACTGCAGACATTATTCTTGTTATCACTCTGTAAAATTGGGTTGTAAGGATAGCAGATCAGGGAGTGGGGGCCCCCTCAATATTTATTCAAAAAGTCAAGGTATAATAAAAAAAAAATTTTCTCTGACAAAGCTGCAAATCTAAGAATGATTGAATGATAATTCATCTCAGATAAAAACTGAAAAAATGCTTTGCAAAATTTAAAAAATATTGTCTTTACTCATTAAATGACATTAAATTCATTTTTTGTAATCTTCACAGGTCCAATAGTCAGCTACATGGTAACGAAATTTGAATATGGCCATGTGACAATCGTTGGAGCTATACTGTCTACCGCCAGCATGATTGGGGCAATTTTCTGCGAAAAACTTATACTGCTTTACATTACATTTGGATTTCTTACAGGTGAGTCTGAGTTAAATTTCAAACTTAAAGATTTATTTATTTCCAATATCACAGCTTAAATGACCAGTTCTTCATTTTAGAATGAATTTTTCTCAATATGACATTGAAAAGAATAAAGCTTAAAGTTCTTTAAACTCTAAACCTTTGTCTTTCACTGACTAGATATATTATCCCCATTCATGGGCAAAACATTCAACTTTATTCTCAGAGAATTTTAACACTTCAAATTGTTTAAAGACGGGAAAGTAGAGACTTTGCACTTATTTACTACTCTATTACACAGTCGCTAGTAATCATGAGAGCCAAAGTTGTTAGAGGCTATGCGGTGCCTCTTTCTCGAGGCCAACAGGGACTTTGCTCCTTTGAGAACTCGACTACATTTAGTATGCCATGCAATGAATAGGCACCTGTTGTAACGATAGCTGTCACACTGATATAGCTGAAAATAGTTTCATATATATGGGAACCTACCTAACAAATTTGCATAAATGGATCAAAGAAGAAGAACTGAAAGGGATGGTGAAAAGACAAAACTTAAGTGCTACAAAGGTTAGGAAATCATGGAGAGCCATGGTTGACCACATTCCTTCAGGACGTGGCTTATAGAAGAAAAATCTACAATTTTATCAGCATTAATATTTATGTGGGAACAATACTGCAAACTGATGTATGTAGATAATTTAGTTTTTGTCTGTTTATAGAGGAAAAACATTTTGGTTGTGTCAGAAATATAATCTGGTTTTTAAATAGCATAACTTCAAAAGATAAAATCTGTGGTATTCGTTTCTTGTCTGTCATTATAAGTACAGGTTTATCTTAATGGTAAATTCACTTTTGGCTGTGATGGATTATAACTCTTATTTGCATTACTGTAATGCATACTTATCTTGCATGCAGAAAGCGACCTATTATGATATTTTGTCTCTATATAGAGGCGGCTATCAAGTGATACATTAGGTAAAAATCTGTGCCTTCTCATGGGATACCTTTTGATTACATTGCAGTTGAACAGTGGTAATTACTGAAAATGAAACAATTTGAATACAGTGGTCCACTTGCTAAAAATAGAGAAAATGTTTTTGGAAATAAATTTTGTAGATTAGCATTTATTATAAACTAGCAGTATAGCCCAGCGTTGCTCGGGTATAATGAAAGCTTTAAAACTAATCCATGATCCTGGAGCTCAGACTCAGCCTAAAGAATATTTGTGTGAAGTTTGGTGAGAATCGGATAAAAATTGCAGATTTGTATAAAGGACATACAGACAGATAAACAGGCACACACACACACACAAACTTTTATATATATATATATATATATATATATATATATATATTATCAATTTTCTGTACTATTGTAAGAACTGCAACCTTGAAACTTCTGAATATCTTATGTTTTTGTCTATGAGTGTATCAAATTTGATTAAAATTGGACCGCTCCTTCTATAACCCGATTTTTTTGATTATCGATTTTCAATATTTATCGGGAGTACCTCGACACAAAACCTCGCTAAGAACACTCGCAGACGCTTATAGTACAACTGTGTAAATTTTCAAGAAGATCGGTTCAGCCGTTTCGGAGTCTATAGGTAACAGACACACACAGAGACACACACACACACAAAGTTCCATTTATTCTTTAAACCACAAGATTTCATGATTGAAAAATAAGGAATCATATCCTGTGCTTGATATAGTTCATCTTTTATAATTATAGTTCTAAGAAGGACAAGAATCCAAGCTTGGTAGAGTTAACCAAGAGAGAATATGTGCAGTACAAAGTTAACCTTGACACAAGAACACATATTTATAGTATTTGTTTGAGTTATTTCTCATTTATTTGCAAGACCAGTTAAATGCCATACGTGATACACACTATGGGTGATCATGTCTTGAAAGAGACATGACTGACTGGGTAGAATATTATCCTGCAGTAGGTTGCCATTGCTTTCTGCGGTAGACTGGTTGCCAGCCAAGGCTATAGAACCCAGTCTGTCATATTATTTAACCCATAACTGGAGGGAAGAGAGGGATTAATACTTTTCCCAAGGGCATTTGCACCTAAGTGAATGCAAGTCATTCAACTGGAATTCAAACTTGGCTCTCTGATTTGCCATTCCGAGTCGATATCCACTGCACCACAACGCATATCCGCCCTTTGCAAGACCAGTATAATTGATAAATAAAGACTATTTATAATAGTAGACTTATTAATATACTTTGCAAGACCAGTATTCTAATAAGTCTACTATTATAAGTAGTCTTTATTTATCAATTAGTTTCCACCCAGATTCATATGATGGTAAACTGCATCCAGCAGCAAGACCTCTAATTGGGAGGTTGTGAGGAGTATGGAACCACCTCTTAATTGCTGTTGTTCCCCGGTCTACCCTGACCCGGAGTGGTAGCACCTGTTAGGGTCCCAGCTATGGGTAAATAGTTGACCCCCCAAATCGGTGTCAAAATGCTATGAAAGTATTTATCAACAAAACTTTTGTGAATGAAAAATCTTACCAACAAAACTTTATTGAATGAAAAATGTTCCCAAAAATGTGATCCCAATATTCAAAGACTGACCCTTAAACAACCAAAATGGTTGATGGGTCGTTGAACTTAAACCAAACCAAACCAGATTCAGTACAGGTTGGGAACATTATCTTTCATGATTCCATTTTAGATTAAACTTCACCTATTTGGATATATTTTTCCTTTTTGGAAAGACTAAATCTATAATCAATCAAATCCACTCTACCATTATATTCCATTTGCTTCTCCCCAGGCTTTCTTGATAAGAAAAAATGTAGCTCAGAAGAATCTTTAAATTAGCATCTAAAAAAATATTTTTCAACTCATAAATTTGCATAGATAAAAAGAAAAATGGATGAAAATAGAAAAATAGAACCAAACAGGATCTTTGATTTATTTTTATTTTTTTGCTAATAGTTCCTTTTGCCAAGAAAAGAATGATCAGTGTAAATTTGTTTCAGCTTTGAAATGTGTGAGCTGAGGACATACCTACAAAAATAGTCACATTTGCTTGCAATGGATAAATATACTATAGTGATGCTTTAGTATCTATCCTTTTGGTGTCATCACCATCTGCAAGAGTAGTACTACTTGCACTATCATTAATTTATTAAACAATTGGTATGTTCTGTCTTTAAGATAAAGAACTTGTTAAGAAAAATTTTTAAATTGACAACTATTAATTCTGGTCTCTCACAGTGAACTTAATGATAGAAATTGCCTCTCAAGATAATTCTTCTTTTAATAGTAGATTGCTTGTGGCATTTTGTTCCTGCTTTTCAATAATTGGTACATGTCTCCCATCTAGAATTTGCTTCTTTTTTTAGACTCTGTTTGCAGTTCAAAATCTGCTTGTTTAAATACTTAAGCTGTGAAGTGCTTCAAGGATCTCATTATGTGTTTTTGTTGTGATATATATTAATGACTGCCAAATTAGCATACACCTTTGTGTAAATTAATTGAAACAACCTGCTTTAGTTTCTTTTCACCATACAGTCATGTTTTTAACCCACTGGAATGACAGTGTATTTGATTTCTGTTTTTTTTTCCTCAGATTAGGTCATTTACAATGGTGTGTGGTAATATGAATCTATTTTCGAAGTGCATGATAAAACTTGTTTGGCATTAAAAAAATTATTGCATCATCCATGATTGCATCAGACTTTTATCATGCCCTGACACTATTGTCTGTGGTGGACATTACTCTAAGGAAGCATACAAAAATTGTAACGCTGCATGAACACACTGGCAAGCCTTACAGAGAGATTGCAGATATTGTTGGTGTCAGCCTTTCGACTGTCAGTCATGTCATCAAGGCAAAGAAACAAACTGGATCCATCTGTCCAAAATGTAAAAGAAAATGCAGTTGGAAGAGAAAAACAATGCCAAGAGATAACGTATACACGATCATGGGAAAGTGTGAAAGATTCTAGGAAGACATTATTTTTTTTTGTCTCAGTTAATTTGCACAAGGGTGTTGCTAAGGTGTAGATTATATAAATGCCCAAATAGTAAGGTTATGGCAGCTCTTGGTATACAAGATAAACAACTACTGTTTGATGGACAAAATATGAAGGAAAGTACACTTCATAAGAGTTTTATTACAAACGTCTTATTTCTGTTTTGATTCTACAAGTTTCTTCTTCATAAAATATTTATTGAAATGAAATTTGTCATTCTTATTTTTCAAATCCTGTTCCTTTTGTGTAATGTATGTGATCATCATGATTGTTTATGGTTTTTTTCTTAGTCCATAACTGTCCATTACCATCATTGTTCTTATGAAAAGTAATGAAATTGTTTTTTGTTGCTTTCTCTGGGGTTTTAAATTCATATTTCCTAGACTAGTTGCTTTTGATTGATTGATTTGTTTTTTTACAGCTTATCAACCTTTTTTGGGCTATTTAAAGCCAGAAAATTGCATTTAAATTGTAAGAATTATTTAGAGATTATGATTTATTGATACAAGTTCTGCTAATTAACCTATAGCAGGAGGAGAGGAGGTGGATTCTTACCTTTCCCAAGGGTATTTGTGTGTAAGCGAATATAATGAACCTAACTGGAATTGGAACATGTCTCTGATTTCCAATTCCAAACCCATTGTTCATTACACCATCTGCACATCCAAGCTTACAGTACCTGGTATTACAAAGTGGTCACTCATCTAGGTACTAACCAGGCTTGAAATGGCTTAACTTCAATGATTCATTGTGATATGGCCGTAGTTGCCTTACTATTAGTTATGAGTATTTTGGGGGGAAGTCATAATCAGAATATCATGGCTACTATTTCTTCTAAAAGATGTGAATCCCTTGAATATATTGTTGGGCATTTTTTTCACAATTTACACATTTTAAGGATCTTCCAAGCTAAACAATAAGAACAAGGTCAGTTTTGAAGATTTTTTCTTTTTCTGCTATGATCTCACTGTCATAATAATTAACATTACACTGGGTAAAATATTACCCAAAGAAAGAAAAGGCATAATATTTCTTTAGTAAAGTCACATGTACTTTGAACAATACTGAGTCAGACAGTTATTTTTCTTAACGCTATTCACCAAGTGCTTATGTGGCCATATTATGTACTCTCCCATCAATTTCGATGTATGAGAGTCTAACACAATTAGACTACCACACAAAGAATTGTTTAAAGTGGTGAAGGTTTGTGTAGCACCAGCTACGCTTTTTGGAACTGCTGATAACAAACAATTGGTGCAGAAGTCTGCCACAGATCACATGAACAACTGACCTCAGTTATTTAACCCATAACTGGAAGAAAGGGATGGATTAATACCTTTCCCAAGGGTACCAATGCATAAGTGAATGCAAAGTGTTCGACTGGAATTGGAACTCGGCTCACTGATTTCCCCCTCTGAGCCAACATCCACTGCACCACAACACACATCCGTCACTAAACACTTACAGCACCTGGTATTCCCAAGCGGTCACCTATCTAAGTACTGACCAGGCTCAATGTTGCTTAACTTCGGTGATCGAGTGAGAACCGGTGTATTCAACGAGATATGACCGTAAGCATGTGGAGATATATATGTATAATCTTTTTGCTCTCTGGCAGTCTGTGTTCATAACCAAGTTGTTCAGTGACACTTTATTCCTATATGACACCCCGCCCCGGGATGACTTCCTCTGGAATTTATATATTTTTTTAGCTTTGGTTCAATATTTTAAAATTCTGTTCTTTTTCTCTCACCATAAAACCTTGGTTCAACAATTTGTGAAGGCCTGGGTATGTCAAACATATCATACAATATTTGCATAGGTACCTCATTTTGAAAAATTTCTTTAATCGGTGAATCCACATTTTAACAGATTAAAGTGTCGTTTATGCTCCCAAATTTGTCCTGGTACCATGTATGTCACTTTGCAGATTTGTTTTTTATAACATCATCTTCCTAGAATTCTTTTCCATGTTGATACCTTTTAAAAAATACGTCATCTCCAGATTTGAAGTATTTAGTCTTCCCATCGAAGAATGTGCATCCGAGGTCTCCTCCTGGGTTAAGGCTGGCATCGATGCCTTCATCCCTGCTAGGAAATTCCAGCTTAAATCTCATTCGTCTCCATGGTTCTCACCCGCTTGCTCGGCTGCCATTGCCCACCGGAATCATTTCTTCCGACTCTATCGTAACTACGCGCCGGACCAAAACAGGCGCCTTTTCACTTCAGCTCGTAATAAGTGTAAAAGGATACTTAACGAAGCTAAGATGTTATTTGCTGCCAGAATGAAGCAACGCATAGCATGCTCTAAATTCGGCTCTAAAGACTACTGGCGACTCTGTAAAAGAGTACTTAACAAGAGCAAGTCCACAATACCCCCGCTAATCAACAAATTTGAGGTCCTCACCTCCCCAGCAGATAAGGCTGAATGTTTTGCCCGCAGATTCTCGAACAATTCGATTCTGGACTCATCTGGAGTTTTTACACCCGACTTATCACCTAGAACCAAGGCACAACTGAATGATGTCCACATTACACCTTCGCTTGTCTCTAAGATAATCTTAAAACTTGACCCTCACAAAGCGAGCGGTGGTGATGGAATCCCAACCATAGTCTTAAAGAAATGTGCCCCTGAACTCTCCTCTGTCCTTTCTAAGCTCTACAACCTCTGCCTATCTGCTTCCTGCTTTCCTGCCTGTTGGAAATCTTCCTCTGTAGTTCCTATATTTAAAAACACTGGAGAACCCTCTGACCCTGCAAATTACCGCCCTATCAGCCTTCTTCCGATCTTTGGCAAAGTGTTCGAAGCCATTATCAACGCCGAGGTGGTTCAGCATCTCACAGCACACAGGCTCCTCTCGGACAAGCAATATGGTTTCTGCTTCACCAGGTCTACTGCTGATATGCTAACGACCATCACCGAGTACATATACCAGGCACTCGACAGGAATGGCGAAGCTCGAACCATTGCATTGGATATATCTAAGGTGTTCGACAGTTTGGCATGCTGGCCTTCTATGTAAACTGTGGAGCTATGGTATAATTGGACATTTGTTTCAACTAATCCAGTCATTCCTCTCCAACCGCACAATGAAGGTGGTATTAAATGGACATGCCTCTCAGAACTACCATACAAACGCAGGTGTCCCCCAAGGCTCCATCTTAGGTCCTACACTCTTCCTGATATATATTAATGATCTCCCTGATTCCATAAGAGCCCAAATAGGTTTGTACGCTGATGACACCACAGTTTACTCTCGCCTCCAACAAAAATCTGGTGTAGGCGTCAAAGCTAACATCGCAGCAAAGATTGAAAAAGACCTCCAATCCATATTGGACTGGAGTAAGAAATCGCTAGTAAATTTTAATGCTTCTAAAACGAAGCTACTCTCAATTAACCATCATCGACAATCTCACCTACCTCCCATTAGCATGGACCAGGCTTACCTCCCAGAGAGTAAATCACTACGCCTCCTTGGTCTCACACTTTCAGCGGACCTCAAATGGAATGACTATATCGAATCCATTGCTAAATCCGCTGCTATGAAAGTCGGTTCTCTGTGTAGGGCCCGGAAGTTTTTTCCGTCTAAATCTATCCTGCACATTTATAAATCTACCATCCGCCCGTGCATTGAATACTGCTGCCATATCTGGTCGGGTGCCCCTGCTGTTCTCCTCGGGCTTCTCGATAAGGTTCAGAGGAGGGTCTGTAATGTGATAGATACCGACTTGGCAGACCGCCTGCAGTCTCTCTCCCACCGGCGTGACATGGCTTCCCTGTGTCTCTTCTATAAATACTTTCACGGCTTCTGCTCCGACGAACTTAGATCACTGGTGCCCCCTAAATACGAATTTGCACGAGATACTAGATTAGCAACTAGATCCCACCCTTTTACAGTGAAACCGATAAAATGCAGCCATAACTTCTACTCCAACAGTTTCTTTCCTCGCACTTCCCGACTGTGGAATTCTCTTCCAAACGATTGCTTCCCCGATGGCTACAATCTCCAGGAGTTTAAATGTAAGGTCAATAGACACCTCCTAACACACTAACCTGCTCCCATTCTATCAAACACTCTTCCCATCTGCCTAACCCTCATCCTCGCTATCCTTACTCATCTGTCACCTTCCTCCTGACATTCCCTATGTCTAACCACTCCTTCTCTTTACCTTCCCCTATGTAGCCCCATGCGCAATAGTGGCAGTGGAATGCCTTGCTTGGGGTGAAATGATTAAAAAAAAAAATTTGATTATATTGTTATTTCTTCATGATCTCACCTTACGTTCTGGTAGTAATTTATAAAAAATCTTTCTGGTGTACATCAATTCTGCAGCAATATTTCAGACACAGTATTTGAGTTTGGTTTTATTCTGAAAACACTCAGAAATTGTTGCAGCATTACTTCATCTGACTTCTCTTCCCCTGACATTTTTAGTGCGCTTTTAAATGTATCAAGAAACCGTTCGGCTTGTTCATTTGATTCTTGGGTGATAAGGGGAAGTTGTAATATGTTGTATTGCTAATAATATACAGAAAGCCTCAAATTCACTAGCTGTGAATTGTGTCCCATTATCTGAAACAAGAGTCAGGTACACTGAACCTTGCAAAAAATATTGTGTAGGAAATTTATCATTACTGTGGTAGTCAATTTTCTACATTTTAATATTTCTGGTCATTTAGTGTAGCTATCAACTACCACTGGATAGTATGCTTTGTTTAATGGTCCTGTGAAGTCTATAAGTATTCAGGAACATGGCATATTGGTTTTCAACCAAGATTGAAATTTTTATAGGCAGTAACTTTGTTGCCAGAGCACAACCTCTACATGATTTCACCAACTTTTTGATATCTTGATCTATTTTTGGCCAATATGTATAACAAACTCATGAAGGATTTAATTGTAGAAATTCTTGGGTGTCATATGTGAAATTCTTTTAGCATACATTTTTACACTGATGCTAGTATCCCAATTCTTTCTGCATAAGAACATTATTGCGTAATGAAAATGCATTATTTCCAGTAATATTTTTTTCTTTAAATCTTAATTGTTTCTTCATTTTCATTATAAAGTCATCTTTTTCTGACTTAATTCTTATTTCCTCCAATGTTATGGGCAGTTCTCTTACATTATTTTATAGTACATTATTAATTTCATTTTCAGCCCTTATTGCTACAATTACTGTGTCCCCAAGTGGTTCACAGAATTTTGGTATTAGTCTAGATAATCTGTCTGCATGACTTAATTTTTGGGATGGTAAAAACTCTATTTTGTAATTATAGTTTAATAGGATAGTTCCACATCACTGCAGTCTATTTGCTGTAGGAACACCCTTTTTTTATCTATATATGAAAAATAATGGACAATGGACAATTCATAAATTTATGAAACTTTTTCATAGCAAATATGATGGTCAATGCTTCCTTTTCCATCTGGCTGTAGCTTTTTTCGGCTGCTATTAAGGATCTTGAAGCATGAGCTATTGGTTTAGTCTTTCCGTTTTCATATTTGTGTAGTATCACCACTCGTATATCTGAATCACTTGCATCCAATTCAACCACAATCTTTAATTTAGGATTGAAATGAGCAAGTGACAAGTACAATGTTAAGACTTTCTTGATCTCTTCAAAAGCACTGTGACATTTATCTGATCAATTCCATTTCACATCTTTCTTTAGCAGGTTATTCAAGAGTGCTCTTAATTTATGCATGTTTGGTGTGTGTGTTTGTGTGTGTGTATATATATATATATATATATATACTAGCAGTATAGCCCGGCGTTGCTCGGGTGTAATGAAAGCTTTAAAACTAATCCATGGTCCTGGAGCTCAGACTCTTTGGACGTTGGCACAAAAGACTAAAAAGCAATAGTTGTTTCCAGTTAAAGCAAAACCATAGACTGAAAGAAAAATGAATGGATGTAAGTCAAATTTTGATTTCCTGGTATCGATATCGAATAAGTTTTTTCATCGTAAACTGAATTTTGAAGGCTAAATAAGTCTTCTGAGTAAATGGTATCATGGCTGAGACTAAGAACTACAATTATACCTACCTAGAGCCAAATCCGAAGCAAAAACTAAAATAAAAGGGCTGAAAAAAAAATATAGACATACAGGCAGATAAACAGACACACACACAAACATCTTGCCTTTTATATATATATATATATATATATATATATATATATATTAATATACGTACCAACAATAAAGTAGCACTAATAAAGACTAAAGTCAGAAAAACTAACGCTAACAAATCAGTAACGTAAGTCGTCAACAACCCAACGAGGACTACCAAGTGGGTTAAGGGGGAATAAAAAAAGAAACAAACAAATCCCAATAACAATGAGTCAAGAGCTTGTTTGAAAGAAAATAAACCCCAAGACGAAAACCTTAACAGAAGAGAGCTCAATACGAAAGTACGAAAGTAGAGCAAAAATACAAGAAACTAAATCTAAAAGTGAGCCAAACACCGACCGGTTTCATTCAACGGATCGTCAGGACATGGCCATGTCCTGACGATCCGTTGAGTGAAACCATGGTCGGCGTTTGACTCATTTTTAGATTTTTAGATTTGGTTTATTATATATATATATATATATATATATATATATATATATTATCGATTTTCTGCACTATTTTAAGAACTGCAACCTTGAAACTTCTGAATATCGTTTCTTATGTCTTTCTCTATGGGTATATCAAATTTGATTAAAATTGGACCATTCCTTCTATAACATGATTTCTTCGATTTTCGATATTTATTGGGGGTACCTGGAGACAAAACCTAGCTAAGAACACTCGCAGGCGCTTATAGTACAACTGTGTAAATTTTCAAGAAAATTGGTTCAGCCGTTTCGGAGTCTATAGATAACGGACACACACGCAAAGTTCCATTTATAAATAAGTTTAGATACATGATTAATTAGCAAATCCTAAAAATGCTTCTAACTTTGTTACATTTGTTGAAGTGGGCACATTTTTTTTATTGTGCTCAACTTTAAAAGATCCAGTCGTCTACTGTTGGCATTGATAATTTTTCCTAGATATATAATTCTGGACATAAACAATGCACATTTTCCTTCAGTGATCTTAAAACTGTATTCTTTATTTCTCTCAAATATGTTTTTTACATCTTCTGTATGTTGATTTTGGGTCTCACTTTTAATAAGTCAGTCAGTTAAGTGCCATACATGATACACGCTTGGGCGATCATGTCTCTAAAGAGATATGACTGACTGGGCAGAAGATTATCCCGCAGTAGGTTGCCATTGCTTTCTGCGGTAGACTGGTTGCCGACCAAGGCTATAGAACCCAATCTGTCCTGTTATTTAACCCATAACTGGAAGGAATAGACGGATTAATACCTTTCCCAAGGGTATTTGCGCGTAAGTGAATTCTGCTGGAATTCGAACTCGGCTCCCCGATTTTTCATTCCGAGCCAATATCCAATGCACCACAACGCACATCCAACTACTTTTAAGTACATCTAAATAAAGAAGAAAATTACTGGAAAGTAATTGAAACTCACCTGAAGTGAGCTGAATGTGTAATGCTCCTCATGCCAATGATATTTCCACCGAGTTTCTCTACAGCATATGACTTCATTGAATTTCTTTTAATGCCAGCACCCCTCACTGATGTGAGACCCCATTATAATGATATACAAGTGTATTGTAGTTACACTAGTTCAAATGTCTAACGGTGAAATTAAATTTACGAAAAATATTCTTGTGTACAATCCAAACTGGCAAGCATCATGTCCATAATCTGTTGGAATATGCTTGGTGCTGTTTTTATATTGAGAGGAACTTGGTTAAATTCGTATAGCCTTCTATGAGCGTTAACTGTTAAGTTTTGAGTATTCTTCATCTACGAGTGCATGTCGTTAAGTATCTGACAGGTCCAATTTAGAAAAACTTTACCACCATTTAATTTGAAAAAAATTTTTGGACTTGGTAATGTGTAATTATATTGTTTCAGACTTTCATTTAGCCCCGTTGAAAAACAGCAAATACATGGGTTTTATTATTTCTTTTTTTTAATATACATTATTGGTGATGCCCATTCAAAGAAGTTTATTTTTAATATCACACCTAATATTTCTTGTCTCTCTAATTCCTTATTAACTGTTTCTAAAGCTGCAAAAGGTAAACTCTATGTTGGTTTAAATATCAGTATTACATTCTCTTTTATTTCAAATTTAGCTTTTGCTTTTGTGCATGTCTTTAGAGCTTCTAAAAAAAACTTCCGGAAAATTCCTTAAAATGTTTCAGTTGCTTCATTATCACTGGAGGTAATATTTATTTTGTTGCAGAAAGAGTTAATTGGGATGTTTTAAAGATCAAATAATGCAATCCAATCCGTTCCAAATAAACTAGCAGTATTCTTTAATACAGACTCCACCTCTTTCTTGTGTTTTTTAATAAAAGAAATGTTACAGGTGAATTCTCCCAGAAAGTTCAATCTCTTTCCTAAAACTCCACATGCAACTTTATTAGAAGTCAATAAACTGCATTTACCCATTTTTCTCCATGTCTGTTCATTTATCATAGCCATATTCGATCTTGTATCCAGTTGTAATTTTATTTTTACATTATTCATTTCCACAATAACAAATTTCCTTTTGAGATGTTTTTAACTCAGTTAAAAACATGTTCAAAGTCTTGTTAGTTTTTTTCTTTATGCTTTTTTGTCTTTACTCCATGTATTTATCATGTTCACATGTGTTTTATTTTTCCTCCAATTTTTTTGTATCTGCAACACAAGTACCTCTGTGTCCTCTCACACTCGTAGTATTTTTTGTTCTTAAAAAAACAACAATTACTTTTGAAATGCTTTCCTCCACAACCATGGCAAGTATTAGGCATTGAGATGTTGGGCGGGGGGGTATCATCTTTTTATTGTTCTGTTAGGAGTTGGAAAACATCTATAGCCTTTTTCCTAGATAATAGGACACTATGTAGCTGTGAACTGTCTCTTTGTTCAATCCTTGCGCTATCGAGTTTAATATTTATAATACATTGACACTTTTCTGCTATTTTCTGCAGATTTAATTTGGGATCCATTTTTAATTTTGCAAGTATCCTGGATCTTATTTCCATGTCCTTATTAGAAGTTAAGCCCTGTACAAATGAAGCATTTAAACAAATCTGGCGTTAATTCATTTAACTTGATCTTCTCACATTCTAGAGTCATGATTCTTGCATAAGTGACAAAATCTTCATCATTGCATCTATCACCAAAAATGTTTGATAGTTTTACAACTGTTTTATCAAAATTTATCTCACCTGGGTTTTTTGGCAAAATAAAATTCACATACTTTTCATGTTCAGCAGGGGACAATTTCCTTAATAATAAACAAACTTTCTCTTTGTCATTCCAATGCAAACAATCCCTTTTGAAGATCCTTTCATATCTTTTATAACAAGCTGTAAAAATTCTCTCTTCATCTGGATTGTATACAAATTCTCTAATTGAATTAGAAACAACATCTGACATGAATAAATCTGAAATTTTTTCTTCCCTAGTTTTAGTAAATAATTTTAAAAATTTCTGTTGTAATTGCTGTTCATGTTGTTGTTTTTGTTGCTGCAATTGTTGTTCCTGTTGATTCTTTTGTAGTACCAACATTTGAATCATGATAGCTTTTAGTTCTTCCATTTTTCTGTACTCAGCTTAATATTTTGAAGATAAATTTTTGAATAACTTTGCCTGGTTATTTTTCTGTAGTCCTGTGAATATGACATCTCCATGGTGAAGTCATAAATATTTCTGAATATACTATCAGGTTGTAAAGAATGTTCTTGCGGTTTTTAACCTTTAAATTCAGATGCACATATCTCGGCTCAAACAAAAATTTATTAATCGAAATAAGCACCATCAGGATCAACACACTTTTGCCAACGCAAAACAAATGCATTTATGCCAGTAACGTAAAAATCCTGCGTTCTGGTGGCGATAAAGTCGCTGAAGGCGCTTTTGATATTGCTTAAGTTTTTGAAGCATTCTCACGCAAGAATTTGTCGAGATGCTTGAAAAAGTGGTAGTCGGTAGGCGAGAGGTCTGGTGAGTATGGCGGATGAGGCCGAGTTTCGTAGCCCAGTTCGTTCAGCTTCTGCAGGGTTGTTTTAGTGACGTGTAGTCAGGCATTGTCGTGGAGAAGAATTGGGCCTTTTCTGTTGACTGATACTGGATGTTGTTGTCGAAGTTTTTCATGCATTTCATGCATTTGTTGATAGTACCTCGCCACCGTAATGATTTCGCCTGGATTCAAAAAGCTGTAATGGATGAGACTGGTCGCAGACCACGAAACAGTCAGCATGACCTTGTTTTGGTGCAACTGTGGCTTTTTTTTTGTTTTTCCAATCTCTCAAGTGGTTTGAAATTGTCATATACGTTATGTCTAATACAGAAGCAAGCTTTCGAACAGTTGTGCATGGATTGGCTTCAACTAAGGCTCTTAATTGATCTTTGACAACATCCAATGACCGACCACTGTGCTCATCATCAAGATTCTCGTCACCACCACAAAATTTCTTAAATCACCATTATGCTGTGCATTCAGTAGTGGTTCCTGGGTCAAACGCTTTGATATTGCAAGCTGTTTTGCAACTTTTCGGTCTAATTTGAATTGAAATAAGAAAATTGTGCGAATTTGCTTCTTTGTCTATGTTGTATTCAACACTCTGAAAAAAACATAATTGTTTTAAAACGATTGTAATCAAAATGATTAGGTAGAGAAAAAAACACACTTTAAAATAATATATAAAGTAAAACTAATACAATGAAAACTTATTTGAAAATATATCATTTAACATCAAAATTAAAAATTCTGCAAGAAATTTTTGAGAACTTAATATTACGTGTAAGATACATATTTTTTTTGTTTCCTTGTGTAAGTTCAGCAAATACTCGTCGCCACTTTCGTAAGGTCTCAGATACAAGAATAACAACTTCGAGCAATACTGTGTCAGACGCTTATTCTTCTCAATGCTAATCACCAAATGCTTATTATATACCCATATATATCTTGTTTTTACACGTCATGTGATCCCAGAAGCATGATAACTTTTAATTACTTGAAAATGAGGTCGACTGTGTTTGCTCTCTGGTGATCCATGTTCAAAACCAAGTGTTGGCAGTGACACTTTATACCTATGTGACAAGTTCTTAACTTCATAAATATTAAAATGCCATTGCATTGCAGATCAGTTCAATATGTCAGTAGATTAGCCAAAAAACATAATTAAACTCACACAAAAATATTATTTTAATAAAAAATATTTTATGAAAATGTGGGCATGTTTTTTAAAGATGATTGGAAAGATGATAATAACCAGAACATTAATCATAACGACTGAATACCGAGTTCAATCCTTGCTGGGCACCCCATATTCTCAGCTTTGTGCCACATTTAAGCTATGCTTATAAAAGCACCATAACAAAAATTATTATAATTAGTCATGTTTAGATGAGATTTTATTCATATATGGAGCATGGCTAATAAAGTATTATTGGGAGAAAAAAAAAGAAATTTGTATGGCACCCCCACAAAATGGCCAGGTTAATGATTATCAATAACACCATCTAAAATATTTTACATATATTTTCTTTATATAACAGCAACAAAAATATTCAATAAAACATTGAGTCACCATCACAAACATTGCAAGTGCAAGAAAAGCAGGCTGTGAATAGATATCCATTAACTGGGTTAATAAATAAATGATGACATACCTTGAGAAGATCATTTTGAGCATTATGGTTGAAACAATAGTATATGGTTAAATGCCTTTAACCACGAACTCTTTCATTTTCATGTAAAATGCATTGAACTTCTAATCTTTCCCCTAATCAGCAGGCAGATCCTTAAAAATGAATTAAATAGAAAAAAAATGCCTAAAACCTCATCATTGGCATGATTTCCTAACAGAAAAAAAAACCAGGTAGCTAATAAACTTCACGTCATGATCCAGCCTCTACTACTGTTTTATCACCAGGCAAAGAGACAGCATTTTCCTGTTTTTCTCAAGTAAGTGCAAAAGTGAGTGCAAACTACCTTGGTCAGAATTTGAACTTGGCTCACCAAATTTATTTTCTATTTTTATAACATTGCATCCAGTAGCAGCAGCAACAACAACAGTAAGAAACAAGTTGCAGTGGTGAAAGTGGTTAAGCATGACAGCAGCAGTATCAGCTGAAGGCAGGATCAGAGAATATGTTTAAGGCTCCAGGTCCAGGTCAAGGGTCATCTTGTGGGTCCTTGATAGCCTATTGAATTAAAGTGTTGCTTTGTGAATTTGTGATATCATAAGTGAAAGTTCAATTCCCTGGATAGGATTAATACATGCTTAGATTCAGTGGAAAGTAGGTAAGAAATAATTAAACAGAACAGAATAAGAACAAGACATGGTCTACAGAACAAAAACAATTTACCAACCCATACATTAAATAGAAGGTTCAATTTAAAATTCCATGAAGGTTACCAGTCTCAACAGACACCTGAAGAAAGTCATAAGGAACAACAGCTGAAATGTTGTACTAACAACAACAAAGACAAGGACAATATTCTGTATGTAAATAATAATTCCTCATCTAAGAAATTCAAAGAGAATAACACTAAAGATGAGGTCATTAGTCTGAATGTAAATGATGATGTCTCCTCATCCCAGAAATTCAAATAGAACCTCAACAAAGGAGTGGACATTAGTTTGAATGTAGATAATGATTACTCCTCATCCCAGAAATTTAAACAAAATAACAACAAAGATGAGGACATTAGTCTGAATATAAACAATATCTTGTCATCCCAAAATTTCAAACAAAAATACAAGTACATAAAAACATGAGTTTAGATGAAACGATGTTTTAATGTGCAAATTTATAAAGTGATTTTTCAAAATAACTATTTAATTCTCTTTGAAGTCCCTCATATTTGAAAGTATTGTTTTAGTTTGGTGAAAAATCACTTTTTTCTTCTTCATTTATGGTCGCTTTTTGGTGATTTCTTTCTTCAAACATACCAATAATACTATATGATATTCGCTATAGATGGTTCTTCCTTTCTCAAGGTAATCGATGAACAAAATACCTTGTGCATCACAAAATATGGAGGCCCAAACCTTGTCTGCTGATGTTTGCATCTTTCATTGCTTTGGATGGCTTTCACCTGCTTCTGTCCACTCAGCTGACTGCCGATTTGACTCTGGAGTGAAGTTGCAGATCCATATTTCATCCACTGTCGCATATTTATGCAAAAACTCCTTGTTGTGTTGAAATAGTTGCGAACAACACTCTGAACCGTTGACGCGTTGTTGTTTTTGATCAGCTGTGAGCAAATACAGAACCCACTTTGAACACAGCTTTCTCATTGACAAATGTTTATACAGGATGGTGAATACACTGCCATCTATGTCCAACTCTTCTGCTATCTCATGCAACTTCAATTGCTTTGCTTGAACAGTATTTTTTTTTTCCATCAGAAAGCAATGCTTTATCAACACATGACATTCAAAATTTTCCATTGTTTTGAAAATTTGCTTCACTTAAATATCTGTAATTAGTAAACTAATAATTCGATTGGGCCCAAATTTTGTCACACGTCATTTGAAGGTTAGTACTTCATAAAAATCACAAATTTTTTATTATTGGTGCCATCTATATGTCAGGCCTGGGACTTTTTTTTCTCCACTTTTTGACTCAAATTAACATTAAGTCAATCAATGTGTGGTTGATATAAAGTAAACAGTTACGAGCATGGTACTCGCCAACTCCTGCCCCAGAACTGGAAGAGTTTAATACCTGGGACCTAAAGCCTTGACTCTTTACTCTCACTTCTTTTGTCAGTCTTATCAGCAAAAGACAGTCTAATTATTAATTCCTTGTTTCAACTCCCAGTAACTCCATGAAAAAGAAAACACCACTAAATAGAAGAGGGGGGTGTATATAAGCATTTTCTTACTGACATTGCTTTGGCCTTCTACATAAAAGCACTTTCCACATTCACTCAGTTTTTCTAAAAATATTTCAGTTATGTAATATTTCTTTCTTTATTCATTTATTCAAAACAACACAAGGGTATTTGACTGGGGCTATTTTTTTAAATGTTCAATCTTCTTGCAAAGATGTAAGGTCTCTCTCTGTCATAGCTGTTATTGGTTGCTTTGTGTGTCTGTGTGTGTGTGTGTGTGTGCACACATGCATGCATGCATGCATGCATACATCGTAAATTCAGCTTGGTTCACTTACTGTTTATGCTGATGCACCAACCACCCTCCTTTGAGGCCCAGTTCTGCACTTAATGGCTTTGAGGTCAATTTAAAAAAGTTTTTCTTCAGTCAGTAGATGCTTCATATAAGAAACTTAACTGCAAGAATAAAAAAATATGTTTAAGAAAAATTATTTGCAGTTTTAAATTGTTAACTTATCAATTTAAAACTATATACAGGGTCTAACGGATGAATTGTCATCTAAATTATCTAATCATCTAAATTATCTAAAAATGACACTGACATCTCATTTTAACAGGTATAATTACCAAAACTGCACAAAAATATCTTGAAATACTAAAGAGGAAATTTATTCAATAAAATCATCATTGGCTTCAACCACAGCCTCTAGATAACTTCAGAATCTTCTGCAACTCTTGTGGACAGTCTCCTTGTTTGTTTAAGTTGGTGAATGCTGCCATGATCCTTGTCTTCAGTTCATCATTAGTATTACAAGAAGTTTTATTAACCTCTCCCTCAACTGTGCCCCACATAATAATCAAGAGGCTTGCAGTCGAGAGTTAGCTGACCAGATGTAAGGTTTGATATGGTTGCAAAAATTGTCTCACAGCCATGACTGGGTTCTAAATTTAAAGTCTGGGAAAAATTAATAAAACCCTTGAGAGCGTCATAATCTCCAATATTACACCTGGTGTACACACACACATACATACATACATACATATATATATATATATATATATATATTAGTCATCCACATACAAGCCTGTTACGCTGTATCACAGCTCATCAGTGAGGCTAGACACATCCACTTGCTTCTGGCCGGGATTGAAACTTGACCGATTTGGTGTCAGTCAGAGTCGCTACCCCCAAGCCATAGGCGCATGGAATCAGAGAATGGAAATTTTAACAGGTTGTATATAAGCGGTGTATACACATGCCAGTCACCAAAAGAACTCAATTCATTCCTAGAGAGTAATGCATATATTGCAGAAGTGGAAACTGTTTTTAAAATTTTCTTCTCTAGAGAGCTCAATCATAATGAGAGCATTTGTCATGTAGAAAGAAGTGTCAACACCAACACATGAGGTTGAAAACTGATTGCCAGATAACAAATAAAATAAGAATGGATTATTCCACTGGGGATCATGTGACCATGATAATAACCTATATTAAGCACCAAACAGAAGTAGAAGAGTTTAGTGTTCACAGTTTGATATTACTATTTAGTTCTTGAGTAGATTACTTTTTGTTTGTTATTTCTCTTAAACCCTGTTCTTCTTTATATTTTCCTCAAGCTTACTAAGTGTGTAATGCGTTGTTTTCCTCTGTCCTTCTTACTCTCCAACTGTCTCGTGAGTATCAGTTTTAAGACCTTCTTTCCTTGAAAATTTCAACTCTCTCTGTCTGATGTTGAATATAAATTTTTTTTTGTTTCCATTTTCTCTAAAACTTAACTGATCTCTGGTATCCTCAGCATCCATCTGTAGAACTGCATTTTTGCTGCTTCAAGTCTCTTCTTCATCTTTAAGGAATGTCTAGCATTTGCTACTATACAGGACAGATATTGCATAACAGTTCAGTTGTCTTTTCTTTGTTTCCAACAAAATTTTTCTGTCGTCTAATACTCTTCTAGCTTTGGAATGCATCTTCGGCCCTCCCAATACTATTTTTGGATCTCGTGGTTGCACTTTCCGTCCTCTGTTAGAACGCTCCCCGATATTTAAATTTCTGTAACTGCTTGATTTTAGCATCCCTGATCTGTAATTTGCATTTTGGGTTCGTTCTTTTGATAATAACCATGGATTCTGTCTTTTTGTAGTTTATGCTTAGTCCTTTCTTCATACTTTCCTTTTTCTACTTTCTGTAAGAGATTTTGTAGCATGCTTAAATTAATGTAATGGAGACACTAAGAAAAAGCCTTATGTACATATACACACACATCCTACTCATAGTGAATGGATGAGTCTATGTTCAACAATTAGTGTTTGAGAAGGTTGGTTGTCTTCCTACACAACATATACCATTCCTGGCAGAACAGTGTGATTTATCTAATGACCAAAGCAATAAAAGAAAAAATAATCTAAGGGAAATTGGCCATATTAAAAAGATTTTTTAAAAATTTATTCCCAGCATCCCTCATTCATGTGCATATGTAATTAACTACACTTTTCCTTGTTTTTAGTAAAGATTTTCCATCTCTTATTCCTCTGCTTAGCTTTTGGAATACTTCCCTGACTATCCTAATATGTCTTCAGATTTCAATGTCACACTTTATGTCCTCTGTTAAAAAAAACTTCCTAAATATTTAAATTTTTATCCTTTTTTTGATATTGGTATCTCCAATTTACACTTTAGTCTCCTCCTCTTGCTAACAATCATGCATTTTGTCTTCTTGCAGTTGATGTTTAATCCTTTCTTTTTGCTTTCCTTCATTACATTCTGTAGGTGTGTTTGTAGCTTTCTTTCTAGATCTGCTATCGACATTGTCACCTTCATACCTTGTATTAAGATTGTAGCTACCAATAGTGAATCCAGGTAGGGCTTCTAATTCTTTCAGACCTACCTCATTGTCTCAGTTAGTCAAGTGCCATACGTGATACACGCTTTGGGCAATCATGTCTCAAAAGAGACATGACTGATTGGGCAGCAGATTATCCTGCAGTAGGTTGCCATTACTTTCTGCAGTAGACTGGTTGCCATCCAAGGCTATAGAACCCAATCTGTTCTATTATTTGATTCATAGCTAGAGTGGGGAGAAATGTATTATATTATTAAATAATAATTAGTGGGGGATCAGTTTATTACTTCATAACAATAAAAAAAATGATCCCCCACTTTATGCCCAGTAGAAGCCTTAACCATGTTTTCAACTATTATATTCAGTTAGTCAGTTAAGTGCCATACGTGATACATGCTTTGGGCGATCATGTCTCAAAAGAGACATGTCTGACTGGGCAGAAGATTATCCCACAGTAGGTTGCCATTGCTTTCTGCAGTAGACTGGTTGCCAACCAAGGCTAGAGAACCCAATCTGTCCTATTATTTAACCCATAACTGGAGGGAAGGGACATATTAATACCTTTCCCAAGGGTATTTGCGCATAAGTGAATGCAAAGAATTTGACTGGAATTCGAACTCAGCTTCCCGATTTCTCGTTCTGAGCCAATATCCACTGCACCACGACGCACATTGGTTCCATAAATCCAACAAGAAGACACCTCATTGTCTTATACTTATGTTTGGTCCTCAGCATCTTTCTGTAGAACCACATTTCTGTTCTTTTTAGTTTCCTCTTCATCTTTGAGGAGATCGTCCAGCACTCACTGCCATACAGATATCATATAGCAGTTTACTACTCTTTTTCTTGTTTTTTGGCAAATTTTGATATTTCTAATACTCTGCTTAGCTTTTGAAATGCATCTTAGGCTGTCGAACATTGTTAATATACTTGTAGTTCTAGCATTCTTATTTTACCCTGTCCTATAATATTTATTAGATTTGCATGCACATTTCATATGCTACAATCTCCAGGAAATTAAATGTAAGGTCAATAGACATCTCTTATCTCACTAACTCGCATCCATTCTCTCAAGCTCTTTTTTCCATCTACTCCACCCCCATTCTCTGTATTCTCATCCCTCTATTACCCTCCTCCTGACATTTCCTTTAACTAACCCCTCTTTCTCATCACTTTTCCCTTTGTAACCCCCTGTGCAACAGTGGCAGTAGAATGCCTTGGATGGGGTGAAATGATTAAAAAAAAAAAATACTGTAAGTGTAACAACTATTATAGAACAAATAGAGTATTAAATGTTTCCTTCTTATGATGTTATTGGCTTCTCTATTATTTCCACCCTACCATCTATCTTATAATCTTTTTAAAAGTTTGGCTTTGAACCTTATTTAATTATTTCTAATAGAATCATCCATGGTTCCATTTGTAACAAGAGAATTTGTAATAGCAAAGCCAATATACTATAGGTTGTCTAGGGAGGCCTCTTCACTTTGTTTCAATGAAGAAGTTACCTTAATAGAATAATGAAAATATTATGTTCCCTGTAGCTATAAAAAATATTTTGAGAGTAAAGGAAGCATTACCCATACCAGATGCAAACAAGATCGTTAGGGAGTTACACAAGTGATTATAGATTGCTTACTTATCCCTTCATCTCTTCTTTTTTATTCATTGATTTGCATTGACCCACATCCTCATTTTGCATGTTACAGTCATATTTCAACCATTGTAACTTTCAGCATTGTTCAGGTGTCTGTTGTAATTTGGTAACCTTCCAGACATTTAAAACTGAATCTTTTATTCTCATTCCGCCATCAAATTAACAAAGTTTTGTAAAGTCACATATACTAGAAATAATGCCTTCAAAGAATGCTGTCGGATTTTTTCTTTTCTATCTCAAATTCTTATGTACCTATACAGCCTTTGAGATTTCACTCGCCCGATTGACTCAGACGATTAAAAACTTAATTGGGCGATTAAAGTTTATTGCTTTACTCGCCTGTGGTTGATTAAAAATCATGCAGTGAAACATGTCCGTTCAAATATAGAAAAATCCAACACAAGTTTTGCAACCCAAAAGTATGTCATTTAAGATTCATAAGTTACTTAGAATAACCTACAATGACATTATTGAACTCTTTGGTCCTGTTTTTGTCATCCTGTTCAACGTAACACTGTAAACATTTGTTTAATTAACGCATCCAGAGTGAAGCCAAAATGTCTCGGTTGCCCAGATTGCTTACGAAAAGTAAAAACGAACATTTGAAAGAAAAAAAAACGCACCTAAAAACAAATTATACAAAGAAGTAATTCTTTTTATAGAAAATCGTTGAGAAAATCAGATTTGTTATTTTTTATTGTCTATAAGATGGAGGTTGTAGTCAAACAGAAGAAAGAAACTACAAATTTAGGTACCTCCACTCAGTTGCCAAAAAAACAGCGTATCATGATGTTAAAAGGGCTCAAACTTAATACAAACAAAATTTTATCATCAAAATGTTTATGCTATTATTAAAAGGAAAGATCAAATTTTGTTATTATTTTTTTTAATTTCTTAAATCCTTTCTAACACATTCGAAATTTTAATTGAAATTTAATTTTTTGTTTTCCGTCAGTGATTCATGCTATGTTTACGTAAGGCAACTATTAAGAAAATGGAGTCAGTCGAGTAAAATGATTTTGGGGCAAGTAAATTTTGTCTCGCTCTTGACCGCTGGTCGAGTGATATTTTTTTCAAATCTCAAACACGGTACCAATATATATATATATTATTTTTACAACATCACTTGATTCCAGCAGCACACTTCCTCTAATTACATCAAAACGAGGTTGACTATGTTTGTTCCCTGGCAATCCGTGTTCAAATTCAAATATCGGTAGTGACACTTTATTCATACATGACACCCTCCCCTTTGAGATGACTTCCTCTGGAGTTTATATTTCTTCAGCTTTAGTTCAATATTTCAAAATTCTGTTGCTATTCTTTTTCTCTTACTGTAAAACTTTGGTGTCACAATTTCTGATGTCATGGGCATGTCAAACATGCCATACATATTTCCATAGGTACCTGTTTTCGGAGACTTTCTAAATCGGTGAATCTTCAATTTAACTTATTAAGGTGTTGTTTATGTTCCCACCTTTGTTAGCTTGCGGCCATATCACGTTGAATACACCGGTTCTCGTTCAATTACCGAAGTTAAGCAACGTGAGCCTGGTCAGTACTTAGATGGGTGACTGCTTGGAAATATCAGGCGCTGTAAGCGTTCAGTGACAGATGTGCATTGTGTTGCAGTGGATGTCGGCTTGGAAGAAGAAATCAGTGAACCAAATTTGAATTCCAGTTGAGTACCCTGCATTCACTTAAGCACTGGTACCCTTGGGAAAGGTATTAATCTGTCACTTCCCTCCAGTTATGGATTAAATAACAGGATGGGGCCTGGAGGCAACCCATCTAGTGTTGGTGTCACAATAAAAACACCCTTGGTAGCCCTGGCAAAGCATCAAGTATTCAGCTATTTGACAAGATTATGAATTTCGCTACAAATTGCGCCAGGGTTCCAAATGCACTGGGAATACTGGAGGGGTGTAGTGGGTTCTATCTCAGCCAAGGCCGCAAGACGATGACAACGATGATGTATGTCATTTTGCCAATCAGTTTATTTATAACACCATCTTCCCAGAACTCTTTTCTATACTGATACATTTTTAAAATCTTATTTCCAAGTTTGAAGTATTAACTTATATTGTTATTTGTTGATTCTCTCGCCTTACGTTCTGGTAGTAATTTATTAAAATCAAACTAAATCTTCCTGGTAAACATCAATTCTGCAGGCGTCATTCCAGACATGGTGTTTGGGTTTGGTGTTATTCTGAAAACTCTCAGAAGTTGTTTTAGCATCACTTCATCTGACTCCTCTCCCTCTGACTATTTTAGTGCCCTTTTAAATGTATTGACAAATCGTTCAGCTTGTCTGTTTGATCTTAAGTGATAAGAGGGCATTGTAATGTGTTCTATTGCTTATGATTTACAGAAAACATTAAATTCATTAGATGTGAATTGTGCCCTGTTATATAAAACAATAATCAGGTACGCCAAACCTTGCAAAACTCTAATGTAAAAAAATTTGTTGTTACCGCAGTAATCAATCTTCTACATTTGAATATTTCTAGCCATTTAATGTAATTGTCAATAACCACTAGATAGCATGCACCATTTAACAGTCCTGCAAAGTGTTTTGTTTGTTTTTTTTTGGGGGGGGGGTGTTTCACACCAAGCAAGGCAGTACTTCCACTGATGTGCAGGGGGCTACATAAAAGAGTAAAAGTTTAAGCAGGAGGAGAGCAAAGAGAAAGACGAACCAGTTACAGGGGGCATCCAAGAAAAGGCAAGAGAAGGATGGGAATACTGGTGTAATGACAGTTGTGATGGTAGAGTAAGAAAGGAAAAGAACAAGGTACTCAGCATGATGTGGGAAGGACTGGAGTCAAGTGGATAAGAGATGGGAATTGATATTGCATTTAAATGCCTGGAGGTTGTAGCTGTCAGGAAAGCAAGTATACAGAAGGGAGTTACACAGGCGGGAAGGCTCAATGTTGCTTAACTTCAGTGATCGAGCGAGAACTGGTGTATTCAACGTGATATGGCCGTAAGCACGCACATTCGTCACTAAACGCTTACAGCACCTGGTATTCCCAAGTGGTCACCCATCTAAGTACTGACCAGGCTCAACATTGCTTAACTTCGGTGATCGAGCAAGAACTGGTGTATTCAACGTGATATGGCCGTAAGCCTATTGTTATAGTAAAAAATTTATTTTAGTTGTGGCTTCTTATTTACCTGCACCCTCATTGCAATTTTTTAGTTTTGCCATTTATGAATTTTTTTTTTTCAAAAAAATTATTCTGTAGAAATGTTAGCTGAAAAAAGGTTCCTTTTAAAGAAAAATGTGATGTGTCATTTTTTAAGCAATATGTAGAGTGTACGATGGGTAAATTGTCGCCATTTTATATCTTTAATTTTGCATATGTGCATTTGTTTTTTAATTTGTCAACTACACAGTGTAGTAAGGTCAGTTGAGCACCATCTCTTAGAAAAAGAGCACTA
The DNA here is from genome assembly GCA_037127315.1 of Ascarosepion bandense. Classification (NCBI taxonomy): domain Eukaryota; kingdom Metazoa; phylum Mollusca; class Cephalopoda; order Sepiida; family Sepiidae; genus Ascarosepion; species Ascarosepion bandense. The sequence continues at coordinate 1,107,689 of JBBBDQ010000443.1, forward strand.
TGACGCAATTCCCTCTGCCAAAAATTTGGAAAAAAATTTGTACTGCTTGGCATTCATGCTGGTGACATTATGTCTCCATTCATCTTCCTACAGAACCTTAGACTCAACATAGAGGCCTACATTAAGTGCCTTGAGGAGGTAATGCTGACCTGGGACAAGAGGGTGGCTGCTGGAAGATCTTATATCTGACAACAGGACACTGCTCCATGCCACACAAGCAGGAGAACTTAGTCATGTTTCTGTGACCACATCACCCCCTTACATCTAGCCCCCTAACCCCCCAGCTTGTAACCCTCTTGATTATTGTGTGTGGGGTGCAGTTGAGTGAGAGACCAACAAAACTTTTTGTAACACCAAAGATGAACTGAAGACAGGGATTATGGCAGCATTCATCAACCTAAAAAAGAAGACTGTCCAGAAGAGACGCAGAAGATTTTGAAGTCATCTGGAAGCCGTGGTTGAAGCCAATGGCAATTTTATTGAATACTCTTTCATATTTCAAGATACTTTGGTGTAATTTTGGTAAATATATCTTTTAAAAAGAGATGTCAGTGTTATTTTTATTTTTGCATAACTTAGATGGCAATTTATCTATTGCAACCTGTATATATCAGTCAGTTAAGTGCCATACATGATACTTGCTTGGGTGATCATGTCTCCAAAGAGACATGACTGACTGGGCAGAAGATTATCCCGCAGTAGGTTGCCATTGCTTTCTGCAGTAGACCGGTTGCCGACCGAGGCTATAGAACCCAATCTGTCCTGCTATTTGACTCGTAGCTAGAGGGGGAAGAGATGTATTATATTATTAAGTAAAAATTACTGGGGAATCAGTTTATTACTTCATAACAATAGAAAAATGAACCCCCACTTTATGCCCAGTAGGTTTTCATTATGATTCCAACTATTATATTCAGTCAGTCAGTTAAGTGCCATACATGATACATGCTTTGGCGATCATGTCTCGAAAGAGACATGAATGACTGGGCAGAAGATTATCCCACAGTAGGTTGCCATTGCTTTCTGCGGTAGACTGGTTGCCAACCAAGGCTATAGAACTCAATCTGTCCTGTTATTTAACCCATAACTGGAAGGAAGAGATGAATTAATACCTTTCCCAAGGGTATTTGCGCGTAAGTGAATGCAATGAATTCAGCTGGAATTTGAACTCGACTCCCCGATTTCTTGTTCCGAGCCAATATCCAATGCGCCACAACGCACATCCAACCTGCATATATACACACACTCTTAAAATGTCCATTTTTAAAGCTTTAATTACCTAAGTAAATTATTGTTGCTGTATGATTGTAATCTCTCATATCAAAATTTAATATCAAAATTTAATTGATAGTTTTTGTTTCATATTTTTTTTCTTTCTTCCAGGTTTTGGTCTCTGTATGTCTTATCTACCCTCAACAATACTTGTTGGTTTGTACTTTAAGAAATATTGTACACTGGCCACAGGCATGATCTCCATAGGAATTGGACTTGGTGCTTTGGTCTTTCCTTTTGTTTACTGCTACATCATCGATGTTTTTGCCTGGAAAGGATCGCTTTTCATTGTTGCTGGGATCTTCATGAACATGTGTATACCTGCCTTTTTACTACAACCGTTACAGCCGGCCATTGAGCTCCTGCGTCAGGAGCCTATCGAGCCTGTCAAAAAGGACTTATCTGGAACAGAAACAACCGAAATTAAACCCCCAGTTCTTTCAGATCCAGAACCGGTGATGGATCAAACAAGTAGCTGCAGTATCTTTCGAAATATTAAATTCTCTGTGTACTTTTTGGATATTCTGCTATGGAATGCAGGCACTGTTATACTCTTCTTTCAAGGCCTTGAATATCTCCAAGATCAAATTGGATACAACAAAGAGACTATAAGTTCTATCGTGGCTGCAATCGGTATCGGCATTGCTTTTGGGAGTTTATTTGGTGGGATTCTAAGTAGTGTGGAATGTTGTGACAAAGTTATGATTTATTTCATGTTCCATCTAGTTAATGGACTGTCTGCTATTCTGTTTGTCTATGTCAACCGCTATAAAATATTTATATTCTTAGCTATTATCTTTGGTATGACGCTTGGCGGCATCTTAGGAATTATGTATGTGATCGCATTGGACTTAATATCACTCAAATCAACAGAAAAGCTGAAAGCTGATTGGGTGACGGTGGCCGGGTATATGATGTTAGCCAATGGGATTGGATGTTTTATTGGACCGCCTTTTGCTGGTAAGACATTTTCTATAGACTTGAAGGTTTTCATTTTTTTGTTTAATTCTTTAAAATTGTTTCCAATTGGTTCTGTCTTTGCAGAATCCAACTTAAATTTAGGATGTTGTTTTTATCACTTATAACAATTAAACATATATTAGCCGTATTCTATTTGTTTTTCAATATACAATGTTCACATTATGTGCTAAAATTTGATTAAACAAATTTGAGGTTAAGCATTGCAAAATTCAGTGTACAGGTATATCTTGGGCTACAGTGTTTCAAGTTAAGTCATTCTCGATTATACATTGTTTCTCAAAAACAATATGTGGAAAAATAAAAATCAAGTTTAAGTCATTTTATTTGACTTTATATCTGTCTACCACAAATATTGAAGTTGTAATATCACTAGAAAAGTGTTAAAAGCTGTACAATGAAATAGAATAAAAATAGAAAAATCATATTAAAATGCATATATTTACAGTAAATTTTAATATAATCATCATAAATCTTAGAGGATGAAATATGAAAACATCTGTGACTGTGTTGTCTTATCAGTCTTTAATAGTTCAATATTGGTGTTTTCCATGGTAGTTCTCATATCTACCATTTGTATCAATGTAAATAAACAAATTGAATATAAATTTAACATAAATTAGTATATTTTCCACTATCACAAAATAATTTTAATAACTGTATTTGTTACTTAATCTTACAAAATCATTTTATTTTATAATGTCTTAGAGCAAACCACATTCAGAAACAAAGAGTCCATGATGTACTGTAGAGATCAACAAACTGTAAATGTCTACATTTACTAGTATATACGTACATGAATTTGTAAATTTAGATTACTTTTTTCTGTATTGTATTAAAAACTAAAATTTTTTTTGTTTGTAAACTTAAAATATTCTTTTTGACTATATATGATTTAAAATGCATTTATAAGTAAAGTACAGTACTGAAAATGGTTATTTGTGGTTTAGCCTAGTGACAAGTAAATTCAACTTAAGTCATTTTTCAAGTTAAGTTGCCTCTCCTGGAATGAATTACCAATGCAAGGTGAGGTATACCTGTATAACTATCCAATTGGAGCTTTAACACTTAGTATTTATCTATTATCCTTTTATGAACCCTCTAAAAATTGTTAATGCAATATCCACTAGTCCAAAAATTATTCTTGCTATCCAAAATATGTTTCAGTTTTAAATAACTCAGAAAGGGTTGATAAGCCATAAAAAAGACAAATCAATCAATCAGCTTAAAAACCCATTCAAGTTAATTTAATATATTTGTTCATTATGTTTTTTGATGATAACTTTAGAAACCAAATGTAAAAATTCTCACCATTATCAGTCTCATGACCAGGTGTGGTTGTAGGGTCGCAATGTGTCTGAACACCTCACCAGCTCTCTTCAAATGTCTCAAATGTGTGCCAAAGTCTTAAGTCTCTGTGAAAGATCTTCCAGTTCACTTGGTGACATTGTCAACCCATTTTTCCCTTCTGTATTCCTTTTCTTTTACTCAAAGGGAAACATTTTAAAATGGTATTGAAAAGATTGTTGATTCCTCATGATGTGGATAAACCATCTTAATTTCTAGATGTTGGTTATAATTTCTTCCAATGGACATATTTTTCTGATGATGTATCACATTATGATATTTGTAATGTGGTCTACATCGAAGATGTGTACAATTGTCCTATAGTATCTCTCATAGTTTATTATGTTTTACACCAACATCAAAATGTACCAACATAGATTTTTCAGAGAGAGAGAGTGAACCCAAAATGTATTATTTGTATCCTCTCAACAGACTTCTGAAGTTAAAACAACAGATGCCCAAAATGAAAGGTATAAAAAATTGCTAATCTAACATGTTTCATATGGCAATCTTTAATCTTCATGCCCCCCAAAAAATGGTCTTGTTGTAATGTATAGCAAGATTAGGGGAAACACCTAACTGATTACTCTCCAAGCAACTACAGGAGTAATAGGCAGAGAGGGGAAAGAGACGAGGTAACGAAAATAACACTGCCTTGGAAATCACAGCAACTTTAGGAACAAAATGCCCAGCAGACTGACTTGCCAACTACTGAGTCCTGGTCTTCTTCCCATTGCTTTTATTAGCAAGAGGTATCTTACAAAAACCCAGATCTTAACCAGTTGCAGAGAGGCCCATATCTAGACATGCCAAGCTGTTTTGCTGCTAATGGGGAAAACCCAGACATAACTGGTATTGACAAATATGTCCACACACGATCCGGGGCCTCTTTTGCGCATGTACTGACACACTCTCACCATGTGTCAAAAGGATGGTTTTTCACTTAAAGCTGCTATTATTTTTTACTACCATTACTCCCTCGACAATGTTTATTTACAAGATTATAAAAATGTGAACCAACTACAATTCAATATTTATTATTTATCTTTTATAAAGATTTATTATTTACCATTTCGTAATTTTTTTGTTAAAATATATAAAAAAAATTATCAAAATACGTACAATATAATATCAATTATTTACCATTTTAAAAATAACTATGAAAACAAGATTTTTATTCATAATTTTATAAAGATTTTTGGTTGGTTGTTTTGTTTTTATGGCATATCAACCTCTGTGGGTCATTTATTGCCAACTAAATTTTATTTATTTATTACTGGTAATACCTTTTTCTTTCAACAATTTATTGTTTTTTTATATAAGTTTTGTGTCTAGTAATACTTTTTTCTTTTCGAGTATCAAGATTCATTGGGATTTGTTTTTAAGGGCAGGGTCCCCAAGTCCTACCCTGTTATTTAACCCATAACTGGAGAGAAGGGATGGATTAATACCCTTTCCCAAGGGTACCAGTGCTTAAGTGAATGCAGGGTATTCAACTGGAATTCAAACTCCGCTCACCGATTTCTCTTTCCAAGCCAATATCCACTGCACCACAACACACATCCGTCACTAAACACTTACAGCACCTGGTATTCCCAAGCAGTCACCCATCTAAGTATTAACCAGGCTCAACGTTGCTTAACTTTGGTGATCGAACGAGAACCAGTATATTCAACGTGATATGGCCGTAAGCCATTTTATAAAGATATCAATGAATTATAAAACAGAATTTGAATAAACATGATTTTAATGTTTTTTGTAAATTTTCAAAGAACAAAGAAAATGTATAAATTCATTTTCATATGTTTGGGTTTTCTTAAAATTCTGGTCATCACTTTTTAAAACAATATGCATTACCAAGTGAGTGACGTTAATTGAAATAATGGTGGCGTCAAAAAAAGCCCTCCTTTTGACACACCATTTTATTGCAGGCACAAAGGTTAGATTCAGTCAGTTAAATGCCATATGTGATACACGCTTAGTGATCAGTTAAATGCCATATGTGATACACGCTCTTTCGAGACATGACTGACTAGGCAGAATTTTATCCCGCAGTAGGTTGCCATTGCTTTCTGCGGTAGACTAGTTGCCGACCAAGCCTACAGAACCCAATCTGTCTTATTATTTAACCCATAACTGGAAGGAAGAGATGGATTAATACCTTTCCCAAGGGTATTTGTGCATAAGTGAATGCAAGGAATTCGACTGGAATTCGAACTCGGCTTCCCGATTTCTTGTTCCAAGCCGATATCCACTGCACCACGACGTTAGATTACCATCACTATTAAGCTACTTTTTCACTTTCTCACCATCAAGAATGAAGCACATCTCACATTAGTTCCCAGGTGTATAAATGTGCTCTTTAAAGGACGTGGCATCAAAGATGGCTTGGTTTGGTACTCTCTAATTTTCAAATGAGAAATTAAACATTATGTGAAAACAACTTTGGGACTGTACCTTTATCTTAGCGTAGAGTTAATGCTTGCAATGTTTCGAATGTCATTTTCTAATCTCTATCAGATAAAAGAAATTAGTTTCAATCAGAGAAAATAGAACATTGATGTCATTTATTCAATTCAGAGATAGACTAATTGGAGTAGATAAACTAAACTATCACCCGGTTCACACTCCACCCACGTCTATTGAACAGGTGAAGAGGCTCATCCCTTGTTCCCTGTTTAGGATGTGGTTTCCGGCTTTCTCTTTTCTAATCTTTTTACTCTTAAGTAGCCCCCTGTGCATCAGTGGCATTACCACCTTGCTTGGGGTAATATGATTAAAAAAAAAAAATTCTTCCGAAAATAGAAAAAGATCTGTCATTGATTTTACAAGTATCTATTTTCTTTTATTTCAGGGTGGCTGCATGACATAACTGGCAGCTACACTGTACCGATGTACACTTGTGGAGGAATCACCATCTTTGGAGGTTTTACCATGCTGTTCTTGAAGATTATTGTTCTACAAGAAACTTCGTGGTCTTCCATATTCATTGACACTATTACTGCAGAGTAAGGTGGTTGTGCATCAGTATTCAGTTAATTTTTTTTTTTTTTTTTAATAAAATATTACATGCTTAAAGAATCATCATGGTAATTATACAATAAGAAAATAACATCAATTGAAAAAAACAGAATTCAAAGTGCAAGTATAGAAAAAATAGCATCTTTCTTTCTTGTACTATTTAGCCTGAAATGGTTATTCTTATATTATTCTTGGAAATAGCTTCAGAAATTCTAAAGATACACAAAACCATAATCTGATAGATGATCTTTCTAAGGTGATAAAGTTTGTATGCATTATATATATATATATATATATATATATATATATATATATACACGTGTATGTGTGTAGGTATGATAGTACGTAATTTTTTCAGAAGATAAAGATTTTAGAAGTTAATATGTAAAATATATTTATATTAGGGTCTGTAATATTCCTTTCAGATTAGCCTTTTATATTTATTTTGTTGCATATTATATCTGATAAAAAAAAAATTGGACAATGCACAAATGGATAAGTTGAAGAAAAAAAAATGGAGATGTTTGCAATTTGTGGTTATTGACTAATACTGTCAATTTTAGTGAATGCTGTTGTAAAAATGAATGAACCTAAATTGCCACTATATGTACATCCATTTTAAAACACAATTCTGATGTCTTCTCTAACTTGCCGTCATTTCATCTCTTCGTATTTTGATCTTGTCTCTTGTTTTTTTTTTTATGATGGGGCTTATGTTAGGACATGCCAACATCTGTCTTCTTAAATACACATACACTCAGTTGCTTGCATAGTCTTACCTACACAATCTTTTATATAGTCACTTACACAAATATACTTGCTTGCATAGGCTTACATATCTTTTAATACTATAAGTGTTATTTTCATGAATAGAAATGTTTAAGTTGTTACTCTGTTTTTTTATTTTATTAAGCAGTGAAATTAATAACAACAGGCCTAAATTGAGAAGTAGGCCAGTTGTTATTAATTTTAGTGTATAATACAATAGACGGGGTTAACAACTCAAGCGTGTACCCAGTAAAAATGACGTTTATAGTAATAAGAAATAATATTTGATATAAAAAAATTACATCTCTTTGTATACACTCTCCCTGCACATGCTTGCATATACTCACTCACACATTCTCTCTTATTGATACGCACACATAATTGTTTGCATATTCACTTACACACATTTTCATATCCACTATTATACATTATGGCAGTCAACATGCTAAATGAGTATGACCATTACTGACAAGTTTAATCCATGGATTTAGTTCTTGCCATAATAACAATGGCTTTTGACTTTTTTTTTTTTTTTTTTTTTTTGATCATATCACCCCGAGCAAGGCGGGAACACCACTGATGTGCAGGGGGCTACATAGGAGTGAAAAGATTGGAAAAGAGAAAGCCGGAAACCACATCCTAAACAGGAAACAAGGGATGAACCTCTTCACCTGTTCAATAGATGTGGATGGAGTGTGAACCGGGTGATAGTTTAGTCTACTGCAATGTTTAATAAAGATGTGGCAAACTAAAACATTTTATACAGGGTCTGGCCTGTTTTGTAAACTCTGTTCAACTTTGCTCATGGGTTTTCATCTGACTGGTGAGACTGGAGGAGTTTCTGCAGTTCTTCTTACACACCCTACATGTTTAGTTATTTTCAGCATAGTATTTCTTGTACTACATAGGATGTGATTCCTGGCTTTCTTTCTTTTTTTTTTCCAATCCTCTTTCACTTTTTTTTTTCTTCTCTTTTTTTTCTCAATTGGAGTAGATAGACTAAACTATCGCTCGGTTCACACTCCACCCATATCTATTGAACGGGTGAAGAGGCTCATCCTTTGTTCCCTGTTTAAGATGTGGTTTCCGGCTTTCTATTTTCCATTCATTTTACTCTTAAGTAGCCCCCTGCGCATCAGTGGCATTATCGCCTTGCTTGGGGTGATAAGATTAAAAAAAAAAAAATTGTTTACTTCCCCCATTGTCTCTAGCCTGTCACTAATTTGTGAAAATTGGTTTCCTGTTGCACTACAACAGTAAAATTTTTCATTTGTGGATGCTCATTTCATCAAAGTGTCAGACACTTCTTTATTACTGCATGACTTGAAGATTTCACAAAATATACATATTTTTCTTCTCCTTGCTGGGTGTTTTCAAAATGAAACAGCCTTGTTCCTGATTCGTTATCATCATTCATCAGCAGCAGCCATTACAAATTCACTAATAGGCAAATACCTTTCCTAATTCCTTCCACAACGTCCATAACTGTGTTTTTCTCTTCCACGTCTCACTAGTAAATTTCTATCTCATCTCTTCATCTTCTGTTTTTTATTTTCTTTTGTTATCCATTGTGCACCAATCACCCAACCTTTTGCTTCATCTGTTATCCTTTCTTCTAACGTATTCAACCTACTTTTGTTTTCATCCTTTAATCACTTCTATGATATCTCTTATATTAGTCTGTTCCTTGATCTGTGTTGACCTTTTTCATCTTTTCCCTGATCCATGTTGGAATTCTTTGACTATTCCTTGACCAATGTTGATCGTTTTGTCTGTTCCCTGTTAGCGTTACTCTCAGTTGAAAATTATGAAAATTCCCTTAAAACAATTTTTCAGGGCTTTCCTATTTACTTCCATTGATTATCATAACTTTGCTAATCTCTGCTATATATATTACCTGTAAAATCCTCTATCTCATCTCTCATCGTCTGATTAACCTTTTTTATACTATATATTTAGCACAAATCAACCAACCTTTTGCACCAGCCGTCTTCTGCTATGTATTCCACCTACTTCCATTTTTATTATTTAATCACTCCTATAATATTTTTTATCTGTTCTTAGATTTATGTTGACTTCTTTATGGTCCTGTGTGTTTCCAAATTTGTTTTCAAGATTACACCAGTCAATCAACCTTTTTCTCTATCTGTTATCCTTTCTGCTTGCTAAGAACCTACTCCACCTACTTCCATTTTTATCTGTTCTCTGCAGAATGTTGATTTTTTTAATCAACCTTTGTTTATTTTTATCAATCAACCTTTTGCTCCACCTGCTATCCTTTCTTGCTGTGTATTCCTCAAACTTCTATTTTGCATTTTCAAGTGTGTTTTCAAGATTGCACCAATCAACCAACCTATTGCTCCCTCTCTCATCCTTTTTTCTTGCTATGTATTATTCCAAATTTTTTTTTTTTTTTTTTTTTCATTTCATCATTGTGCATTTCCAAGTTTGTTTTCAAGATTGTATGCAAAAACAGCAAATATCTCAAAATTTTATTTGGGATTGAAAAATTGAAAGTTGCTAACTGCAGCTATTTTTATTTATTAAAGGATTCAATAAATATAAGATGGCTATTCTGAAAAATTTCTTGGATCCTAATTTCTTCTAACTAAAGATAATTTCAGCAATTGAGTCCTTTAACAGTATACATTTTAGCATTATATATAAAAAACCTACTTAGATATAACAAAGATAACTAATTAAAATTTATGATCAGTTACATGAAAAAATAATTAATATTGGGAAATTTTAATAGCTTAAAAATTTTAATAGTCATGAATTTAAATTTTGAAAAAATTATATTTCTATTCTATAATAGTTATCTATGACTAAGTGTACTATTATGATAAAAAGTTAATAATAATCATTATCCCAATCACAGTATGCGAACATTCAAGATATTAAAAAAAATAAATAGATGAACAATTTTAAGAATAAGGTGAAAAATTAATTCCAAAAAGAAAATGGTTGACACACATAAAAAAAGTGTTGCGATTCATTTAATGTCTAAATTGGTTGTCTTTCAGTAAAATTTTAAAAACAGAGAATCTAATTTTTAAATCACCTTTGAAAAATCAAGTAAGTTTTGGTTTTTAATTTGACATTTATCTGAAAACGGTAAAGTTTTATCTGTCGATAATGGCCAGATTCCAATAGCTATGACGCTATTTTTATTTTGACAGATCAACTAGAATTAAAAGGTTAGAATATAATTGAATAACGTCAAGAGAAAGAAAAAAAGGATCATGGCTCAGTTTTATTGAAATATCGTCAATGTTGCCTTTTAATTTCATAAACTAAGCCTAGCATCATTTTTCACTAAAAACTCTAAAATTTAAAAAGGTTCAGGTGGGAAGCAAATATATTTGAATTCTTATCGATTGTTTTAATAACTCTACTTGTAAGATTTAATGATCTGATGTTTTCAGGACTTTGTGTTAAGGTTTGATGTCTACTCTGATAGAAAATAATTATTCAGAGTGAAAAAATAGCCGAACTCTTTCAACTTTAAGATCAAGATCCAATGGTGAATATTAACTTGTACTGATGTGGTTCATATGTAAAGATCAATTTATCTAACTGTAGAACATGCTTAGCTTTCTTTCTTCTACTTGTAGTAACTGCAATAATTTTTAGTATCATTGATAGTATGTTATATGTGCAAACAGGCACAAAGGCTTTAGTCACATATATAATATTATACATATTCTTTACATAATTTAGTGGTTCCCAAAGTAGCCAAAATGGATGACCTTCACCAGTAAAAGGAAGTGGGAAAATGATAAATAATAGAAATAAATATACTAAATATATAAAATAATGTACTTATCTATCTATCTATCTATCTATCTATCTATCTATCTATCTATCTATCTATATATATATATTAAGTAATATCTATCGGTGATTGGTAAGGTTAGTTCCACAGAGGATCTTACTCCGATGAGAAATTAACAGAGTATTGTAATGAAAAGTTTGGCCTGATGAGCTGAATATTTCTAATATTCACAAAATAAATGATCACCGATGAATTTATAAATTTGTCCCACTTATTTTTGTGTATATATATATATATATATATATAGTGTATTTAGGCAGCAATCCCTCTTTTATGCAAGTTTCATTAAAAATGACACGAGGTGATATGGTTAAGTTTTTTATATAATTTTTCATTTTTTTCTTTTCAGAAAAAATTTTATAAAAACTGTTCAAATGTTTTATTTCTCCAAGCACTTTCAGCTATATTTTTAGCCATTATCAAGGATGAATTTTATTTTCATTTCAACTGATTATATAAAATGTTTGTCAAGTCACAGGCATATTTTAGATTCCAAACATGGTGAGCACACCATAGCCATATTATATAGTTGATATTGTTGAATGTTGGCTTTTACTTTTTATTGATAATGCTTCCATGCCAAAATTGGCTGAAAATAATGAAAGCATTGTTAATAAAAAAAAAGAAAACAAGTCCGCACTTAACAATATCAACTATGAATGTAAGTGTTTGGAATGTAAGTTAATTCTGTAACTCTCCATACATACACAAACAATTTATATGTTTAGTTAAAAGTAAAATAAAATTTATTCTTGATAATGGCTAAAAAATATAGCTGAAAATACTTAGATAAATAAAACATTCAGACAACTTTTATATAATTTATGTTCTCAAAAAAAAATTATAAGATCATATGAAAAATTATTTAAAAGAAACTTACATAATACTTTGTGTGTCATTTTGAATGAAATTGCATATATATATATATATATATATATGAATTATTTTGAACATTATTTTTTTTTCAAAATAATTCATTACAAATTGTCGGTTGCTTATAACCAAGTTTTGTTAAAATTTGTTAATTTCCGTAATATATATAGTCTGAATCTGTCATGATCATCAGAGAAAGATTGGATTAGTAAATTTTTAGAAGACTCGATTTTATGAGATAAGCCCTGTAGACTCTTACTTTATCAAGGACAATGAAAATATTCGCATTAATTACATCTGCCACATTTAACCACATAAAAAAAAAAATGCTGGCATACCAAGGAAAAAAATATTTTAATGTATTTAAGCATGTATCGTGTGAAGCAAATTTATAACACATTACAAAATCATATTAGATTTAGTATAAATATTATTCTTCTTGACAGTCATGGCTCTCTACAACCTCCAATCTTTTGTCGCACTTAGCAAGACTTCCACAGCCTCATTCTACCATACTTCACACAAGCTTGCCAAATAAGTGCTCTGCTGCCTTCTACCATTCCTTTTTTTGTATGCCTTGTGAGTATCAAATTCTCTAAGCCATCCTTCCTCATTATGGTTTGAGAAATTTCAGCAGTCTCTTTCCGAGTTTTGGTATAAGTGAGCTTTTTGTTTCCTTTTTTTTTCCCCTTAAGACTTTGTTCTTTACATGCTGTGTCCATGGTAATTTCAGCATCTTTCTGTAAAACCACATTTCTCTTGCTTATTACTGTATATAAAAAGCAAGCTAGCAAGAAATCACGATGGGGGAAAATATCCTTTTTGATTACAGTAATAAAACAATGCAAGAGAAAACAAAGAAAATACTTTATAAAAAGCAATCAGTCACTATTGTTGAATATAAATGCAAACACATTTTTACTGTTACATATTCAGTGTAACAAAAAAACCCCGATTGACCAAAACTCAGAGTTAAAAATCACATACAAATATTTAATTTATGATAAACACAAAATTATATATATATATATACAAAATTTACAAATTTTTGTGTTCAAAACAGAAACGTAGAGTTTATTACTGGCAAGCGAAGTGTTACAAAGGAGAAGGAAAGGTCAGTATCTTTACCCAGTTAAGTAGTTAAAGTGCTATACTTTTTGGAAATCCTCAAATGTGTATATAAAGAATAATTATTAGTTTGGCCAATGAAAGAGTCAAAAATAACTATTTACTCATATAGTTCCATGAGGTTCTCTTTCAGGTTTTAGTTGGTTGGTAACTTCTCTTAGAGATTCTTTTGGTTGGACGCACAAATCCACAAATCAGGCCGGAGTTGATAATGTCAGCAAATCCTGTTAACAACTGTTTACTCTCTTCCCAAAACCTATTTTTATAGGGGCTAATACCTAATTTGCATATTCTAGAATCCTTTAGAACTTACTCGAATTTTCTTGGACATTCTAGCATCTTCCAAACGTCCTATTTCTAATTTCCTTATTTTTTTTACGACTTCATGAATTAAAACGTTTTTTGTAATAACACGTAGGACTTAAATGAATCCCTTAGTACAACTTTTTAGACATTATTAATATTATTTTTATATATAAATGCATCCCCGTAACATTACCATTAGCAGTAATTTTATTACCTTTACTGATAATTTTATTATCATGACTGGTATTTCCTGTTTCTTCAATAGTTTCCAGTTAGTTTAAGATTGAGGCATATTTAAATATTATGAAACAACTGGTACCAATGGATATCACCATTACTTTATAATAATTCCTTTTATAGAACTGATTGGTGGTATTAAGATGTGCATTGTGATGTGGATATCAACTCAAAACAAGAAATTGTAGAAACGAGTTCAAATTCCAGTCAAATTTGTTGCATTCACTTACACGCAAATACCCTTGGGAAAGGCATTAATCCGTCTCTTCTCCTTCCAGCTATGGGTTAAATAGCAGAACAGATTGAGTTTTATAGCCTTGGTTGGTAACCAGTCTACCACAGAAAGCAATGGTAAACTACTGGAGGAAAAGACATGATCGCCCAAGTGATCGTTTATCGTAAATTAAGTGCTCTGCTGCCTTCTCCCATTCCTTTTTTTTGTATGCCTTGTGAGTATCAAATTCTCTAAGCCAGTCTACCACAGAAAGCAATGGTAACCTACTGGAGGAAAAGACATGATCGCCCAACTGTGTATCATGTATGGCACTTAACTGACTAACTGGTTGGTAGTATTAGTAGTAATAGTAGTAATGTTGTTTGAGTAGATAATTATTTTTTGGTCAGGCTCAGTAGAAGTGACTATCAATAAGACAGTTATATGCTATAGCTGCATGTGTTGTGGGTAAAATTAACTTACACAAGGCCTCAACTTGTTATAGAAGGTGCAGAGTTTGTTCGTTTTTAAACCATTGTGACATGTGCATCTTATCTGCTGGTAAATATGGTTGTTTTTATAACTAAATTGAATATCAATTCTTATAGTGCCTTAGAATGAAAAGCTTACTAGAGAGGAACACTTGTTTAACAATGGTTAATGTGATAGTAGACAGGATATGAGTGGCCAGGCATACATATATATTAATGGATAAAAGCAACTCACTTAGGAGTTTGTTTTGTTTTTGTTTTTTTTACTGTGGTTAACATAGTCAGTGTTTTGGGTAAAACTTGTATCTTGCTTGTGTTGTGCTGAATGAGACACTTTCTTTGGCATGATGTGAGTGGATGCACTCTGTGTATGTGTGTGTCCGCTGTAATTCCCAAAACTGGCTTTGGGTACATTTGTAGCGTAGGGGGAGCTGGTTAATGTTTCTTTGATTCGGCCTTGTGTCAAACTTATCCAAATTCCCTACAGCTTACAAGTTTTATGCAGAGTTGTAATCATTAGAAGGTTTTTCATCATCAGAAAGTTGGTTGTTGGCAGATTGGTATATGTGGAATTGTGTGGAGGAGAGTAAGATGAATAAAATATACATTTTGCATTTTAAAATAGAAATTTATTAAAAGGAAAGAATAACATAAGTTGTAGGAGTTAATGTGCAATTAGAAACATTATTAAGAGGTTAAGGTTTAGTAGTAATTATTGAAAGAGATAAAGAGAAAGAGGACAATATCCAGTCTCTTGAAGTTTGAAGTTACATTTTAGATGTGTGTCTCTTTCGCTGCTCCCATCTCTGTCTCTAATGCTGGCACTGCAAGTCATTTATATGTCCTTTTGAATTTCACACTGGATCGCTAAGTCCTTTCAAGTCTTGCAAGTCGTTTCCATTGGTCAAAAACCATTTTAACACCTACTTGCGAAATCTGACTTTTTCATTAAGCACATGGTTAACCTTTTTCTATTTGGGAAAAACCAGGATTTCACATGTCATTGTGAATTAATTTCTTATCAGCCATTCTTATATAAACTCTAAACAAAAGCCAAAATTTAATATTATTTTGGTTGTGCTCCCATTAATGAAAAGGGTCACATGATGGGTTTACTGCTACATCTGCATGGGCCACTACTAAATCTGCTTTTATCGTAATTTTATAAACATAGCTTAGATGTGGCACGGGGCTGAAAGTATGGGGCACCCAATGAGGATCGAACTCACTATTCAGTCATAATTGCTCTAGCTAGTCCCGCTTGCTAACCATTACATTGTTTAGATTTGATGAAATTGTTGTAGAGGGAATTTGAAAATGTATTTTTATTCCTTTATTTATTTTTGTGTATTTTCTAAGTTCCAACAAGTTATAGGGAAAGAGATTTTATTCCTGACTGGATTTTTTTTTTTCATAATAAAGTATTCAATAAAATGAGTTGATAGATATGCCATTAGATTGTAGCGTAGAGGGAGCTGGTTAACGTTTCTTTGATTCGGCGTTGTGTCAGACTTAACCAAACTCCCCAGCTTACAAGTTTTATGCAGAATTATCATCAGAAGGTTTTCATCAGAAGGTTGGTTGTCGGCAAGTTGGTGTGTGTAGAATTAAGAGGGAAGAATGAGTTGTAGAAGTTAATGTTCAATTAGAAATATTATTAAGACGTTATGACTAGAGTTCGTGTTCAATGATAAAGTTCAGTTAAGGGTATGAAAGTTACATATTAGTGTTGTCTTTCTCACTGCTTCTATCTGACTGATTTGACTGATGTTGATGAAGTCCTTTTATTGTAATCTAATTGTTTGTAGTAGTAATTGTTGAAAGAGATCAGGAGAAAGAGAAAGAGGGCAATGTCCAGTCACTTGAAGATGAAAGTTACATTTTAGTGTTGTCTTTCTCAGCTGCTTCTATTTGACTGATGTTGATGAAGTCCTTTTATTGTAATCTAGATATTTTCACTTTTGGTCCTTTTGGTCTTGCAAGTCACTCATTCATCAAAAATCATTTTAACACCTACTTGCGAAATCTGGTTTCTACTTTTTCTTTAAGCAGATGGTCAATCCTTTTTCTATTTGGGAAAAACCAGGATTTCACATGTCATTTTGAATTTTTGTAAAAGTGAGAAAGGTTGATTTTGATTAATTTCTTATCCCTACAAGATCAGACCACCTTAAATATATTAAATATCTACTGAAATTGTTCTTATGACTTCTGTATTTAAACTGAACATGTTATCTAATAAATATACTATTTTAAATGATCAAACAATTTATATCTGAAATTTAATGATTTCACTGTTAGCAAAGTAACAATTACAGAGATAATGTGTATAAAAAATGAAATTGAAAACTTAGTTACTAATTAATGGAAGAATGCGTAATTAATTCTACTAAACACTGTAATATCAGTCTGCCTCTATGGCAGGGAATGCTGCACAACTGAGGAGAAGACTTCAAACAACTTAGTTATACAAAAGGATAATGATACTGAGGCCATCGTGGTTATAGTATGTAAGCAATGAAGGAGTTTTAAGGAAAATGGAAACAAAATGGACGCTTATATTAGGTTGATCAAAAAATTTGTACTTTTTATTAAGTAGGAAACTTACTTAATAGCCAAACAAATTTCTTTTTAGCCAACTGAATACTTAGTATCAGAAAGAGACAGTTGACATTTCTGGGAAACATTAGGTGGAAAGAATTATTGGAGAATTTGACACTCACAGGACTTTCTGAAAGCAAAATGGCAGATGAGTTTCTGTGAATGGGTGACAGAACAGTGACTAGGTGTATAGTAAATAGACAAACATTAATTAGAGCTACAAAGCATAAGATGTTGTGGAGAGCCATGATCTGCTATAATTAATAGACACACCTTTTATTGTATCACAATTCTGAATTGTCAAAAGAAAGAAAAATTCAACTTATGTTTGGGAGACAATTTTGAACATAAAATTTCAAATTAAAATGGAAAATATCTAAAAGAAAGATATTGTTGGAAAATGTCAGTTGTGTTTGTAGTTCAGTGTTACAGACTCACTAGAAATAGAGGTCACTCAACTGCCTCATGTGTAATAGCTGTAACTATTTATACACTTAGTGACATCCTGTGTAAATGAATTACCTCAGTATTTATTGGAGTATTTCAGAACAAATCTAGAAATTATAAAAATAAAGTGTGATGAAGAGTGATTTCTTTTATATTTTCTCAGTCCAGTCGTTAATCTCACATATCATAGTCTGCCCTCCCATAATTGTTTGGGCACTTGTATAATCTCTATACCTTAGTTATGCTAATTAGGCACTCATTTACATATCACTGCATAAAGATAATAGGAAATTTATTAAAGACCTTGTAGCTGTAAACAAAAGAGACAGAAGGAAAATTGTCCATTTACTCTTTATTATCAGGTGTTAATTAGAGCAAAATTAAAAATATAAACAATTCTTGTCTCTGCCAAGGTACATAAAAACACTCTGGATCCAAATGTAGGGTCTTCTTAGTCCTGTTGGAGGAGCCCTTCCCTGATTGACCATGCTGTAGCTGTACTCACTACATTTGGCCAATTGGCTAATTAACTCATAGAGGTTTTGAATTTGGAGCTATTCTTCTCCTAGACCAGTTGCCACCTAAGGCTATGAGATCCAGTATTTTACCTATAGTTGGGGAGAGAAGAGATAGCTTCATACCTTTTATTACGCATTTAAACCATTTTCCATTACTCCACTGTGCCTCCCCATACAAATATTATTATGCTATTTGTAATTGTTAATGTACAAAGCATAAAATTCCCTAATATCAAAAAGTCCAAAGAAGCTACCTGCCTCATATTTACTATTTAAATTTTAAATTAAAACATTGTAAAATGCAATTTCATATAGTTACATCATTTGAATATTATGAAAGAGATTTATAAAGAGTGTTTTTTGTACAATAATGTTCATCCTGTACAAGGCTCAAGAACCACTCTAGGTAGAAAGTGACAGAATAAGAGGCACAATTTATGGTGATATGTGGGGAAGATAACAGTTAATCCTAGATTTGAGCAGGTTAAGACTATAGTGATGAGGAAAGTATCCTCTTGGGAGTTGGTTCCACAAAGCAACAGTTGGTTGAAAGAAGCTGTTCAAGTGGAATTTATGCCTCACCAATGGAATGCAAAGAGAATAAGGAAATCAGTCATGTCTAGTAGTCAAATTTAGGACATTCCAAAGATTATAATAGAAAGTTCAAAGGTTAAATTGAAAAGGGATTAAACTGAATGTAGATGCAGTCAATAAATATTGGAATTTATGGATTAAAAGTATAGACTCTAATTATGACAAATATAATTTATAGAGTTCAAAATGAAGAAGTGATTAAAAAGCATGAATTTGGTTATGAAAAACATAACTTTGAGGTTAGATTTAGAAAAACCGTCAAAAAGAAAATTAAGATGAATTCTAAAAAAATATAAAGTTGTTGGCCTAAATCAGATGTCAAAAGTGGGGGTACTAAATTTTAAAAATTTCTGATTTTATATTTTTTTATCTGATTTTTGTATAAAATTATTTTATATATATATTTATTATATATTAAAAAAATTAAAATTTTCATATGTAATAAATATTGGGTTTGTAAATAACTAAATTTACTTACATTGAGCTCTCTAGCTGGATCAGTGTTAATATTTAATACTAATAGGATTGTTTGGGATTTACCTCCAAACCATTTTTTTCGTACTTATGACCAATATATATATATATATATATATATATATATATATATATATATATATATAACCTTACAGTAAACATTTTCAGTTTTTTGGGGCAAGTGCGGGGTTATTTGGAGGTTTGGAGCTGGAAGCTTCAGTTCTCTCACACACTTTTCACTGAAACTGAGTATTATATAGAAGACTAAATTTGTCTTCTGAGTGTCAATCTATAGCAGTGTGATTGAGCTGAACCGTATAATTTGTCTAAAAATTTATTACTGCCATTGATTTGCAATATAAATCAGAAAACTTCATTTTCTGTTTTTTTTCTCTTTCTGCAATATGAGCTTCTTAAACTTTTATATGGTCCTCATTCTAGAAAATAAATAGAAGTGAAAATCAAAAACACCAAAACATACATTGTGTGTGTGTATATATCTAATAGACAAGTTTATCTGTCTATCAATTTTTTAGTAAATCTTTCAAATTTCTGAATAAGTTTTTTGTTTTGTCAATAAATTTTAAAAAATTTATATTAACTTTTATTTTATATTATTCCTACCCCCACAAAATATTTTCAAATATTGCTACATTTGTTTTCAAGGATTGTTCTGTGTGTAGGTACTCAACTAGTTTTGCATTCCAGAATTTTCACATTTGACTGAAACAATTTCAAATCACTGAAGTTGGCATCATATAAACAGTCAAATTGAAATTTTTATGTGTGCTTTTTTTTTTAAATATATTAAGCACACTTCAATATATAGTCTCCTATATTTATAAAAATTCATTTTATGTGAGGATCAGATGAAAAATATAAAATCAGCAATTTTAAAAATTTAACACTCTCCACTTTTAACATCTGATTTAGGTCAACCATTTTAATTTTTGTGGTGCCCTGCTTACATATACACACGCACAAATATATATATATATATATACAAGAAAAATTAAGGCAGACATGTTATTTCATCATCAGCTTCCATCTTTATTGTACAAAGGATTTTACATGTGTAAAATCCTTTGTACAATAAAGACGGAAGCTGATGATGGTTCACCTGAAAGTGGCCTATACTTTCGATTTACAATGAAATAACGTGTCTGCCTTAATTTTTCTTATATTTGCGCTATATATATTTATATACATATATATTTAGAGCTCTCTTAGAGAGTTATCCTACCACTGTATGTACAGGATACTCCTTTGGATTCTTATATATCTACACCACATGCTGATATATATATACATATAAGAATAAATTAATATCCAGTAAATTAATAAATGTTCAAGGCCAGAGGATCCACTAGATATAATTTCTGTAAAGATGTTTTCCTTGTTTGTCTGAGTCATATTACACATGAAATTAGGCATTATTGAAAGTTCAAAAGGTTAGTGGAAAGGTCAATAGATTAGAAACATTGGGAACCACTGATAAGTAGTTATGTTAAGATGTTATATATATATATATATATATATAAATTAGAGAAAACTTTTAAAATTCAAAGGTGTCAGATGTACATTTTGAAAATTTTCTGTAATTTATATTGGCTCTGTATTCTTAATACATTGAACTCTCTGCCTGCATCACTTTTTAATGTTAAAAAATTTTAATATTGATTAGGATCAGGTTCTTGGAATTTACCTTCCTACTCTTCCACTTCGGATTAAAGAAAAACAAAATATATATATATATATATATATATATAAATGAGACAGATAAATTCATGTATACCTATCTATCTGCCGACTTTACTGTCTTTGTATCTACATGTTTAACAAGGTAAACATTTGTATAAAATAATGTGTATCTACTTAGATAGCTACTTTTTTATCTGCATATTTATATTTTTAGCTTGGTGTACATATACTTCCTTCATATATTCTTATATCTATCTAGCTATCTACCTGACTTTCTGTTACTGTAACTAAGATTAACTATCCACATATATTAGAAACACACATATATATATATTTTAGGAAATCTATGACAAAGTGGAAAAATATTTACTGTGGTGCATTTCATCCTTTCTGATGAAGTCCCAAATGAAATGCATTACAGCAAAAATCTTTTTAGATTTAATTATAGATTTTCTTAAAATTGTTTTTGATATATAAAAAATTTATATATTGTCCCCTCACACACACATGTATACAATAAAACCGTTTTTGCAAATAAGGTTTACTCTGTCCAAAAAATGGTTATATCTAGAGTACCTTAAAAAAAATTACAAATATAGAACTAGTTAAGATCTAAAATTTTACAAACATTAACCTTTTCTGCTACTGCAGTTTCTACCAATGAAGACCTCTTCAGACAGTGAAAAAGGAAGCCTGAGGAAGTTTTCACTGATAAAAACTGTGGTAGCAGAAAAGGTTAGTGTTTGTAAAATTTTAGGTTTTTTTATATATATATTGGAAAATTGCATGACTAAGTGTAAAAGTTTACTTGGAACATGTTTTGTTTATCTGGACTTCATCAAACTAAATTTGTTGTGTTGGTATGGCTGAACATGTGCATGAATTTTTTTTTTTTTTTTATCTAACCAAATTCCTCTAGGGTCTTTTTCTTTCCATCTAATTTGTAAGTAGATATTTTACATTGCAATAATAGAGAATTTACCAGGATAGACATTTTTTTGTGAATGTCCATTTTGATTAAGGCACTCTCTAAACATTCACGTTGTTGTGAATTATTTTCTCCTTTAATCAGGATAACATTTTTTTATTCTTTGAGGTTTCTGCTATGTATTTTTTGTGACAATTATTACATGTGATGGAGCAAACTCCTCTTTTATGTTTTATCTGATTGTTTTGTTTAGTGCTTAAAAAAAAAAAAAGAAAACATCTAACACAATCAAAGATAAAAACTCTCTCTGCCAATAGCTAAAATAATAAAGATCTGCTGTCTCATCACTAATCAATGTTACGTCATATTTAATAATGATTTTTACAAATAAAAATATGGATTACCAATGAGGATTGCCTCTCAGTGGAATGATGGGATATCTCTTTTTAGAATTTCTTGAATCCAGTTCTTTCCAATATATTTTACCCAAACAATCAACATGCTTCCATTATTCTATGATACTCTTCTGATATATCCACATGACTGATTTATTTAACCTTGTAGATCAACTAAACAAACCCACAATTGAATTCACATACAAAATGGAAGAACACAATTACTTACCCTTCCTATCAAACTACACTGTATTAACCACAGTTTAAAACTCAGTGTCCACCAGAAATCAACCAACAAAAATGACTTAATAAATTCCTATTCTCGTTATAAAAAATAAAATTCAGCATAACTACCAGATTCTACCTGATAACACTAAAAATATGTAACTCAGATTTATTTACACAGAGGAAAAATACACTGAAAACTCCTTTAAATTTGTCCAGTATCTTAATTATTTTATATTCAATGCTAAACAAAAGGCCCATAAAATATTCCAAAACAAAAAAATGGCTCCTCCAGATAAAGTCAATGAACCAAAAAAATGTTATCCTGCCTATTAATTTAACACATGAAGTTAAAAAGAATCTATCTAAACTCGACATAAAAATTGTTATTATGACATCCAAAACAATAAAAGACTAAACAAAACAATAAGCTAAAACCTGTATTAATTGTCACAACAAATACATAGGAGAAACCTCAAGGAATTTAAATAAAAGATTGTATTAGCACGAGATATTTTACAAAATAATACGTCAAATGCATTGGTTACCTATTGGAACAAAACTGACTATAATTTTGACAAAAAATGCTACCTTGATTAAAGGAGAAAATAATTCACCATTCCTGGTAAATCTTCTAATATTGCAGTGTGAAATATCTACTTACTAAAATGATGGAAAAAGAAAGTTTTTAAACAAATTCAGCTTGATTTAAAAAAAAAATAAATAAATAAATCTAAAATTTCCTAGTATCTCTTGATTTGTGAGCTTGTGCAGTCTTACCAACAGAACAAATCTACCTTAAGTCCTAAAGGACAAAATACATCACAAGTAAACTCTTTCACTTTGTCTTACAATTTCCCCTATACTGTTCTTGACGTATCCTCATTTCACATATGTATCAGTGTTTCTAAAGCATTTTGGTCTGTGACCCCAAACAGAATTTCTTTAGCTTGATGACCCTCAAGGCAGAAAAATAATTTCAATGTTTCTTCATTTTATCTTATCCAATAAGCCTTAGTAAATTTTAATTTAATAAATAGTAAATCTTATCCAATATCTCTCTGGGGTCAGTTTAAACTATGGATTCTTTTTTCCATCTATCCTGACCATTTTACTTAAAGTTTGTATTTTCTAGAGTTCAAATGAAAACTCGGAAAATGTCCAACATATTTCAGTGAAATTTTCACTTTCTAAAATTATAGTTTATAATTATAGTTTAGGTAGATAGAAAAAAAGAAAGTATCAGTTTAAATTGACACCAGGAGGATATGGGTTCATATTTCTTGTGTTGATTAAAAAAAAATTAGAAGCACAATTTTATGCAATATATCGAATGCATTATCACAAGCCTGTTATAAAATCCAGAAATGAGCAAGAAATGATACTGTGGTTGTGTCAGATCAGTCATTTTTGTGTATAAGTGTTGAATGTTAATATATTATAATTTTTATTGAATTATTGTTGCTTTATTGTTTTGCAATTATTTTCCTATTCTAAAGTCTCTATAACACTTTACATCTCAAAACTGGGATGTAAATATAGTTGTACTATGTTTTTGACATTTAAATTATTTTTTCTTAAGTGTATTATTTTTAAAATCATTTCACAGACATCAGAAATATTGCAATATATTTGGGTCTTGACCATTTGTTTGGGAACCACTTATCTATCTAAATAGGTAGATATAAACAGATTAAGATAAATAGATGCGAGCAGATTAAGATAGATGGATAGATATAAACAGATTAAAATAAATATATACACATGCAAATTAAGATAGATAGTTGTGAACAGATTAAAATGGCTTGATATGAACAGATTAATATGGGTAGATGGATAGACGGACTAATAATATTGAAAGAAATCAAATAGCTTCATTGTTTTTAGACAACCAATAATTTTGATGTTCCATGCTTAAAATGTGTCTTTAATGTAAATTTGTCACTTCATGACATTTTAAAACTTACCAACCCCCATATTGATTTTTCTCACATTCCTGGTATGATAAAGAAAATCATCAATTTTAACTGATCATTGCTTATAAAAAAGAAAATTTGATGCAAAACGAGGGGAAGTTTATGGCTGCAGGTATAATTAGGATATTTGTGTGTGTGTGTGTGTGTGTGTGTGTGTGAAAAAGAAGGTAAATAAGTGTGTGTGTATATATATATATATATATATATATAATCATTTATCCATCACACCCAATGGTGCATAGGGCAGCAACTTTGTTTCTGTAACAAACTGTTTTTTACGAGGCAAGGTTTTAGCCCTGCACCCAATATATTTATCTGCATTAATATTAATCAGATGTGAATAGAACAGTGCTCAATGCTGCATAGCAGAGCAAATATATATATATAATCAGTTTCGCTCCCTACCACTAGATAAAGATTACAAAGCAATATACTTATATCATCATTTTCAATCAATTTATAAGTGTTTTAGTGGCACTGGCTACAACTGAAAGTAATAGACAATTATGAAAAATTGACACTTGATATAAAAATATAACATTACAGAAGAAACCGCTTCTTGTGATCACCTTGAGACAACAGGGTCTTTGAGATAAAAATAACCGGCTGATAACACTAAATAAATAAAAAAAATTTTAAACTGTTTACAACTATTGTTATAAATTCATTGTTTTAAAAAGAAAAAAATTACTACAAAATTTAATAATTTGAAATTATTATTCTTATTATTTCTAATTCATTTCAAATAAATTGTTTTTGACTGAATAATTTTGATGATAATATCCGTGATTATAATGAACGGCTTTCTCTGTAAAACCTTTTCGGGAATAATAAAATTTACTTTCCTTAATGGAGAATTTGTGTACTTAGTGACGCTGAAAACAGATAAGTTATTGTATTGTTGATATTATTTATGAGAGAGGAAGAATTATGTACTTTCTTCTTCTACAATATTATCTTTGCTTGAAAGATGAACATAGATTTCCAGGTGAATATATATGTATGGTTAGATATTGTTTTTGAAAAACAACAGTCATTTTTTTTTTTTCTCTTCTCATCACATTGCCAGTTTTCCGAATAAAAGAGACTGGTACATCAAGTGAAATAAAACACATAGAAAAAGAGCAAATAATCAAGGATTGATTGAAAAAAATAAAAGGGAGTAATGAATTTTTACTTGGTAGTTCTTATTTTATTCTTGAAGAATTGAAGAAATGCTTGTGTGCTCTGAGAAAAACCAGAACATTAATTCTATTATGATATTATGCTCTTTCTCTAACATGGAAGGCATTTGGAGAACAGATTTGAAATAACCATTATGAAAAGCAAAATTTTACAGTACAATAAAATGTTTGAAACTGAGCTATAAAAATTGAACCTCATTTAAAAAAAAATGGTGGGGTAGATAATGTCTAATGTCAGCTTATACATTAGAAAGCATATCAAATAAGAATACAATCATTCAAGTTTATTTTATGACTGAGCAATTTAGAATATTCTTTTGCCAAAATATTATTGAATGTATAAAACAGTTCTTGAGGTATTTGATGTAAATCTTGAGAGATTTTCTAATTTAATATTTTAAAAAATGTTTAAAATGAATATTGCCTAAAATAATAATTTTGCAATAAGAAAACATTTCCACCACTAAGCATCATTGTTAGACTTAGTGACTAAAATGATTAGTCAAATAATGTATATTATTTTAAATATCAATGTTCTAATAAATATTAAAAAATGAAAGTACACTGAAAATATATTTGGTAATGCTGCAAAAACTTTACAAAGCATTCTAATTATATTTAGCTATTCATGAAGATGTATAAAATAATTTCTCTTTTGAGAAATAACAAATTTAAAAGCAAAACTTGAGCATTTTGAAAAATATTTTTAAAATTTTCTCATGGTATTTATAAGACATAATGAAATGTAAACGTCACCTTTAATCTTTTGATACAGTTAAATGATGGCATTACGTTTGTGATCAGAATGTAGCTAAGGTAGTTATGATAAAGAGTTGTTTTGTAAATATAGAATTCCACTGTGGAACTTGTAATAATAATAAATTTATTACTTTACATAATTAATTTAAAAAAAAATATTTGTTTTAGAAATTATTTTAAAGGATTTTAGTTGATATCAGAGATTTCTACATTAGCATCTAAATTGGAGTTAGGCTGATAGTACTATTTAACATATTAACATTGCAAAATTCATAAGTGTTTGAAATTAATTAGCTGAAAAATATCACAAGTCAGCATTTTTTTGGAAAAAAAATTCTCAAAGCAAAGCATAACTATTAAAATCAAAGAAATTAAATAATTACATAAATTATTTTAGTTTCAAAAGCAAAAAAAATGAGTTGTTATTAATGTTTGGTTTTAATTTCTGTTTTATAATTATCTGACAGATGAAATTCAGTGTAGAAAATGTTGGATTTAATTGTATTTTGTGCTAGGGTAAATAAATAAATCATAAAAATTATACTTTGTGCAATTCTTAACTATATATATATATATATATATTTTCTTTTAAAATAATCATCTTAAGACCAAAACAAAGTATTAGTGTTTCTCAGTAACAGCTTTAATACAAAAAACATTAGTTGCAACTTAAGTCAGTAAACTCTTATAAAATCACATGCTAACTCAAAATATTTTTACAGCTTTCAGTTTTAAAAGAGGGAAAAATAAGAACAGTTTTGTATTGAAATGTTGCCATGATGATGTTACTTTTTACATTGGGTTCTTTGATTTTTTTCCTGAAAAGAAAACTCAATAAAACAAGCTTCTTCATTTTTGCCTTTCAACACAAGAAAAAAGTTTCTTATTTTTAACTTCTAGTTTAAAAAATTAACATATACAAGAAAAAGTATTTTATTGACCCTTAAACAGAGATTAAAAAAAAAAGTAAATTCATTTTTTATAAAGTCATTTTTATGCTTATTTTCAATTTAACTATATACAAAAACTATAAACTATATTTTAACTAAATTTATAAAATAAATAAAACAATGAAATAAAACAAATGTTAGGTTCCTAAATTTAATTTTTTTTTTTAACAGTATGATATTCCTCAAAGCATTCCATGTAAAATGAAGTTGTACATTCTTTTCACCAAGTTGTTACCATTTTTGCCATTTTTTACTCTTTGAGAAGTCTGCATGTAACCCTAGTACTATCACTGGTTTGTTCTTTTAGATTTATTTGCAGACAAATACTCCAAGAAAAATAAATCCTAATAAATAGTGACTTCTTCATGAATCCTCAAGTTGCCGATTAGAGATTTAAACTCAAATCATGAATGAAGGACACTCATATAATAGGAAAAGTTTAAATCATCGTTTAATGATGCCTTTTATATAAGAGTTATTTTCTTTTTTAAATAACAAAGCAATATTCAAATATCTAAACTCAAATGATAAAAGGTTGTTCAACATTATTTTTTTAGTAAAGAGGCTTAATTTATTTTAGAAATTTCTTCATATATTGTAACTGTAAAATTGCTTTTCTTATTTTGTGGTCATGGGAAACAGTATTTAATGTTTGGGCAGTCTGACAGTTGTTTTTTTTTTTTGTTTTTTTTTTTATCTGAATATTTTTTGGAAAACATTTTCACGGGTCATCTTTGTGTGTTGGAGTATGAATGAGGTCGGTAAATACAGTTAGTAAATTTTGATTCCAAATTAATAGTGTTTGACTCTATGGAAGCAAAATGACAAAGTAGATGAGTAGAATTCGCAAACTTGTAACAATCATTAAAAACCTTTAGAGAAATTGTATAAAAATTAAAAAATCTACCAGGAATGATAGAGAAAATCTAAAAAAATTCAACTTCTGAATTTGTTTCAAAAGCACTGAACATTCAGAAGTGAGCTCACAAAAAATACATTAAAAGAAAAATATATCACTAAGTCGATAAAACATTTGAACAGAATCAAATGGTAAAAGAAAAAAAAAACTTTCTTGAAATAATGGAAAAGTTTGAAATCAATGTTAAAAACATACTGGAAAAAATCCAGACTTCACAAAAAAACTTGGAGTTTGATAATTATTCTGCATAAACATTTATGCAAAAAGCAATGACCTTTTAAAAATACAAGGTCAATTTTTGTCATTGCATGAGAGGCATTGTTGAACTAGATCATGGCTCAAATAGATACTTAAAAATAATTTCATCTTCTTGAATTAAAGTATTCTCTTGTATCAAAGCAATATAACAAATTGCTTTATATTCATTTTCATTGATTTTGTGTATTTTACATCTTTTTCTTATCTAATGGGGGTTTGATTGGTAAGTAAAAAAAAAGTGATTTTGAATCAGAATCAAGGGAAAAAATAACAAATGTAAGAATTTTTACCTTAAATAAACATAATGCTACATTTTACTGTCAACCATCTTAAATAAAAACATTTCTTTGCAATTTATTATTTGGGGTTGTTTAATATATTAGATATTTATATCATTCCAGAAAAAAGGTTTTAAAACAAATTTAAAAACAACAAAGTATAAATAAAAATGAATTTTAAAAAATATTAGTAGCACTTTTTTTTCTTTTCTTTTTTTTTTTGAATGAGCAAATATTGATACTTAAGTGTTTAAATTCTTCAGCTTGGTTTTTAAACTTTAAAATTTTGCTTCTGATATCTTTAATCTATTCAGATCTTTACTTTTTTGCCAAGTTTCCATTTCTAAGCATTTTCCAAGACAGATTCTTTCAAATGAATTCTGTTTGTATTTTTTTTTTTTGCAATAAAACAAAACGCTCATCAGTGTAGTACTGTCCATTTTTTAAAGTACATGATGCCTTATCATAACAATTACAGTCTCATTACTACACAAATAGCATGAAATTTCTTGTCTGCAATTAAAAGCCATTAAAAAAGTTTATTTGCAGATATTTTTTTCTAAGAGTTGAAAAAAAAAAATTTCTGTGAAATAAATTTTTTAAATTCCATGATTGATTTCATCCTTTTTTCTTTCCCCCCCCCCCACCTTTCAAATGTTGAGATCTTAATAGCACAGAAAAAAGTGGGAGTAATTGATGATGCTTCAATAACTAGAAGCAGGAAATATGTCAGAAGGCAATTTGAAATGGCAAACTAAAATGCAATTTTTGCCTACATACTTTAATACTAAATGGAATAGTTGAAAAAAAAAAATTCACTTTCTATGATTTGATTAATTGTTTTTAATATTTTTTATTGCAATTTCATATTTTTTGGTAATTTCCTCCAAGATTTTTATGAAAAAAAATATAAAAATAAAATTAAAAAAAAATCCATACAATAGAAACTTCCAGAAGTCCCAAATTGGAAGTCTTCAAACTGACAATTATTTGGATCAGGAACTCTTGTGAGATGTTTCCAGGTTTGTTTGTTTTTATGTACACATTTTATATGAGATTTCATAACTATTTAGCATCTTGTTTCTTTTTAATTGTTTGTTTGTTTTTTTTCATTGTTGTATCATATTTTATAACCACCAACTTCACCCAATTTTCAACAAAAAATCTTACCTTCAAAAATAAACAACAAAGCAAGAGGTGGCTCTATTCCCTGTCACTCAATTTCAACTCCATCTTTGATTTCTTCAAAATTCGCAATGATTTTGATATCACTTATAAATGTTCTGGAAATTGAGACAATTTTCAACTTGCACAAGATGTCTGTGAGTATTCCTTAAAATGGAGCTTTGCCCTGCTTCAATGAAAAAAAAAATAATGTTCATGAAAATAATAATAAAAAAGAAAATTCAGAAAGAAACGTTTTCTTATTTCTTTTTTGAAATAAAAAAATTTCCAGTTGGCAGATTGGTTAATCAATCTATTTCTCCTCCCCTTTTATTTCTATATGCTCATAATAGCAAAATAACTTTTGACTTATTTTTTTCTTAATCTGTTCATGGGTTTATTTAGCACAAGTATTCTTCTCCCACTTGGATTGCTTATTTTATTTTAACATTTTTTTTTTTTTTTTTTTTAGGGCCATTTGTAAACCACGCATCTCCTTTTTATGAACTGTCTTAACATAAAATCAAGTGGGGAGAAGTTTTTATTTTTTTTAATGTTTTATGCTTTAACATTTTTCTGAAAACTAAAGCGGGACAAATCCCACTTTTAAAACATTTTGTATTAACTTATTAATTCTTTTAGACTGATAACCTCATCTTAACATCTCTGAATCTCTGTTCATTCAACATTTTTCTTCTTAGAAAAACATCTTTCTTTTTTATGAAAAACAATTTTTTTCATTTGCACACACGCACACAACAAAACCCATTCTTTTATTTGTATTAAGGGCAATGACAATAGTTTTTAGCATTTCTGTTATTAAATCTATTTCTGTTTTCATTTCCACTGTAATTTTCAAGCCATCTAGAGTACTTTCTGCTGGAACTTTGTATACTTTTGTAACAAATTTTCAGAAATATCCATCCATAATTAATTTATTTCAAATTTAATGTTGTCTCTCTTATTTAATAAGCATTTAAGAAACATTTGCATCATTTCTTTCCAACTATCGCATTTCCTATATTTTTATCTTTTGCTTTAATTTATTCATGAAACTATATCTATTAATAATATTGTTTCTCATCTTTTGTAGCTTAGATATTGATAAGTAAAAAGAACTAAAGATAATATTAGAATTTTATACCTTGTTAGTTGTATATAAGGTCAGCTTTTAACTTAAGAAGTTACAATCATTTTATCTGATTGTTAACCTTTTCTTAGCTAATCAATGTTCAGTTGTTCTTTTTTGATTTTTTTTTATAGAAGAGTGACACAAGCATAGAAGAATTATATCTGCAATCTTTAATGTTACATTATATTTACCTTTCTTGATTCAGGTTAAAATCTAAATTGATAATCTATTCTGTCATGTTGTAAAAATCATAATCCTAAAGATTATTCATTCTAATTTTGTCCAGCTGTTAAATAGACATCTTAATGCAGCAGATGACACAATGAAGCTTCCCTCCATTGGACACAGATCTGTGTGCCTAATTTTCTTTCCAAATATTTAAGATACAAATTGATCTGGTCAATAGTTGATGCATATATGTTCATATGCATTCAGGTACATTACTTTTTATTACTTTTATTATGTATTCTGGAGGGTATCATGTAAAATTATGTATGTACAGCAATTTCTATAGTTCATTGATTTCTTTTACTTAAAGTATTGTTAGAGCAGGAAATAAAATGGTGTGTTGGTGAGGTTTGTTATAGTTTTTCAGAAGATAAACACATGTTGAATTGGCCTTTCTGTCATACTTGTAAAATTGGTACAATCATTGGCTTCCTTGCGTTTGTGGTATAGCTTATCTTGTAAAGATACTGTGTTATTCAAATTATAATCATGATGGCATTTTCTTTACATTCTGTTCCTTACAATGAACTTTGTACTTGTAAAAGGTTGAATACCCAAGCGGTATTATTATTATCTCATTTTCCAGTGTTCGGGTGGGCATCTGGTTGTAAAAAAACATCTACAGATGTCACAAAGTCTTAATATTCTCCAAAGCAGCCCATACTGAAATGCAGTCTTCTACTGTTGCAAATATATGATTATTGCAGCTATTAATTTGAAATCCACAAGATAGACATGATTTTCCTGTGTATCTTTTTTAAGACATACTCTGTCTTCATATATTTCAAGTGTTTGACGAGTTTTTGTGGTTGAGGTTATACAAAAACCTTCATTTTTGTGTGATTTCTTCCTAGCTTGTCTGATCAAAATCAAATAGCTTAGAGTTGAATTCTAGTACATTCTTCAACTCTATCCAATGACTTTTCGACTTTTTTTTTTTGCTAACTACAAAGGTTGGCTATGGATATTTGTAAAGTTTCAATTCTCAAAATCTAGCCAATTTTGCCTCCTTGGCACTCAATGCTAGAATTATTGATTCTGAACTATGCAAAAAAAAAGTAAAGATTTCTTTTTTAGCTTTGTTCATCTTGAAATATTCCGCTGATTGAGCAATTCTTTATGATATTTCAAATGACAAGATATGGTCTTGAGTATTTAAAAAATATTGACAAAGTTTAATGAATGTACCTTTTTTAAAAAAAAGCAGTGTGTCAAAAGGAAGGTTTTCCTCTTGAATATGTTGTGGAGTAGTTTTTGCACTGAAGGTTATAATCGGGATATGTCGGTTGCTGATTGACTTCACGCACCCAAAATGTTAGGAACTTGGTAATCTTCCACTGAAAGCTGACTTATTAGTATTTGGCTAACTGCCGACTAATATCATCTGCCTTAGTCCAGCTATGTCCAAACTGGAACTAACTAGCAGTTCTACGGAACTCCAATAGAACTCTAAAGAACTCCTATGAACTTCTCTCGTTAACTTTCTGTTAACTCTTATTAATATAGGAGGGAGAGTCCATTATTTGAGGAATAGGTATGTTTCCCCATAACAATATATTAACTTGTTCTCTCCAGTAATTTTTAGTGTTAAAAGGCTATTTTTAGAAACTGAACTTAGACATTTTTTTTTCTTGAGAACTGACAACAAGAATGTTAAAGACTATTAGATTATTTATTTACAAGAACAATTTTATATTTGCAAGATTATAAAAATACGTGAACCAACTACTGTGCAATAATTTTGATTATTTACATCGTTCATACTGTTATCTTCATTTCTACTGTCATTCATGATGTTTCAGCTGTTGTATGTTCTGATCTTCTTCAGGTAACTGAAATTTCGAGCCAAACCCTTTATTTTGATCACTGGGGTAGATGAGGACAACAGTCTGAACAATGTAAATAGTCCATTTCAGAAATATAGACAAATAATTTTCATATACTATATTATAAAGAAATAAGTGAAAACAATTTTTTTAATTCATAAATTTATAAAAAAATATATCTGAACTATAGAACAAGAAGATTGAAATAAACACATGATGACATGTAACTAATTATAGATTTAGAAAAAAAATGGATTTCCTAGACATTTTGTTCATCTGCTCTCATGACATGAATTCACTAATAATTTGATTTATACTTTCTTTCTCACGAAAACTGACTGCAAAAATGCTAAACACTATTTATTAGATTGTTTATTGAGACTATTGTATTGTTTATTAGAATGGTTGGAAAATCATTGACTAATGGCCACACAAATTCACTAAGAATAAATTAAGATCATCTGGACTTAAAGAATTGACAACGAAAATGTTAAACAATATTTGTTAGATTGTTTATTTCCAAGAATAATTTGGCAAAGTCTGACAAACATACTTACAAAATGAGGAAGTCTAGAGTCACAGTCATATCAGGAGAAAAATAAATATTCTTTTAACACACTGTTCTTTTTCTTTCTTTTTTTTGTGTGTTTATTTATTGAACTTTGCCAAAAATCTCTTACAATTCTCAGATCATGACCAATCTGGTACTTGGTACAAAACTCTTAATTCTTACCTATGCAAAATTCTTCTCCCATTGTTTTGGGAAAAAATTTTAAAAAAAGGCTTTCTATAGAACAAAACAATAATCAACATATTTTCAGCTTAGTTTTGTAATATGGCTCCAGTGAAGCTGAACTCGAAAACCAAATTACTTACAAGTTTACCTGTAAAAATAATAGTATCCTAATTGAAGACAATCAAACATTCAAAAATTTATTGATGTCAAAACAAGAAACAGAAATAGAATTCCAGGAAGATGGAATTAAAAAAAAATGTTAATAATTTACCTCCAAACTGTATTTTCCTACATACAAAGAAATATAAACAAAAACACAGTAATAAAAGTAGCCAACACTGGGATTTGAACCCACTATCAGATCAACCATTTAATCTTTTCATCCTTTACACAGGTTGCCTTTATAACTTGGTTTTATTGATAACAAGTAGTATTGACTTGAAATAATAGTGCATATAGATTTCTTTTTTGGTGAGATATTAGTTTCATTTAGACAGCCTTACATAAGTCACTTTAGGGATAAGGTATATCTTTGCACACACACACACCTAATCAATAGAGATCCAATCAACATTGCACAGACACATGATTTCATTCAGGGTGAAGAATCTCCATAGCTTCCTTTTTTCTTTAATATCTGTGCATTGCCCAAAACTTCTTGGAGATAGATAGCAGAGTGATTTCCCAATCCTTTTGTCATGATTTTGAATCCAAAGTTGTTTTTCTGTTAGACTAGTTGCCCTATTAATGCTTGAGAGCCTAGTCTTCACTACTATTTATTCAGAGTTCAGGAGAGGGGAGAAAAGATAGATTCCTTCATTCCTCAAGGACATTAGTATAAAATGAATGAAATAACCTTAGCCAGAATTAGAACTTGGACTGCCAGTTCCATTTCCAATGCTAATTGTTGCACCTTCCACACATTCACATACACATGCACGCTTATGCTCCCCCCCCCCCCCCCACATATATATATATATATTTCTAAAGAAGTGATAGACTTTTAATTATTAATTCAACAGATTTTATCCTTTACACATTAAGGTTTTTCGTTTTATTTTTTACTCAATACCCATATTTGAGTAGATGCTGTGTTTATTTATTAAACTGCGTATTTATTTTCTTCTAGCAGCCTGAATATTTGAGAAACCTTATTGAAGAAAAATATGTGCTCTCTGGCAGGATTTGAACTTGCATCACCTTTGGCAGGAGAAACTGTCATTAGATCTGACATGCTTAGGCTCTCATGGACACAAATTGTGTCAATGATGAAGCAAAAGTGAATAGTGACTTTCTTGAATATTCCAGCTGGCAGATGAAAAATAAATATACTGCTTAAATAAATAGAACATCTACTCAAATATTGGTACCCACTAAAAATAAATTATATGTATATATATCCGAGTGAACTTCGCACTCCATTTTCTTCAAAATTCTAATGGTCAACACAGAAGACATATTCCCTTTATTATCAATAACCCCAACCAACCTCACACTAACAAGGAACCAAATAGAGATAGCGAGGATTTCCATTCTTTTTCATTCCTCCTGAAGAGACATTGGAGACCCAATGTCGAAACAACCATATGATTGTAGAGGACACATATATAAAAAACATTATGTACATGTTCTAAAATATAATTTATAATAAATATATATATAATGTTTAGTGTATAGAGGCAGCAAATAATTTTCTAAACGTATACTGTTAAATATAAGAGACAATGAATGTCTTATGTTTAATCATGAGCCGTTCTAAACATCGTATTTTGGCTTTAATTTCAATTGAAAATAAAGACAAAAATTCTCCAACATTTGGATAATTTTTTATTAATTTGGTTCTAAACATTGCAAATTTGCAAACTGTGTTTGTTATTTTTGGTAACTATTGCCATTGCCTAGCAGAGTTTTGTCAACACAAAATAATCGTTGGTGATGGTGGATATTATTGTGTTACCGTCTTAATAACTCTTCTGAAGATGGCTCATGTGAGCCGAAAGCTTAGAACCAAATTAATAAAAAAATTATCCAAAGGTGGGAGAATTTTTGTCTTTATTTTCAACTGAAATTAAAGCCAAAATACGACGTTTAGAACGGCTCATGATTAAACATAATAGACATTCATTGTCTCTTATATAATGTTATATAACATTATTTTTTTCTTTATATATAATGTGTATGACAAAGTGGAAAAGAATTTTAATGTTATACATTTCATCTCTTTCTCCTCTGTCATACATCTTTCCTCCTACACTGCTTATATCTATATATATATATATATATATATATATATATATATAATATGTGGGTGTAAAAAAAAAAAAAAATTAAGATATAAATGAATATACCTGAAATGGCAATAAGAGGAATGACAAAACGTAAACTTACAGTGCGTTTCATTCCTTAAATGAATTTCAAGGCAAAAGTAAAAGATTTTTGAGAAACCAGTATTTATATAAACTGAAAAAAGTTATTGTTGAGAAAAAAAGTGCTGTTAAGCATTCAAATTTAAATTCAATATTATTCTAAAATATATTAAAAAATTTCTCAATGTTATTGAAAGAAAAGAACTTTTGGTTGATGCTAAATGCATTAATGTTGTTATTTTGATAAAAAGGAGTCACAATTAAATTTTCCTTTTAATTTTTCTTAAAAATTGGAATGATTAACATATTTTCTCAGCAATAACTTTTCTGTCTATATAAATATAGGTATTATTTGCTTTGAGGAACTTCAAGGAATGAATCACATTGTAAAAGTAAGTTTGTCATTCCTTTTATTAATATTATATGAGGCCTTCAGTACAAGAAGGTACTTTCCACCATGCATTTGAAAATCAGTTAAGTGTAAGTGTTTTTATGTTAAAGTTGATACTTTTAGTTTCTTTTTTAAAAAAAAATAGTGGTTTATCCCAAATAGATAAAAAAAAAATTATGGTATTTTGAAAGTCGACAAAATTTAAACAATTTTCTTTTCGTTTTTTTTTTTTTTTTTTTTTTTTTTTTTTTTGCCATGGAAAGTACCTTTTAATTCCAAATGCCTCATAAAAGATGGTTATAATGTTATTTTTACATAATATTTGTTAAAAGTAATTAACTATTGGTTATTTCAATATCCTGTTATCCAAGTTCATTGTTCATAATCGATTTTTTTTTTTAAAATAATAGATGAGGATGTTAGTCTTAAAGAGCCATTCAGTAATGATAACTCATCTTATAAAACATCGGAGAATTAACCATTTTTTGTCCAGAAACATTTTGTGTATTACAAATTGTTATCTTGTAAAATAGCTCATAAAATTTATTACTTTTTCTCACTTGTTATTGGTGGAAAAAAAAAGTTTATGGAATTGTAAGTATAATTATTTCCTAACAACTTTAAAGTTAAACTTTCTTCAAATTTATCAATTTAAATATGTTGTTTGCTTTGGGTAAATAATTTTGTTCTCATTCAAGAAAAAAAAGTATGTATCAAGTTTAATCTGAGAATAAATTTTGGCAGAACCTACATTATACAGCAAAAATTATTAGAAATTATTCAGTCGTTTTAAAATATAAGAAAAAATGAAACCCGGTTTTAGATTTTTAATAGAGAATCTATTCTTTTTCTACCAAAGCAGAATTGTTATTCTTATATTATGTTTTGAAAGTTATGCTCCTAATCTTACACAAATAAGAAATAATCAGCAATCTTTAACCTGCAAAAATCCACAAAAACATTTTCAAAAATGGTGTATCAAAAGGAGGGTTTTCCCTTGAAACCACCATTATTTTAACCACCTTCACTCCTTGGTAATATTTGTTTTAAAAATCAAGGATTAGAATTTTAATAAAATCTAAACATATGAAAGTGAATTTATACATTTTTTTTATTCTTGAGAATTGATGACAAAAATAGTAAACACTATTTATTTATTAGATTTTTTATTGGAATCGTTGACAAAATGTCAGCTAATTGTCAATTGATTAAAACCTTATAAAATAGCAAAAAAAGGATTTCCTTACAGTTGGTTCACATATTTTAAGAATTTAGTAACGGTTTGTAAATTTATGAATAAAAAAATTGTTTTCATATTCATTTCTTGATAAATTGGTAAATAAATTTTGCATTGTATTAGTTTTTAGAATGTAAATAAAAAATTATTCTTGTAAACAAACATTCTAATAAATAAAAAAAAATATTAAAAATTAACATTTTTGTTGTAAATTCTCAAGAACAAAAAACAGTGTATAAATTCACTTTCATCATATGTTTGATTTAAAATTCTAATCATCACTTTTTAAAACCATAAACCTTGCTCAGCAGTGAGGGTTGTTAAAATAACAGTAGTATCAAAGGAAAAACCCTCTATCTTTATTTATTTTTTTATTTTTTTATTTTTTTTGCACACACAAAGGTTAAACATTGCCAAATAATCATTCTTTATATTTCACAAATTGTTTTCAGAAAGTGAAATCATAAAATTCAAAAGTTTCTTAAGAGATCTATTTTACTGATCAAGTTTTGTAATGTTGAAGTTTATTAATTTTAAATAACAGTGAAAAGTTTTAATAAGAGCTTAAATAAAAATGAATCATTTTATTATTTTACACCTCATCATACATGGATAATTGAAACAGAATCAAATACTGAATAATAAAAAGAAAAATACAGATTTAAAATCTCATTTTTTATTTTGTAAAGTTTACTAATTATACTTTATTACAACAATTAATAGTAAATAGTTTTTATTTTACTCACTAAGTCAAACAAAACTTCCTCTACAGACTACTTATCATCAGGCATGATTTTTTTACATTTTATTTTGTAATACAGTGTGATATTTGGTTATAAGTTCTAATGTATTAAACTGATATTTAACCAGGATTTCTTTTTTAAATTGTATTTTTTGGTTCTTGAATGCATAATTTTAACATATGACAATTTTTATTTGTTACAACTTCAACATTCAAAACTCCAGTTTTAAGCAACTTTTAGTCTTAAAAAATGTCAGCGTTAAAACTCATTAGAAATGTTTACTAAAATAACTTTAAATGTTTCTGAGGATAGTAAATTTATATAACTTACTTTCTCTCTCATGACCTTGACATGTAAGGTCGACCAGAATTGTGACCTTTTTCTAAAATGTAACCACACATCTCTTTGTATTTTGTTTTTCTTTTGACTTGCTATAGTTTTTGAGTCTTTTTTTGGGGTGGGGGTATAAAGCAGAAGGGGACATAATTCTGTATTTTTGTTTTGTACATATTGTTCTTTCTTTTCACAAGAACCTAGAATGAAAACTAAGATTACAGTCTTGCCATAAATTTAGTAACTTTCTGTCTATGTACGTATTAACATTTGACTAAAACATGCTTGTGAAATTATACAGTATAACTAACAATGTATTGTCCCATACCAAGAAAATGGGGAAAAACCATTTAATATAACGTACAGTACTTAAAAAAAAAAATGATGTATTTCCTCTCTTGTGTGCTTTACTAAAAAAGAAAGATAAAAATAAACTCCTACACCATTCTTTCATGTCATATTGAAAAAAAAACGCATTGTGCAGTAGTTGAATATTATAAATTTTAACAAAACAAACAACAGTAAAATGTATTTTACATGTATATTGTACACTTTACCTTGAAAACTGTTTGCATAAAACACATTTTCTTATACTGTTCCATACCACATTGGTGTTTTATATATGCTGAAACCTCAAAAATTCAAATGGACAAATTTATCCAAAATTTCTATCGAATTTGAACTTATCAAAAAGATTTTTAGAGTGAAAACCACTCGATTTAAATTGAAGATATTTTTAGTGCATATTCTGAAATGATGAATAAAATATACTATATTTTAACAATTCTGAGAGATCTGTAGGAATATTAATATAAGAAACATTTTTATAAAGATGGGAAAAATAACTGAATGAACACATTTCCTACAAGATAAAATTCTTCATGATATACAATTCTTTAAAAACTTTCTAATACAAGTCTTAAATAAATATATCTTACATAATCCTGAGTGTATGCACACACACACTGCAAACATACATTTATATACATGCATTAGTACATATGTTTACTATAATTTTATAAGAATCCTTTCTGACACACGCACACAAATATATATATATATATATATATATATATATATATATATATATATATATAGTTGTGTATTTGTGCCGCAATCTCTATTTAGTTTTTTATTACATATTTTTTTGTATATGTAAAAAGGGGTCTATTTTCCAGATTTAATGAATGTAAATAATGTCCAAGAGTTTAATTCCAAATGCCATGCAAAATTTTTGGTGGTCCACAGAAAAATTGAATTAACTTAAAATTTTCAATTTGTTCTATTTAAATAATTACATTATGACATTGTTACCTTTAGTGGGTAAATTTCATATTAATAAAATAAAAGTTTTTCGATTATCATTATATAAATGTACTTACCTTTTTTTTTCTAGATTTATATTAGTGGTTCGCCAAATTTAAAATTATATATTTTGTGTTCCATGAAGTTCAAAATGTTGGCAATCTCTGCTTTAGGCAATTAGACATTTTCGAAGATACTTCTTATACTCTTATAATAAATAGTGTGTTATCGGTGAAGAAAAATGTATATTTATCAATATAAATTGTAGCACTATTTTATTATTAGTAACAACACTCAATGTGCAATGTTATATTTAATATTAATAATATTTAATATTATCCTCTTCACTTGGAATTATATATATATATATATATATAATTCCAAGTGAAGAGGATTCAAGTTTTTTTTTATTTTGAGTACTCTGGCATTTATTTTATTATAAACAGTGCCCAATATAATGAGTATTATAGCGCTTAATGTAAAATTTATACATAACTATATAATTAATTATATATATATATATATATACACACACACACAAGAGAATCTTTAAGAATAGACTTTTATTAATCTGACAAATTTTTGTCATTTTAGATGTTATTATTAGTGATGCTAGTATTTGAGTAGGCACTTTGTTTATATGGTAAATACTATATTTATTTATTTACACCTACCAACCTGAATGTCCAAGAAATTTTATTAAAGAAAACTTTTCACTCTTTAGCAAAAAATGAACCTGTGTCCTCAGTGTAGTGGGATCCGCTGTTTAGCCTGATGTACCTTTGTGGTACAGTA
This sequence comes from Ascarosepion bandense, assembly GCA_037127315.1. NCBI lineage: Eukaryota > Metazoa > Mollusca > Cephalopoda > Sepiida > Sepiidae > Ascarosepion > Ascarosepion bandense. The sequence continues at coordinate 1,148,625 of JBBBDQ010000443.1, forward strand.
GATATTGGCTCAGAACGAGAAATCGGGGAGCCGAGTTCAAATTCCAGCTGAATCCATTGTATTCACTTACGCGCAAATACCCTTGGGAAAGGTATTAATCTGTCTCTTCCTTCCAGTTATGGGTTAAATAGCAGGACAGATTGGGTTCTATAGCCTTGGTCGGCAACCAGTCTACCGCAGAAAGCAATGGCAACCTACTGCGGGATAATCTTCTGCCCAGTCAGTCATGTCTCTTTGGAGACATGATCACCCAAGAGTGTATCATGTATGGCACTTAACTGACTGACCTTAACACTTGGCCATGAAGAGACAAATGGTCAAGCGATGCCAATTTCATGCTTTCTGCCAAAGAGCACTAATTTTCTTTAATAAGATTTCTCAAATATTCTGGCCAGTAGGTGAAAATAAGTAAATATACTGTTTACTATATAAACGGACCACCTACTCAAATATGAGTGTTCACTAGTAATGACGTTTAAAGTGATTATATATATATATATATATATATATATATATATATATAACATAGAATACTTGGTATTTAAGTCAGGTAAATTCCTATAGAGACGAACTCAAAAGAACTCGATGTTAAATTTATTTATTTAATTTAACAGAGTAATGCGTTGTGGCACAGTGGATATCAGCTCGGGATGAGAAATCAGGGAACCGAGTTCGAATTCTAGTTGAATTCCTTGCATTCACTTACGTGCAAATGTCTTTGGGAAAGGTATTAATCCATCTCTTCCCTCCAGTTATGGGTTAAATAATAGGACAGATTGGGTTCTATAGCCTTGGTTGGCAACCAGTCTACCACAGAAAGCAATGGCAACCTACTGCAGGATAATCTTCAGCCCAGTCAGTCATGTCTCTTTCGAGACATGATCGCCCAAGCGTGTATCGCGCATGGCACTTAACTGACTGAATATAATCTAAAAAAAATTTTTAGATATTCTACAATTTCATGGGTAATACATATTTCACAGACAAACCTGCTCATCAGACTCAAATGATACAACAGTTAATATTCAAAATAATCAGTTATATATTAGTTAAAGACCAACAAAAATTTTTTTATTATGTTACAAACCAATTTTCCTGGTTTCCAGTGAATGTGAATTATCCAAAGCAGAGTATTTTCAGCTTCCATAAGCCATTATCAAAGAGTTTTGGTTTTATGCATCACAATTTCCTCATTTTTTTTTTCACTTATAGCTTCTTCATGAAATCTTTTTATAAAGTTTTAGGACTTCACATGTCATTTCTTAGTTTGTTGTGTTATTTTTTTTATTTATTTGTTTTATAAATTTAGTATATTTCTTTCTAAATTTAATAAAAATTTTGAAAGAGGAAAATTTTCAGAAAAATTATATATAAATCTACGCTAGAAACCAGGATAATGGTCTGAAATATTTTTTAAAAAATCTTTGACAATGAACGCTAGTTGATCTTTAATCAAACTTGTATGAATGAAAGATTACTGTCAAAATACATGCAACTCAATAGCTGTGTTAGTGGGCATATATTTAATTATTGAAACTTCCATGCATATATGATCAAACTTTTATACACATATTTCTGTACAAAAATAATTAAACTAAGTTGAAAAGCTATAAACAACACATTTTGCCAAGAAAGAACATACATACAGGCAGAGAGAAACTCTCAAAAGTCTGATCATTGGATGTGATAAGCTTTAATTTATGACTACCCCCACCTTCCACTTATCCTCAGAAGTTCCAATGCCTTTTTCTTTACATCCAGTTTTGTCTGTCTTTCATTCTAACCTAAAGAAGCCAACAAAGGCAGATGTACTTATGGCAAAACGTGATATTTATAGCTGTTCTTCTTTGTCTCATTATCTTTACCTTTGTTTCGAATATAATTACACATTCGACCAACACACGTATTTCTGCATGTATATATATATATATGAAGAAACACAAATAATCGGCAACTTTCCTTCCTCATATATTTTACATCTAGACAAAAGAAAGACATTATTTATTTTAAGCATCCTTTCATCATTACATTTAAGTAATTCAATATTTTTTATTCATATTTAAATTTTAAACAGATATAAACAATTATTTTAGGTTTTACACAAAGTATTTTACACAAATTTTCAGTCTTCAGGCCAATTTGAATACTTGAGGTTTCACTGTATTTTTGAATTGATAAATGTATATCCAGTAATGAGGATCTAGATAAGACATTGAATCTGTGTATAAGTGTGAGTGAGTGAGTGTCTATATCAGGGCCTCTCAACTTTTTTTGCATCATTGCCTACCTGTATAACACATAATTAAAAGCATGCCAAAATTGTTTGGTAAAAGTTTCTTACTGGTTCATAAACTGGCTTTATAATGAAGTAAAAAATACCAAAGGGAGGTAACAATGTTGACTTACATGGTAGCTGCTGCTACAACGGCGTTAAAGAACAAGCTAATGTAAATTTGATCAAAATTAAAAATTATGTATCAGTTTTATGGTTAGCATTAGTGTTGCAACTGTTGACAAAAAATTAAACAATTTTCCCCTCTGTGTGTGTGTGTGTATATATATATATATATATATATATAATCCATTTTAAATATTTATTTTTCAAAATGTAAGACACACCAGTGTATAAGATGCATTCTTATTTTGATGACAAATCTTTGAAAGAAAAATCTTCAGTTGTATTTCAGAACTTTGTTTTTATTGTATAAGAAAGATCAAAAATTAGTATCTGTTGTTTTAAACCAAGGCCTCCCAACATTTTTTGCGTCATTGCTTCTTTCACATGGAAAAATTTCCCACTGTCCACCTGTATAGCACATATTTAAAAGCATGCCAAAATTGTTTGATAAGTTTCTTACTGATTCATAAACTGACTTTATAATCAAGTAAAAAAAAAAAATACCAAAGGCACGTAACAAATAATTCTGATTTATGTAGTGACTGCTGATGTTATTGACATACTAAAAAAAAAATAAAATCAAACTTGACCATTTTAAACTAGACATACAATTTAGTTTAATGGTTAAGGTTAGTTTTATGGTTACGGTTAAACAATTTTTATTCACAGTTATAGAATTTTAAGAAATATACATGATTAGCAACTAAAAAATATTCAGTAAATATTTTTTTTTGTTGTTCTTGGTCTTCCCTTAACTGATTTATGTCCGAAAATAAATGTTATTTATCTGAAGAACTATTTGAATGTTTATGACTCTTATCAAAACAATAGAAAATACAAAAATAGTTGTTTGCAGGGATATATATATATATATATATATATCTTATCTAGCAATGTGACCCAGTTAGTCTTCTGTTTTGTTTTGTTTGTAATACAGGTTCCTTGTATATATCTTTTGAATATTTTTATGGATAGCATATTGTGAAATACTTTTTTAATACTTAAAATATTACATTACCTATCAAAATTTCCAGTTGCCCACCACCCACTTAACAATTGAACTCACTCATTGGTAAGCAATATAGCTCAGGTTGGGAAACCCTGATCTTGACAAAATGTTGAATATGTGTGTGTGAATGAGCGTCTATATGCTTGTGCAATGTATATTAATGTGTATAGCTTTGGAGAAGTGTATAGATCCTTTTGTTGTGTAAAGTGTGACAAAACCAAAGTGAAGAAAAAAAAGTTGTACATATCAAGTTCGTTTTGATTGGGAAAACCCATACCATAAACCAGATAAACCGCCCATTAGATAAATATCTTGCTGGATTTTATGCCTCTTTTCTTTCAAATCCTGTATTAACAAATCGCAATCATTTATGCTAAATCAACAAAAATTAAAACTCCAATCACATTCTTTTTCACTAAAGCTTTTAATTCATATTGATTTGCCAAATTTAACAGCTGTACTCATAAAAATTAATATAAATTTTTAGACATTCTTCTTCTGATTGAAGAAATAGAAATTAAGAGGAACTCTTCACTGATTTGTGGTAGGAAAATTAGCATTTTCTCCTTACTTTTGATTTTTGACCATTTTAACTTAAAAGTAAAATGATATTTTCTCATTTGATACAAAATATGAGAAAATTGTGTAAAATAAATATGCAGCAGAAAATACAGTTAAAAAAATGTATGAGTTTTCACAAAGTTTGGTTAATTGGGATGTGCCAACAAGTTGATAGTTCAAGAAAAAATGGAAAGGGCTTAGTGAGTAGATGCATTTGTATGCATACACATGCATGATTATATTGTTAATTTAATAGTTCTTAATGTTAGGGATAGAGCTGTTTGTAGGTATAAAAATAAAAACTGTACAGTTAGTTTTACATGAAACAAGGTTACTAAGCTAAGCAGTTTGATTTCTAAATATATATGATTATTAAAAGAGAAAGCTGATTTTGAAAATTTAATGGAAACAAATGCTAAGAGACAGAAACACATTACTAGAGAGGAAAAGGTTGAAAGTTATTAAAATAAAAAAAAATTATTTCAATCCTGTTTAAATGCTTTTTGTCAGATGTAAACTTATTTATAAATGAAACTTTGTGTGTGTGTGTGTGTGTGTATCCATTACCTATAGACTCCGAAACGGCCGAACCGATTTTCTTCAAAATTTACACAGTTGTACTATAAGCGTCTGCGAGTGTTCTTAGCTAGGTTTTGTCTCAAGGTACCCCCAATAAATATCGATAAATGAAAAAATCGGGTTATAGAAGGAGTGGTCCAATTTTAATCAAATATGATACACTCATAGACAAAGACATAAGAAACGATATTCAGAAGTTTCAATGTTGCAATTCTTACAATAGTGCAGAAAATCGATAATTTATATATATATATATATATATATATATATATATATATATATATATATATAAAGCAAGATGTTTGTGTGTATGTGTCTGTTTATCTGTCTGTATATTCTTTATACAAATCCACAATTTTTATCCAATTCTCACCAAATTTCACACAAATATTCTTTGGGCTGAGTCTGAGCTCCAGGACCATGGATTAGTTTTAAAGCTTTCATTACACCTGAGCAACGTCGGGCTATACTGCTAGTTTTGTATAAATTTAGATTTAGAATTTGTGTCAAACCTTAAAATTGCCACACCACAAGAAAAGTCATTTTGTGTCCTGCAATTTGCAAAGTGTAACTTTGAAACTTTTCCTATCCAGTAATGTGTATAATGTGTTTCTGCTTTTAGCATAAATTTTTGAAATATACCCTTTCTTTTTGAATAACCACACACACATATATATATATATGGTTATTCAGAAAGAAAAAGTCTATTTCAAAAATTTAATAAAAACAAATAGTAAGAGGCAGAAACATTACAAGAGGAAAAGGTTGAAAGTTATAAAAATAAATGAATTTTTTTTTCAGTCTTGTTTAAATGCTACTTTTTCTTGGTAATATGTTGAATTTGTTTCTGTCTTTTAGCATTTGTTTTTAAATTTTCAAATCTGCTCATTCTCTTTGAATAATCTTGTGTATGTATATATATATATATATATACACACACACACACACACTGTATGTACATATATATAAAAAAAACTGTCTACATAAAAATCAGAACTTCTTTGTGTGAGCTCTGTATTTAGGTCACTGGTAACTTATAAGATATGGGGACAAGGGGAATGGTTTTTCAATGGGGGCAGGTGTTTTGTTTTGGGCTCATATTTTTTTTTTTTTTATTATTTATTGTCATGACCTTGATTTTATTTATACTTCATTATACTTTTTTTTACTCATATCTACAAACACTCTGTCCCTAATACTGAGCATTCTATAATATATATATATATATATATATTAATGAAGCCAAATGATTAAAAGGAAGAATGCTGTTTTTGTTATCATGTAATTTGCAGTAAATAATAAAATTTGTAAAGCCAATTAAAGATGAACAAAAAATATTCATGAAGTACATATTGGAATTTACAAATGCAAAATACTCTTGGGCTCAATTATTAGACGTGAAGAACTAATGGACAGAAGATCTGAACTTTCATCCAAAATGCCAGGTTAGTTATGTTTATTGTGGCAATTTCACCATGGAATAAAAAAAAATCTGAATTCAAAAGAAAATCAAAATATTCCTCACTAATGAAATTGTTACACCCTTGACCCTCAAACAATTCCAATCTATAAATTCTGGTTATTTCCAATTTTTGTGTTACATGTCTTTCTAAACTAGCATTATTCTCTCCAAACCCACCCACCCACTATACACAGGTTGAATTATTTGGGAGAGTATTCTAAAAATGATGATAATGTTTAAAATATAAATCAGTTTTAAGTTTTCATATCTTTCCTGCTGTTTATAATTAAAGGCTTTATTATAAATTTTCATTTAATTTTATTAAATATAAAAGTAAACTTTATATTAAATTATCATATTTATTATTTTAATTATGAACAACAGGAAAAATATGAAGATAAAATTGACTTCTTTTTTTTTTTCAATTAGAAGAAAAGATCTACACCCAGAAATTGGTGTAAGGTTATTATTTGAATATTAACAGTAAAAATAATGGGAGAACGTGATATATAACTTTTTATATATAAAGATAATATACCCGAGAGCCACTCAAGGTAGAGGATTGCTGTGTAGTGTTGTATAAGCATAAGAAAGGGCAAGAAGTAAAGTGGTGAGGGTTATGTAGGAAAGATTTTGGTTAACCCTAGATTGAAGAGGTCAAGATTTAATTAGTGATCAACATTTCAGAGTTCAATCGGAAGCATTAGATCTATAGAATGGAAGTAGACTTTAGACGGAACAGGAAACTCAAATATAAACAGGAAACAAGAGAGAAACCTCTACTCATGTTCAAAAGACCAGAAACAAGTATAAACCAGACAACGGGGGAAACTTTTCTGGCTACTATTAAGGAGAAGAAAATTATAAGTAAATAAAATTTCAGATTTCATGTAACGACATTAGATAGATTAAGTGAGTTGACTTTAGGAGGAACCAGATACCCAATCCAAAAATAAAAAAACAAACCTCTACTCCTGTTCAAAAAACCAAGGAAGAGTGAGTATGAATTAGTTGATAAGTGAACCTATGTTTCATAATTAAAAAAAAAAAACACCTCAGACTTAAATAATGCACATACTGATGGAAATTATATGTGCATGTGTGTGTGTGTATATATATATATATATATATATATATATATATATACACACACACACACACACACACACACATATATATCATGTAAGCAATATCAGACAGATTTTCGTTAGCAATACAATAATCCTCACTCATACACACATTAAAAAAAAACCTTCAGATATTGGAGGCCATCTACATTAAATTAAAACAACCCACACTTAATAAAATCACGTTTAAATCTGATCATAACACATTACATTACATTTAAATATATGGTTCTGTTAACATTTTGGGCTTTGGCGCAGTGTGACGTCATAGAACTGCATTACAAATTAACAAGCTGCGTTTGCTATTTGGTAACTGTTGTCGTTACTTAGCAAAGTTTTATGTCAATACAAGATAAAATCATCTTTGACGGTGGATGTTTTTATGTTAACATCCCTGTAACCTCTCTGAAGATGGCTCATGTGAGCCGAAAGCTTAGAACCAACTTAATGAAAAATTATCTAAATATTGGAGAATTTTTGTCTTTATTTCCACCTGAAATTAAAGCCAAAATATGTTTAGAACGACTCATGATTAAACATAATAGACATTCATTGTCTCTTATATTTAACAGTACATGTTTAGAACATACACACACATATATATATATATATATATATATATATATATATATATATATATTCACACACACATTACCCTATGTCTATAGAATGACTCGGTGGATGAAATTCCAAGTTGTACTATAATAAAATGTATATTTATTATTATATACTTTATAACTTTGTTATATTACATTGAGCAGTATTTTATTAACCCCAGAAAAATTTTCTACGTGTGTGTACATATATATTTAGTGATATATAAAATATATGTCGAGGGATGTGGGGAAAATTGGAAGCAATGAGTTATAATTAAACATCAAAATGGAATAAATTTGAAATTTTTCTGGCATCTGATGTCTAAACATAGAAAAAAATATTATATATATATATATATATATATATATATATATATATTTTTTTTTTTTTTTTTTTTTTTTTTTTTCATTTTTAAATGAGTTATTTTGCTACCTTGGTTTCCACCATGAGTTGTTTCTTCGGGTGATTTCTAATAACTAGTTATTAGAAATCGCCCGAAGAAACCACTCATGCTGGAAACCAAGGTAGTGAAATAACTCATTTAAAAATGAAAAATATTCAAAAGTTCCACAATATAATTGTATAGAACACTTTTTAATACAAATGTGTACTGGTCTAACCCTATTAGGACCAAAAACTAAGTATTAAACAATCTCTCTCTCTCTTTATATATATATATATATATATATATATATATATACATACACACACACAAAAAACAAACACATTCATCCTAATTTTAGAAAGATGAACTTTCATTAAGTGTCATGTTTATGTTTGAACAAAATGTCAAGATTGCTAAAAATAGTAGCAGCTTTACTTATTCTTTTGAAACATTCAATGGAATACTTTATTTGTTATTTGAATATCCTGGACTTGTTAGCATTGTAAACATAACCCCAGAATATATCATAAGATCATATTTAATTGATTGTCTAAAAATGGAATTGGCTACTTAATATAGATTTGCCTGTTAAGTTTGATTTTAAAAACACTCATCTTTATCAATTGTTACCTTGACCAGTGAAAAAAGAATTAGTTTTATGACAAATCATGAGTGTTTTTAGTCAAATCTATAAACTCAAATTTAATTTTATCCATATGGTGAGCTCATGTCTAAGCCTTAACAATAGACCTTGAGCAAAAACATCAATGCTCTTCTTTAATCCATTAAGGGGATAGTCAAATCTAGTGTGGCATAAAAACCAGAGAAAGATTTATTTTTTTTTTTTTTTTTTTTTTGGTAAAGGTACTTTCCAACAATTTGAACATTTCATAAATGGTGTGTAAAAATTCAAATCTTTTCTTTTTAATTTGTATGAATTGATTGATCTATAGCCAACAAATAAAAACAAAGGATTTTTTGTTTTTTTTACTTGGCCTCATATTTTATAATTTTTTTTCAGTACTGAAAAATACCAAGTTTTTTAAAGATATCAACAAAGTACACGAAATCTGTCTTCTTTATTTATAGGTAAGAAGGACTTCAACTTTAAAATGTCATAAATCTTAACATTTATTAGTTTTCTGTGCTTAAAATTTTTTATTTTGCATTGAAAATGCTATTAATGTTTGTAAAAAATATTACTTGAATTTATATTGAAGGTATGATGCCAGGTAAAAAAAAAATTCCAACAAAATAAAATTTTGAATCAATGGGCTTTTTTTTCTTAATATTTACTAAGTCCGTGCCACTCAAAAAAAAAAAATAAATGAATGAATGAATAAAGGAAAAACAATAAAAACTGATTTTTAAAAATTTTTTTTAATTTTTTTTTTTTTTTTTTTTTTTTTTTTGTCATGTTATGGAAAAAGTAATAAAATAAAAAATTTAAAAAAAATGGTCATAATTTTATTTATACTTTGAATTATTATTGGTGTTTGATGGAAAAAAACATCTTTTTAAATATGAAATAGTAAAATGAAGAAGAAATTAATGCACTTCACTAGAAAAAACAAAGTTGTTGTTTTTTTTCAGAACTTAAAAGCTCCAATATCATTTTGGTTTTCATTATTTTTATTATTAATATTAACTGAGATCTGAAATCAGTTGGGTATTTTTATTCATCAAATAATATTTACTAATTTCTTCTTACTTGTAACATGCTGAACACAATTCCTGTGCAGACATTTTAAAAATAACTTTGAAATCCCACGTCAGAAACAAATTGTTCATCACGCTTTCCCAAAAATTAAACTTGAGACTTGATGTCAAATGGTCTGTGATTTTGATGGACAATCATAATTTTGTCTTTTTACAAATGTTACTTCAATCATCTTCCTTAATATTTGTTTTTTGTTCTCCGACCCTTGTCTTTTTATTTCCCCCAGTTACTTCTTTGTCTTTTTGGAACAAGATAAACAGCTATCAACTATAAAAAGTGCTGTAAATAAAATAAAAAAAAAGTTTGGACTAATTTTTCAAGATAAGCTTGTGTAGCAAATGAAACATTTTTGGCTTATGACAAATATTATTTTTCATTCTTCTTTTTCAGGTTTCTGAATATGACAAATTGTTATATTTTATATAAATTAAGTGCTTATACAAAACCCTCTTCCAGATTCTTACCTCCACTTTTAATTCTTAAACCTGATTCTAGACCTTAAATATATTGACTTATATTTTTGATTTTCTGATTATGGCAAACTAAGCCAAATCATAAACCTTCTGTATTCATCGAGTATAGGCAATTGAAAGTTATTTTGTTTGGATTCATCTGTCAGAAAAAAATGTTTTTATTCATTTGTACATTTTTATCAACAGCTAAATTTTGAAATTTAGCTGAAAACATTAAAGATAAAACAAAATTTACAGGAATAATTTACTAAAATAATCTAAGATTAAATTTTAAAAGGGTTTTTTTGGGGTCCAGAATATAACACATTTTTTCCAATCATGGCTCATCCCAGCTTTTTTCTTTTTTTTTATTATTGCTTTCAGTAATACTTGCTCTCTTACGACACCACCACTCTTCATCTCTGCAGTATATGTTTTGCCATCTATTTCCTCTTCTATGACCCCCCCCCCCGCCTCAGTCTACAGAGCATATGTTTTGCCATTTATTTTCGCCTACTTCTCAAGAAGGGATTTCTTGTTACTTTCTTCTGCTTCTTTGTCGCAATTAATTCTTCATACCAAAATAATTCTAAATTTATCTTTTTACACTGGAGATTTAACTTGATTCATCTCCATTAGTTTAGATTTGCAATTTTCTAACAAAGATTTCAGAAGTTAAAATTGGCATTAAACTTCTTTAAATTATTTATTTAAAAAAATAGGTTTGTATTAGAATCAGCTACAGATTTTTAAAAATGTTTTTTGTGAAGTTGAGGGGCTTTTAGAAAAACTAGCAACTGTTTCATATCTGTCTCATCTAAAAAAATTTTATGTATGTGATAAAACGATCTTGTGAGATAAAAATTACCCAGAATGCTTCATAAAGAAAAACTATAAAAGAAAGAGATCTGCAACATTTTGTTAAGATCTCAAAATTGGACTATTCCCAGGAAAAATTTCCCATGCCAAAAATAACCACAATCTCTATATATGAATTTAACACAGGTGGAAATGGTTCTTTAACACTGTTATGAAGAGTAAAGGTTGGGTTACAAGATAATTTTCCTAAAATTAGACTGAACTGTACATGTTTGCAGATATTTTGACATAGTTTTAAAAAAAATTAAAGAATTATTTTGAAAATTGCTGAATATTTCATTAGTAAAGAGAATTTTTTTAACTTTGTAATGTAAATATTTTTAATAAGATTAAAATTTAATGTTAGTTTACCCACTATTTTTAGAATAGATTTAAAAATGAGAGGCTTGTGGTCATATCATGTTGAAACACTGGTTCTCATACAATAATTGATGTTAAGCAACATTGAGCCTGGTCAGTACCTAGATGGATGAGCATTTGGGAATACCATGTACTGTAACCTTGTATGTATGACTAGTATAATGGGCTTATGGCCGTATCACATAACACCAGTTCTCATACAATCACTGATCTGCCTGGTCAGTATCTAGATGGATGACCGCTTGGGAATACCAGGTGCTGTAAGCTTGGATGTACAAGTGGTGTAATAAGATAATGGCTTAGAATTATTAATTGGAGAGACAAGTTCCAATTCCTGAGTTACTCACAAATGCCCTTGGAAAGAGTATGAACCCATCTCTTTTGCCTCAAGCTATAAGTTAATGGTTTAGTTATACAATTCTTATTAATCATCTGCAGAAAAAGAATTCTTAAAATCTAAAAATATCTTCTGGCTTTAAGTAACCTGCAAAGGGTTGAAAATGAACCAAGCAAGGATAACACAGTTAATTCTTAACTTCACCTCTAAAAGACCATAACATCCAAATCAAATTATTCAAAACACAAAAGAAAAAATATTAGGCAAATGTGGACAATTGTGCTGATTAAAAAAAGAAATTATTATAAATTATATGCAAATATTATATTATTAGTGTATGTGTGAGAAGCAAATTGTAAAGCAAATTGTGAAGTAGATTTCCACCACTTTTTTCTTCCCCAGAAAATGATTCCAGATGAAGCATCCCAATCTCTAATATTACACCTAGGGTGTAACACACACGCACATAGTCGATGCGATGGATAAATTGTCGTCTAAATTACACAAAAAAAATTAAAATAACATTTACATCTCACTTTAATAGGTATATTTTCCAAAATTGCATAAAAATATCTTGAAATATTATACTTGTGTGGCATGGTGCAGAGTCATGTTGCCGGATGTAGGGTCTTTCAGCAGCCACTCTCTTGACCAAGGGCAGCACTAACTCATCAAGACACTTGATGTAGGCCTCTGTATTGAATCCTGTAGGAAGATGAATGTAGGCCTAACGTTGCTATCACTAGTGATCACTCCAAACACCATGATGTTGATTGGGTGTATCATTCAACTCTTTCTGAAATCCTCTGCACAGTCATCAGACACAAAGTAATGCTGTCCAGGGTCAAGTCGTAGGCTGCTGAAAGACTGCATGTCTGGCAATAGGACTCTCCACCATACCACACAAGTAGGAGAACCCAGTGATGGCTGTTAGAACAATTTCTGTGACCACATCACCCCGTATGTCTGGCCACCTAACTCCCCAGACTGCAACCCCTTGAACATTATGCATGGGGTGCAGTTGAGCAAGAGACCAACAAAACCTTTTGTAAAACCAAAGATGAACTGAAGACGAGGATTATGGCAGCATTCGCCAACTTAAACAAGGAGACTGTCCAGAAGAGATGCAGAAGATTCCAAAGCTGTCTGGAGGACGTGGTTGAAGTCAATAGCAATTTTATTGAATAAATATACTCTTTAGTATTTCAAGATATTTTTGTGTAATTTTGGTATATATATATATATATATATATATATATGTATATATATATATATATACTGGACTCTCCCATCATTTCAATGTATAAGTGTCAAGCAGCTAAACTGTAACAAAATTCTTTGTGACACTAAAGTTGAACTGAAGGCAAGGATTATGGCAGCATTCACCAACTTAAATGAGGAGACTGTCCAGAAGAGGTGTAGGAGATTCCAAAGCTGTCTGGATGACGTGGTTGAAGTCAATAGCAATTTTATTGAATAAATTTACACTTTTGCATCTCAAGGTATTTTTGTGTAATTTGGTAAATATATCTGTCCATGTAATTTAGAAGACAATATATCCATCGCATCCTATGTGCATGTGCACGCACACACACACACACACACACACACACACACACACACACACACACACAGTAAAAGAGGTACTGGTTAGACCAGAAGATGGTTATTTAAAAAGTGCTCAGTACACAATCTAAAGAACTGAATATGCTGAGCTAACAATATATTAAAGAACAAAATGTTCCCCACTTATTTGCGACCCAGATTTTCAACCTTACCAGTCTCATCAGGCTGGATATCAATATAAATAAAAACAAGTAATCCCCCTTGACCCATAGGTACAAAACGCATAACCTCTGCCCTAATATATTCTACCTATTAATTTAAATTTTAATTTAACTTATAAGATTATACTGTACAATTTTATATTTAAGTTTCAGTTCAAATCAAATTAAATTAGACAATTAATATTAAAAAATAGCATTTTAGCATTACAATGTATAACTGCCATGAACAACCCAAGAATCTAAAAATTCAAATACTGGAATGGTCAGTTTATAATAAGCAACTGATGAATGCATAGAGCATGAAACTCTGAGTTTTGCTGTAGACATAGGATAATATGTCAGTTAAGTGCCATACGTGATACACGCATTGAGCAATCATGTCTCGAAAGTGACATGACTGACTGGGCAGAAGATCATCCCGTTGTAGGTTGCCATTGCTTTCTGTGGTAGACTGGTTGCCAGCCAAGGCTATAGAACCCAATCTCTCCTATTATTTAACCCACAACTGGAGGAAAGAGATGGATTAATACCTTTCCCAAGGGTATTTGTGCGTAAATGAATGCATGGAATTCAAACTCAGCTTTCTGATTTGTCGTTCCGAGTCGATATCCACTGCACCATCCACGCACATCCTAATAAGATAAGATTTTGATCTTGAAATATTAGTGTATAATAAATAGGTAATGCCCAAAAACTTCTTTACCTTCCTTTATTTTACTCAACACATTGTGACAGCCTTCAACACCTAACCATATTTCCAATTTTATGTTTAAGTTTCAGTTTAAATCAAATTAAATTAGACAATATTAAAAAATAGCATTTTAGCATTACAATGTATAACTACCATGAACAACCCAAGAATCAAAAATTCAAATACTGGAATGGTCAGTTTATAATAAGCACCTGATGATTGCATAGAAACTCCAAATCATGATGTAAACATAGGATAATATGTAAATTACGACATAAATTCACTTAGTTTTCTCTTCCTTAACGCCAAGAAATTTTCAAGTATTTCAGAATGTTCTCTAATTCAAATTTAAAGGCATAATTCTATTTTTCTTCATGTTACTTCTATGCTTATCAATGCAGATTCTTAAATAACATTTCTCGGTTTGCTTCATCAGTTCCTAAAAATAAAAATAATAATCGCTTGCAAAAAAGGTTATTTCTTTTATTAATATTGTAGATATATTTATTTATATTTGAATTTTACACACTCACTCACTCACATACATACACACACATCTCTGGGGTGAACGATACCAAATTACGACTATCAAAATCAGAAAATTAGCAAAATGCAACAATAAATATTATACAAATATAAGTAAATAATATTAAAATGCAATACAGCACTTACTGTAAGGAATGACTCGCAATTTTAGAAGATATTTCTTTTTATTGATCATTTCACTTCAGGCAAGGTGGGAATTTCATTAGTACACAGGAGTTTACAAGGAATATGCAGGAGATTCAAAAGTCATCTGGATGCTGTGATTGAAGCCAACAGAGTTTATTAAATAAATTTACTCTTTAGCATTTCAAGATTGTGTAATTTTGGCAAATATATCTGTGAAAATGAGATGTCGGTATTATTTTCATTTTTGCATAATTTAGAAAATTCATCCATCACACTATATATATGTATATATAAGCGATAATTTTATTTTCATTTAATTAAAATTCTTGATAGTTTTCATGATTTCAGAAATTTATTTTTTTAAAAATTCAAAATAAAAATGCATTTGTTTTGGTTGGGTTGGTTAATTTTATGACATGTTATTCCTTGAGTTATTTAATTTTGAATTTTACATGAGACACATAGTGAGAATCAAACCCCTGACTGGGTCAACCATTACCCATTACCTCATGCTAAGATACCCTCCTTACATTCATGTACATACTTATGCAGAAGGCTTAGTCATGACATCATCAAACAGCTAAAAGGCCAGCCTTTATCTTATCATTGTACTTAAGTCCTGCAAAAGGCATGAACCTTAGATTTACACATATACCACCATCCTTGTGCCAGTTACCTTGCTTTTGTCTTGTCACTGATATGTCAGAGGAAAAAAATAGGTGTTTGAGTAGTGTAAACCTTTCTCTTACTATAATTAAGTACAGGTCTGGTTTTCGATCCTTAAAGAGGATTAACGTTACACTCCAAAAATTGGTATTTATGTGAAAATATAAATATTGCGCTTGCATAAGTATTGTCTACCAGCTAGAGAATTAAACTGATTGTCTCATGGTATGAAGTTCCTCTCTAAATTCATAAAATACGTTATGATAAACTCACTTTGGAAAATAGAAATTTCAAGCCAAGGAAAAAAAAAGTTTTTTTTTTCTATAAATTGGTTTGTTTTATGCATCAGTCAGTTAAGTGTTATGTGATACATGCTTGGGTGACCATATCTCTTTCGAGACGTAACTGACCAGGCAGAAGATTTTCCCGTAGTAGGTTGCCAACTAAGCTTTACAGAACCCAATCTGTCCTGCTATTCAACCCATAGTTGGAGGGAGAAGAGATGGATTAATACCTTTGTATTAATGTAAGGGTATTTGCATGTAAGTGACTGAAACGAATTCGACTGGAATTTGAACTTGGCTCTTCGATTTCTCATTCTAATATCCATCGCACCACAACACACATTTAGTACATACTCATCAATAAATTAACGTAAAGTACTAAGAAACAATTTACCTTGTAATCGAGTAACGTCAAACATTGTTATTATAAACTAGCAGTACAGGCCAGCGTTGCTCAGGTGTAATGAAAGTTTTTATATATCGATATCAAATAAGTTTTTGTCACCGTAAACTGAATTTTGAAGGCTAAATAAGTCCTCTGACTAAATGGCATCATGGCTGAGACTAAGAACTACAATTATACCTACTTATAGCCAAACCCGAAGCAAAAACTAAAATAAAAGGGCTGAAAAAATACAGACATACAGGCAGATAAACAGACACACACACAAACATCTTGCTTTTATATATATATAATCGATCCTCTGCACTATTGTAAGAACTGCAACCCTGAAACTTCTGAATATCGTTTCTTATGTCTTTGTCTATGAGTGTAGGAAATTTGATTAAAATTGGACCACTCCTTCTATAAACCGATTTTTTTGATTATCGATTTTCGATATTTATCAGGGGTACCTCGACACAAAACCTAGCTAAGAACACTCGTAGACGCTTATAGTACAACTGTGTAAATTTTCAAGAAAATCAGTTCAGTCATTTCGGAGTCTATAGGTAACGGACACACAGACACACACACAAAGTTCCGTTGATAAATAAGTTTAGATATAACATTTCAGACCAGAAATAACAATGCAGATATTAAGTAAATATTTTTCACATACTTAACACTGTAATTTTATTTGAATACTTGTAAAATCTATAATAACAGAAATTTTATAAATCCCAATTTTTAACATTTTGTTCAAATTTCCCCCTTAATGTATTATGCAAAATTTCTTGAAAATTAAATTTCAACTCAAAGGAAACTGCTAATAAATACAGTCAGTCAGTTAAGTGCCATACCTGATACACACTTTGGGCGATCATGTCTCAAAAGAGACATGACTGGTTGGGCAGAAGAATATCACACAGTAAGTTGCCATTGCTTTCTGTGGTAGACTGGTTGCCAGCCAAGGCTATAGAACCCAATCTGTTCTATTATTTAACCCATAAATGGAGGGAAGAAAGATGGATTAATACCTTTCTTAAGGATATTTGCGCATAAGTGAATGCAAAGAATTCAACTGGAATTCAAACTCAGCTCCCCAATTTGTCATTCCGAGCCGATATCCACTGCACCATACACACTCATCCTAATAAATACAAAGCTGTGAAAATCTGCATTGTCATTATCTGCAATGTGCAAATGTATCATCATCTTGAGATTCTTGACAAAATTCAAAGAAAAATCTGCAATATTATCAGTTTTGACTTGGCATCTCAGCTCTGTCTTTTCTACAAATATTTTCATGACAATTATCCTGACGAGCTTTTATCCTTGGTGCCTTGACTGCATGAATTTAAATGTACTAAGAGATTGGCTACTAGACTTAATATATGCAACAACTACATAAAAAATAATGGAAAATTTAATTAAAACTAAACAAAATAATAACATAAAACTGCATTCTTTTAGATAAAATTATGATTAGACATATTATGATGAATGAAAAATGCAGAGCGTACTGTTTTCTGAAAGGTCCATTTTGTGTTAATAAAATCTTTAAATAAGCTTATAAAATAGTCTGTAAAAAAATGTCCCCAAAATACATTGAAATAGTTAGTAATTTAAAAGTAATACTGAAATATCTAGTAATTTAATCATAATATTATCTAAAAAAAATGCAGTTTTTATTAAAGGAGAAAGCAATTTATTAAGATGTAAATACATTGAAAGTGTATTCATCTGGGAACACTATGGTAAATTCATGCTGTGACTCATACAACTTATCTATGAGAGTAAGTCAAAAATGATTTGCGCTTTTGACATAACATATTTTTAGACAACAGTACATATAATATTTTCTTTTACTTTGTATATGGGTAGTTTTTATCTGTAAAGTTTCTCATGCAGACATTTAGCAAAGATAGGAATGTTCATTTCATGCTTTCATTTACTCAAAAGAACATGTTTCATGGTAAAACACTTGAGTCATAAAATAGTCTGTGTATTGTAAGAGATTTCAAATCAAATACGTTGCATTTGTTAATTCCACCTCAAGATAGGAGAGATAACTTTAAAGAAAAGTTGAAGAGACAACAGTACACACACAGAGTGTCCTAATCACATAATCCTTTAAGGATAAGCTTAATCCTCATCAATTGTAGCAGAAACATGGCCTAATGGCCAAAGGCTGCCTCCTTCTGCCAATATCCATTTTGGTTTATCCATTTCTTTACTTCCTTTCTGCTGCTGTTGGCATTCTTCTACAAAAACGGAGAGGAAGGAATGAAGGAGGGAAGGAAGGAAGGAATGAAGGAGGGAAGGAAGGAAGGAATGAGGGAAGGAAGGAATGAGGGAAGAAAAGAAGGAAGGAAGGAATGATAGAGAAGGAAGGAAGGAAGGAAAGAAGGAAGGAATGAGGGAAGGAAGGAAGGAAGGAATGAGGGAAGGAAAGAAGGAAGGAAGGAATGAGGGAAAGAAGGAAGGAAGGAAGGAATGAGGGAAGGAAGGAAGGAAGGAGTCTGACAGTGTAAGTTTTATTATATTTCCTCAGTCATAAAACTGTTACTGAAAGTCAAAAGCTTTTTTTGGTAAAGAAAATTTCACTAAACAATTACAAATTAAGAAGAGAAATGCCTCATATCCAAATCCAACCTAAGCTATTAATTAATATCTACTTTAAGATAAATATCCACTCTTATTGTAGACAATTTTAAAGCACAGTATGTAACATTCATGTAAGAAAAATATTTTAAAATGATATTTAGTCAAATAGAGAAATTTACAAGCAGTTATAGGAGCAACAATAGTGTTTTCAAAAGTGGACAGATTTGGCTTACAACCATATCACATTGTAATGTTGGTTCCTATACAATCACCAAAGTTAAACAAAGTGGAGCATTGTCAGTATCTAGAAGGGTGACCACTTGTGTATATCAGAGACCATCAATAATGATAGACTTTTTGGAAGAGAATATAAAGCTGGGCTTCCATAAAACAATTCTACTGCACCATTATCCTTTATTGAGTATAAGTAAGATCCCCTGCCACTTTTCAAGGTGGGGAACAAAAAGTCATATTCAGAATATATCTTATTTGTAACCCTGTTAGACAAGCACCAACCCATAATGATAAAGTGTTTTTAGAAGGGAATATAAAGTTGGGCTTCCATAAAACAATTCTACTGCACCATTATCCTTTATTGAGTATAAGTAAGATCCCCTGCCACTTTTCAAGGTGGGGAACAAAAAGTCATATTCAGAATATATCTTATTTGTAACCCTGTTAGACAAGCACCAACCCATAATGATAAAGTGTTTTTAGAAGGGAATATAAAGTTGGGCTTGCATAAAACAATTCTACTGCACCATTATCCTTTATTGAGTATAAGTAAGATCCCCTGCCACTTTTCAAGGTGGGGAACAAAAAGTCTTATTCAGAATATATCTTATTTGTAACCCTGTTAGACAAGCACCAACCCATAATGATAAAGTGTTTTTAGAAGGGAATATAAAGTTGGGCTTCCATAAAACAATTCTACTGCACCATTATCCTTTATTGAGTATAAGTAAGATCCCCTGCCACTTTTCAAGGTGGGGAACAAAAAGTCATATTCAGAATATATCTTATTTGTAACCCTGTTAGACAAGCACCAACCCATAATGATAAAGTGTTTTTAGAAGGGAATATAAAGTTGGGCTTGCATAAAACAATTCTACTGCACCATTATCCTTTATTGAGTATAAGTAAGATCCCCTGCCACTTTTCAAGGTGGGGAACAAAAAGTCATATTCAGAATATATCTTATTTGTAACCCTGTTAGACAAGCACCAACCCATAATGATAAAGTGTTTTTAGAAGGGAATATAAAGTTGGGCTTCCATAAAACAATTCTACTGCACCATTATCCTTTATTGAGTATAAGTAAGATCCCCTGCCACTTTTCAAGGTGGGGAACAAAAAGTCATATTCAGAATATATCTTATTTGTAACCCTGTTAGACAAGCACCAACCCATAATGATAAAGTGTTTTTAGAAGGGAATATAAAGTTGGGCTTGCATAAAACAATTCTACTGCACCATTATCCTTTATTGAGTATAAGTAAGATCATCTGCCACTTTTCTAGGTGGGGAACAAAAAGTCATATTCAGAATATATCTTATTTGTAACCCTGTTAGACAAGCACCAACCCATAATGATAAAGTGTTTTTAGAAGGGAATATAAAGTTGGGCTTGCATAAAACAATTCTACTGCACCATTATCCTTTATTGAGTATAAGTAAGATCCCCTGCCACTTTTCAAGGTGGGGAACAAAAAGTCATATTCAGAATATATCTTATTTGTAACCCTGTTAGACAAGCACCAACCCATAATGATAAAGTGTTTTTAGAAGGGAATATAAAGTTGGGCTTCCATAAAACAATTCTACTGCACCATTATCCTTTATTGAGTATAAGTAAGATCCCCTGCCACTTTTCAAGGTGGGGAACAAAAAGTCATATTCAGAATATATCTTATTTGTAACCCTGTTAGACAAGCACCAACCCATAATGATAAAGTGTTTTTAGAAGGGAATATAAAGTTGGGCTTGCATAAAACAATTCTACTGCACCATTATCCTTTATTGAGTATAAGTAAGATCATCTGCCACTTTTCTAGGTGGGGAACAAAAAGTCATATTCAGAATATATCTTATTTGTAACCCTGTTAGACAAGCACCAACCCATAATGATAAAGTCTTTTTAGAAGGGAATATAAAGTTGGGCTTCCATATAACAATTCTACTGCACCATTATCCTTTATTGAGTATAAGTAAGATCATCTGCCACTTTTCAAGGTGGGGAACAAAAAGTCATATTCAGAATATATCTTATTTGTAACCCTGTTAGACAAGCACCAACCCATAATAATAAAGTGTTTTTAGAAGGGAATATAAAGTTGGGCTTGCATAAAACAATTCAACTGCACCATTATCCTTTATTGAGTATAAGTAAGATCATCTGCCACTTTTCAAGGTGGGGAACAAAAAGTCATATTCAGAATATATCTTATTTGTAACCCTGTTAGACAAGCACCAACCCATAATGATAAAGTGTTTTTAGAAGGGAATATAAAGTTGGGCTTCCATAAAACAATTCTACTGCACCATTATCCTTTATTGAGTATAAGTAAGATCATCTGCCACTTTTCAAGGTGGGGAACAAAAAGTCATATTCAGAATATATCTTATTTGTAACCCTGTTAGACAAGCACCAACCCATAATAATAAAGTGTTTTTAGAAGGGAATATAAAGTTGGGCTTGCATAAAACAATTCAACTGCACCATTATCCTTTATTGAGTATAAGTAAGATCATCTGCCACTTTTCAAGGTGGGGAACAAAAAGTCATATTCAGAATATATCTTATTTGTAACCCTGTTAGACAAGCACCAACCCATAATGATAAAGTGTTTTTAGAAGGGAATATAAAGTTGGGCTTCCATAAAACAATTCTACTGCACCATTATCCTTTATTGAGTATAAGTAAGATCCCCTGCCACTTTTCAAGGTGGGGAACAAAAAGTCATATTCAGAATATATCTTATTTGTAACCCTGTTAGACAAGCACCAACCCATAATGATAAAGTGTTTTTAGAAGGGAATATAAAGTTGGGCTTCCATATAACAATTCTACTGCACCATTATCCTTTATTGAGTATAAGTAAGATCATCTGCCACTTTTCAAGGTGGGGAACAAAAAAAGATATAACGCACACAAACACACAAAATTAAATATGACTGACAAGATTTCTTTTAAATTTTTATTGCATTTTACTTTAGTGTGGACAAAAGATTTCTTCTTTGGACTGAGTGCTGAAAGTGTGTTCAATGTAATGTAATGGATGACAACTTAAAATGAGAATCCAGAGAATTCAATTTCCAGTCATATTCCTTACATTTATTCACATACAAATAGCATTAGAAAATGTATGAATCCATCTTTTCTCTCCTCGGTATGGGTAAATTGCAGAAGAGACTGTGTCCAATAGCTTTGGCTAGCAACCAGTCTATTACAGAAAGAAATAATAATCTACTGCAAGAAAACTTTCTGATATGAATCAAAGGTGATATGATCAACTAAGCACATATTATGTATGGCATTTGACTGAGAGAGTGTAGAAAATTTCCAAATGAATATTCCAAGTTGTTTTAGTTAATCTATTAGTCAGTTTCAATAATTAGGTTATTGTAAAAGGTGTATTATTTTTAATTTCCAAATATATCTCACATATTATTGCCATGTTTGTTTTAAGGGCTTTGATTATTTTTTCATGCCTTTTGCAGTTAGACACCATTTTCTAAAGAACTGAGATATGCCATTGGTCTTTTTCTAAAGTGTTTTTTTGCTGAGAAGTGTTGTTGATAAATACCAGAATTAAAGTTTAAATTTTGTTTGGCAGATATGAACAATCTTATAAGACTTTTATTATCTGCATAAGTTATATATCAATCAGTTGTTTTTTTTGTTTTGTTTTTCTTTTCCTCTTTTATGGAATTGCAGTACATCTGGTTACAGTAAAATAAGTCAACTCTATTTTTGTTGTGTTTGTGTCATCATAATCAACCAATTAAAATGTAGTTGTCTCGTAATAATCAATCAAGCAAAATGTGGTTGCATTGTCATAATCAACCAATCAAAATAAGATTCATCATAATCAACCAATCAAAATGTGATTAATGAAAACATTGCAAACAGAAAAGATATATTATTTTTTTCTTTCTTTACAATGAGGTTCACCCTGTGCAAGGCCCAAGAGGTACCACCCAAACAAGGTGATAAGGTCACTAAGATGCAAGGGACTACTGGGAGTGAAGGAGAATGAGAAGACTTTAGGAGAAGGAACAGGAAACCCAATTCTAATCTCTACTCCTGTTCAAAAGACCAGGGAGGAGTTTGAACTGAACAATAAGCAAACCTATCTGCTTCTGTTGAGGAAAAAAATAAATAAATGTTCAGAAATTTAGGCTGTGACATTAGAATTATAGAGTTGTAGTAGACTTTAGAAGAAACAGGTAATCTAATCCTAAACAGAAAACAAGGGATAAATCTCTGCTTCTGTTCAAAAGACTGGAGCGGAGTGTGAACCAGACAACAGGCAAACCTATCTACTCCTATTGAATATTACATATGTTGTGTTTTAAGAAGCTGGGAAATTTACTCAGATACAAAAGTCTTAAATGTAAAAAAAAAAATCTGTCTCTTGAAAAAATGGCATATTGTATGGTTGTGATTCATAGTTATTTAAAAAGAAACTATCTATTGGTACAATATACAGTATAATGATAAGTTAATTGATTATTATTTTTTTTTTTTTTTGTGCACTACTGCCAACAAATTAAAAAGGGGAGTTTGGTATTTCAGATAAAATATACACTCGATTGATATGAGGAACCAGCATAAAAACTGCCCTTTATGAATTTAGGATGGCAAACAACATTTTATCTTCATCATTTCTCAATATATAAAAATACATAGACACATGACCTGCACTGTGTATAACATTAGCAAAGAAAATTTCAGAAAAAATGAAATTTTAGTTGTAACATTTATGTAAGAGATTTTTATATTTGAACATTATTTTGATTTGTAATCATAATTTCATCATTTGTAATCACATTTATTTCATTCTAGGGTAATCAAGGGAGTAGTCTATAAAACAGGGGTGTCAAGATGTTGCACTGTTCATTAAACCATTTTGGGGATGAGAGAGTATAAAATACAGGATGATTTTTTTGAGAATATATATTTTTATTACAATAAAAGAGGAAATAATAGTTTTAATCTGTTAAATGTTATAAAGTGCAATTTTTTTTCCTATTTCCTTTTGGTTGACATTAGAACCGTTCTTTGAGACGCAATCTGACCAATGGCAATATAAAAAATGATTATTCTCGATTATAACCTTTGAAGAGACTACTGTTCAAACGTGACAACTACTTCTCCTGCTTCTGTCAGGCATTTATATAATTTCTTTTTATCTGGTGTATATCTTAAGTTCAGTCGGGTTCATTTTCTTGTTCATGTTAATTGGAGTAGATAGATCTAACTATCGCCCAGTTCACACTCCATCCATGTCTATTGAACAGGTGAAGAGGCTCATCCCTCGTTCCCTGTTTAGGATGTGGTTTCCGGATTTCTCTTTTCCAATCTTCTCACTTTGTTTTTTTTTTCAATTGGAGTAGATAGATCTAACTATTGCCTGGTTCACACTCCATCCACGTCTATTGAACAGGTGAAGAGGCTCATCCCTTGTTCCCTGTTTAGGATGTGGTTTCTGGCTTTCTCTTTTCCAATCTTTTCACTATTACGTAGTCCCCTGCACATCAGTGGCGTTACTGCATTGCTCGGGATGATACGATTTAAAAAAAAAATGCATCTACTGACATCCTTTGAAGCCCAATTCTGCACTTGCTGGATTTGAGGTTACCTTTTTTGTCAACTTTTGGGGTTTCCAAAGTCATGTAACTTTCTGAGAACGCCAAGTACAAAACTTATTTTGATATCTCCTTGGATAAACGTAGTACATATGAAACACAAATCAACTCTTCTTTGACCAAGGTTCCTGAGAGATATTATATTTGATTCAAACTTATGGTATTTTCTGGCATTAATCATATATTGCATTAGCTAATAAAACAGATTCAAATAATCTTTTCAATTGACAACATAAAATAAGTTGTGAGAAGTAGTTGAATGAAGCCTATATTCACTGCTACTGGGATGACACCACCTGCCAATTCTGTTTGGCTGAAGGCCAACACGTATAAACTGTCAGCAGCTGAGTAGTATCAAGTAAACTCAATTGGGTGATTAAGACAAAGTAAGTCTACCATTCACCCATGCTTAAAATATTACTGCCACATATTGTTTGAAGCTCCTGTTTTATATCTAAAGATCCTTGATTAATACCCAGATAAGAATCAGCAATATTATTGGTCCTGATCTGGTATCTCAGCTTCCATCACTTTCCCACCCTGTAAAGTTTGTATAAAGTCTATAAGTCTATCATTTGTCCATACTTAGAATATTGCTGCCACATATGGTTTGGTTCCCCTGCTATTTACTTTAAGCTCTTTGATTAAATCCAAAGAAGAATCAGCAATATTATTGGTCCCGTTCTGGTGTCTCAGCTTCAGTTACATTCCCACCATTATAAAGTTGTCTCGCTGCGCCTTTTCTATAAATATTTTGATAGTAACTATTCAGTTGACATTTTCACTATGGTACCTAGACTTTATGAATTTAAGTACTGGACTGGCAATGAGGTCTCATCAATTTACACTTGAGTTATCTAGATGTAACCATAACAGTTCTGTGCTAACAGTTTCTTTTCTCACACTTCTCACTTGTGGAACTCCCTTCTGGTTCCATGTTTTCCATTCTACTTTAATCTTCTAAAAATTTAAATGAAATGTCAATTGCTACCTGCTGGCCTCCTGATTACTCTTCCTTTGTTCCTCACTCTTTAGTAATATGTAATTTCTTTAGTAATTTCTTTAGTAATTTCTTTAGTAATATGTCCGTTTTCTAATTCTTCCACACTCAGTAACTCTTTCGTGTCTCTGGGTTTTCATTGCCTTGCTTGGAGTGAATTTGCTTAAAAAAAAAGTAACCAGAATTTTTTTGCAATGTTATCAATGAGATACAAAAGAAATAAGTGGTATCCATTCAACATTGTGGTCCTGGGTATGATGGTAAATTGCATCCAGCAGCAAGGCCTCTGATTAGGAGGTTGTGAGGAGCATGGAACCACTTCTTAATTGCTGTTGTTCCCAGGTCCACCCTGAAACGGAGTGGTAGCACCTGTTAGGGTTCCAGCTATGGGCAAATAGTTAACCCCCAAACTGGAGTGAAAGTACTGTAAAAGTATAAAAATAGACTTTTATGGAAAAATATACATTTTTGAAGGAAAAAAATTATTACCTTAACACATTTTTGATAGAAAAATATTATTATCAGCAATAAATTTTTGAATAAAAAACTAGAAGACATTATCAATTTTCTAAAATAAAAAAACAATTAATTTTTTTCAAAATCTGGCCTCTCACTATAACCAAACATTAAAAAAAACACATCACGTCTATTGAACAGGTTAAGAGGCTCATCCCTTGTTCCCTGTTTAGGATGTGGTTTCTGGCTTTCTCTTTTCCAATCTTCTCACTTTGTTTTTTTTTTTAATTGGAGTAGATAGATCTATCTATCGCCCGGTTCACACTCCACCCACATCTATTGAACAGGTTAAGAGGCTCATCCCTTGTTCCCTGTTTAGGATGTGGTTTCTGGCTTTCTCTTCTTCTTTTCCAATCTTTTCACTATTACGTAGCCCCCTGCACATCAGTGGTGTTACTGCCTTGCTCGGGGTGATACGATTAAAAAAAAACAAAAAAAACCCCACCTTTTTGGCATTAAATAACCCACAGAGGTGTTGATATGCCGTTAAACAAAACGCAAACTCAAATTCATAATCTGACTAAATCAACCTATTGTGAGATATAATTAAACATTATAAAAAAAACAAAACCTTAAAGCCCCACCTTTTTGGCATTAAATAACCCACAGAGGTGTTGATATGCCGTTAAACAAAACGCAAACTCAAATTCATAATCTGACTAAATCAACCTATAGTGAGATATAATTAAACATTATAAAAAAAACAAAACCTTAAAGCCCCACCTTTTTGGCATTAAATAACCCACAGAGGTGTTGATATGCCGTTAAACAAAACGCAAACTCAAATTCATAATCTGACTAAATCAACCTATAGTGAGATGTAATTAAACATTATAAAAAAAACAAAACCTTAAAGCCCCACCTTTTTGGCATTAAATAACCCACAGAGGTGTTGATATGCCGTTAAACAAAACGCAAACTCAAATTCATAATCTGACTAAATCAACCTATAGTGAGATATAATTAAACATTATAAAAAAACAAAACCTTAAAGCCCCACCTTTTTGGCATTAAATAACCCACAGAGGTGTTGATATGCCGTTAAACAAAACTCAAACTTAAACTCAAGCCATTCAACATTGAGAACAATTCATAATAACCTCCTCTTCATACATAATGCTTGTTAAAAGAGCTAAAGGCTACTCGTATGACAGTAACTTCTCGTATAACATGGAAGCACAAAAGAAATATGTTAACTTTGATTTATAAAAAGGCATGACATTATTTCCATGTTGAAAATACCAAATACAAAAGTTGAGTGATAACAATGATTAATTTTCACTGAATCCCATATTAAATCTCAGGTTATTAATAAAAATGGAGTCAAAACACTATAGAAGGATAAAAATACACTTTTATCAAAATATATACATAAAAATATACTTTTATAGAAAAATATACATTTTTTTAAGGAAAAAAATTATTACCTTAACACATTTTTGAGATAAAACTAGAAGACATTATCAATTTTCTAAAATAAAAAAAAATTCTCACTATAAACTAACATTAAAAAAAGCATCTTAAAACCCTACGTTTTTGGCATTAAATAACCCACAGAGGTGTTGATATGCCATTAAACAAAACTCAAACCATTCAACATTGAGAACAATTCATTATAACCTCCTCGTCATACATAATACTTAAAGAGCTAAACGCTACTTGTATAACAGTATATGTAATAATAGTAAAATAAAGAATTTAACAAATGATATATTTTAGGGAAAAAACATATTTTTAAATCAAGTATTCATTGTAATTATAGCACTCAATATCAAGCGATAAGACATTAAAAAATAAATTTGTTCACTTATGACTGTTTTACTTTTTTATGTTTACATCATAAAATAATACCTTTTAAAGAAAATACATTTTCTGAAAGTAGTTCCAATTTACCATCAGGTCTCCTGAAGAAGGGTTGTAATTCTGTGAAACTCAGAGTAATGACATGTGACATATGAACCAAATTTATATATATATATTATATGTATGTTGTATTGCATCAAGCACTATTTTATTAACACTGGCACTCAATGTGCGATATCATCTAAACTTATTTATAAATGAAACTTTGTGTGTGTGTGTGTGTGTGTGTGTGTGTGTGTGTGTGTGCGTGTGTGTGTCTGTCTGTCTGTCTGTCTGTCTGTCTGTGTCCATTACCTATAGACTCCGAAATGGCTGAACAGATTTTCTTGAAAATTTACACAGTTGTACTATAAGCATCTACAAGTGTTCTTAGCTAGATTTTGTTTTGAGGTACCTCCAATAAATATCGATAATTGAAAAAATCGGGTTATAGAGGGAGTGGTCCAATTTTAATCAAACTTGATGCACTCATAGACAAAACATAAGATATGATATTCAGAAGTTTCAAGGTTGCAGTTCTTACAATAGTGCAGAAAATTGATAATATATATATATAAAAGGCAAGATGTTTGTATGTGTGTCTGTTTATCTGCCTGTATGTCTGTATTTTTTCAGCCCTTTTATTTTAGTTTTTGCTTCAGGTTTGGCTCTAAGTAGGTATAATTGTAGTTCTTAGTCTCATCCATGATACCATTTACTCAGGGGACTTATTTAGCCTTCAAAATTCAGTTTACGACGAAAAAAACTTATTTGATATCGATAGCAGGAAATCAAAATTTGACTTACATCCATTCATTTTTCTTTCAGTCTATGGTTTCGCTTTAACTAGAAACAACTATTGCTTTTTAGTCTTTCGTGCCAACATCCAAAGAGTCTGAGCTCCAGAACTATGGATTAGTTTTAAAGCTTTCATTACACCTGAGCAACGCCGGGCTATACTGCTAGTATATTCATATTTATATGTGCAAGTTTCATTAAACACAGCTGAAAAGGTTCGGCAATTAAGCTTTTTATTCAATTTTTCTTGTGTTCTTTTCTGAACATAAAGTGTGTAAAAACTGACCAAATATTCTGTATATTTAAGTGCTCTTCATTATAATTCTAGTAAAAATGAAAAGAATAAAAATAAACTTTGGTATTCAAAAATGCTAGTAAAAATTTGCTAAAACTTGTCAATAATATACAACCAAACATGTTTGAAAGAATTATATATAATTATATGGGATAATAAGATATAAATTTTCACATATCAAGAACAGTTTTTGAAAAAAGAGATGCATAACAAAAACTTTCTCCAATTTGTCAGATATCTTTTCTTTAAAAAAGAATATATACACAAACATGCATAAAAAAAAACAGACTGAGATAAATTTTTGCTGAGACTTTATGGTCACCTTACATCAATGCCATTAAAAAGGCATGAATCCACTTTTCCCTACACGTTTTCCCATCACCAAAATTTCTCATCACTGGCATGTCACATCACTTGATGGAGGGTGAGTGAGTGAGCACATGGGTAAAATACTCTCAAATAATCTTAATTTCGAGCCTGTATCAGGAAATCTTCTGGCCTCCTTTATCAATACACAACTGCTTGCATACTCAGTAAATCTACACATGGAAACTGGTGCCTTGCTGTATACAGTGGGATCTCTATATACTAAACATAATCTGTTCCAGATCCCTGTTCATTTACCAAATTGTTTGTTATGGAAGTAATTGGAATACATATAAATTGAAGCAATCTATTCAAAGTCCCACTTAAATTCCACATCGGTTCTCTGTGCAGGGCCAGGAAGTTTTTCCAGTCTGAAACAATCCTGCACATATACAAATCTACCATCCGCCCTTGCATTGAATACTGCTGCTATATTTGATCGAGTGCTCCTGCTATCCACCTAGGGGTCCTTGACAAAATCCAACGGAGAATCTGTAATGTGATCGATCCTGACTTGGCAGCTCCGATACAGTCACTTTCTCATCAGCACAATGTGGCTTGTCTTTGTCTCTTCTATAAATACTTTCATGGCTTTTGCTCAGATAAACTTAACTCCCCGGTACCCCCATACATGAATTTGCTCGAGCCACAAGATTAGCAACTAGGTCCCACACTTTTACTGTGAAACCAATAAATTGTAAACACAACTTCTACCCAGTAGCTTCTTTTCTCGCACTTCCCGCCTGTGGAATTCACTTCCATTTACTTGCTTTCCCGACAGCTACAATCTTCAAGAATTCAAATGTAAAGTCATATCCTATCTCATTGACTGCATCCTCTCTCTCATGCTCCTTTCTTTGTCCACTCCACTCTCATCAGCATTCTCATCCTTCTCCTACCCTCTTCCTGACACCCCCTATAACCTGTCACTCTTTCTAATGACTTAACTCCTATGTAACCCCCTGCTCAACAGTGACAGTAAAATGCCTTGCTTAGGGCGACACAATTATAAAAAGAAATTATATATATATAAGTGGAAAATGCACAAACCACAAATACTTAAACAGCATATAGAAGTGGAAAGTTCACAAATCACAAATATTTAAATATATACATAAATAAAGAACAGATAATTAAATTCAGAAATAATTTCAAGCAAGAAAATCAGGTAGTTTCATATTTGCTTCCACATTAAGTTCAAAGATCTTTAAACAACTAATTGGCCTCATCAATTCACTTATATTATCACTGATAATAGGTTTTTCTTTAAACCATACCTAACGTAAATTTACCTATCACTTCAATAAAATTCTCGTGTGATTTACTAAGTTTGTTTCTTTCCCTTTGTCACCTGAGCACATTTTAATTCTTTTTGGCAGACTTAGACCTTCAGGCCCTGAAAAGATATTTTTTTCCTTGAGTGGGTAGACATGGATTGATACCTTCCAAAGGTAATTTGCATCTAAGTGAATGTAATTAATCCAACTGGAATTTGAACTTGGTTCTCCAATTTCTCATTCAGGATCATTATAATTACACCACACACTACATCCCCTAATATGATAGCAGTACCCTATTTTTTTTTTTTTTATTCTGATCTTGCTCTTAAATTATGTTTATGATGTGAGGAAGTGGAATAATCCAGGACTTTTAATTTTTTTGAATTTCAGTTTAACACTTATTATTGCAACACATTATCACAACTTTTCCTGCTATATTTACAACATTCTAAAAACTTATACAATTAAAACTAATGCAAACTAATATTTCTCATTTGCCAATTTATAAAGAAATAAATATGAAAACAATTTTTTATTCATAAATTTATAAACATTTACTAAATTATTAAAATACGTGAACCAATTATAAGGAATCCTTATTATTTACAATTTTATAAAGTTTGAATTGGCAATTATCTGATATTTTGTTAACCATTCCAATAAACATTTTAATAAATAGTGTAAACAATCTAATAGATAAAAGGGTTTAATATTTTTGTTGTCAATTCAAAGAAAATGTATAAATTCACTTTCAGGTGTTTAGGTTTTATTATAATTCTAATCATCATTTTAAAACAGTAAACATTGCCGAATGTAGTTAAAATGATAGCGGTATCAAGGGAAAAAATATCCTTTTGACACTGTTTTTTACAGGCACAAAGGTTCAAGCTTACTATTTTTTTAAATATACTATTGCTTGCCCAATACAAAGCCAAAGAGATATCCAAGGAAGAGGGTTCATGAATGAGGCTGTTGTCAGAGTATACAAGGTGGGAGTGTTCCTGGTTTTTCAGTATGGTGCAAATTGTTGATTTGTGCCATTCTGTATTCAGCATTAAGTTTGCTAACACCTGTACTATTCTGATATTTTAGAAATGATTTTCTTCTTAATTTCTTTCGTAATTGATTTTTAGATTTGTCTTCTGTTGACTCATGGTTATATTTTTGGTAAAACAAAAAGATTATGAAAAATATTTATTTTTTTTACAATGATGTTCACTCTGAACAAGACCCAAGAGCCACTTGAGGTAGGGCTATAGAATAAGAGGCACAATTTATGAGGATATGTGGGAAAGATAACCCTCAACTTGAAAAGTTAAAGATGATAGTGATTGGAAAAACATCCTTTTGACACACTTTTATTTTTGGAGGCTTAAAGGTTCAAGCTTACCATTTTTTAAAATATACTATTGCTTGCCCAATACAAGGCCAAAGAGATATGCAAGGAAGAGGGTTCATGAATGAGGCTGTTGTCAGAGTATACAAGGTGGGAGGATATTTGGGAAAGATAACAATTAACCTTAGAGTTGAACAGGTCAAGATTGTAGTGATCAAGGAAACATTTTTTTAGGGAATTGGTTCTACAAAGCAATGGTTTATGAGAAGAGCTTACGCAAGTGGAACTTATATCTCACCAATGAATTATGAAGGGAATGAGGTGGGTTTATTACCCATATGTGTAGCGGGGTGGGTTTTAGTCAAAAAGGTTAGAACTGTTGAAATTTAGGAATGTAGCTTGTCTGAACACTTTCGATAGAAATAACGATAGCGCAGTGAGAGGTTTGCGACATTTCTCCCATGAGAAGTGGTTGTAGGGTGGAAAATAATGTCACCCACAAGCAGAGACATTTTTGGACAATATTGAAAGTGGAAAGTGAAGACTTGGCAGCTTCTGCCCACATTATTTTCAATATGAAACATGAAAATTTGAAAGCTAAATTCACAGCGTATTACAAGAAATATACAGGCTGAGTTGGCACTACAGAGGCACCTAGTAATTTATATGAGTCTATCGGTGGTTCATTGTTCAAATTTCAGCTTGTTAAGTAAATTTAATTTTAAAATATTCTTTATTGAATTTGTTCATTTAGCCAGCTGTTCATATCTGGGAACCCCATTCTCTATCATTTTCCTTATCCAAATATTAAAATTATTATTGCGAACTATTTGAACAGCTGACTTGACAAAACAAGGGAAAGCTTTCACTTCATAACCAATACCTTTTTATTTACAAGATCATTACGATCGTTAATGTGTACATAATTGCCTATGTATATTGGCTTATGCATAATATGCAGTACCTAATCATCTTAAGTATAATATATACCTGTATATGTGTGTTGGTGCATGTGTGTGTCTTTCTGTGATTGCTACATGTTGAATAAAGAGCACAATGACTGTCTTTCATATTATTTTGTTGTAGTTAATAAAAAGGATCAGAAAGAAAAGTTTTTTGGCAGGGATACCTTGAAAGGTGTCTGCTTGTGCATTGTGATGGCCACTGGTCAGTTGCCAGATGGAAATGTTCACAGACATAAAAGAATTACATTGGCAGTTAAATATGTGCCGACCCAACGATTAGCGTGGATAATTGTTTACTTTTTTGTTTTGCTTGATATAATAGTGTTCATAAATACATACAGGCATATGGAAGAATGGGATATATAAATGCTGTATATCAAACTGATGGTGGGTCATTGAATGTCAAAATAGAAAAAAATCCTATGTTTCATCCTTCAAAAGGACTTCTTCAGATTGAACAGCTTTTACTTTATCAAAGAAATCATACATAAGTAAAAATAGGAAACGAAATACAAACATCATTTATACAACAATCTAAATGTCCCTGCATCTTCAGGGACATTTAGCTTTTTAAATATATGGCCTTTTAAATTTCAGGCTTTTTAGATTAATTTTTTTTTTAATTTAATGGCTTTTTAAATTTCTAATTTTTAAATACCTGGCATTTTAAATTTTTGCTTTTTTAAATTCCTGACTCTGTAAATTTCTGGATTTTTAAATTTCAAGCTTTTTAAATTAATATTTTTTTTAATTTACTGGCTTTTTGAATTGCTAGGATTTAAATGAATTCAGAGTTTGTTGTAGCAAAATATTTGTACAGAAAAAAAGGCAGTCTATATTTCTTTGGGTGTGTCCTAACAGAGTAGCAGTAAAGTCTTTGTTCCTTTCTTATTTTTTATTTTTTGTGGATGGTAAGTAAGTGAAAAGGAAGGAAAAACCATAAAGAAAAATTTTACTTATCTTAGTGCCAGTTGAATTGTCTTATTGTTGTTGTTGTTTTCTTCTTTTTGTTGATGGTGAGTGAATGAAGATAAAGAAGAAGAGATAAAGGAAAAAAGAAGAAGAGCGAAAAAGAGAAGAAGAACGAATGTATGTCCATGAAACATTATGTCCGGTTCAGCATTTTGAAATTCTCTTTTACATTGTGGTTGTGGCCTTCTGCTTCCTTCGTCTCTGTCTGTCTGATTCAACTTTCTTTCTCTAGTTATATCAAATAACATTTTGACACTTGCTTGTTAATTTCTCTCAGTTTTGTAAATCGCTCCTTTTTCATTGGCCAGAAAATAATTCACACAGGTTTGCAAAATTTGGCTTCGTTTTTTTCTTTCAGTACCTTCAGTCCAGAGTCAATTTATTTTCCTGTTGGTCAAAAGGATTTTTACACTGGCTTGCAAGTTTGTAAACAGTGAAGAAAAAAGAGTTAATTTTATTTTGTATTCACTGCATGACATTTTGTCACTACAGGACATTTTGTAAAATTCTGCTTCAGGTCTAAAGTTGTTATTGCTTCATTTCATATCAATTAAATCTTTTATTGTATTTGTGACAAATTCTATATTAAGTTTAGAGAAATTCTTTTCAATTGTGGTTATGAGACAATTGGTAAGTATTGCATTTAATTTTATCATAATTATTCTAATTCCTTATTTTTCTAATTCTGATGAGCTTTAGATGAGATTATTTAGTGCACAGAAATCTTTCAAAAACAATTTTTTTTCTCCATCCATTTTTCCATTTACATATATATTGGTGTTTGAATCCATTTGAAATGAAATGCAATGTTGATAAATTGAATTGGCTTTGATAAATTTTAAAGCCTATTGACAAACCTACTAATCATTCAGCCCTGATTAATTTCCAAAAATTTCTATGGCTGTAAATATGCACTTCCTTACCTATGGCAAAAGGAAAAATTCAGTTCAAATCTAGCTAATGGTAAGCTGAGAAAAAATCACAAGAATCAAGAAAAGGGTATAATAGGAACCTAGGGATGAGAAGAGCATCGCAGATTTTAATTAAAACAGCACATAATTGTGGCCCATTAGCAATACTCTGAGACTGTCAAAAGAACTTTTATATATATATATATATATATATATATGGGGGCGCACGTCTGTGTGTGTGTCTCTGCATGTTGGAGAATT
Organism: Ascarosepion bandense; assembly: GCA_037127315.1. Classification (NCBI taxonomy): domain Eukaryota; kingdom Metazoa; phylum Mollusca; class Cephalopoda; order Sepiida; family Sepiidae; genus Ascarosepion; species Ascarosepion bandense. The sequence goes on from JBBBDQ010000443.1 coordinate 1,183,993, forward strand.
TTTGTCTTTATTTTTACCTGAAATTAAAGCCAAAATATGATGTTTAGAACGGCTCATGATTAAACATAATAGATATTTATTGTCTCTTATATTTAACAGTATATGTTTAAAAAAAAAAATATATATATATATATATATATATATATATGGGGGCGCACGTGTGTGTGTATGTCTCCGCATGTTGTAGAATTCTTGTCTTTATTTTTACCTGAAATTAAAGCCAAAATATGATGTTTAGAACGGCTCATGATTAAACATAATAGATATTTATTGTCTCTTATATTTAACAGTATATGTTTAAAAAAAAAAAGATATATATATATAGATAGATAGATAGATATGTGTGTGTGGGCGGGTGCACGTGTGTGTGTGTCTCTGCAAGTTGGAGAATTCTTGTCTTTATTTTTACCTGAAATTAAAGCCAAAATATGATGTTTAGAATGGCTCATGATTAAACATAATAGATATTTATTGTCTCTTATATTTAACAGTATATGTTTAAAAAAAAAAAAATATATATATATATATATATATATATATATATATATATATATATAAATGAAAGAATGATACCATCAATAAAACCATTATTAATCTGAAAATGTCCTTCTTGGGATCTAATGCATCACATGAGATTTTTCTCCCCATTATGCAATATTTTCATTACCCACTATTGGTTTGATATATTTATTTGTATATAATATTTCCCATATATTTGTATACTTACCAAAGCAAACAAACATACATAAATAAAAATACATTTATCAATAAATACCAGTATGTTTAACCATATCTATATTTAAAATTATATCTTCCTAGCTGTACATATTCCAGTTATATTATATAGTCTTGTAGACAGTGATACAAATATTTATAAGCATACATTTATATATATATATATATATATATATATATATGGCATTTTATTCCCTCCCCAAGAGTGTATGTGTGTGTATTTGTTTGTTTTTACAAGTGTTGAAATGATATTTGTGATAACTATATACTTCATGCACTGAGCCATATGTGTTTTCAGGGTCAGTGCAAGGGTTTTCTGGGCACCACTTCCTCTGAATCTATGATATGGGGACCACCCCCCACTCTACTACATCTCAATTTTCATTAGGTAGTCTTCATATAAAATACACATTTTATTGTAACCTAATTATGTACAATGATGAATCATATGCAATATAGGTGAACAATTCAACTAAAAAATTGAAAATAAATCCAATGTGACTAAATACAAATTAGAGACATGTTATAAATGGATCATTCCATCTTAAATAAGATATCATAGTATATTTTGTAAAAAATTTTAATACCAACTTTAGATTTTTCTTTTAAAAAGTTGAATAATTTTGACACACTCAACATTATGGATAAAAAATAATGAATTTTAAATAGTGTTTTTTAGACAAGCAAAACAAATTGAAAGACTTGGACAAAAAGAAAACTCCAGAATGATATTAAAGAAAACTTTTCATCCTTTAATAGTCAATTGTACTTAGTTTCATTTATAACTTATGTAAATATCGGCAGAAGTAAAGCAAATGTTGTGATGGCCACAAAGAACCGCCCAATCTTGATTGAATCCCTCCCCCAGTTGTGAGGGTAGGTGGTTGTCTGCACCGGCCCTGTGTGTTTTACCTTGAATCAATGAACTTCTCTCAGTGCTTTAAGTATATATGCAAAGTCACACATATGCACGCGAATATTTATATATCAATATATCAAAACACATATGCATTTATTTATAAATTATATATATGTATGCCTTTATCTCAATATATATACGCACAGATGGCTTTTATAGTCTTATTGACTAAGATTTAGAAGCGCATAGACACATTCCCACATACAGATATATGTGTGCATGTGCATGTATAATATACAATATACATGTATGTGTGTATGTACGTGCATGTAGTGGGTGATATGTAAATCCATACCAGTGATTAAATATATATACACATTCATATTTCTGCTTTTATATGCCAACATACATACATATATATATACACACACACATATATGTGTGTGTAACAATGTAACAATATATAGGTATTTACGTATGTAAATATGTGTGTGTATGTGTGTGCGTATCTGTGTATATGCAAGTTTGTATATATAAATCAATGAGTTGAATAGCTATATATGTGTGCATTTTTATCTGTATACGCACACCTAAAAACTCTTCTTTAGTCTTATAACATTTTTCAGTATATTTTCTCTCTCTCTCTCTCTCTATATATATATATATATATATATATACATTGTGTGTGTGTGTGTGTGTGTTTATGTGTGTGTGCACACAGATGTTTGTGTGTGTATGTGTACAAGGTTTTGGCAGACAATAAAAATTGTACACAACAGGAAATATGGAAGACAATTTGGAAAACTTCTACTTTGACATGTTTTGACAATAAACCAGAATCTTTTTTTTTTTTTTTTTTTTTTAATCGTATCACCCTGAGCAAGGTGGTAATGCCACTGATGTGCAGGGGGCTACATAAGAGTAAAAAAGATTAATTAGAAGAGAGTGAAGAGGAAGACGAACCAGTTAGAAAGGAGCAAGAGAAGGATGGGAATACAGGTGTGATGACAGTTGCAAAGGTGGAGAGAAAGGAAAGGATATACAGGGTGGTGAAAAAAGAACTAGAGTCAAGTGGTTAAGAGATGAGTATTAAATGAGTATTATCATAAAAGTATCATCAGTAAAAAAGAATTTTATTTCACAAAAACAAAACCTACATTATCAAGATATAATATGATTTCTCTAAAGCAGTCAAATTCTTGATCATTACTCTAACTGTGCGTCTGTCTCTCGTGTTCAAATAAGCTCAGAGAGGCACCACATTTACTGTAACCACTACATCAGTGAGTGTCAGTCAGTTAAGTGCCATACGTGATACACACTTGGGCGATCATATCTCGAAAGAGACATGAGTGACTGGGCAGAAGATTATCCCACAGTAGGTTTGCCATTGCTTTCTGCAGTAGACTGGTTGTCGACCAAGGATACAGAACCCAATCTGTCCTGTTATTTAACCCATAACTGGAGGGAAGAGATAGATTAATACCTTTTCCCAAGGGTATTTGCGCGTAAGTGAATGCAAGGAATACGACTGGAATTTGAACTTGACTCCCCGATTTCTCATTCCGAGCCGATATTCATTGCACCACAACGCACATCAGTGAGTGTGCTGAGGCCAAAATAGCCCGATAAAGACCAGCTGTATTGAAGATGGTTTTGAAGCCAAGATTTTTCTTCTCCTAGACTGGATGTCATCTCAAGGCATGAGAGCTCAGTCTACCTTGTTATTTAATCCATATCTGAAGGAAAATGAATTCATGCCTTTTTCAAGGGCTTTAGCATGAAATAAACAAAACAGAATCAAATGGGAATTGAACTCAGTACACCTAATTCACTTTGTGCCCTAATATTCATTACACCATACACACTTTATTGTTTTTGAAATTAGATTTTAACTAATTTCATCTCAGTTTTTATTTAAATTAATTCTTTTAAACTTATTTTCTAAATTTTTTGTCTATTTATTTTTTAAATTTTTATGCATCCCACATAGTTTCAGTAGTAATTTAATAAGAGAAGGGGAAATAACTTAAATAACCTGGCTGTATATAAATCAGAGCGGGCTTGTAGATCATAGCACTTTCAATATATCTTAAATTTTCTTCATTTATTTTATTAAGACAACATTTTTTTAGGTCAAATCCTGATCATGAAGGTTCTGGTGGCAGACTTATGATCAAGTTGCTACTTTACTACCTTATTCTTCCAATCTTGCTACCTTATTCCTCCAGCTGTTACTCAGCAATGGCTCACAGTTTTCTTCCACTTAGATTAAGTTTGAGCAAATCATAAAGCAGTTAGTGTTTCTTCTTCTCAATTCGTTTTTTAACTGTGTTACACCATGAGTTATCCAGTTTAGAGCAATTTTGACTGAGCAACTCTCAGATAGTCACAGGGAAATGTATCTGCCTATCTGCCACTAATACACTACGATTTCTATCATTCGCACATCTAAACACTTCTTCATTCTAGACTCCATTTCTCTTAGACAGCTTTAGAATTTGGTGAAGGCTTTTTAAATGGAAGACATCTAAATGTTGAACAACTTTTATGATGAATCTTCAAGTCTCACATGTATGTAAGGCATGTGAGGACAACAATGTTTTATTATTTAAGCTATGCTCTTTTAGTATGCCGTTTTTTTCTCAATCCCATTGTTACGTGTTAAGTTGTAACAAAAGAAAAATAAATGATTGACCAAAACTCAGAGCTAAATCACAGACAAATATTTAATTTACAAAATCACCAAATAAAATATTTGCTAATATACAATTTTTGTTGCATTCAAAACAAGAAACAGTTTACTATGAGTGAATTTTATGAGGAGAGAAGGGGAAAGCTAAGGTGTCAAGTATCTTTACTCAGTTAAGCTAGCAAAGTAATCTAAGTGCTATACTTTTTGGAACTCCTCAAATATGTATATAAAAAATAATTTTAGGTTTGGTCAATGAAAGAGTCAAAAATATCTATTTACCCACTTAGTTCCATGAGATTCTCTTTCAGGTTTTAGTTAGTCGGCAATTTTTCTTAGAGATACTTTCAGCTGGATATACAAATCCTTGAATCAAAGCCAGAGTTGATAATGTCAGCAAATCCTTTTAACAACTACTCTCTTCCCCAAAACCTACTTTTATAGGGGCTAACACCTAATTTGCATATTTCTAAAATCATTTAGAATTCTCTCAATTTTACTGGAATATTCTACAACTTTCCAAAATGTTTTATTCCTAATTTCTCTATTTAACAACTACTTCATGAATTAAAACTTTTTTGTAATAACAAGTAAGACTCAATAGAATCACTTAGTATAAATATTTAGACATTATTAATATTATTTTTATATAAATGCATCCTCATAACACCATTAGTTTACCACATGTGATTTTTAACTTATTTGACTATGTCACCAAAGTTAGATTTAGTGCTTGCAAGATAAGTGAAGTTATCCACTTTAAAAATTGTCTTATATATTTCCCACATGTGTACATATTTTCATGCATGTACATGCATACATATCCAGAACTAGTCACATTTATTCACACTCATTTACAGATAGGTATGTATATTACATTTACATGCTATATATATATATATATATATATATATATATATATATAACCTGCTCAGTGAAAGTCACAAACTCTTTTTGCATATGAACATTCTATCTCCATCTCAATATTGAGCACTTTACGATAAAGAACTGCTTGCCAAAATACATTATTATCAGTAAAACCACTAAAAAAAACAACAACCCTGGCACTAAACATTATCAGAATTCAACACTACATATATATATATATATATAAAGAACAGTTTTAGGGAAATCTATGACAAAGTAGAAAAAGTTTTCGTTTGACACATTTCATCCTTTCAAACTTCATTAGACTAAAGTGATGTTCATATTGATGCAAGAACATGTGTATGAAGATGAGGGAATGCTGAGAATTGAAATATCAGTTTATTATAATGAAGTCCTAAAAGACGAAATGTGCCATATGAAAAATTTTTCCACTTTGTTAAAATTTTCTTGATATATAAAAATGTATATATCATTTTCCCATATATGTACATATATATATATATATGTACATATATATATATATATATATAAGTGAATAACGAACTAAGAAAATTTTAACAATGTTTAAAACATTAATTTAAAACAGTGCTCAATATAGAAATAGAGCTATGAATATTTATTATAAATTATAGTTTAGAACGTGTACAAATTACAATCTGCTACAAAGTGTACATTTTGTTTTGACATTGAAAAAACACTGTCTCATCAGGTAGTAAACGCTATTTTTTTTAAGGGAGATGGAAAATTCATTTTACAACTTCCAATTCTGATTTCTCATTTTTTCTACCCCCATCCTTATGTCTCACACAAAATTTTCCAACATAAGGAAATGAATTTTCCATCTTCCTTGTTTTTTCAATGTAGAAACAAAATTTACACTTTGTAGTAGATTGTAATTTGTTCATGGTCTAAACTATAATTTATAATAAATATATATATATATATCAAAGCTTAAGTGTGGACACAGATATCAACACCAAATGGCCACAGTCTGTTTCCAGCTTAAACAGTTTTCAATCATAATGATTATTGCACTTAAGCATGAAACAGATTGTTGCCATTTGATATTGAAGTCTTTATCCACACTGCTCATATTTATACACACTCTGTTCCAAATGCTGAATACATTTACTTCCTTTATAGTATACCTGTAAATTATATTTTAATAATATATATTCCTTTTATGTGTTTTATATATATATGTAATGTGTGTGTTTGTATCCATATGCACATACATAAATAAATTTATATGTATATATCGAGAGAGAGAGAATGAAATGTAGTTATATATATATATATATATATATATATATATATATATATACATACATATAAATATATATTACGGAAATTAGCAATGACTAATGAAATTGGTTAGAAACAATCGACAATTTGAAATTATTTATTTGAACATTATTTTTGATCGATACTCGTATTTAAGTAGATATTCTGTTTATAATCAAACATCATTTCTATTGGCCTGATTATTTCTGATAAAGTTGTGTCGAATGACACACATTCATGACAAATATGTGTCGAATGACACACATTTTCATAAAAATGTATCATAAACAATCAAGCTGGTAGAAATAAATATATATACTGTTTGATTATAAGCAGAATATCTACTTAAATACGAGTATCGATCAAAAATAATGTTCAAACAAATAATTTCATATAAATATATGTAATTATATATGTATATATAGATTTTGAATGTGTGTGTGTGTGTGTGTGTGATCAGAATGAATGTCAAAAGAAAAAAGTACCTCTATACAATCCATTAAATTCTCCTGACCCATTTTCAGGGTATGTTTATATACATATCTACATATATACTTACATATATCATGGCTGTAACTCTTGAATGAAGATTCTGGAGATGACTCCACATCGCAAGGCCACTTGTGATTAACAAGACCTTCATGAGACAGATGAGTTTTTATTCCATAGGTCACTGGTAGAAATCCATTCTGTCACCCTGTCTCCACTCAGTGTCAGCATTTGACTTCAGTGAGAATGGTCACTTGGAAAATCTTTAATGCAAAGAAGTTCTTCATGTCAAGTGACAAGGGTTCTTGTAAGGAAACCACTGTATCCTTTTTGTGCTACCCTCTGTTATATTAAACTGAGGCCAGTTCACTGACCGGTGGTTTCTTTGGGAGTCTATGGTCTTACATTCTCAATATATCATCTGATTAGAAAAGTTGTGTTTTTAGCAACCATTATTTTAATGATGAAAGCGTTGGCAGTAACTTTGAGAATGGTGTGGAGTGAGTTCTGCTGGCATAAATACTGATAAGCCATTTATCTCATCTTTTAGTCATAGAAATCTGGGATAGTTTGTTGCTCAACACTAACAGTTTTTACTGCCAGCATAAGTTGAAAGAAATAAATTGTAGGGATACAAACAGCAATTGTCTCCCTTTCTTTGAGATAGTCATGGGATGGGCAGCGAATCGTTTCAGGGTCACAAATTTAATGGGAGGTTGCTATGGAAGAATGATTTATTTTGCCATTTGAATTTTCCCCATTATGGGCATTATTATATCAGTGATATAATAATAACACTGAACTTCACAGGTGTAACAGAATGAGTGAAAGGTAAAAGAATGACAAACATGCTTTGTTCTCAGAGTTTTATAATGCTATGTTGTACACAAAGTTAGATATATACACATATACATGTGTCCCATGCAGAGAAATTATAAAATTTATGCAACAATAAACAGTGTGAAAGAAAGGGAAATCTTAGTTGTAATATTTCTTAAAGGGGAAACCACAGTTTCTCTATAAAATTGGTCAGGACATGTGGTGTTTTTCTGTAATACCTACCACTTTGGACTAAGGACATCCTTCTTCTCTGGGCTCTATATTGCAACTGTCCTTCATCATTTTATCCTCTGATGGCATTCCCCCTGGCAATCACATGACTCCCATAGCTATTTCAACAAAAGGGGGACAACCACTGTTTATATCCCTATAGAATTATACAGTTGAACAAACAAGTTCTTAGTTTTCACAATGTCTTTCTATAACCTTTTATTCTTTTATTTTATTCTTTTATTCTTTTATTCTCTAATATATTCATGCTATGATTCAGTTAAAAGTTTGTTCAACTTGGTTACAATAAAAACCCACTTATAAAGCATGCAGTTGAAAAAGCCAAATTGTAAGCTTTATTCTAAATGATAGATTATTGGTTATTAGAAACACGAATGTTCTTCCTTTGGTCAATTTAGAATTTCAATATCTGTATAAACTCTTAGCTGAGAAAGATTTGTGTAGGTTTGAATGTCATGAGGCCTAAAAGGATCTAATTTAAATAATAATTTAATGTCCGGGGCTCAAAACTATAACATCATTACAGAAAAAAATTATTTTTAATTTCAAATCAGGATGAAGTTTACTTTATTCTATCTGTCCATGTAAAAGTAAAAACGATGATATTCAAGAGATGTAAATATTATGGGATATATAAATGGTTTAAATTTCTTAAAAAAATAAAGGAAAAGAAAATGAATGAAAAAGTGTAGAACTGTTGCATGCTTGGTAGAGTTAGTTTAGAAAAGCCTACTGCTAGGATTTTCACCAAAGAACAAAGTAAAATTTTAATAAATAAAAAAAACTGAAAAACAAAAACAAAGGATGATGATGATGATGGTGGTGGTGATGATGATGAATGCAGAATTCAATGTTTTGTCTTCATTTTTCTGTTAGATTGCACAAAATTAAGCTTTCATGGAAGGCTCTTTTCTGTTAGCCATATTTATATTCAACGCAAATCTTATGTAAATTAATCACTGAGAAATGAATTTTGATATTACATTAAAAAAAGATTTGTTGGAAATAAAATGATAAAAAACTTTGTTGGTTTTGTTAATTTTTTTTACAATATTGCGCATGTTTTTATGTTGTCATTTCTTTTTGAAAAATTCTTATTCGATTTTTTTCTACTGTAGTGTGGTAAACAAATGAGATGATGTAGAACAATTATGTTGTCAAGATAAGCACTCAGTTGTGGAACAATCTGAGAAAAGAATAATCCACCTTGAGAAAGAGAGCTATTTATGGTGCCCTGGAGCATCTCATTGTGCTCAAGTGGGATAGTCCATTGCTTGGGCTGTGATAGGCTGCTGGTAAATGAGTGGAAGCATTTCTGTATAAATACCACCTTGATTCCAGTCATAGTTTGCTTGGAAAGGCTAATAAATACAGCAGGGTTTGCATTGAAGCAGTCGTCTTCGGATGACTGCTTTATAACCCTATAACACTGTCAGCTCTCTGCTTCTGAGCAGAGAGCACAAACCCAGTCGTGGTTCCGCCGAAGGGTAGAACCACGACTCGGTAAAAATAGACAGACATATTTTTGGCCCGGCTATATGGCCGGGAATTCCCACATTAAAATGACCATGTGTCACATCCGGCCTTGTGTGGGAAGGCTAGTAAATACAGCAGGGTTTGCATTGGAGCAGTCGTCTTCGGATGACTGCTTTATAACCCTATAACACTGTCAGCTCTCTGCTTCCGAGCAGAGAGCACAAACCCAGTCGTGGTTCCGCCGAAGGGTAGAACCACGACTCGGTAAAAATAGACAGACATATTTTTGGCCCGGCTATATGGCCGGGAATACCCACATTAAAATGACCATGTGTCACATCTGGCCTTGCGTGGGAAGGCTAGTAAATACAGCAGGGTTTGCATTGAAGCAGTCGTCTTCGGATGACTGCTCTATAACCCTATAACACTGTCAGCTCTCTGCCTCCGAGCAGAGAGCACAAACCCAGTTGTGGTTCCGCCGAAGGGTAGAACCACGGCTCGGTAAAAATAGACAGACATATTTTTGGCCCGGCTATATGGCTGGGAATACCCACATTAAAATGACCATGTGTCACATCCGGCCTTGCATGGGAAGGCTAGTAAATACAGCAGGGTCTGCATTGGAGCAGTCGTCTTAGGATGACTGCTCTATAACACTGTCAGCTCTCTGCTTCTGAGCAGAGAGCACAAACTCAGTCGTGGTTTCGCCGAAGGGTAGAACCACGACTCGGTAAAAATAGACAGACATGTTTTTGGCCCGGCTATATGGCCGGGAATACCCACATTAAAATGACCATGTGTCACATCCGGCCTTGCGTGGGAGGGCTAGTAAATACAGCAGGGTTTGTATTGAGTTACAACCTGCTTTATTTTTGTCTACTAGCTGGGATCCTTATGCTGGTAAGTTTTGAATATTTCCAGGACATATCAAGGAGAAATCCCATAGCTTCCTATAAGATTTACACATCACAACATCTACTCTGTTTCATACTGCAAATATCCATTTTACTCTGCCTCATATTACAAATATATATTTTTTAATGGTTTTAGAGCATTAATCATCATTTTAAGAATGCCTGACAGTTATCAGTGGAAAATAGAATTGGCAAGCTCTATTCAGATTGTAACCTAGTCTGTTCACTTTTGCGCATGGGAATGGTATGAATCCATTTCCTGTGTCTCAGCTATGGATTAAATAATAGACTAGACTGAGCTCTTTAGCTTTGGTTAGCAGCCAATCTTGAACAACTCTGAATTCAAAACTGTGGAAAAGTGGAAAACTGTGGAAAACCATTTCATAAGTTCATTTTTTTTTTCTCTTTCCAGCTATATGTGAAATAACAGGATAGACTGGGATCTCTAGCCTTGGATGCAACTCATTTAGGTGTCAATTTGAATTCAAAACTATGCAAAAGACAATGAGAAACCATTCCACTATCCTTCCCAAGAAATTCTGAAAATTTGTAAATAATAAAATAAAGGAAAGAAATGAGGAGAGCCATGACTGTTTACATCCTGAAGAGACATGGCAGTGGTAATAAAAAGACTAGAATAAAGCATTGACAGCATTTAAAAAACCTTTTTTATTCCTTATCCTCTTGGCTTCAGTTTAAATTAGCACTGCTTTTTTTCTGTATATTGGGACCATTGTTACTTAAATTTCACATTTTTCTTGATTTCAAATTAAAAGCTCCTATCATTTTTCTATAAAATTTTCACTTTTCAATATTATAGTTTATAATTATAGTTTAGACATATAAAAAAAGGTGTCAGTTTAAACTGACCACATGAGGATATAGAGTGAGGTCAACTATTAAAAAAAAGAGCCTCTCTGCCTAAATATCTCAAAAGAAAAAGGCAAATGTTTCCATCCTTCTCTTGCCCTTTCTCTGACACCCACTGTAACTGGTCTGTCTTTCTCTTCACTTTTCTCTTGTCTAAACTTTTACTCTTATGTAGCCCCCTGCACATCAGTGGTGGTACTGCCTTGCTTGGGGTGAAATGACACAAAGAAAGAAGTCATGATAACTTACAGATAATAAATAAAAGAGTGCTTTATATACTAAATATTTATATTATGGTAGCACAATTCATTTGATGGTTACATTTGTTGCGTGGAGATCTGTGTTCGACCACAGGTGTCGGTATTGACACTTTCTTCCTACATAAGAATTTCTCATTACTTTTTTAAACAGTGTGAATTATATCTGTTGGCCTGTGTACTTGAGAATCTTAATAAAGAAACTGGGATCTCTGGCATGCTTTAGACTATATGGTTACAGAGAGCATTACCTCTTTTATCGCTCTGAGTAATGCTTGTCTTTTTACCATCCCTTCCAATATCTTTAATATAAAAATCATATATAAAAATCATAATGTTAAAAATATTATGAAGTCCTGGATAGTTTTTAAATGAATACCTATAAAAGAAAGGAATAAGAAGTCTGCAGAAAAAATTAGAATACTTTTGATAGAGCATAATATATAATTATAGAATTAATAATATAATGAAGTCATAGACGTGAAGTGGGTGTCGGCCATGTTACTAAATGGCTTTGTGTCAAATATTACTGAGCCCACCACATTTGAAAGTATCAAAAACATGAACAAAAAATAAAACTGTCTTGTTTGTATAAATAAGTATAAATTTATTTATCAAGAAGAGTGACATCAATCTTTGTTGTTTTGAAGTAATGCATTTATTGGAAAGTCCTGTATAAAGTTTTTCTTGTGAATGTGTGTTTTAAGAGTTCAGTTTTTTTAAAGTAAATGAAATTTTTCTTTTGTGAAGAAAAAGCAAAATGGTGTATGATGTCTTCATTTGTTTTTCTTTTGTGAAGAAAAGACAAATCTGATGTCGCTGGTAAAAGTTCATCTTGAGTGTGAAATGAAAGTGAATATGATCGTCTTTATTCCACTTTCTTTTTTGTTTGTTGTTAGTAAGTGAGGAAAAAAAGGTAATAAAGACTGCAGTATGAAAGTGAAGGTGAGAGGTGAGACATTGCAGGTTACTTGGACACCATCCAGGGAATAGCCTGTTGCCTATTGAAGAGAAAAGGCAAAATCATGCATATTTAAGCATTTTGACAACCAAGAATAGGATCAATTTGAATATATCTTTCTGTCTTCTGGTTGATCAATAAATAAGATGCTGTATTAATTTGGTCCTTGACTACGTCTGCATATAGTAAAAATATATAAGCCAATTATCTAATGCAAAGAGATCTTCTATTGGTTAATTCGTAAATATGTGTTCTTTACATTGGCTCCTGAAAGTCAGATTTATTAAGCAATCAAATATCGAGAAACCTGACAGATGTGTACATGAAATAAATTTTGAAGTCAAGATCTGTAAAAAATGAAAATACTTTTGATACACTCTAGCATAAAATATAATATAAAGGAATTCTTATTTTTAGATGTGTACATGAAATAAACTTTTAATTAAGGTTTGTAAAAAAGAAAATATTTTTAATACATTTTAATTTATAATAATAAAATAGTAATAAATCAGAGTCTTCAGATGTGTACATGAAACAAGATTTTTAAAAAATTAAATCAAAAACAATTTCATGATTTGCAAATTTTATCTGACTTACTTTTAACAAAGATTTTTTTTTCTTTGAGGATTTCATCTTGTGACAATTAGTAAATAAATGTTCAACAAAAAATTATTAATAGAAATTGACAATATTTTATCTAATGAAATTAAATTAAAACTGCTGCTACAAAAATTAGTGTAAAAGTAGAAGAAATATAGCACTGAAAGAAATATGTGCAGAAATTATTGGTTTATAGTCTAGATTTCCTTTGCTGTAAATATATCAAGTATGCTTCCTCTAATCAGAAATGAAGATGAAAGCAAACAACAGTCAAAAAATTATAATAATGGCTGACAATGCTTCATTTATAGGGTACAAATCCTATATCATCCAACAATTAACTAAAACACAAAAAGTAAAATTGCCAACCCACAAAAATGGATCAGAATGACTGAAAACATTTTGGGAAAACCCAGACTAAGGCAAATTTCACAAATCAGTGTTAAAATTAAGATTCTGGATTCTGATTGGATGGAAATAGCAAATTGATCTATGACCCCAGTTAATTTTTCTTAGCACCTAAAAAAAATGGGTATGCTGTTCAATCCAGTCAAGTGACTAAATTTCACTACTTAACCATGTCTCTTGATTGGCCAAGTCAGTTAAATGAGAGCATAGAGACATGCCAAAATGTCGCAAAAGAAATTTCAAGGCGCCAACCCTATCATTCTTGTCAACATGCTTTCTTTCTTTCTCTCCTTCCAATTTTCCTTTCTTCATCTTTGCCTACATCAACCAACTCATAAAAACTAAAGTCCGATAAGTACAGTTTCTTTATTTGCTTCACTTTTATATTCACTTACTCACTGCTCATAAAAAAAGGAATGGAACATAGACTTTATTAGTAACCTTGTTAATCTTTCTACATAAACATATTCTGCTACTATCAGCCAAAAGCTGGATTCATTTAACTCCTTACTATTATTCTCTGGAACATTTAACTACATACATTTTCTCTTTGAACGTTTTCTTCTTACAAATTTGTTATTCTCTTTAGTTAGTAAAATTTTACTTTAACATACAAAACAAAATATTTTATTCTACCATATTTCAACATCCAACCTTCAACCTTTTGATATTCTAAATTGTGGGGATTTCGGTTGTGTTTGGCAGGAGGCCGATTTGATAAACATCACCGAAGAGTCTACACATTAAATCACAAATGAAGATGAAAGCAAACACTAGTCAAAAAATTATAATAGTGGCAGACAATGCTTCATTTAATCAGAAATAAAGATGAAAGCAAATACTAGCCAAAAATTAATAATAATGGCTGACAATGCTTCATCTAATCAGAAATAAAGATGAAAGCAAATACTAGTCAAAAATTAATAATCAGATGAAACATTGTCAGTCATTATTATTAATTTTTGACTAATGTTGTTTTCAGAACTTTCTGATTAGATGAAGCATTGTCAACCATTAATATTAATTTTTGACTAGTATTTGTTTTCACCTTTTTTTCTGATTAGATGAAGCATTGTCAGCCATTAATATTAATTTTTGACTAGTATTTGTTTTCATCTTTTTTTCTGATTAGATGAAGCATTGTCAGCCATTAATACTGAAAACAAATACTAGTCAAAAATTAATATTAATGACTGACAATGCTTCATCTAATCAGAAAAAAAGGTGAAAGCAAATACGAGTCAAAAATTAATAATAATGACTGACAATTCTTCATCTGATAAGAAATGAAGATGAAAGAAAATACTAGCCAAAAATTAATAATAATGGCTGACAATTCTTCATCTAATCAGGAATGGAGATGAAAGCAAACACAAGTCAACATAATAAACCTGAACAAAAATTGAGAATCTTATTGTAGTAGCAATTTTAATTTATTTTTAATGTTTATGTCTTATACTTAAACAACAAATTATTTTTTACTTTTTCAAATATACAATCGTGACCATGAAATTGAATAATGGCTTAATAATGGATATGTCGGTAATATCAATGTATTTTTTTTATTCAATTTTTTTTATTGGCTTCTATCAAATTTTAGTGCCATGCATTCAGCGTAAAATTTAATATTCCAATAAAGTATTATCAAAATCTGTTGAAATAAGAGCTTTATCTCCTCCTGTTTTTTTTTTTCCTTTTTTCCTTTTTTCCTTTTTTCCTTTCTTACCTCATCTAGAAATTTGTAGATGGCTTTAAGTATACTTAGAGATATTGTAGATTTTTCAATTGACAAAAAAGTCATCAACAAAAAATCTTTCTCATAGAAATACCTTACAGACCTAATATGTGTATAATATATGATCTCTTTAATCATTGTAGACCTAATATTTTTAAAATATATGAACTTTTTAACCATTAGAGGCCTAATATCTTTATGATATATAAACCCTTTAATCTTTACCAACCTAATACATGTATATGAACTCTTTAGTCATTACAGACCTAATATGTGTATGATATAAAAACCCTTTAATCATTACAAATAAAATGTGTGTATGATGTATAAACTCTTTAATTATTACAGATATGATATGTGTATGATATACAAACTCTTTAGTCATTATAGACATATATGTATAATATACAAACCTTTTAATCATTGTAGACCTCATATAACTATAATATATAAACCCTTTAATCATTACAGATATAATATATGTATGATATATGGACTCTTTAATCATATAAATGGAACTTATCACTAATTTGACGTTACTGGAATGGGTAGGAGATATCTTTCTCAGGGGTGAATATAACTTTCTTCAGTTTTCTCCTTCTCCATTGAGATTCCCTATTTATCATTCAGTCCTCATCTCAAAGAAGATAATCCTTTAGATATGCTCTGCCAGTCAGGCATTTCAACCTCATCTTTTGAAGATGACTTTCTTATAATCTCAAAATCAAATTTAAAAGGAATGACTGATTTATCACTTATTTTGTCTTCCGCAGTGTATTTTTTTTTTTGTGAATGAAGTCTTTTTTTATATTAAATGTTCACCCAATACAAGGCCCAAGAGCCACTCAATGTAGGGTGCTACTGTGTGGTGTTGCATGAGCATATGACAGAGCAAGAAGTAAAGTTAATAGGGATATGCAGGAAAGAAACCTCATAAATTCTAGTTAACCCTAGACTTGATGAGGTTTCATTATTGTACTGATTGACAAAACATCCTGCCAGGTGTCTGCTCCACATAGCAGCATTTCTTGGGAAGAAGTTGTTCAAAAGAAACAAATAAGATGGACAGTATTTACATTATTCGGACTATTGTCCTTAGCTTTGTTACCATTTGTACGACGTTTCGGCTGTTGTATGCTCTGGCCTTCTTCAGGTGCTAGAAATTTTGAACTGAACCTTTTATTACAATCACTAGGGTACATGGTCTTCATTCCTTGCATAGCAGTCATGAGTTATCTCCCTCTAATTCTGTAAGTTACTTGTTCACCACTGCTGTAGCCTGAGACTGAACTCATAACTCTTTTGGGTCAAGTCACAGGAACTAATAAATGTCTATATCCACTGGACCATGTGTCCTTAAGTACAAGTAGAACTGATTTTTTGAGATTTATAAACCTAATGTTCAGTAACCATTTTTCATCAGAGTTTATATTGCAATTTTTTGATGTTAATGGTTTTCTTAGTATTTTTTACCAGAACTCATATTGCAATTTTGATACTAATGATTTTCTCTGGCACTCCGTATCACTGATTCCCATATTGTGTTCATCTCTATGCTTGGTCAGCTTAGGAGATTTTTGTAGCCTAGCATACATGCTGATTTCTTACGTTTAGATAGTTTCCAGTGGCGTTCTCTGTCTATTATTTCAGCTTCATCCCATAGGGGGCGGCTTGTCTCTGGTAGCTCCTTTCTCCCTCCATATGTGGTCAGCTATGCCTGATTTTTCTATCTCCCCTTGTGTTACGGCATTGTGATGTTCTTGTGTCTTTACTTTAAGGAGACGGCCTGTCTCTGGTAGCTCCTTTCTCCCTCCGTATGTGGTCAGCTATGCCCGATTTTTGTAATAAAGGGTTCTGTTTGAAATTCCTAGCACCTGAAGATGGCCGGAACACACAATGACCAAAATGTCGTCCAAATGGCAACAAAGATGAGGACAATAGCCCGAATAATATAACTAATGTAAATTCTACCTCATCTCAGAAATATAGACAAATGGAATGATCTATTATTAAACGTTGTACAAATGGCAACAAAGATGAGGACATTAGTTCAAATAATGTAAATACTACCTCATCTCAAAATTATAGACAAATACTAAATAAGATATTGTCTTTTTTTATATTATTGTTCACCCAATGCAAACCTGAAGAGCCACTCAAAAGAGTTCTGGGGAGAGTTGAAATGCAAAAGCATATCTGCATATAATATAGAACTGTTTATGCTATGTGGAATACTCAGAATGGTATTGTCACTGTGGCTCACATTGTTAGGAATGAGTAAAACCAATTAAAACAGACTTAGTTTCTATTTATCACTATCAACTGTAAAGAAAAAAAAGATTTTTTCACATTCCTTAAAGGCTGTAAAACCAAAGAAGATTGTAAAATAGATCAGCCAAAACACTGTGGTAACAATCAGAAAGAATGAGTTCAACAGTCTAAATAATTTTTATATTTATTAGGGCTCTTGTCAAAATGATTGAAGAAGACTGTAGAATGTATCAACCAAAATATTATTGCAACAAAAAAAGCATCAGAAAGAATGAGTTCAACAGTCTAAATAATTTTTATATTTATTAGGGCTCTTGTCAAAATGATTGAAGAAGACTGTAGAATATATCAACCAAAATATTATTGCAACAAAAAAAGCATCAGAAAGAATGAGTTCAACAGTCTAAATAATTTTTATATTTATTAGGGCTCTTGTCAAAATGATTGAAGAAGACTGTAGAATATATCAACCAAAATATTATTCCAACAAAAAAAGCATCAGAAAGAATGAGTTCAACAGTCTAAATAATTTTTATATTTATTAGGGCTCTTGTCAAAATGATTGAAGAAGACTGTAGAATATATCAACCAAAATATTATTGCAACAAAAAAAGCATCAGAAAGAATGAG
This sequence comes from Ascarosepion bandense, assembly GCA_037127315.1. Lineage (NCBI taxonomy): Eukaryota > Metazoa > Mollusca > Cephalopoda > Sepiida > Sepiidae > Ascarosepion > Ascarosepion bandense. Next base: position 1,202,133 of record JBBBDQ010000443.1, read on the forward strand.
TTCAACAGTCTAAATAATTTTTATATTTATTAGGGCTCTTGTCAAAATGATTGAAGAAGACCGTAGAATATATCAACCAAAATATTATTGCAACAAAAAAAGCATCAGAAAGAATGAGTTCAACAGTCTAAATAATTTTTATATTTATTAGGGCTCTTGTCAAAATGATTGAAGAAGACCGTAGAATATATCAACCAAAATATTATTGCAACAAAAAAAGCATCAGAAAGAATGAGTTCAACAGTCTAAATAATTTTTATATTTATTAGGGCTCTTGTCAAAATGATTGAAGAAGACTGTAGAATATATCAACCAAAATATTATTGCAACAAAAAAAGCATCAGAAAGAATGAGTTCAACAGTCTAAATAATTTTTATATTTATTAGGGCTCTTGTCAAAATGATTGAAGAAGACCGTAGAATATATCAACCAAAATATTATTGCAACAAAAAAAGCATCAGAAAGAATGAGTTCAACAGTCTAAATAATTTTTATATTTATTAGGGCTCTTGTCAAAATGATTGAAGAAGACCGTAGAATATATCAACCAAAATATTATTGCAACAAAAAAAGCATCAGAAAGAATGAGTTCAACAGTCTAAATAATTTTTATATTTATTAGGGCTCTTGTCAAAATGATTGAAGAAGACTGTAGAATATATCAACCAAAATATTATTGCAACAAAAAAAGCATAAGAAAGAATGAGTTCAACAGTCTAAATAATTTTTATATTTATTAGGGCTCTTGTCAAAATGATTGAAGAAGACTGTAGAATATATCAACCAAAATATTATTGCAACAAAAAAAGCATCAGAAAGAATGAGTTCAACAGTCTAAATAATTTTTATATTTATTAGGGCTCTTGTCAAAATGATTGAAGAAGACCGTAGAATATATCAACCAAAATATTATTGCAACAAAAAAAGCATCAGAAAGAATGAGTTCAACAGTCTAAATAATTTTTATATTTATTAGGGCTCTTGTCAAAATGATTGAAGAAGACCGTAGAATATATCAACCAAAATATTATTGCAACAAAAAAAGCATCAGAAAGAATGAGTTCAGCAGTCTAAATAATTTTTATATTTATTAGGGCTCTTGTCAAAATGATTGAAGAAGACTGTAGAATATATCAACCAAAATATTATTGCAACAAAAAAAGCATCAGAAAGAATGAGTTCAACAGTCTAAATAATTTTTATATTTATTAGGGCTCTTGTCAAAATGATTGAAGAAGACTGTAGAATATATCAACCAAAATATTATTGCAACAAAAAAAGCATCAGAAAGAATGAGTTCAACAGTCTAAATAATTTTTATATTTATTAGGGCTCTTGTCAAAATGATTGAAGAAGACTGTAGAATATATCAACCAAAATATTATTGCAACAAAAAAAGCATCAGAAAGAATGAGTTCAACAGTCTAAATAATTTTTATATTTATTAGGGCTCTTGTCAAAATGATTGAAGAAGACTGTAGAATATATCAACCAAAATATTATTGCAACAAAAAAAGCATCAGAAAGAATGAGTTCAACAGTCTAAATAATTTTTATATTTATTAGGGCTCTTGTCAAAATGATTGAAGAAGACTGTAGAATATATCAACCAAAATATTATTGCAACAAAAAAAGCATCAGAAAGAATGAGTTCAACAGTCTAAATAATTTTTATATTTATTAGGGCTCTTGTCAAAATGATTGAAGAAGACCGTAGAATATATCAACCAAAATATTATTGCAACAAAAAAAGCATCAGAAAGAATGAGTTCAGTAGTTTAAACAAATTTTATATTCATTAGGACTCTTCTCAAAATGATTGAAGAAGGCCCTAAAATAAATCAGCCAAAATATTACATTAACAACAAAAGAATCAGAAATAACGAGTTTAGTAGTTTGAGCAAGTTTTTTAATAATTAAGACTCTTCTCAAAATGATTGAAGAAGGCCCTAGAATAAATCAGCCAAAATATTACATTAACAACAAAAGAATCAGAAATAACGAGTTTAGTAGTTTGAGCAAGTTTTTTAATAATTAAGACTCTTCTCAAAATGATTGAAGAAGGCCCTAGAATAAATCAGCCAAAATATTACAGTAACAACAAAAGAATCAGAAATAACGAGTTTAGTAGTTTGAGCAAGTTTTTTAATAATTAAGACTCTTCTCAAAATGATTGAAGAAGGCCCTAGAATAAATCAGCCAAAATATTACGTTAACAACAAAAGCATCAGAAAGAATGAGTTCAGTTGTTTGAACAGCTTTTATATTTATTATGACTCTTCTCAAAATGATGGAAGAAGGCTGTAGAATAGATCAGACAAAACATTGTGGTGACAACAAAACCAATATAGAAAATGATTTCAAGAATCTGTATAGCATGTAAAACAAAACCTTGCTGTTCTTGCATTTACAGTATTTTTGTTTTTTTGTTTCCATTATGGCTCTAATTGTGCTCATATAAATATTAAATATGAAAGTTAGAACTTGAAAGACTTTCTATAACACATCACTCAATAAGTTACGGACCTGACATATAAATGGTGCCACTAATAAAAGATCCATATGATTTTTATGAGGTATTAACCTTCAAATGGCACATGACAAAATTTGGGCCTACTTGAATTATTAGTTTATAAATTAGTTATTTAAGTGGAGCTACTGTTGCAAATTTTCAAAACATTAGAAAAATCTGAATTTCATGTATTGATTAAGCATTGCTTTCTGAAGGAAAAATACTGTTCAAGCAAAGCAATGGCTTTATAAATGGTATTCAGACTCTGCTCCATTGGAAACAACAGTTAAGAGGTGGTGTGTTAACTTTAAACATGATTGTACAGGCACAAATGATGCTGAACACTCAGGTTGCCTAAAATCCATAGCTGTCCTGGAAAACAAATAATCGCCAGACTTGTTTGGTTGTTATAAAATGAAGTTGAGTGAGATAGAAGAGGAGTTGATCATATCAGAAAGCAGAGTATTCACCATTTTGCATGAACATTTGTCAATGAGAAATCTGTGTTCAAAGTGGGTGGCACATTTGCTCACAGTTGATCAAAAACAACAAGACATCCATGATTCAGAGCATTGTTTGCAACTGTTTCAATGCAACAAGAAAGAGTTTTTACATAAATACATGACAATGGATAAAACATAGATCTACCACTTTACTCTGGAGTCAAATTGGCAGTCAGCAGAGTAGACAGTAGCAGGTGAAAAGCAGTCCAAAGCGACTAAAGACACAAACATCAGCAGGCATGGTTTTGGTCTCCGTATTTTGGGATGCACAAGGTATTTTGTTCATTAATTACCTTGAGAAAGGAAGAACCATCAATAGCAAATATCATATAGCATTATTGGTGTGTTTGAAGGAAGAAATCACCAAAAAGCAGTCAAAAATGAAGAAGAAAAAGTGATCTTTCACCAAAACAATGCACAATTGCAATGATGGCAAAACTACATGAATTGCACTTCAAATTGCTTCCTCATACACCCTATTCTCCAGATTTGACCCCCAGCTGTTTGCAGAGCTCAAAAGAATGCTCCAGGGAAAGAGATTTGGCTTCAATGAAGTGATATCGGAAACTGAGGCATATTTTGAGGCCAAAGTCAAATCATTCTACAAAAAAGGCATCATATTGTTACAGAAGTGTTGGAATCAGTGTATTACCCTAGAAGGAGACTATGTTTATGAATTAAGTTGAATTTTGCCTAAAAGTTGTTGTTTTATCAGTTAGGCCTGGGATTTATTGACTGATGTGTTATTTACCTAAAAATGTAGATATAACTCATGAAAACAAATTACAGAATATAGATATAAAACATCTACTACTTCTATCCCATAATGTTATATTTAGAGTATGAAATGTGAATGCAGATGCATAAACTATTATGGGATAGAGGAAGTTGTTTATTTAAAAATATAAAAGAATCAATAAAAATGTTCTCTGTACCAAAATGTTATACAAAATTCATTTTTCATCACTGTAGTAATGATTGGTTAGTGCTACCACTATTTAGCATATCTGGATGAGTAGACGTTATGTATAGGCTCACTACATAAGGTAGTGGTAGTGGTATCTGAACTGTAGAACCAATTCTCTCTGTATACAACTGCAGCCCCTACTTGGAATATCTGTGGTGATACCACCCAAGCAAAAGCGATGGACTGGATGTTTGCACCCTCACAACCAAAAAGCAAATGACCAAAAGTCATTGGTGCGCAGTTGGATTCGTGCAGATGTTCCAGTTGAAAAATAAAAATTAATTGAATATTAAATTTCCAGTTCGCGAGCCTACGTGAATTTTAATTATCAGCCAATGGGAAGCCCAGAATCAAATATGGATATGAATTCCCAAATGATTACCTGCGATCCAAAAAGTTGAAATAAAAAGCCGATACAGAAAGCATCGCCAGACAGACACAGACTGACTTGCGACAGACAAGAGCAATTAGTATCTCCCTTGACCAAGTCAAGTGGCTTACTATGCTCGTCGCCTTCACCTCCCTTTTCCTTCGTCCCTGTCTCAAAACTACTTACTGACCTAAGGAGCGAATACATCAAAGACATTCCTTACTTACAGCGCTCCCACATTCCTAAGCATTAATTCTCTTTTCAGATTTTATTGCCATGAACATTTTAACCTCCGTTGGACCTATACTTCATGTATTACTTCAATTTTAAAATCATTAATTGATATGTGTTATATATAAAATGTTATTTTTCTACTCAAATTGCCTTTCTTGATTTGTAATCATTTTATGACTTATGGTGGGCTATCTACAACGAGGCCAAATTCTGTTAATCTGCAACAATATACAACTACTCTTCACTAGAACAGATTCCCACTATAAACTGGAAAAGAATGGATAACCCGCTATAAATCATAACAATCATAATGACTAATAGAATGTAAATCAGTTCAATTTCCCAGTTCAATTAACTATAAATATTTTGATGGCTTCTGCTCTGACAAAGTTGGGTCCCTGGTGCATTCACAAGAATTTGCTTGGGCAACCAGATTGGCAACAAGGTCTCACCCTTTTACAGTTAGATCAACCAAATGCAGGCAACAATTCTATTCCATCAGCTTCTTTTCTTGCACTTCCTGCCTGTGGAACCCCCTTCTATATACTTGCTTTCTATAACACGTTACTCAATAAGTCACGGGCCTGACATATAGATGGTCCCACTAATAAAAGATCCATATGATTTTTATGAAGTACCAGCAGTATAGCCCGGCATTGCTCAGGTGTAATGAAAGCTTTAAAACTAATCCATGGTCCTGGAGCTCAGACTCTTTGGACGTTGGCACGAAAGACTAAAAAGCAATAGTTGTTTCCAGTTAAAGCGAAACCGTAGACTGAAAGAAAAATGAATGGATGTAAGTCAAATTTTGATTTTCTGGTATCGATATCAAATTTTCTACACTATTGTAAGAACTGCAACCTTGAAACTTCTGAATATCGTTTCTTATGTCTTTGTCTATGAGTGTATCAAATTTGATTAAAATTGGACCACTCCTTCTATAACCTGATTTTTTCGATTATTGATTTTCGATATTTATTGGGTGTACCTCGACACAAAACTTAGCTAAGAACATTCACAGACGCTTATAGTAAACTGTGTAAATTTTCAAGAAAATCGCTTCAGCCGTTTCAGAGTCTATAGGAAACGGATACACACACGCACACACACACACACACACACAGACAAAGTTCCATTTATAAATAAGTTTAGATAGATTAACCTTCAAATAGCACATGACAAGATTTGGGCCCAATCGAATTATTAGTTTATAAATTAGTTATTAAAGTGGAGCTACTGTTGCAAATTTTCAAAACATTGAAAAAATCTGAATTTCAGCTTCTTTTCTTGCACTTCCTGCCTGTGGAACTCCCTTCCATATACTTGCTTTTCTGACGGCTATAACCTACAGGAATTTAAATGCAAAGTCAATTCCCATCTCTTATCCACTTAACTCCAGCCCTTTCTGCATCTCCCCAAGTATCTTGTTCTTTTCCTTTCTCTCTACCATCACAACTGTCTTCACTCCTGTGTTCATATCCTTCTCTTGCACTTTCTCTTTCACCCTCTGTAGATAGTTTGTTTTTGTCTTCACTCTCCTCCTGCCTAATACTTCAACTCTCTTATGTAACCCCCTGCACATCAGTGGTGTTAACACCTTGCTTGGGGTAAAATGATTAAAAAAACAGTTAATTGTCATTGTAAGTCCCATCGTTTTTCCCGTTCAAATTTATCCAAAATAGCATTATCTCTGTGCAAATGTATATCCTGAACTCAAATCAACTGTTAGTTGTTGAAGAAACTTACCTTTTTTTATCTAAATGTCCATAAAAAAATGAACTATATCTTGCACTTTTTCTCTCCCATAACTCTCACAAAGTCATGTCATTAACTGTAGAATGACATACTGCACATTTGAACAAATTTTGGCAAATTTTTTGTCTATTTTTCTTCATTTACTGATACTTCCGGCGATGTACTTCCGGAAATTAAAGTAATGCGCTTATGTATTTCTACACTTGTTACTCTCATAATAAGAAGTACATCGCCGGAAGTTTCAGTAAAGGAAGAAAATCAGCCAAAATTCGACAAAAAATTCTGCCTACATAGAACGTCATTCTGCAGTTAATTACATGACTTCATGAGAGTTACGGGAGAGAAAAAGTGCGAGATATAGTTCTTTTTTTTATAGACTTTCAAAGCAAAAAAGGTAAATTTCTTCAATAACTAATTGTTGATTTGAGTTCAGCATATACATTTGCACAGAAATAATGCTATTTTGGATAAATTTGAAGGGGGAAAAGCCGTCGGTACCTAAAACGAACATTTACCAAAAAAACAATTAATGCCTGTTTCCAAACATCTGAAGCTTGTCTCTCATTCATCAAACTTTTTCTTGCTCATCTCTTTTAAATGATTTGAAATAGTTCCAATCGGTACATTACTCTCACCGAGGTTTTTGGATCATTTTCCAGCATTCTTTTCAGATATCCAATGGTTGATCAACTGAGCTCTTCACTTATCAATTTTGGAACCAAAAAAACCATACAGTCTGTCCATTAATAACATTGTCTCTTAAATGTAGAATTTATAAAATTTACAGCTTTAGTTAAATTGTTGCTTTGTTTTCAATGATTTTGATCTGGCTTTGCGTGTGTACAATTCTACTTTTCGTGTTTCAGATATTTGCTGGAATGATATAGGATTTGTATCCTATAACGGAAAATATTCTTGTATCCTATAACGGAAAATATTCAATGAAAGAATTTTGGTTTGAAAAACTGTTTATATTAATTTTAAAAAAAAGTGAAGACTAGGAAAAGTAATATTTAGTAAATATTTACGATGAAATGATACTTCCTTTGTTTCATAGTAGTTACTGCATTTTGTGTGAAATTTATATGCAGACGTAACAAATATTATGTCATTAGGGGAGAAGTTTATTTAAAAGTATCAAAGGAAGTTATTGCTGGTTTCGAAATAGCAGTAAAAATGTTAAACTTAAGACAAAACCAATAATTTAATGTTTGACAACAGAATATTAATTTTAAGTAGAATTTGGCAACATTTAGTATATTTGTCTACTGATATTTGTTTCATTCTTTATCTATATTTCCTTTCTTTCTTCACTCTGTTCTTTCTTTTCTTCAGTCCGTTCTTTCTTCACAGTCATTTCTTTCTTCACTCGATGCCCTTTTTTTCTTTTTTCTTCATTTTATACTTTCTTTCATTTTTCACTCTGTCCATTTTTGTCCTCACTCTTTACTTTCTTTCTTTCATTTTTCTTTACTTGATGTTTTCTTTCTTTCTTTTCTTCACTCTGTTCTTTCTTTCTTCAGTTCATTCTTTCTTCACTCTATGCACTTTTTCTTTTTTCTTCATTTTATACTTTCTTTCTTTTTTCACTCTGTCCTTTTCGTCTTCACTCTGTTCTTTCTTTCTTTCATTTTCCTTTACTCGGTGCTTTCTTTCTTTCTTTCTTTCTTTCTTACTTTCCTTCCTTCACTCTGTTTTTTTTTATTCGTTCATTCTTTCTTCACTCTCTGCCCTTTTTTCTTTTTTCTTCATTTTATACTTTCTTTCATTTTTCACTCTGTCCTTTTTTGTCCTCACTCTTTACTTTTTTTCTTTCTTTCATTTTCCTTTACTTGGTGCTTTCTTTCTTTCTTTCTTTTCTTCACTTTGTTCTTTTTTTTCTTCATTTTGTTCTTTCTTCACTCCATGCTTTCTTTCTGTTTTTCTTTGCTGTATACTTTCAGTTTTTGCTCAGTTTTTTCTTTTTTTTTTTCTTCACGCTGCACTTACTTTCTTTTTCCTCAAATTTATACTTTTTCTCTTTCTTTGCTCTATTCTTTCTTTCTCTCTTGACTCCTTTCTTTGTTCTGTCCTTTCTTCTTCACTCTGTGCTTTCTTTCTTCACTGTGCTTTCTTTCAGTCTTTCTTTATTCTGAACTTTCCTTATTTCTCCTTCTTTTCTTTCTTTTATCAATGCTTTCTTTTTTCTTTACATTATACTTTATTTTTCATCCTATTTTCTGTCTTTCTTTCTTTATTGTTCTTTTTTCGCTCTGGGCTTCCCCTCTCTTCACTCTCTACTTTCTTTCTCTTAGGTCTTTCTTTTTTTCTTTCTTTTATGCTTTTTTATTTTCTTCCCTCCATAATTTTTTTTTTCACCTTTTTCCTTCTTTCTTTTTTCTTTCTATATTTTGTATTTTCTTTCTTTCTTTTCACTTCATTCATTCTTACATTCTGTGCCTCCTCTCTTTCTTCACTGCTTTCTTTCTTCATTCTTTCTTTTTTTCTTTCTTTCTTTCTTTCTTTCTTTCTTCATTCTATGCTTTCTCTTTTTTTTCATTCTAGACTTTCTTTCCTTCTTTTTTCTGCAACCTTTTATTTTATTCATCCAATACTTTCCTTTTCTCCACCCTTTGTTTGTTTGTTTGTTTGTTTGTTTGTTTCTTTCTTTCTTTCTTTCTTCAGTTTGCTTGCTCTCTTCACTGTCTTTTTTCTTTCTCTTTTTCTTCACACTCTGCTTTCTTACTTTCTTCACCCTGTTTTTCTTTTTTCACTCTGTGCATCTTCTCTTTCTTCATTCAGTTCTTTCTTCCTCTCTTTGCTTCTTTCTTTCCTTCCTTTCTTTTTTCTTTCTTCCTTTTTTCATTCTGTTCTTTCTTCCTCTCTTCTGACATTCTTTCTTTCTTTCTTTCTTTCTTTCTTTCTTTCTTTCAACATTCTGTTCTTTCTTTCTTTCTTTATTTATTTCTTTTTCTCTTTCAACATTCTGTTCTTTCTTTCTTTCTTTCTTTCTTTCTTTCTTTCTTTCTTTCCAGGCATATTAATATCTATATCAGTAGATTCATGCTTACTTGTATTTATATGTTATCAATATGGTGAGTGCAGCATTTCAAGCTCTATCTCAGTAGATTGGTGCAGTACAGTCTTATTTTTCTATATCTTCATATACTTGTAAAATATACAATACCAAGATTTTAAAATCTGCTTAAACCTTATCTATCTTAATGTGTGTGTGTGTGTGCGTGTGTGTGTGTGTGTGCGCACACACCTGTGGATGTGAAAAGGCATGATGGTTAGGATCAAAGCCCGTGAATCAATCATCTTTCAGACATCTTTAACTGCAAACAAAAAGACTTTAAACACTTTAAAGCCAATCAAAACCCATGACATTTAAACAAATACCACTTAGCTTCCTTCCCACCCCCAATCCACTCAGAAGGAAGATGATGCCTAAAAAAGAAAGAAAAAGAAATGAACAAATGTATTGGAAGAGAGAAAATCAGCCTCTCTTCCAGACAGTATCACAACTTAACTGCAAGTAATTGGGTTAGGCTTTGAATCAATAGTTTCTGATTAAAATTCAGTTGCCATCTCTGATTGCACAACTTGCAAGTCATTTCATTGAAAAAATTTTCAGTCCTTATCAAATACCTTTGCTTTCAAATTTGAAAATGATCAACTTTTTAAAAATTTGGAATATGGTAAAAATATTTTTTAAATTCTGCATTATTAAATTATCTTTTTGAGTAGTATGGTTTATTACAAGTTTGCTCTGAAAGGAATACTACATGTTTCCATGGCAATTACAGCAGATACAGGGAGCACAATAACACTGTCGAGTAGAGCAAGCTCTCAGCTGCAAAACACTATTTGTAAAGACACAGATGAATGCTGGGATTTCCTCCTAGCCAATAAGATAGGCCACCTCTCGGTCTCATCCCAATTAGTTCTGTTCTTTCTTGTCATCTCCCTTTCTGAATTTACAAACATAACACACAGATGCATGCTGGGATTTCTTCCTAGCCAATCAGACTGAACACTTCTTGGTTTCATCCTACTTTGTTCTTTTCTTTCTTGTCTTGATGTCAGAATGTTGTAACCTCCTTTTATGTCTTAACACCATTCTTTGTTTTTGAAACTTTTGTCTTATTACTATAAAAATTTTATTTCTACCAAATCCAAGCTCTTTTGCTAGACACAAAAAACTAAGTCAATGAAAAATCAAAGCATTAACATGTGCAACATTTTGAAATACAAGGCAACCACCACATAACATTTTTAATGAAAAAACACATTTATTTACAGCTTACAATGACAAAAAAAATATACAAGCAAAAATTTTCTTAAAATTTCTTCTGGGTGCCTATTAAGGCAGGATAACAATTTCTGAGAAAAGATCACAACAAATAATTGGAAAACATTACAGCTTTTGAAAAAACAAGGATTTTTTTAAAATGTTGAAAAGAGAAAACAGGCAATAGAAAACAAAGTTGCAACCACCTTTGATAAAAAACCAAAAGACGTACTTGCAAATTGCCACATGGGCATCTTTGGGACATAAAAATGTTTTTTTTAAGTTCCTTTTCACACAGTTTATACTTGAGAAAACTTCTCAGAAATCCTTTCACTTTAGGCTATTTAATCTTAGGAGAATTTTCACTAGAATTTCAGTTTCCTCATCTCTTTGTGGCTGGCTGGCTGGCTGGTAACAGAGCTTTCTTGATATTTTGTTGATGTCAATGCCTTCTTTGATGTTGACCTGCCTTTTTCTCTTGCAGTCAAAAGGTCCTCCCTCCTTACTATCGAAAGGTCTTCTCCTCACTTTTAAAAAATCTTCTTCTTACTGTACTGATCTGAGCTTCATTTATACAGAAAATTTAGACTCACCTCTGCCCCACTATTTGGGATGTTATTACAGTTTGAGACCACATTTCTCAGTGAATATATATGAAAAAATTATTTCCATAAACTAGAAATGGATCCTGCACATATTTTGGTGGGTTTTAACTGCTGAGTAAAAAAGGATATACACTTGTAACAAATTTCAAACAAACCATCTGGCCTACATAAAAATGAACTTCTCTCTAAAGAACATGGATTAAAATAAAACAACCTAAATGATTATACATTTAAACGAGGGTAACGTTTTCAAAATAATAAAATTTTTATATTTCTGTTGCTTTGTCTTACATATATGATTTGATAGTTTATTATTATTTTGGGCCCTATTTTTTCTTTTTTATTACAAACTTTGTCAATTCTGTTTCTTACAGCATATCATGCTGAATACACCGGTTCTCGTTTAATCACCAAAGTTAAGCAACATGAGCCTAGTCAGTACCTAGATGGGTGACCGCTTTGGAATACCAGGCACTGTAAGCGTTCAGTGATGGATGTGCATTGTGGTGCAGTGGATGTCGGCTCAGAAAGAGAAATCGGTGAGCCGAGTTCAAATTCCAGTTGAGTACCCTGCATTCACTTAAGCACTGGTACCCTTGTGAAAGGTATTAATCCATCACTTCCCTCCAGTTATGGATTAAATAACAGGATGGGGCCTGGAGGCAACCCATCTAGTGTTGGTGTCACAATAAAAACACCCTTGGTAGCCCTGGCAAAGCATCAAGTATTCAACTATTTGACAAGATTATGAATTTTGCTATAAACTGTGCCGGGGTTCCAAATGCACAGGGAATATTGGAGGAGTGTAGTGAGTTCTATCTCGCCCAAGGCCACAGGACGACGACAACAACGGACATTTCCACCAATTCCATTTACATGGCCAGTTTCTCTACAGGATAGAACAAACCAAATGGCTTCCAAAATTTTTTTCCTGTATTATTCTTGTTGTATGCTGCTTCATGTTATCCAGAAGGAGAACAACATTTTTCCTTTTATTTGCTGTGTACACTGCAATGGATGTGCATTGTGCTGCAGTGGATATAAACTCAGAACGACAAATCGGGGATCCGAGTTCGAATTTTAGTCGAATTCCTTGCATTTACTTACGAACAAATACCCTTGGGAAAGGCATTAATCCATCTCTTCCCTCCAGTTATGAGTTAAATAATAGGACAGATTGGGTTCTATAGCCTTGGCTGGCAACCAGTCTACCGCAGTAAGCAATGGCCACCTACTGTGGGATAATCTTCTGCCTAGTCAACAATATCTCTTTTGAGACATGATTGCCAAAACATGTATCACGTATGGCACTTAAGTGACTGACACTGCTAATGCCATACAAAAATTAAACTATGTGAGTGTACTTCAAATTTATTCTTAACTATCATGAATGATAAGTAGCTAGGATGATATGTCTGTCACTACAATTCATTCCTAAAAACAAAATTTATGTCTGAGACAACATAATATTTGAGTATACGGAAAGTATTTTCAGTTCTGAGTTCATGGGTAGCCAGTAACCTCCAGAATGTTTGTGTATATTTTTTTATTAAGATTATTTAAAGTTCATATTTTTTTTTAAGCGGTGTCGTAAGGGAACAGTTGTAGCTTATGATGTCTGAGAAAGAAGATAATTTAGATTAAACAAAGCGGATTATACTTCATTTAACTCTGAATCCAGAAGATCAGGGACAATTTTTTTTCCTCTGAACTGCTTTCTCTAAATGTGCTTCAGTTATGGATAACACTCTTCTCCTTGGATTTCTCTGAGAAAGAAATTTCTATATTCTTAATGGTTACTACTTTATATTATGCTCTCATTATGACTGAGCTCTCTAGAGAAGAAAATTTGAAAAACAGTTTCCACTTTTGCGATATATGCATTACTCTTCGGAAATGAATCTCATTCTTTTGGTGACTGGTGTGTGTATACACTGCTTATATACAACACATTAAAATTTCCCTTCTCTGAGTCCATGTGCCTGTGGCCTAGGGGGTAGCGACTCCAACTGACAGCAAATTGGTCGAGTTTCGATCCCAGCCAGAAGCAAGTGGATGTGTCTAGCCACACTGACGAGCTGTGATACAGTGAAACAGGCTTGTATGTGGATGGCTAATATATTATGCTCTCATTACAATTGAGCTCTCTAGAGAAGAAAATTTAAAAAACAGTTTCCGCTTCTGCAATATAAGCATTACTCTTCAGAAATGAATTGAGTTCTTTTGGTGGCTGGTGTGTGTATACACTGCTTATATACAACACAAAATTTCCTTTCTCTGATTCCATGCTTCTATGGTTTAGGGAGTAGAGACTCCAACTGACACCAAATCGGTTGAGTTTCAATCCTCACCAAAAGTAAGTGGATGTGTCTAGCCACACTGATGAGTAAAACAGGCTTGTATGTGGATGAATAATATATATATATATTTAGTGTATCGAGGCAGCAGATAATTTTCTAAACATATACTGTTAAATATAAGAGACAATGAATGTCTATTATGTTTAATCATGAGCCATTCTAAACATCGTATTTTGGCTTTAATTTCAGTTGAGAATAAAGACAAAAATTCTCCAACATTTGGATAATTTTTTATTAAGTTGGTTCTAAGCTTGTAACTTCTCTGAAGATGGCTCATGTGAAAGTTGTCCACTTAGATTCTAGCCATGACACCACGTGATGGCTTGTAATTAATACTTCTTCTATAATTCACAGCTAATACATCTAACACAGTCAAAACATAAAAAACTAACACCAAAAACAACCCCTTGAAAATGGCTGAAGAGATGGACAAAAGTGCTTGAGACAATCGACCATATCGACAGTTTTTGTATTCTTTCACTCCCATCGAACATAAAAATGTAAAAATGCTGGAAAAACTAAATAACAAATTAATAAAATTTTCCTTGTACATCATATATATATATATATATATATACTCCTGATCAAAATTTTAAGACCACTTAAAAATCTTTAAAAAGAAATATTTTTTTAACAGATAGATTTTAAACTCCTCCCACTTAAGGTTACCAATACTACAATCTAAAAGGTTATGGAAACAAAAAGCTACATTCCAAACATTTTATTTAGAAATTTACATTTTTATAAAATGAGGCGATTTACGCATGATCAAAATTATAAGACCAGAGACAAAAATTCCACGAAATTGTACAAAAAGTGTATGAAAAGTGTATGAAAACATTCAACAACCAAATTTAATAATGAGTTCTACCTCCACTGCTTTTGATGACTTCAAAAATTCTGTCGGGCATGCTAGAAATAAGCGTTTCCATTAAGGTGCGAGGGATGTTGCTCCAGCTTCTGAAGATGGCTTCACGAAGTTCATTTTTTGTTGAATATTGTTTGCCATTTCGATAAACATCTCTTGTCATCCATCCTCAAACATTTTCAATTGGGTTCAAGTCTGGTGAGCATGTAGGATGTCCCAAGAGATGGACCCCATTTTCTTGTAGAAAGGTCAAGGTCCGTCTTGCAGCATGGATTGCAGCATTATTCTGTTGAAATAAACATCCATCCACACACAAACAATGGCCCTCCATCATCAATGATGCTTTTTGTAGCATGCTAACATAACCAGCCACTGTTTGACAACCCTGCACCACCTGGAGCTCCATCGTGCCTCTGTAAGAAAAGGCACCCCATACCATTAGGGACCCTCCACCACTATGACGTGTGGAGAAAATTTCAGGAGGCATGTTTTTGTTATGCCAATATTGTTGGAAGCCATCAGGACCATCTAGATTGAATTTTTTCTCATCAGAAAACAGGACATTCTTCCACTTCTCAACGTCCCATGTTTGGTATTCATGACCAAACTTTAAGTGATCCAACTTGTGACGTGGAAGCAGCCGAGGAATTTGTTTATGCTTTTTATTTACCATGCCTTTTTGTCTTAAGTGTTGTCTGATGGTTACAGGACTGCAATCAGCATCTGTGACTGCCTTAATTTGACTAGAAGAAAGTCCCCCCTCTTTCATAACAACCCATCTTATTCTCTTACTCAATGCAGGAGAAATTTTTGGGGGCCTACCAGAGGATTTTGCTTTTCCATAATTCTCACTGTTCTTTAGAAAGTTGCAAATCACAGTTTTACTGCAATTTACTTTAGCTGCGATCGTCCGCTGTGATAAACCTTGCTTATGGAATTCTAGAATTTGAGAACGCTCAATTTTGGTAAGTTTGCTTGCTTTAGGCATGGTAACACCTTTACGCAGTGATTGCTAATCTCTAACTGAACTAAAAACATTGGAATTACCATAGATCTAACAATTTATACCCCTGGTCTTAAAATTTTGATCATGTGTAAATTGCCTCATTTTATAAAAATGTAAATTTCTAAATAAAATGTTTGGAATGTAGCTTTTTGTTTCCATAACCTTTTAGATTGTAGTAGTACCTTAAGTGGTAGAATTTTAAAATCTATCTGAAAAAGATTTTTAAGTGGTCTTAAAATTTTGATCAGGAGTGTATATATATATACACTACTGACCATAAGTTTGGGACCACTTAGATTTATTCTCTAAGAGAAAGAAATAACAAATTTTATGTCTTAGAAGAATAAATATAGATATATTTCATTGTTGCTCACAATTGTACAATAATTAAAACCAAAATTAACATAGAGTAATTTCAAATTTAATTAAAGTTAATTCATATTTTCTTTTCATCAAAGAAACGACCATGAGCCTTTATTACTGCAAAGCAAATCCTTGGCATTCTTTCTAATCACTTATAAAAATAAGTTGGTGAAAGTGATTTCCAAGCATCCTGCAAGCATTTAAACAACATTTATTCATTTTTAGGAAGTTCATTTCGAACTGTACAATCAATTTCATCCCTTATTCTCCTTTTTTAATAGTGGTTTCTTAACTGCTACACAGCCTTTAAGCCCAGCAGAATGAAGTCATCTCTTAACAGTAGTAACAGATACTGGATGTTGCCAAGTAGAATTAATTTCAATTGTTAATTCCGGAGCAGTTTTTCTTTTATTCCTCTCGCTAGATATGATCAAGTGCCTATCCTCTACAATAGATGTTACTCTGGGCCTACCAGATCTTTTTCTGTCAACATTTAGCTCAGTTTCGCGAAGTCATTGAAAGCAATAATGCATGCCATTTTTTGATAGTCTTAATTTTTTAGCGATATAACGTTCAGAATATCCTTCTTTCAAAAGAATTTCAACCTGAGCTCTTTTTTCAATGCTAATCTGTTTCTTCCTTGCCATTTATAGTGCAGTAATATGGTTTACAAAATAAATTATACCATAATTATAATATCTGAATAAATCTGAATTTTCAGCAAAAACTTGATCACAATAAGAGGAGTCAAGTAACAAACTGAGTAAATGCTTACTTTAAAGTTGAAAAGAATACTTTTTTTATTTGACATTTGCATAAGAATAACAAAAAATACAAACTCAGCGAATTTGATTCTGCTAAAAATTTGGGTAGTCCCAAATTTATGGTCAGTAGTGTATATATATAATGAACAACATGACTCAAAAGAGCAGGAAAAAATACTTATATGTACAAATAGTCAGGTAGTTAAGTGCCATAAGTGATTCATGCTTGGGTGATCATGTCTCAAAAGAGACATGACTGATTGCGCAGAAGATTATCCCACAGTGGGTTGCCATTACATTCTGCAGTAGACTGGTTGCAAGCTAAGACTATACAACCCAATCTGGTCTGTTATTTAACCCATAACTGAAGAAAAGAAACAGATTAATACCTTTCCCAAGGGTATTTGCACTTAAGTGAATGTAAGTAATACAGCCGAGATTTGATCTTGGCTCCTTGATTAGTTGCTCTGGGCCAAATTCCACTCTCCCGCAATGCACATCCTACAGATAGACAAATCCAAAAACGGGTAGGAAATTAGCAAATGTATAATGGGATGTGCATATGATATCATGATCTCAAATATTTTTGTTTACTGGATGGTGGATAGGATCTTCTGGGTGGCACCCACTTGACTAAAGAGAATAAAAATAATGGAAATGGGAATGCTAGATATTTTCCCTTAGGGAATCATTCTCTTATGTTAACCAAGCAGCTTGTACTTACTGTCAGTAGTTCTGGGCATGATGTTAAACTACAACTGGCAGTAAGATTTGAGATTTGAGATTTTGATAAGCATGAAAGCACCTCTTCATTGCTGTTGTTCCCAGATCCACCCTGACCTGGGGTGGTAGCACCTTTTAGATTTCTAACTATGAGGAAATAATGATCCCTCCAAAATAAAAACAAAACACTATAAAAGTAGAAAAATACATTTTTGTAGTAAATATATATATCTATATATATAAAAGTCAATTTGTGAGTCTGTGTGACTGTTCCTTATGCATGCCTACAGTTTTTAAGCTATGCCATTCAAACTTTGTAGGGACACATATCTACAGGGAAGCCAGGTCGACACATACTTTTTGAGTTTAAGTTCAGCAATTTTCCCTTTCCCACATTTACAACACCCACATCACAAACACAGCAGGCAGAAGTGAAGATCATTCAACAAAAAGCAGAACCATGTTCCACAAAATCTCAGAGAAGTAGTTTCAGGGCTTAAAAATTTTAAAAACTATATTCCTCTCAACAAACAATCTGGTTGGGGAGGGAATTGTTGGGTCAACCGAAAGTTGCCATCTCAAAATCAGGAGTCGAATGCTCAAAATCAGACATTTCCACGTTAACTTCAAGTGGCACTTCCAGCAGTGTTTTGAAAGATTCAGAAAATAAAATTGATATTATTATTCAACCACTGACAGCATTTCCTTCAGGCTTTTGAAGGCTTTCATTTTTGAGCCAGCACCTGCTCAGTGGAAACTATAAATACGAAATATAACAAAAGAAATCATTCACAAGTGAATTCTGTTTTGTGTGAACTCACGTATGAATTACTCATCAATTGAATCAATATTTTTCACTTTGCTTATGTAGATTCCCCAACAAAGTTAAGTAACTACTTTTCCCTTTTTCTCAAGTGTTTTAATAATCTCACCATAAGGTGAAGAAACATCAAATAAATTGTTATTTGTTACAAAAAAAACTTGTCTGTTATTTAATTCTAAATTCACTTGTTTAATTTTAATGCATTGTATTAAAATTATTGTACTGCATTTTTTTAAAAGTATGTAGTTCCATGATTGATTGTCATATTCCAGACAACATCGGGAATAACTTGTAATTGGCCAGTCAGTTAAGTGCCAAACATGATACACACTTGAGAGATCATGTCTTGAAAGAGACATGACTGATTTTCTTACAGTAGGTTGCCATTTTATTCTGCAGTAGACTGGTTGTTTAATTTGAAAAACCTGTTCATGCTCACGAATAATCTTTCATGTATTTATAACTGAAAGATGTAAGAAATGTGCTATAACTTTTAAAGTTGATTTTATTTTCCATTTCTCAAGTTTCCAAGTGTTTTCAATCTCCTTCTGAGATCATTTTTAGGGGTGCAAGTAGTAGTAACAAAAAATAACCACAAAACTGTGTTGGTATATATTACTATAATTTATTTTTCTGCTTCAAAAAAGGAAAAAAAAACAATTAATTAAAAAACAAATTTTAAATACCACATCTAACTTTATAAAAGATCACCAATACATAAATTATTAAATTAAAAAGTGGTGACAGATAACCCACAAGAACTCATTTTTTCTTTTAAATTACTGAATTCATTAAACTTTTGTTTTATTTATTGGAAAGTGTTCTTTGGAAAACCTTAATTTATTTTCCTTTGTAGTTGACGAGGCGTCCACTTACTAATTTAGATTTATGAGTCGACTCGACGCAACCTTGGTCATATCTTAAAGCAGGTTTTAAGAAAGAACAAAAAGGCGAAAGTAACCAGAAAAACAATGTATTGACAAAGGTTACATGTGGTTGAGAGAGCATGCATAAGAAAGTGAAAAGGAAAGAGTCATTCCCCTTTGTCTGTTCGTAGAAACAAAATAAGATGTATGAAGTTTTTTTTCTAGCTGAAAGAAAGGTTTGTAACAATTGTTAAGATTTTCGTAAAGAGTTCAAAGTTCAAATCCTTGATGAAGAAAGTCAGACAGAAGACAAAGTTCTGTGTCTGTGTGTGCGTTGAGTAGAGAGAGAGACTTACATGTGAATGTAGCGGTCGGTGGATTTCTACTGACGAAGGTTGGAAAAATTGTGGATTTATGTGTAGGAAGTTATTTTATGTAAAGTCCTGTTTGAATGAAAGTTAATGTGCATAGAGTTAATGTAGGAGGAGAAAAATAAAAGAAATTTTTGTGCCACTAATTGCTACACGCAATTAGTGCGCGTGTGTTTGTGTGAGTTAGGAAGACATGTTTGCTCTTGTCCCGGGACGAAATCCTAACTAGTGTACCACGTGATGTTTTCCGTTTTTATTAGCATCGTTTTTGGCAGGAACCAGTCATCACGTGGACACCGAGTGACCATGCGTGTGTGTGTGTGTGGGTGTCAATGTATGAAACCCCACACCTTAATTGGAACTGAATCCTTTAAAACTGGCTTTAATTTTATGCTGTCTCTTGTTATCACATTTACTGATCCATTTTATTTTTTCATCCTTCAGAAATATAATTCATAGGGAAAGTTTTAAAAAAATTTAAAAAACAGGAAAATCAACCCTTTTTTAATTATAACATTGGCTTAGAAATGAGTTAAAATAAAATTGAAAATGTGAAAATTTGAACATGATTATTTTCTTTCTCAAAACAAATTTCATTTCAGTTAAATGATTTCATTTATCTGTACTGAAAAATAGCATTTCTCTTGCTTTGTTTTCATTTTCCCACTGTTATAAACAAGTGTATGGTTGCAAGAACTATGACAGAAGCAGAGGTAAATTTATTTCATTTATTGGATAAATGCAGACGAGTGGTTTACAAATTTGGTTGTTCTTAATTCTTAGCTGGTTGGCGTCAGATGTTGGTATAAATTTGAGTTGGGTAGTTGGTAGCTCTGAATAGTGAGTTGGATAGTTGGTAGCTCTGCGGTGTTCTCCCTTTCTTTCCATAGTAGTAATCATGGCATTGATGGGTTGTTCCTTCTTTCTTCCTTGCTGACAATGTGTGAGGAAGAAGGGTAAAGACCTGACGTGACAGTGGATGGGAAAGTGATATGTCCCGGAAAAGGATACATATATTATTCAAAGTAGCTAAGAGGTTTTGGCAAATGTAACCAAGTAGAACAATCTAGCAAGTATCTGTAATATACTGGCACTCGTCGTAGTCGTATGCAGGCTTATGCAAGAGGCGTAATCAATAGACATAGACCAAGAGCCGCAGACCTATATCCATCCTTGCCTTAGATTGTATTTATGGCTGACACCAGCCAATCATATTACTGTGAGGGGGAACCAAGGTATATGCATATTCGTTACATCACATATTCATTGCATCAAAAGGTATGGCAGAGATCTGGTTGATCAGCCAGCTGTGTAGCAGATTGTAATCCCTTCTGACAAATTCAACTTTCTCTGTGATTTATAGCAAAACCAAACTTTGCATAGGCTTGTTAGATTTCTCAGGTTGTGTTTTCAGGTGTATTTTCCAGGATTCTCATTTGCTGATTAATATTTTCACATATATGTGTGAGGAAAGAAAAAATGTCATGTTAGTTAGCAATCCAGCTCTGTGGACGTAGGCGAGAACATAACACTTTCATTTAGGGACCAATCAAACAACGGTATTTAGCAAGTGAAACTCGGAGCCTGTTTTAATTGGTTTCTGAAACAGAATGTAGAAATCCAATTCGAAGCCAAACCCAAAATTGTATGTGTGCTACGCAGATTTTGAGTGTTTTTAGTAAGTGACCGTAAATCAGAGGTGATATGACATTCAGTTTTTTTTGTAACACGACATATTTTTTTCAGATTTTTAAGTTAAAAAATTTTAACGAAGCGTTTTTTTATCTAAATTTTTTTAAAAGTAATTGAGCGAGACATAAATTGAATAAAAATATAAAAATAATAAATATTGTGTCTCCATCTGATAGATTTTAAATACAATTTTTCCAACTTGAATACTTGTGTTGTGTAAAAATGTAGAGAACAACAAAAAAGAAGTAGAAAGGAAAATATTATGCATTATCTTCAGAAAATTACTTTCTTCGTAATCTGTTAAAATTGATTTTTGAAAGGCAAAGAACAAGCAGTCTCAATATGATGTAAGGTAAAAAAAATTGAAAACTTTCTTCTGTTGTTTCGACTTTTTCGTTGTCTTTTTAATTTATTTTATTTTTTTATGATTTTACACTGATTTATTAGAAATATTTCAGTCAAACAAAAGAAATTGTTAAAAATTTTACTGCTTTTTCTTTTCTTTTTCATAATTTTCCTAAAAAAATAATATTACGTAAGAACCATTTTTATGATTTCTGAGATTATTGGTCAACATGGCAGGATTCTGTTGCTTTGTTCGAAGTGAAGACAAGGACCAATTCTTAAAACTATTAAAAGTAAAGACATGTGTTTTAAGTTTTCAGTTTGAATGTTTTGAAATTGTTATCCAATGTTAATTAATATCAATTTATCAATTGTGCAAATAATTTCAAATAAAGAAAATTTTGAAACTTTTCAAATTCATTTGGAAACTGATGAATTAAGAAGAGAATTCTAGAAATGTTCTTTTAAAAAAAGAAACTTGAAGATTTAATTCTGTTTTTTACTTTTATTGTTTATTCTTCAAATACGGATTCATTCAACAATACATCGAATAATAAAAAATAAAATACATTTTGTTGGCTTTTTGTGATTGACGGAAAAAGAAAGAACATTCTGAGTGAAAATAAATAATTTTTTAAAAAATTTTACGATAAAGTTAAAGAAAAAAAAGATGAAAAATAGTTTTCAGAAAATTTAATTTTTTGTTCGTAAAAGTTCAAATCAAAAGACATTATGACAAGTTTTCCGTAAAAAAAAAGTATTCTTTTTAATTTTTGTAAGGAAAATGCGATAAAACTGGCACATGTATTTTCAAAAACAAAATCTGGATAGAGTCTATTTTTCATTTTTAATTTAACCAACTTATAGGAAGCAAAATTAAATTTAATATTTAAATTTACTTAATAAAATCGAAACCATATTTTAATTTCTTTTTAAATGTCGAAAAAGAAGTAAAAATTTAAAAACGAAATAAAAGCAGTCTGTAGTAAACTGAAAAAGTAAAATGAATAAAATATCTTTATTGTTCTTATTAGCGAAAAAGAGATATTTATGAAATAATTATTTATGTTTATACATGAATATAAATACGAATTCCTAAGTTTAAAAATAGTTATATTTCTATAATAAAAACAACATAAAACCTACAACAGCGATTTCTCTTACTTAAAATATTCTAATTTGGGGTGCCTTCAACAGCTGTGGCTCCATAGCTCAGTTGGTTAGAGCGCCAGTCTAGTAAACTGGAGGTCGAGGGTTCGAATCCCCCTGGAGCCTTCTTTTGAAATTTTTTTTTTTTCTCTTTGGAAATTTTTTTACTGTTTAATTTTATTTCTCTTTTGTCTTTGTACTTTTCTAAAAGTAAAAATCTGCGTTCGTTCAATTTAGCTTTTGTTTTTATAACAAATCTTTCACGGAAATTATATTAACAAAAAAAAAAATCAATGTCAACCAAAACAAAATAGTGATTTCCCACGTACGAAAGTGTTTGTTCACATACTGAGTTGGGATCAAATATAGAAAATATGGATCGGAATCCGACAGAATAATAAAATAAAAACAAAAAAACGGAAACATTTATCAATGCAATCTGTTTTACTTTTTAAAAAGCTTTCCTCTCATCTTTCTCTTTTCTTTCCATATCTCATTCTCAGACGAAGCTTAAAAATTGAAACATGTAGTTGTCATGTCGTTTGATAATAAAATTGGAGATTTTTCTTACTTTTATTTTAATTTATTCATTTACTTATGATAATGAATGCTACCTTCAACTATGAAGAAGCTTTTTAATTTTATTTTTATCTTTTTCAAACTCTCTACTTGAATCTTCTTCACCTTGTCCTTCAGTTTTTAGTTTCTTTCACTTATAGTAAAATGCCAGAGGTTCTTTAATCTTCTTAACAATATTTTATCGGAAACTTCAGAAATAAATGAACACAAAAAAGTATAAACAAATATATTTTAAATTTATTTGACTTCAATTGACTTTGTAATTCGGAGTAGCAAAAGTTCGTTTGACTGGATATTTGGGGTTTTTTTTTGTTTTTTTTTTTGTTGATGGTAGCAAGTCGGGAGTTTGATTATTTTTTAAACTTATTGCTGTGTCAATCTGTGGCCGGAAAAGAAAAAAAAACTCTTCTCAGCAGATGATCCTGTTTAGTTGTATTTACTCTTCTCCGCCACATGAGAGAGATGTGACACAATGTGGGGAACCTGAGCGCGTACGCCCAGGTCAACCTATCCACCGCTGTGGATAGGTTCAAAACAGGTCTAAACTGGTCTTATTCGGTCATATTTTGGTCATTTCGGCGGACCAGATGATCCTTAGTTCCTTCACTTTGTTCTTCTTTTTTTTTTTTTTTTAAATTTATGGTTTACCTTGTAAAATGTCAGGGGACACTCGAGGTAGAAGGTTAAGTTAAGGTGCAGTTTTTATGGACAGGAAGAAGAAATAACAGTTGACTCTAAAATTGAACTGGTCAAGATAAAAAAAAAACTCGTGAAATTTCACGAGTTTTGTTTTGGATTCACTTTTTCTGCGTGTGTGCTAAGCAAAGTTTGTAAATTCGAGTCTTTTTTTTTTTATTTCTAACAAAATCAATGAGTCAGTGCTGAGCATTTGAATTTTAAATAGATGATCTTACAAACTCTCTTTCTCTTTTCTTTTGGAGTCTGTTAGTGTTGCTGTTCCACAGTGCCGTGGTTCGTGGGAAGAATACTGCCTGTGAGAGAGAGGTTGAAGTGAGGAAAATAATCAATCCCCAAAGATGCTTTTGAAGTGAGGTCTGGGCTACTCCTGTCCAGATATGGCAACAGTCCATTTTCAGCCTGATCTTAAAGGTCTTATAAAGTTTGAAGGTAGAGGATAGCCTGAGAAGTCGGGTACTTACTGGAGGTATATATAGAGAACTGATCATATTTTTAAGCTCTTTTCATTACAAATTATATGAAGAACAACTCAAAATTTTCTTTAATACAACTGTTTTCAATTTTGTTGTCTTATAGACATCATCATCAGTCGCATGATTAGGTGAGATTGTAACATCATTGGAAAGTATTCATTCATGCATAGTGTGTCTTGAGTAAAACAGAACCAGTAGAGAGACCATCCTTCTTCAATATTTATTTTGCTGTATATGTCTTGAAAAACATGAAACAAAAGAATTGAATTTAACACACATTTATTCAGGCAGACAAATATATAAGCATAAATGTGTCATTAAGAAAATAACCATTAAAAATTCCTCATTTTTTCCATGTCATGGGCAAACATGTCTCTCCACAGCTTCCTATAGTTTTTGCTCTCAGTATTAACTTATTCCGTTTCCTCCTCATGTTTTTTTTTTCATCTATTTATACAAAGTTTTTCTCTTATGCCGTATGTTAAATTCTCTAAGCCATCTTTCCTCATAAAACTTCTGCTGTTTCTTTTAGATTATTATCTACAGTTCCTATTATCTTTGTTTCCTGCTTCTCACATGTTCATGGTAATGCCAATATTTACCCGTAAAACTATTTCTCTGTTGCATCAAACCTTTTTATTTTTATTTTTATTTTATTTATTTTATTTTTTTTGTGATATAATTACAAGTTTTCACAGCTTTGTAGGAGGTTAAACATCACATAACAATTCAGAATTCTTTTCCCTATTTTTAAAGTTATTTTTGAATTTCTTTTTACAGTTTAAATTGGAGTAGATAGACTAAACTATCGCCCGGTTCACACTCCACCCATATCTATTGAACAGGTGAAGAGGCTCATCCCTTGTTTCCTGTTTAGGATGTGGTTTCCGGCTTTCTCTTTTCCATTCTTTTTACCCTTACGTAGCCCCCTGCGCATCAGTGGCGTTACCGCCTTGCTTGGGGTGATATGATTAAAAAAAAAAAAAAAATTTTGGCAGTTTTTATATTATTCCAACTAAACTTTGTAAAAATTTATTTTTGATGTTTCTAAAATACCAAAAAGATACTTCCATTTTTTAAAATAAGTTTTAAATAATACATGCAAAAAAGATATCAGTAATTAAAAATATATATATTTTTTTTTAATCATCTCACCCCAAGCAAGCATTCCACTGCCACTATTGCGCATGGGGCTACATAGGGGAAGGTAAAGAGAAGGAGTGGTTAGACATAGGGAATGTCAGGAGGAAGGTGACAGATGAGTAAGGATAGCGAGGATGAGGGTTGGGCAGATGGGAAGAGTGTTTGATAGAATGGGAACAGGTTAGTGTGTTAGGAGGTGTCTATTGACCTTACATTTAAACTCCTGGAGATTGTAGCCGTCGAGGAAGCAATCGTGTGGAAGGGAATTCCACGGTCGGGAAGTGTGAGGAAAGAAACTGTTGGAGTAGAAGTTACGGTTGCATTTTATAGGTTTCACTGTAAAAGGGTGGGATCTAGTTGCTAATCTAGTATCTCGTTCAAATTGGTATTTAGGGGGCACCAGTGATCTAAGTTCATCGGAGCAGAAGCCATGAAAGTATTTATAGAAGAGACACAGGGAAGCCACGTCGCGCCGGTGAGAGAGAGACTGCAGGCAGTCTGCCAAGTCAGTACCTATCACATTACAGACCCTCCTCTGAACCTTATCGAGAAGCCCGAGGAGAATAGCTGGAGCACCCGACCAGATATTTTGTATAGCTCAGCTAAGCATAAAATCATGAAAGAAAACAATTCTCTGGTCCTGGGTACAATGGTAAACTGTGTCCGGCAGCAAGGCCTCTAATTGGGAGGTTGTGAGGAGCATGGAACCACCTCTTAATTGCTGTTATTCCCAGGTTCACCCTGACCTGGAGAGGTAGCACCTGTTAGGGACCCAGCTATAGGCAAATAGTTAACCCCCACAAACTGGGGTCAAAACACTATGAAAGTATAAAAATAGACTTTTATAGAAATATATATGTGAAAATAGACTTTATAAAAAAATATACATTTTTTAAGAAAAAAAATTTTATTTCCATAATACATTTTTGAAGGAAAAAAGTTATTACCAGCATTACATTTTTTAATACAAACCTAGAAGACACCTTCAGTTTTCTAAAATACAAAATAAAAAAAATAAATTTTTTTTCAAATCAACCTTCTCACTAAAACTGAACATTAAAAAAAATACCTTAAAGCTTCACCTTTTTAGCATTAAATACCCGACAGAGGTTGATCTGCCATCAAACAAAACTCAAACTCAAAAATATTTCTCCATTTTAGATCTAGTTTACTGATTATTTGGGCTTTAAGACTGAGAATGATCCGATTTGATTTCTAAGATGTACATGTTTGAATATGAGGTGTAGTCAAAACGTAATACCTGTTCTTCTTTAATTACAGCTGATTTTAGAAGCATACAAAGCATACTAAAATGAACACAAAAGCTGCAGGATTCAAAATCTAGTCATGAACATCATCTTCTTCCTTCTCACTTGAGATACATGGGACTGTTAAAAAGTAATGTCCATTCTTCTTTTAATGGTAAAAACATAAAAAATCTGAATAAATGAGTACAAAAATTTCAAGATTCCAAACCTACAGACCAATAAGAATTTGAGACGAATCAACAACATATAAACATGTAAAAACTATCAGATTCCTTAGAAATGGGGGGGGGGGAGTAGATATCTGGATGCATATTAATCATGCTAAAGACTGCAGTTCCTGTTGTTTGATCAGCGCTGGTGGATCTACTATGAAACTAATGAAACTTAATCTTCAGGGCCCCTAATCCCAGAGAGGCACTTGAAGCAACTTTTTTTAATGAGTGAATTTTTCAACAATTTTTTTTGTTGGGGGCTATTGTTTGTTATTAAAATATAGCCATTTTAGTGATAAAATCATAAGACAATGAGTTAAAAGAGCCAACGTTGATCTTGGAATATACTCTAATACCCATTTCATATGGCTTAAACAATTTCCCTGTAATTTGTCAAAGTTTTCTTAGGAGCTTGCAGTGCCCAAACCCCAGCAGTATGGACTTATTAAGCTCACCAGAACCTATTCATAGCCTACATTTTGGCAGATGGATTCTTAAATTTATTGTTGCTGGCTGTAAAGGGGTCCTCATATCTGTTAAAGTTTCAGAGCTTCAAAAGTGTAGGTCTGCCACTGGTGTTGAGTCTGGTCAGTATTTAGTTGAGAGACTGCTTGGAAATGCCTGGGACTATAAAGAATATCAGAGGCCATATCATCATATGATTGGGACATTAATATTTCTGCCACTGTCCAAGCATCAGACTATTTGAATTTTATGCAGCACAAGCAGTCTTCAATTATTTTCACTGGTTCTTGTCATAAGACTGTCTGATGCTGAGAATCCAGAATGTTGCTCAAGCTATAAATAATCATTCAGGTACCATTGAGTGTTCAATGGTTGATGGGAACCACCTTTCCTCTGCATCCTTCTTGGAGGTCCTCCAGATTCAATGTGGGTGCAAATCTCACGTATGCACCTATCTTGAAACCTATAAATATCTCACTAAACATTGGGACACAGCAATACCTGTGCTTTCAATAGTAAGAAGGTTTTACAGGATTCAGTTGCTAACAATGCTTTCAACTCTCTGCCTAAAATTGAGAGTTGTTCTTCATATAAATCAGTTGTAAGCCAAGGCTAGAGAGCTCAGTCTACCCTGCTGTTTTATCTATACTCGAGCAGAATAGAGATGGATTCATGCCTTTTGCTGGGCCATTTGCATCAAATGAATGCAACAGATTCATAGCTCACCAATTTCATAGCCATTACATTACACACACACACACACACACACACATGTATATCTGAAAATAAAGTCAAACTGAAAACATCTTAGCCAACATGTTTCATCCTCTGGACTTCATCTAGGCAAATGTAAGGATTTAATTGTGCAATCAGTCAGTTAAGTGCCATACATGAAATATGCTTTGGGCGATCATGTCTACAAAGAGACATGACTGACTGGGCAGAAGATTATTCCGCAGTAGGTTGCCATTGCTTTCTGCGGTAGACTGGTTTCCAGCCAAGGTTATAAAACCCAATCTGTCCTATTATTTAACCCATAACTGGAGAGAATAGACGGATTAATACTTTTGCCAAGGGTATTTGTGCGTAAGTGAATGCAAGGAATTCAACTGCCCAGTTAGTAATGTCTCTTTTTGAGACATGATCGTATGGCACTTAACTATGTAAAAGTATTGTCAGCAGCAGCCCTTGATTTTTTTTTCCTGGATAATATGTCATTTTCTTCAAAATCTTTGCAAATTAGGTGGAGCGTGGTCACGTTTTTCTTTTTTCTCAATTAAAAGAACAACACGAAAAAGCTTATGCTTATTGGCTATTTTTTTTTTAACCCAGTATCTAAAAAAAAGGTTCATATTTTTATTCAGTTGTGGTTATAGAAATTTCTCTTTAACAAAAAAAGAAAAAAAAAAGGATTATCAGATTATAAATTACTCTTATTATCATTTTATTGAATTTATCATGGTGGATATTGAATTTAATAAAGGAGTAATTATTGTCAATTGGTTATTTATTGACAATTCAATTGGTTTGTACAGTTGAAACGCTTTCTGGGTTATCTCCCATATACTGTAAAATCAGTCACATGATTCATTGAAATACTTTCCCTTGTTACCATGATTTATGCAGCCTGTTATGAATGCAAAGAGTTTGGCTTTGCACTTCTGACCTAAGCTTAGTAAATACACATACACACATGAGAGTGAGAAAAAGTTTAAAACGTATTGAATGGCAACAAAAATGATAGAACTGTTTTCCTCAAGAATTAATGCTAAATAACTTATAAAATTATTTTTATCTAGAATTTCATTCAATCAATTATCTATATTTTTGTTGAATTTTTTGTAAAATGATAGAAGCTATTTTCTTCAAGAGAATTAATGCTAAATAAATAACTTATAACAATATTTTTATCTAGAATTATTCAAACTAAAATATATTTTTTAATTTTTTGTAAAATGATACAAATTGTTTTCTACAAGAAAATTAATGCAAAATAACTTATAACAATATTTTTATCTGGAATTATACAAGCTAAAATATACTTTAAAATTTTTTTGTAAAATGTTATAAAATGTTTTTGTCAAAATAATTAATGCTAAATGACTTATAAAATTTTTTTATCTAGAATTATTCAAACTAAAATATATTTTTTAATTTTTTGTAAAATGATACAAATTGTTTTCTACAAGAAAATTAATGCAAAATAACTTATAACAATATTTTTATTTGGAATTATACAAGCTAAAATATACTTTAAAATTTTTTTGTAAAATGTTATAAAATGTTTTTGTCAAAATAATTAATGCTAAATGACTTATAAAATTTTTTTATCTAGAATTATTCAAACTAAAATATATTTTTTAATTTTTTGTAAAATGATACAAATTGTTTTCTACAAGAAAATTAATGCAAAATAACTTATAACAATATTTTTATCTGGAATTATACAAGCTAAAATATACTTTAAAATTTTTTTGTAAAATGTTATAAAATGTTTTTGTCAAAATAATTAATGCTAAATGACTTATAAAATTTTTTTTATCTAGAATTATTCAAACTAAAATATATTTTTGATTTTTTTGTTAAATATTTTCCTCAAGAGAATTAATGATAAATAACTTATAACAATATTTTTATTCCAGAATTATTTAAGCTAAAATATATTATTGAACTTTTTGTAAAATGATATAAACTATTTTCCTCAAGAGAATTAATGGTAAATGACTTATAACAATATTTTTATCTGGAATTATTCAAACTACAATATATTTTTAGAACACTCTTGACTAACATGAAATGAAAACTTTACAATATTGGTTCTGTGTATGTGTGTGCATATGTGACACGATAACTAGGCGTATATTAAGGTGCTTTGTAAAATATGTATTTTATTATAATAGATTAAAATAGAAAATGGTTAAGAATAGAAAATAGTTTAAAAACATGTGTTTCATTTAACAAAAGTGAAAAAGAAGAGAAAAAATAAATAAACGCTTTTTCTTTTATAAGGTAAATTGTGGAAGAGAAAAGGGTATCAGATTCCTGTTAAATCCTACCAGTCTTCCGGTAAATGTTTGACTAAGTGATTTGATGTGATAAAAGATAAAGTTCAGGAAATAGATTTTTGAATGACCAAGTCAAAAACTGTCTTTACTGTATCTTGACCACACATTAAGAAAATAAAGAAAAGATAATAGAATTTTTTCTTTTTCCAGGCAATAAAAAAACGCCTGGTTATGGGTAAAGTGTCAGGGCTATAAAAACATCTGGCAGAAGCTTTATTAAGATAAAAAGTTTAAAAAAATCCTAGAAAATACTTGGAGGCTTAGTGCAAACATCCCGTTTACACATCAAAGGAAGCAAAATTTAAGTACCTTGAAATTTCGGACTTACAGTCTCCAATGCTTATCTTTTAGTTTTGTTTTAGCCCGGGAGGGGGATCTTTAGTGGACTTCCGGTTATTTCAATAAATACAAGTCATTTTTCCGAGCCGATCAGTTAAGTCAGTTAGTTAGTTGAGTGAGTGGAGTTAGTTAGTCAGCAGGGCGTGTGCTTGAAGTAGAAACTT
This sequence comes from Ascarosepion bandense, assembly GCA_037127315.1. Lineage (NCBI taxonomy): Eukaryota > Metazoa > Mollusca > Cephalopoda > Sepiida > Sepiidae > Ascarosepion > Ascarosepion bandense. Next base: position 1,233,090 of record JBBBDQ010000443.1, read on the forward strand.
TGTTCATCTTGAGTCGGTCGGTTGGGATTTGATCTCCATTAATTAGAGTTAGAGCTGAACGTCACATTCGTCTGCCTCAACCGGAAAGACTAACTCTAAATGAAATAAAGCATCGTTTCAACTCATCCAAGTTGTGGAAGTTCATTCCTTATAGTTTAATCTTGTACCCCCAGCTTGAGGCTCCGACTTTTTCAACAAACTCCCGGCAACATCACAATGTGGAGAACGGCTGCCGGAGAAATTGTTCAGACCGTCCACTGGGGTGTTACACATATAAGCTTTTCCCTATAGTACTGAGACTTTTATCATTTAAGTGCAGTACTTGACTGGTGTCAAGATCTCATGTTTGACTTGGCTAAATGTAACTGTAAATTCTTTGCTAAGAATTTCTTTTCTCACGCTTCTTGCTTGTGGAATCTTTTTCTGGCTCCATGCTTTCTAGCAAACTTTGATTTTCAAAAATTTAAATGCAATGTCAGTTGCTGTCTAATACTCTCCTGATTACTCTTTTCTTTTCTGCTTATTGGTAATATTTTTGTTTCTAATTCTTCTTCACCCTGTAATGACTTGTGTCTTAGTGGCTTTTCTGCATTGTATGAGATGAAACCAATCAATACATATATATATATTGTTACGAGCATGGCCGTATCTAACTACTGGGCACACCGGACACAGGTCTGGGCCGATCCAGGCAATCATAGTGAAAATCCGAGCAAGGAAAAATGTCTTCGTCAGAAATCAAACTAAACAATTCACGAAGAAAGAAAGAAAACAAAGAAAATATCCGAATGAACGCAGTAAAAATCTGTTTATTTATTAATTTTGGGAGAAAAGACTGGTTATACTTAGAAAGTCTGAACCCGATTTCCTGCTTTCATTAATGTTCTTATTAAAAATCTGCAAAAATCATAGTTTCTGGAAACGGATGACACTGATAACGTCATCACATTGTCAATTAATAAATCTGGGCAATTTTCTCTGCCCGGTGTTTTTTTAGCATCAGCTACGGCCCTGGTTACAAGGATGCATTTTTCTATAAAAAGATAATAATGTCTAAAAAGTTATAGTAAGGGATTCTACTGAGTCCTACTTGTTATTACAAAAAAGTTTTAATTCATAAAGTAGTTGTAAAAATAGGGAAATTAGAAATAAAACGTTTGGAAGATTCTAGATCATTCCACAAAATTTGGAAAGATCTAGATAATTTGAAATGATTCAAGAAATATGCAAATTAGGTGTTAGCCCCTATAAAAATAGGATTTGGGAAGAGAGTAGTTAGTTGTTAAAAGGATTTGCTAACATTATCAACTCCGGCCCGATTCAGGATTTGTATATCCAGCCGAAAGAATCTCTACTAAAAGTTGCCGACCAACTAAAACCTGAAAGAGAACCTCATGGAGCTAAATGGGTAAATAGATTTTTTTGACTCTTCCATTGGTCAAACAAAAAATTGTTCTTTATATACAGATTTGAGGATTTCCAAAAAGTATAGCACTTAAACTACTTTGCTAGCTTAACTGGGTAAAGATACTTGACTCACTTTCCTTCCCCTTCGTAACACTTACCCGTGACACTTGCCAGTAGTAAACGCTATGTTTCTGTTTTGAATGCAACACAAATTGTATATTTGTAAATATTTTATTTGGTGTTTTTTGTAAATTAAATGTTTGTCTGTGATTTAGCTCTTTTCTATTGTTACAATTCATAATACCTAACAAAATATATATATATTAATCTGTTTCACACACACACACACACACACACACACTAACAATAAAAATAGCCTTTGTTTCTTACCCTATAGTAAAATTTTAAGAAATGTTGAGGAGCAAAATGTAAATTTCTTGTTTATATAAATTTTAGCCATTATTACATATCAACCAGTATTTTATTATCACTAGACCTCACTGTACACTACTTTATGTGTGTGGAGGGGGGGGGCTGATGATTGTCAAATGCATGAAACTCAGAGTTGTACCAAATGCTAAGGGATAAAATGTATATTTTTTTTACTTATATTTACCCAATACAAGGCCCAAGTGCCACTCAAGGGAGAGGGTTACTGAATGATATTGTGTGAGTGTAAGAAAGGACAATTAGTAAAGTTCTTGGGACTATGCAAAATAACAACTAATTCTAGACTTGCAAAAGTTAAGATTTAATTAGTGAATAAAATTTCGACATTCAGTTGGAGACAGCAGAATAAAATACAATAGTCATTCACTGGTGTTCTTGCTGAAAAACAGAAGATCCTGGGGACCACTAGATTTGCTTAAAAGAAAGCTCCTCATAATGACTGAGGCAGTTGCAGGCCGAAAGGCCACCTGCCAACATGCTTGTGCACTGTCACCATCACCACCATGATTGCCTCTCATCACAACTGTGATCTTGCCCAAGCTTAACTAATCCCACCCGACTTGCTACTTGGGCCAGGTCTGACACCGCCAGGCTCCTGACAATGCCACCACCATGATCCCTAACTCCTCAACATCTTCACTATCTAACTGCAGGCCTCCTTCATCATCACCAGACTTACGGCCATATCACGTTGAATACACCGGTTCTCACTCGATCACCGAAGTTAAGCAATGTTGAGCCTGGTCAGTACTTAGATGGGTGACCGCTTGGGAATACCAGGTGCTGTAAACATTTAGAGACGGATGTGCGTTGTGGTGCAGTGGATATCGGCTCGGAAAGAGAAATCGGTGAGCCGAGTTCGAATTCCAGTTGAATACCCTGCATTCACTTAAGCACTGGTACCCTTGAGAAAGGAATTAATCTGTCCCTTCCCTCCAGTTATGGGTTAAATAACAGGGTAGGACTTGGGGACCATCTCCTTAAAAACAAATCCCAATGAATCTTGATACTCGAAAAGAAAAAAAAAGTATTACTAGACACAAAAACTTATATAAAAACAACAATAAATTGTTGAAAGAAAAAGGTATTACCAGCAATAAATAAATCGCCCGGTTCACACTCCACCCACGTCTATTGAACAGGTGTAAAGGCTCATCCCTTGTTCCCTGTTTAGGACGTGGTTTCCAGCTTTCTCTTTTCCAAGCTATTCACTCTCATGTAGCCCCCTGCACACCAGTGGCCTTACCGCCTTGCTTGGGGTGATGTGATTAAAAAATAAAAATAAATAAAATAAAGTTTAGTTGGCAATAAATGACCCACCAAGGTGTTGATATGCCATAAAAACAAAAAAAACAACCAACCAATCATCATCACCACTGTGACCCAATTTCATTGATAATCACATTCACCCAGAATCTGGCAGAGAAACTATCCACTCGAGCAACCTTCACTATTCATTCTAACCCTAACCCTTGACACCAATGCCATAAGGTTGCTAACCAACTGACCAATGCATCTGAGTGCTTAATATTTTTGTTGTAAATTCTCAAAGAACAAAGAAAATGCATGAATTCACTTTCATATGTTTTTTTTTTTTTTTTTGGTAAATTTTTGTTTTGTTCCCCAAAGGCCTTTACTCCTCTGTCAAAACTTTCTAAAACATCTTTAATTCCGTGCAAATGTACATGCTGAACTCAAATTGATAATTGTTTCTTGAAGAAACCTACCTTTCTTTCATGGTATCGACCATAAATACATCGGACTATATCTCACCCCTTACTACCGTTGTCATCTCTGATTCACTGCTGAATGAATTGAAACATAAGTTTCTGTTTTTCTATCGATTTTCTCCGTTTGAGCAATTACTCTGTGAATTGTTCGATCTTGGAACTCATTTTGTGAGTAGGGATTACAAAACGGACAAAAAATCGTAAAAATACACGTGAATTCAGTCAGCAGTGAATAACATTTTTGAACTGTGGTTATAGGGAGAGATAAACAGCAACAAGAATTTCCATATTTTTCAGCTCAATAAAATGAAAAAAAGGTAGGTTTCTTCAATAAACAATTATCGATTTGAGTTCAGCATATACATTTGCACAGAAATAGGGATGTTTTCGAAAGATTTGAAGGGGTAAAGGCCTTTGAGGAACAAAACAAAAATTTCCCTTTTTTTTTTAATCATTTCACCCCAAGCAAGGCATTCCACTGCCACTATTGCGCAAGGGATTACATAGGGGAAGGTGATGAGAAAGAGTGGTTAGATATAGGAAATGTCAGAAGGAGGGTGAGAGACGGGTAGGGATACCAAGGATGAGAGTTGGGTAGGTGGGAAGAGTGTTTGAAAGAATGGGTGCGAGTTAGTGTGTTAGGAGGTGTCTATTGACCTTACATTTAAACTCCTGGAGATTGTAGCTGTTGGGGAAGCAAGCATGTGGAAGGGAATTCCACAGGCGGGAAGTGCGAGAAAAGAAGCTGTTGGAGTAGAAATTGCAGTTACATTTTAGTGGTTTGAAAGTAAAAGGGTGGGACCTAGTTGCTAATCTAGTATCTCGTGCAAATTCGTACCTGGGGGCACCAGTGATCTAAGTTCATCGGAGCAGAAAATTCTCATGAAGTGTCAAAGCTGTAGAGAGCCATGATCATCCATCTTCTAAAGGGACATGGTACATAAAGAAAAAAAATTTGGAACCATTGGTTTTGAAAAAGGTTTAAATAATTTAATTTACATTAACAACAAGTTGGTGTTGTGCATTTAAACTTAGCCATCATGTCTACATGTTTCTATCCATTGAAAAGGAATTGCTAGATGAATTGGACACAGAATCAATTCTTGGCAGATTCAAGCAACCATCCAGTAAACACAAATGATTGCTCTTAATATAGTGGACTGAATGCAATGCTCTATTGTACTTTTAAACCATCTGTTAATCTGTAATTCTACAGTAAACTATTTATAAATATCAACCAATTACTTGAAATTATAAAACAATAAGCATTCAAATATAACATTCTACATTTTCATTTAGTCAGTAATATGTAGAGTACCTGTACTCTATAATTACACAAAAATATGCACAATTTGCTTCAAATATTTAATTGCACAATTTTTTTTCATACACATTTTTTGAAAATTTTGTTTATTTTTTATGAAAATTGAATGATATCATTGTAGTTGTGGGTGGGCCCCCTTTGTCTCCTGACAACCAATATTTTTAAACCAATTCTGCCACTGTATGTAGATACAAAGTCACATGCAGACAGGGTGTGAGGGACAGAGAATCAGTCCTTTTTTGATAATATAGATTTGCAAACATCATATCCTCTCAACATGTTTACAAATATATTTCCACTTATGGTTGCTATTATAAATGTAACAGGTGCAATTTTGAAAATTTCAGTCTTTGCTTCACATTAAACAGTTGACTTTTTAAAACATGTTATTTGTTTAAAAATTACTATTGTCACGTTTAATTACACTTGTTGCTGAAACATGTAAACATAATCTTTAATAAATCTCTTTCTCACCATTGTAACATAATTATTCTGCATCATTTCTATCTTGCTTCTTGGAAATTCTTCACATGAACAATCTTCTATGGTAGATAAACTCTATGAAATTTATGCACCAAAATCCTATTGGATTGGCATCAAGATCCTTTCATTTTAAAGTCAAAATGGCTAGATGAAAGTGTAAGTTCTATGCTAACAATTTCTTCTCTTACCCTTCTCGCTTGCGGAACTACCTTCCGGCTTCTTTCTTCCCTGGCAAGGTCCCATGATTTTAAAGTTGAAATGGCTAGGTGTAACTGTAAGTTCTATGCTAACAATCTCGCTCTCTCTCCCTCTCTCGCTCTCTCTCTCTTTCTCTTGCTCATGGAACTCACTTCTGGCTTCTTGCTTTCCAGTCAAATTTGAAGTCAGATCTAAGAAAAAACATTATTAAGGAGTGAGAACAATAAAAAAAGTGAAATTAAGAAGACAGGATTTAACGGTTAACATTTTATTTAAATTTTTGGTGATCATAGTAGACCGGGAAGTAAGAATCTAGAAGAGTGTTCCACGAGCGATAAATACTGGAGAAAAAATCTGGAAAGGGATGGGCTTTGCCAGGTTTACTTGTCCAAGACCTACTACATATGACTGAATACTTCTTTAAATTTCAACCCAGATATACAGAGTGAACTGGTCAGGTGCTCAACTGAGCAGCAACCCTATAATCCCTACCTAGTCATGGGACTAATGATGGTGAGTTAAGTCCATGACCAGACAGTCAAATTATCTACAAATATTTGTATCTTGTTCAAAAGAGTTAGATTTTAATCTTCATCATGCCAATATCAAAAATAATATCTAAAAATTTCTAGTTCCACTTGTCAGTTCACTTCAGACAATAGACTTGACAAGCTTTTGTTTACCTGGGCAATCAAAAACCTTTTCCATTGATTAAAGAAAAATTATTTTTACCCTTGAAAAAAACACATTACCCTTTCTAAAGTACATTAAATCAATCAATATGATGTTGGCAATGTTGGTAACGTTCATGGATATAGAGTATCCTCTTGGCATCTGTTGACCATGTCCGTCATAGTTTATGGATATAGAGTATCCTAGCCACACGTGATCTGTTCAATGAAACAACATCAAAGATTAACACTCCAGAATCAGACACTCTCCTGAACCAGACTAGATCTCCAGTACTCGGAAAAATATAGCCGCCTTTTATACACGTTGCATTGAATATTTTGAGCTTCCTGATTGGTTAAGCCTTCTATTGGTGAACTATAAAATGGGTTGGCCTATGGCTGTCTCACCAGTATATGCATGTATCCAAAAAAAGACCAACATATGAATCCTAGCATTAAATTTTAATCATACGGGTTTATTCTCTTTTTAGTTAATATCAAGCTCATTTAGTTAATGCTTAATTTGTACCATATTGTGGAGAAATCATTTTAAAAGTTTTCACCATACAGACAATTTCTTTTTGAGATAATATAGCATAAAGATGCCTATTTTAAAAATATCTCTACTGGCTTATGAGCAATATTCATCATTGATATAATTATTTTCTGTTATTATTGTGTGCTGAAATGATTTCTCCCAATAAAAGACAAGATTAAAAAGATTCTGTTGTTTGGTCATTCAGTTAGATTTTGGGAAACCTGTTGGGGCTAAGAACTTTTCAATACCCTTGTTTGTATTTAAATCTCACTCAGTGCCAAATATTTAGGCAATGTTTCTGTAACCATGACTTTAATTAAAACAAAGTTAATTTCTTGTGTGACACAATAACTAGGCATATATGTATTTTATTATAATAGATTAAAATAGAAAATAGATTAGAATAGAAAATAGTTTAAAAACATATCTAACAAAAGTGAAAAAGAAGAGGAAAAAATAAATAAATAAACGCTTTTTCTTTTATGAGGAAAATTGTCCTCCGGTAAATGTTTGACTCAGTGATTTAATGAGATAAGTTCAGCAGGGGGGTTTTCGATGACCCGGTCAAAGGCTGTGCTTTACTGTATCTTGACCACACATTAAGCCTTTTCCGGCGGAAGCCTTATTATGATAAAAAAAAAGATAACTGAAATTTCAGACTTACAGTCGCCTGTGTTTGTCACCGGTGGTCTAAAGCATTTCCGGATTTCCGGGTTTCCGGTCAATTTTAAATAAATTCAGGTATTTTTTCTGAGTCAGTTAAGTTAAGACGAGAGAAGTGAAAGGTTTTCAGCCGGGTGCGAGCCTGAAGTAAGGATCTCCATTTGTCTTGTTTCGTTCAGTTCGGATTTGTTGATCTCCATTAATTAGAGTTAGAGCTGTGTGTCACATTCGCCTGCCCCAACCGAAAAGGCTAACTCTAAACGAATAAAGCATCCTTTTCAACTCATCCAAGTTGTGGAAGTTCATTCCTTATAGTCAATCTTGTACCCCCAGCTGTCCGGCCGACATTTTCAACAAACTCCCGGCAACATCACAGCGTGGAGAATGGTCGCCGGAGGAAATTGTTAGGACGGACAATTGGGGTGTTACACTTGATTGATATGCATTTTAGTATTAAATTCTGGAGGTGATGTGAAAAGTTTAGGAATAAAGACTCTATCTAATTTACAAATTCAAAAATTCTTTATGGATTTTTTTTTTCAAAACCATATTCCAGTAAATTAAGAAAACCTGTAGACTCAGCAAAAACGCATTTTCACAAAAGTACTGTAAGGAATAGTGGCTTAGAAGTGGAGAGCTGAATTCCAATTCCTGTCAGGTTCCAGTTCAGGATCAAAGTTCTAATTCAGGATCAAAGGTATTTGTGCACAACTTAAGAACAAATACCTTTGATCAATATGTCACTGACTCCTAATCAGAAACAATCATCCATCTAATGACTTCGCCCAGAGTAGACTGAAATGTAGGCCATCCTCGAGAAATGAAATAATATAATTTACAGAATGGGATTAACCAAGATAAGATTTTTCTAAACAGTTTCGACTGGGTAAAATATAAGAACGCGCAAGCTTGTCATCAATTCATATCTTTAAAGATGTTTAAGCCTGGGAATCTCTAAGCTTTACTGCTTTTTTTTCATTAAGTTGCCCCCCCCCCCAGTTCCAATTTTCTCATTACCCTCATTCATCTCATTTTAAATCCATATTTTTACCCTAATCTTGTTTTCAGTATTATCTTCTCCAACATTTTTGTCTCCTTTTCTCAAATAGAGATCAATATTTTGCCGTCAGATGCACCAATAAATATTGATCCTGTAAATCGGTCCTGTCATAATGAGCAATCAACCATTAAATAGTCATACTTTGGCACAACATTCATCATCTAAAGTCTTGTAGATGATACGCCTATAAGCAAATAGTCTGAAATCAGAAAGGTCCACGTTGTGTCCCAGTCTGATGTTTGTCTGAAACATTGTAACTGAGTCAAAGAAGTCCATTATTTTCTGTCATGGCTCAAAGTGGGAGTCCATTTCCTTTTTTCAAGACAGGATAGAATTGTTTTTGAATTCATCTTCTTCTTGCCTTTAACTAAAGAGACAGGACTTACAAGGCAGCAGGTGGTTTTGAATTCAGAGTTTCATTCTCCTAGACTGGTTACCACTCAAGGCTAATTCTTAAGTTGGATTTGTTTTTGAAGTTACCTTCTTGTAGCCTTTGCTTAAAGAGGCAGCACCTAAAAGGCAGTAGGTGGTTTGAATTCAGAGTTTTTCTTCTCCTAGACTGGTTGCCAACTAAAGCTATAGGACCAGTCTGTTCTGCTATTGTACTTATAACTGCGAAGAAGACATGGATCCATACCTTTCCCAAATGTATTAGCACATGAATAAATGCAATGAACTCAACTGGAATTTGAACTCAGCTCACGAATTCAACATTACTGAATCTATTTGCTGTTAACTGAAACATGTCAACTTCATTGTAGTTATCTAATCTCTTTTTTTCAACTGTTTATAGATTGTAAATGATATCATCTCATTTTTTACTACCTTCTAATTCTTAATTTTTATCTTATTTTTAAAATCTATTTTAATGTTATCTAAAACTTCAGACATTTAATCAGATAAATTAATTAAAAAAAACAAGAAGAAAAGTTCAAGTTGTTAAAATGTCCTTATTTTTTTATCTTTTTTAAAATTTTACTCTTGCCTCACAACTCAATATGAGCTCTAGCACATAAATGTCAGTTCCACTGATTAATTTGGATGCAAAAGGATGAGGCTTGGTTGTATTGTTTCTAAAATATCACCGTTACTGATCTCTGTAACCATAGTAACAGAACTGAAACTTGTAGGGACATTATTATTATTCATATAAAAGAACAATAATAATTTAAACTTATTTATAAATGGAACTTTGTGTGTGTGTGTGTATGCGTCTGTTTGTGTGTGTGTCCGTTACCTACAGACTCCGAAATGGCTGAACCGATTTCCTTGAAAATTTACACAGTTGTACTATAAGCGTCTGCGAGTGTTCTTAGCTAGGTTTTGTGTTGAGATACCCTCGATAAATATCGAAAATCGATAATCGAAAAAACTGGGTTATAGAAGGAGTGGTCCGATTTTAATCAAATTTGATACACTTATAGACAAAGGCATAAGAAACGATATTCAGAAGTTTCAAGGTTGCAGTTCTCACAACAGTGCAGAAAATCGATAATATATATGTCTAGCCACACTGATGAGCTGTGATACAGCGAAACGGGCTTGTATGTAGATGACTAATATATATATATAAAAGGCAAGATGTTTGTGTGTGGGTGTGTGTGTTTCTCTGCCTGTATGTCTGTATTTTTTCAGCCCTTTTATTTTAGTTTTTGCTTTTCTGTTTGGCTCTAAGTAGGTATAATTGTAGTTCTTAGTCTCAGCCATGATACTATTTACTCAGAGGACTTATTTAGCCTTCAAAATTCAGTTTATGACGAAAATAACTTATTTGATATCGATACCAGGAAATGAAAATTTGACTTACATCCATTCATTTTTCTTTTAATCTACAGTTTCGCTTTAATTGGAAACAACTATTGCTTTTTAGTCTTTCGTGTCAATATCCAAAGAGTCTGAGCTCCAGGACCATGGATTAGTTTTAAAGCTTTCATTACACCCGAGCAACGCCGGGCTATACTGCTAGTTTATTATAATCAACTTTTATGATGAACAAGCATTATTATTCATCATCATATAAATCTTCATTATTATTGCTATCATTAAAATCCTCATTATTACCATCAACTATGCTACCACTATCACAAGGGTAATTTTTTTTTTTTGTCAGAGTCATTTTAGGTCATTTTTCTTTTTGCCCTCACAAGATAGCTTGATACATTTTGTGAAGCTTGCTGTCATCATCAATATCCTCACTACAGTTACGTATCAATTTCTGCTTGAATACTACATCACAGAGAGAGAGTGAGAGAGAGAGAGAGAGAGAGAGAGAGAAGTAAAGGAAAAAGAAACAGAGTTGATAAGAGAGAGAAGTAAGTACTTTTCTTTGTAATAATCCCATATCCCTAGCAGTGATGGGGAGGGGCTTATAAAGAGGATAAGGTCACCAGTTATTGATTTTTCTTAGTGCATTGCAATTCCTTTAGATATTTCTCTATACAACCATACAAGTTTATTTAACTATGTCACAGATACCAAGGCTGAAAAACGAGGGAAAAAAAAAAGGTGCAAAAATGAAAAAAAAAAATAAAACTCTTAAAAAAAATTTCATGATGAAAAAAAAACTAATTCAGAATATAAAAAAGTAAGTTTAGAAGTGAAAAGAATCCACTAGGAAAATAAAAGTTAGAGCAACTCTGGAAATAGAAAGTAAGAATTCATAAGAAATTCTGGAAAATTAAAAGAATTGTAGACAAAATAAAATAGGGAAATCTCTGAAAATAGAAGGAAAGACTAATCAGCAAAAATGAGAAGGATAACTCCAGTAATGGAAGGAAATAATAATCAGCAAAAAATGGGAAGGATAACTCTGGAAATGGAAGGAAAGACCAATAAGCAAAAAATGGGAAGGATATCTTTGGTAATGTAAGGAAACCCTAATAAGCAAAAAATATGTAAATCAAGAAATGAAAAGAACTCATAAATAAAATATAGAAAAGGAACATTTGGAAAAATATTGAAGAACTTATCGTGGCAATAAAGAAAGGATAAATTTGCAAAATCACGAAAGACAACTTTCAAATTGAAAAGAAGAAATAAAGAAATGGAAAACTCAGAAACAGAAAGGAAGTTATGATGTGGAGTGCAGACAGTAAAAATCACTAAGACAGTCAAACACCAAATGAGAAAAAAAATGGTTTATGAATGTGGATTGCACATTGTTCTGGTTAATAAATTAATGCTTTGAAGATAAATAATAAAAATTTTTCAGCCGCAATGTGGTGTCCAGTTCTTGCCAATAATAGATGGTTTCTAGATAAAAAAAAACAGAATAGAGGGACAGACAGGGACATTTCACAATGCTTGGTTTAAACGAAATTTCTTTAACCATTCATCTGTCTTCCTCAACGAACTATGTGACACTTATACTTTCCTCTTCACTTTCTCTCTTGCCTCTTCTTTTTCATACATAGATGCAAAGAAATCATATGCAAAGAAATTCCATTTCTTTTCATCTTAACAAACAACTACAAATATGAAGTGTATAAAGTTAAACACTCATACAAGCTAAAAAAATTTTTACTTGTAAAAAACACGAAAATAAAAAATATCTTATGTTTTTATATTTAAACACTTTTTTCGGCTTTTTCTTTACTGTGGGTTAATTTGAATCTTCATCAAAAACTGTAAAACAAGTTAAAAAATGTAAATTTAATTCAAAGTATGAAAAACAATTACAACAATATTCAAATCTTAAAAGCAAGGTAAATTTAAGACAAAGATAGAAATTTAAATTTGCTTTTTAAAATGTGTATAATATAATATATTTAGGTCATCTGCTGATTGTTGGGAGAGTCTATTATCTGGTGTTAATGAGATAGACTCAAATTTAGGTACCAAAGTGGACTTAGTAAAAAACCAGAGATGCTGAGTTACACTGGCTAGCAACCTCCACATTATGAGGATGTATTCTGGTCAGCTCCAGAGAAAGACTTCAAGACCAGTGAACTGAACAAATGTGTAAAGTGTTCTTCAAGAACAGGCAATGTCAGCCAAGAACAAACCTGACTAATACAAACCAATCAACCTTTGGAAGAAGATATGATAACAACAGATAAGGGTTACAATCAATTTCAAACAAATATATGTCCTTGGATTTCGGCTTGATTTCTTGACTTTAATTGCTAAAAGAATATGTCTTTAGCAACTCACTTTTCATGTTCTTATTGCATGATGTATTTCTCATATAAATATGTATTTTAAACTGTTTAATTGTCGTGACTTTGTTTATCTGCCACAACTCAATTTGGAGAGTTGCTAAATTTCTTATATTTAACTAAAAACATACAATTTACTAAAAAAAATGCAATTTGTGTATCTATAGAGGCAATTTTGTTGGCATTATGACAAAGAAATTAAAAAAATAATCAACACAGATTTATGAATAAAGATATCAAGATTGAAAATATCTCCTAGTCTGCTGTCTTTGTATATATAGAAAATAATTTCAGAGTATAAAAGTACCTTCACAGTTAATTGAAATTTATCAGACATGTGTCCAAAAAAATAGTGAAAACTATTTGAACATGTGGTGTAGTAAATAGTTAATAATTTTGCCTTCTCTGTTCAGTGAAATTTATTGGATATGTGGCATCTGAAATATTTAATAATTTTTTCTCCATTCAGTGAAATTTATCAAACACGTTGTGTTCTAAATATATAAAAAATAAGAGGAAACAATTTTATTTATTGTCTATTTCAAGATGAAAATTATAAAGAGATAAAAGGAATTAAAGCACTTATTGACTCTAAGAACATTTTCAAAAATTATATCAATATGAGTTTGGAATTGCTGAAACAAGATGAGAACTTAAAGAAAAATCTTTTAAAAGGGAAAAGCCATTATTGAAAATCTACAGTGAGAAATTAGAGCTTTAGATCATAAAATCAAGGAGATTTATCTCGAAGCCAAAAGTAAAAGAGGAAAGTGGGTTTATGAATGAACAAAGAAACAAATATGGTTTTCATATTAGTGTCTACAATTAGCTTGCTGATATCGAAAAGTCTATTTGAGAAATGAGTACTTCTCATGGCAGTCAAGCCAATTCCATATCCAACAGCCATTCTATGATTCTGTTGATTCCAAATTGCAGTGTGCTACTTTTGGTGGTATTAATCATTATAAGTTTGAGTTCAAGAATTTTATAGCACAATTTAACAACTGAATTAATTCCATTAATTCTAACAAAGGGAAGCTAATCCTCTTAAAGAGTTATCTTATTAGCTATGCTCCACAGCTAATCACTCATCTAACCTTAGAAGATGACACTTATGATGTGGTAATAAATCTGTTGACAAAAAATTTCTGGATGTCACTTTTATAATACATGCACTGTTCAAACAGATATTAACGAGTTCTCTTACAAATGATTCCAATTTTGTGTACTAAACAATATCTTGCTGAAGTGAAAGCTGATTTATCCGAGTTAAGAAACTTGTATGATATGGAAATGTTTGAGGAAGATTCCACTGGATTCAAACTATTTCGCCACATTATATGTGAAAAACTACTTCATAATTTAAAGTGGTAAATTATTCATAGGGTAGGTTGTTGGACTTTTTTGGATACATATATACTGTGCTGACATCCATGAGCCAACCCATTTTATAGTTCACCAATAGAAAGCTTAACCAATCAGGAAGCTCAAAATATTCAATGCGACGTGTATAAAAGATGGCCATATTCTTCCGAGTATTGGAGTTCAAATCCAACTCTGGAGAGTGTCTGATTCAAGAGTGATGGTCTTTGATGTTGTTTCATTGAATAGATTGCATGCGGCGATGATGCTCTATATCCATATACTATGACGGACATGGTCAACAGATGCCAAGAGGATACTCTATATCCAAGAATGTTGTCAACATTACCTTCACTCTCTTACTTTGTGACCATCATAGACTGTTGTTACTATATAAGATACATTCAGGAGATTGATTCTCTATTATAATCAATACATAGACTGATCCCTTACTTTGTGACCATCATGGACTGTTGTTTCTATATAATATACATTCGGGAGATTGATTCTCTATTATAATCAATACATAAACTGATCCCTTACTTTGTGACCATCATGGACTGTTGTTGCTGTATAATATACATTCGGGAGATTGATTCTCTATTATAATCAATACATAAACTGATCCCTGACTTCGTGACCATCATGGACTTTTGTTACCATATAATATACATTCGGGAGATTGATTCTCTATTATAATCAATACATAAACTGATCCCTTACTTTGTGACCATCATGGACTGTTGTTACCATATAATATACATTCGGGAGATTGATTCTCTATTATAATCAAGACATAAACTGATCCCTGACTTTGTGACCATCATGGACTGTTGTTACCATATAATATACATTCGGGAGATTGATTCTCTATTATAATCAATACATAAACTGATCCCTTACTTTGTGACCATCATGGACTGTTGTTTCTATATAATATACATTCGGGAGATTGATTCTCTATTATAATCAATACATAAACTGATCCCTTACTTTGTGACCATCATGGACTGTTGTTTCTATATAATATACATTCGGGAGATTGATTCTCTATTATAATCAATACATAAACTGATCCCTTACTTTGTGACCATCATGGACTGTTGTTGCTATATAATATACATTCGGGAGATTGATTCTCTATTATAATCAATACATAAACTGATCCCTTACTTTGTGACCATCATGGACTGTTGTTGCTGTATAATATACATTCGGGAGATTGATTCTCTATTATAATCAAGACATAAACTGATCCCTGACTTCGTGACCATCATGGACTTTTGTTACCATATAATATACATTCGGGAGATTGATTCTCTATTATAATCAATACATAAACTGATCCCTTACTTTGTGACCATCATGGACTGTTGTTTCTATATAATATACATTCGGGAGATTGATTCTCTATTATAATCAATACATAAACTGATCCCTTACTTTGTGACCATCATGGACTGTTGTTTCTATATAATATACATTCGGGAGATTGATTCTCTATTATAATCAATACATAA
Source organism: Ascarosepion bandense (assembly GCA_037127315.1). Lineage (NCBI taxonomy): Eukaryota > Metazoa > Mollusca > Cephalopoda > Sepiida > Sepiidae > Ascarosepion > Ascarosepion bandense. The sequence continues at coordinate 1,248,653 of JBBBDQ010000443.1, forward strand.
ACTGATCCCTTACTTTGTGACCATCATGGACTGTTGTTGCTATATAATATACATTCGGGAGATTGATTCTCTATTATAATCAATACATAAACTGATCCCTTACTTTGTGACCATCATGGACTGTTGTTGCTGTATAATATACATTCGGGAGATTGATTCTCTATTATAATCAAGACATAAACTGATCCCTGATTTTGTGACCATCATGGACTGTTGTTGCTGTATAATATACATTCGGGAGATTGATTCTCTATTATAATCAAGACATAAACTGATCCCTTACTTTGTGACCATCATGGACTGTTGTTGCTATATAATATACATTCGGGAGATTGATTCTCTATTATAATCAATACATAAACTGATCCCTGACTTTGTGACCATCATGGACTGTTGTTACCATATAATATACATTCGGGAGATTGATTCTCTATTATAATCAATACATAAACTGATCCCTTACTTTGTGACCATCATGGACTGTTGTTGCTGTATAATATACATTCGGGAGATTGATTCTCTATTATAATCAAGACATAAACTGATCCCTGATTTTGTGACCATCATGGACTGTTGTTGCTGTATAATATACATTTGGGAGATTGATTCTCTATTATAATCAAGACATAAACTGATCCCTTACTTTATGACCATCATGGACTGTTGTTGCTATATAATATACATTCGGTAGATTGATTCTCTATTATAATCAATACATAAACTGATCCCTGTGCTTTATCCATAAATTATGGCGAATTTTACCAACATAGGTAACAGTTATCCTTTCTCAAGGGAAATATTTATAATGAAACCATCCACACTTTGACAAAGAGTAAGAGACCCTTCCATGCATTTTGGAAAAATGTTAAAAGTTATAAATCTGATGCAAAGGAAGATAATGAAGTGGCATTACAGAATTTCGCCATTAGCTCTAAAAGGACACAATGTAAATTTTGTGGATCACGTGGTCACCCCATGGGGAAGTGAACCAAATGAGACAAGAGTAGAGAAATTAAATTGTGCATTAAATGCACCAGTGACAAATACAAGCGGATGTGTGTCGTGGTGCAGTGGATATCGGCTCGGAACAACAATTTGGGAAGCCGAGTTCGAATTCCAGTTGATTTCCTTGCATTCACTTACGTGCAAATACCCTTGGGAAAGGTATTAATCCATCTCTTCCTTCCAGTTCTGGGTTAAATAGCAGGACAGATTGGGTTCTATAGCCTTGGCTGGCAACCAGTCTACTGCAGAAAGCAATGGCAACCTACTGCGGGATAATCTTCTGCCCAGTCAGTCATGTCACTTTCGAGACATGATCACCCAAGCGTGTTTCACGTATGGCACTTAACTGACTGACAATATAATAACCGAAGACATGATTAAGGCTTCTATTGGGCATAAAGTGGGGGATCCGTTTTATATTGTTATGAAGTAATAAACTGATCCCCCACTAATTACTACTTAATAATATAATGCATCTCTTCCCCCCTCTAGATAGGAGTCAAATAATAAAACAGATTGGTTTCTATAGTCTTGGTCGTCAACCAGTCTACCGCAGAAAGCAATGGCAACCTACTGCGGGATAATCTTCTGCCCAGACAGTCATGTCACTTTCGAGACATGATCCCCCAAAGCGTGTATCACGTATGGCACTTAACTGACTGACTGACAAATACAAAGATGGAGATTGCCCTGAACTTCAGAATAAATTATTCTTTCTCTGTAAACATTGTTTTTCTAAAGGACATATGTTGGTACTATGCAATAATTGAAAGAAGAGGGTCTCTTTTTTTTTAATCATGTGGGCACTAATAGGAATGAAGAGAATAATTTAATAATGTTATCTACTGTGCAGATATTATATTGGCTCACACAGAAAGTTTCTATAAGTTGTCTATTGTCTACAGGAAGCAAACGGTTGTATTTCTCTAAGGGAATATTAAATATATTAAGACTAAATCCTGGAGACTAAATCCTGTCCCTTTTTTTAATTTTTTTTTTTTAATCATTTCACCCCACGCAAGGTATTCCACTGCCACTATAGTGCAGGAGGTTATATAGAGCGATTGGATATAGGAAATGTCAGAAGGAAGGTGATAGACGAGTAAGGAGGTACATAGGAAGAGTGTTTGAGAGAATGGGTGCGAGTTAGTGTGTTAGGAGGTGTCTATTGACCTTACATTTAAACTCCTGGAGGTTGTGGCCATCGGGGAAGCAAGTATGCGGAAGGGAATTCCACAGGTGGGAAGTGCGAGAAAAGAAGCTGTTGGAGTAGAAATTGCAGTTACATTTTATCGGTTTCACTGTAAAAGGGTGTTTCCAAGTAAAGACTTATCTGGTTGTTTCTGGGAATGGACGTTCTTCAATATATGGAAAATATCAAAATTGTTAAATGCATGAATGACTTAGTGTGGAAGATGCCATATGAAATTGCCCATTCAGAAAGAGTCTAGATTTGTTATATACTATAGTCATTAAATAACCCCAGTGAGACCTGATGCTTCCACCGTTCAAGGCAACTACCATACTATAATCCTATCTACTATAATAAAGACTGTTGCATATTTATTTGTATATATATAGTCAAAACAAAATATATTTGGGATCAACCAAAGACACCTTTAAGACCAGGTGGTTCAATCACAAGTCTACATTTGAAATAGAAAATTAAAAAAATTGTACAAAATTGGCTAGCCACGTGTTGAAATTAAAATCAAAATATAGAAAAGACCCAGACATAATGTGGAGTATAGTGAAACAGCCAAGCCTTACAATGGTGGCAAAATATGTAGACTGTGCCAGGAAGAAAAGTTAGCGTTATGCTATTGCCAAACAAAAATGAATAATTAAATGAAAGAACAGAAATTATGACTAAGTGCAACCATACCAAAAAATACCTATAAGGTTCATACAACCATGGATGAAAACATTATAATTTCTTGTAATTACAAAAATTGTGCGTTTAAAAATTCCCCATTACGTGAGCGTTCAAAAAAATCACTGTTATATTAGCATTTTTTTAAAAAAAAAAGTAAAGGTAAACGGTAAAATCAGTTATTGCAAATCACCTGAAGACACCACACTGTAGAAACCTAGGTCGCATAATAACTTGTTTATAAATGAAATATATACATATATATATATATATATATATATATATAGTCATCCGCAGACAAATCTGTTTTGCTGTATCACAGCTCATCAGTACGGTTAGACTCCGATTGCTTTTAACCCAGGATTGAAACCCAACCGAAGTGGCATCAGTCGGCGATTCTACCTCTGGACTATGGGCGCTCGGTAGAAGAAGGCAGACTTTTTAGCATGTATATTATCATTATACACGCCCAATAGCCAGAGTGCTCTAATTCATTAGTGAATGAGCTATGCATACATGCCAGAGTAGCTACTGTTTTTCAAAGTCTACCATTCTTCCAGAGTGCTCAATCAGGGTGTGAGAGTGTAAATATATTTTTCCCTTCTGTAACACTCGTGGAAAGAGAGACAATAGCAAGCCAGTGTCAGCCCAGTCTATTAGAGAGACAATATTGAGGCTGCATCTGCTCAGTTCATTCTCATTACTACCAGTTATTAAACTTTACTACCATTTATGAAAGCTCTTGCCGCATCTTTGCTCTTTAACAGTGCCTTATTATTTTTCTTTTGCAATATCTATATTGTTGAATAGTGAGGAATATACATAAGTATTCTCTATCATAATAAACACTATTGTGTATATATTTATATATATATATATATATATATATATATAAATCTAAACTTATTTATAAATGGAACTTTGTCTCTGTGTGTGTGTGTGTGTGTGTGTGTGTGTGTGTGTGTGTGTGTGTATCCGTTACCTATACACTCTGAAATGACTGAACTGATTTCCTTGAAAATTTACACAGTTGTACTATAAGCGTCTGCGAGTGTTCTTAGCTAGGTTTTGTGTTGAGGTACCCCCGATAAATATTGAAAATCGATAATTGAAAAAATTGGGTTATAGAAGGAGTGGTCCAATTTTAATCAAATTTGATACACTCATAGACAAAGACATAAGAAATGATATTCAGAAGTTTCAAGGTTGCAGTTCTTACAATAGTGCAGAAAATCAATAATATATATATATATATAAAAGGCAAGATGTTTGTGTGTGGGTGTGTGTGTTTCTCTGCCTGTATGTTTGTATTTTTTCAGCCCTTTTATTTTAGTTTTTGCTTTGGGTTTGGCTCTAAGTAGGTATAATTGTAGTTCTTAGTCTCAGCCATGATACCATTTACTCAGAGGACTTATTTAGCCTTCAAAATTCAGTTTACGACGAAAATAACTTATTTGATATCGATACCAGGAAATGAAAATTTGACTTACATCCATTCATTTTTCTTTCAGTCTACAGTTTCGCTTTAATTGGAAACAACTATTGCTTTTTAGTCTTTCATGTCAATATCCAAAGAGTCTGAGCTCCAGGACCATGGATTAGTTTTAAAGCTTTAATTACACCCAAGCAACGCCAGGCTATACTGCTAGTATATATATATATATATCCTGTCACACTCAGGGAGGATTTTGTTTTCCTTATGTCTACTACATCAATATATATGTTGCTTTCATTTCAGACAGTATATCGATATAAATATTTTTTGTTGTCATTTTTAATGGCATGGGCCCAGTCAGTTCTGAATATTCTATGTGTCTCAAATGAGAGGTAACATCTGCATTGAAACCAACATCTACTTACACAGAAACATTAACAGAGGCCTTTGAAATATCTAACATTGAATGAAACCTGGTAAAAATGTTTGCCTTGGATTCATTGATATCACCCTTTGATGAAGATGAGAGTATAAAAAAAAACTAAGGGGCTCAAAAACAATTCATATTATGCGGAATCATCCTGGTATGAAGACAGGATCAATTCAGTTCCATCTAATTATAAAGTAGCTTTAAGAGTATTTGATAGAACAATTCACTCTTTAGAAAGGACAAATTTGGCTACTGTCTACAATGATATATTTTACAAGCAAGAGACCAAAAGGATTATAGAGAGAATTGAAATTTCTCCATATACTTTTCAAAATATATTTGAATCCCTCATAGACTGGTCATCAAATCTGATAAACAATTAACAACAAACATTAGAGACCAAATTGTCATATTCCATAAGATTTGATTGCACAGAAAATTCAAGCTTACATGAAGGTATAAAAAAAGCATATGCATTTATACATTCACCAATATAAAAAGTTTTTTCATCAGACAATTGGCCCACTAAATTTTACCATATTCTGAGGTCAGTGAAAACAAAATAAATACTTCTTATTTATTGGCGAATCAGGAGCAAAGAAAAAACTCTTAAAAGATTTTATTTTCCACAAACATATAAATATGTGTGGTTTTTTCTTTTCACTGCAGAGAGCCGCTAGTTGATCTAGACAACATGCCTTTTTGTCTATTTTTTTACTCTCTCACCTTCTCATCTGTACTGAATTCATTGATTCTCCTTCTTCTTCATGTATGGTCAACAAAAAAAGAACATCACAGAGAGCTACGAGTTGTTTGACTGATGCCAAGCTCAGATGACTGGCATTTTTCACACTACACTAATTGATTCTCTCTTCTCATTACTTATCAGAAACAAAAAAGAAAGAGGAACAAAGACATCATTTCCATTTTCATTCACACTCAGAATAAACTTGTTCACCTACTAGAATTCAATGCACTCACAGTGACACCCCTTTTCTTCTCAAATCCATTTTATCTGATTTTCAGATAACTGAACTCTTAAACAAACATTCGAAAGAAAAACTTTATGCAGTACTTTCAAACATGTTTTTCAAAACAACAAAATTGATGTCATTCTTCTTATATAAATTTACACTTATTAATACAAATGAGACCCTTTTATCTTTTGTTCAACCTTCTTTCAAATGTGGATGACTCGCTTATGTTTGACACAAGGCCATTTAGCAAGCATAGCCAATACACCCCTACAAGTGTTCAATTGTTCTTTACAGACAGCGAGGAACTACTCATTAAATGAAGCAGTATATCCTGGAGTCAATCTAATTAATAACTTGATTGAAGTTCTATTAAAATTCAGGACAAATAATTTTGTCATGCTGGGAGACATTAAAATGTTTTCATCATAGAATTTAAAAAAATGGAAGATCAAAATTGATTTTATTTTTTCATGAAGAGAGATAACAAGTTAATCAGCTATTGTTACAAGACTCTGCTGTCTATTCAGTGCCAGTCTATTTTAAATTACGTATTGCTTATGATCAATGGGCTGAAATGATAAAACATAGTTTTTATATAGACAACTTGATTGTCACAGATGATGAGTGTCAGTAAATTAAAACACATCTACAAAACTGTTATAGTTAGATTGCAAGAAGGAAATTTCTTTTTGAGATCTTGAAATTCTAATTCTAAGGAATTAAAATCATTAATGATAATTCTTCAGTTGCACATGGCTCTAAGTTTGAAGAAGTTATTGGATATGACTGTGATCCTAGTAGAGATTGGTTAAATTATTGTAGGTAGCTCCACTTATTTTCGATACAGAAGTTTTTAATTGAATTTTTAAAAATAAAAAAGTTTTCTTGAAGCTGTTATATATCTAAACAGAGTGAAATGCGTATGGTTGCAAAACAGATTCAGACAACTCGGCAATGAAATATAATGACAATTCTTTGCGAGAAATATACACACAAAATATTTATTTCTCTTCGGTGTTCGAACGACGAAGGCAGTAACAAGTGGAAGACGAAGAAGTTTAAGAGTTCATACAAATTAATACAGTTTACAGCAATAGTTCCAGTCTTGAAATGACAAAACACACCACCATGCAAGTGGCTCTACGCATCACTTCCGTTTATCAAAGCAGGGTACGATCTTACTTTTTGTTAGAGAATGTAACAAAGCTTTTATTTTAGCTTTAATTGAAAGCTAAATGATTAAATTTATTATTTCTAGTAAGTAAAATACTCTGGCATATTTCAAATAGAAATTATATTGATTGGAATCTCAACTTTTAGAGTTTTTAAAAGTTATCATTTTTTTCATCCATTTTTACAACTTGACAGTTTTGTAAACAAAAGTTAATTCTCAGTTTTAAAAATCATACAAAAATAAAATATACATTTGTGACATGTTATTTAAGGAAAATTAACAAATTTAAAGTTAATTTGATTTGAAACAGTTATTACTTGTTTATAGCATGGAATTTCGAATAAAAGTAATTCTTAACCACAAAGGTGTGAAGTGATTAATGTGTGAAGTGAGTGATGACAGCCAGATTTGTCAATAAGCTAGGTATGATTGATCAGAATTGACATAATTGTCTAAATTTTTTCCTGTAAGGAGAAGAAACAGTGAAACATTTGACCTTTTAATGTAACACAGAAAATACCATATTTAAAAAAACTTTCTGTACACACAAAAAAATTTTTAAATGATTTTAAAATATTTTGGCTCTAAGATTTGTATTAACCTTTTCAATTTTCAATTAGTAAATATAGTCTTCACTTAATAACTTAATAACCTAACCATGACAAGGCTTTGAAGAATTTTAAAAATATTTTTAAAACTTTATAAACTATCATAATTAAAAAAGAAAAAATGAAAACAATTCTTATAAAAATTCATTATTCATCACAAAATTTTTTTCTTCAGAGCATAATGTCCTCAATATATACATAGCCCAGAGGTAGAATCGCTGACTGATGCCAATTCGGTTGAGTTTCAATCCTGGGTTAAAAGTAATCGAGGTCTAACTGTACTGATGAGCTGTGATACAGCGAAACAGATCTGTCTGCGGATGACTATATAGATAGATAGATAGATAGATAGATATTTTTAAAAGCAATTAAAAGCTTATTTAATTAAATTATGTAATAGTTTTATTGCATTTTTTTAATTTTACTATTTAGAGAAGATTTTCAGAAAAATGGCCAACTGTTTAAAAAGAAAAGTAGAGGATTTACATACCCCAAGGTGCCCTGTGTTTAACTAATAAAACAAATTTCAACACAAAGTTTAATTTTTTTAAATTTCATAAATTTGTGTGAAATGGGGGTAACAGATATAAAAAAATTTTTTACCAAGATTTTATGAAAATAACGATTTTAAAAATAATTTAATTCATTTGTATATATAAGTCCTGAAAGTTTCATTAAATTTCAATAATTATTTGATTTTTGCAAGAATTTCCAAATTAGTGGAAAAAAATGAGTTGTGTAATATTAAATTATCCATAGTAAAATCTGGTAACAATTTCGTTACCTGCTGATGAAAAAAAAAACATTTTTACCAAAACTTTTAACAGATTAGAAAGGATTAAAAGAATTTAAAAAACAATGGAAAATTACTTTCATCTTTCCTGTTAATAATAACAAACATTTTGATGGAAAAACTTTCTTTTGATTAAATTTGGAGCCTTTTTTCTTCGAGCTATGCTGTTTTTTTAGCAAATTAGTAGAGGCGTCTAAATTATTTCAGCTTGCTCCATTGATAGGGGTGCTAATACCAAAAGAAGTATCCTGGCCCAGAGTCCCAGAATTTTTTATCCACTATCACTGTATGTTCCCATTATAGTCAATCGAAACTAATTTTAATCTTCTTGTGAAAACTTAAATTGGGTTGGGATACCAAGATTCCACAAGAAGTGCAACCACAATGGGCTTCCATAGCTGAAATTAAATGAATTTGATTTTCTTCGTAAAAGCTTTAGTAGAGGACATAAAGTTATTTTATATTTGTATTCTGTGATGTTTTTCCTTAAGGCATATGGATTTGTGATTTATGGAGTGTATGATGGCCATTCTCATATTATTTTTCCAAAAAATGTGACACTCATAAAATCTAAATCATTGCCTACATTGGAACTATTGGCAGTTTATATTGTCTATAAGGTGTTGCAGTTTTTTATCATAAAAAGTGATTCTGACACTACAATATCAGACATCTATATATTTGTGAATACTTTAATGGTATTGTCATGGTTACTAAAGGACAACATAAAAATAAAAAATATATTTGCAGGTAACAGAGTCAGGGATGTAAATGACAGAAAACTCAGCCAGTTTGCTTTCAAAGGGAATCAGTCTTGTAAAATTTAAAAACTTGTATGGGTTTTGGTCTAAGATCACAATGGGTGACTAATGATGAAAATGAATGGCTATTTACATTATCCAGACTATTATCCTTATCTTTATTGCCATTTTCATGACATTTCAGTCATTGTACGCTCTGGCCTTCTTCAGGAGCTAGGAATTTTGAACTGAATCCTTTATTACAATCACTGGGATATATCATTCTCATTCCTTGTGCAAAGTCACTTCTGGTAGTCATGAGTTATCTCCCTTCAATTTAACTCCGTAAGTTATTTGCTCACCACTGTTGAACGTTGCTACACTGTATCCAGAATACGTTACAGCAACTTCTACGAACATGGAAGGGAGGGTGCATGAGGATAACAACTCTCAGAAAACAGCCTCGGCCTGCCTACTCTCTGTGAAGGAGTTATCGGAGAAAATACAAAGAATCTGTGGTTCATATAACATCAGGATGACCTTTAGAAGTGGTTCTACACTTTGCAGGTATCTCTTGTGAATAAGACCCCCAACAGAGGAAGACATGACTAAGCACTGTGTGTACACCATTCAATGTAACTGTGGAAAGAAATATAAAGGAGAAACAGGCTACCCCTTTATGGCAAGGCTACAAGAACATGGCAAGGCCGTAACACAAGGGGGGATAGAAAACTCAGGCGTAGTTGACCTCATATGGAAAAAGAAAGGGGATCACCACCCCCTATGGGATGAAGTTGAAATAATAGCCAGAGAACACCATTGAAAACTACATAAACTTAAGCATATGCTAGGCTACAAAAATCCCCTAAGTGACCAAGCATAGTAATGAATACAATATTGGAACCAGTAATACAGAGTACTAGAGAAAATATTAGCATCAAAAAGATTGCAAAATGAGTTCTGTTAAAAAATACTAGAGAAAATCATTAACATCAAAAAATTGTAATATGAAGTCTGGTAAAAAATGATTACTGAAACATTAGGTTTATAAGTCCCAGAAATTCACTTGCTGTTGTCCAGTGGATATAGACATTAGTTAGTTTCAATGACTTTGAGTTGTGAGTTCAATACCAGGCTCCAGCTTTAGTAAACAAATAACTTAGAGAGTTAAGTTAAAGGGAGATAGCTTATGACTACCAGAAGTGGCTTTGCACAAGGAATGAGAATGAGTGATTGTAATAAAAGGTTCAGTTCGAAATTCCTGAAGAGTGTACAATGGCTGAAACATTGTGAAAATGGCAACAAAGGTGAGGACAATAGTCCGAATAATGTAAATAGTGTAAATACTACCTTATCTACTACTTCATTTAGAAACCTCTAAGAAATCTTTGGTTGGAAAAAATTAATAAAATCTCATCTTTGATGTTAAAGTTCATTTACAAATGCAAAAAAAAAAAGAAAGATCACATACAAGCAAAATTGTATTTAACAAGGCTCATGTAGAAAGAAAATGTGTATGATGAACTATCCTTTTTGAGAGACCCAACAAAGGAAAAAACTTGTCTGGCAAAAACCCACAATATTTTTAAGGATCAAAATGGTATATTAAGGGTGGATGTAAGAATTGCTAATTCAAATAGATATGGCAATGAAGTTTCATACACTGTTCTACTAGTAAATCCCCATCCTTAAACAGAACATTTGATTAAGAAATATCACCAGCAATCTAGAAATTTAGGAATCAGTATCACCATAGCCCAAATCAAAATGGCTCGTTTCTGGATTTTTCAAGCTAGACAGACAATAAAAATATTGAGTAGATGCACCGTTTCAAAAAATACAACAGTTTGGCCATTAAGTATCCCAGGTTGACTAAACTGCTTAAATATTATGTGAACCTGATCAACCCATATGAAAACATTGGTATCGATTATACAGTTCACCTTGTGTACACAGAAATGGAAAAGCTAAGAAAGTGTCTTTAATATTTACTTGCCTTGTTATAAGAGGCATACGCTTAAGAGATTGCGCAAGACATGGGCACAAAAGCATTTGTGCCAGCATTAATCAGATTCTGTAACTCATATGGAGTGCCTGCTCACATCTACAGCAATAATGCAAGATCTTTTAACAATGTTCTGGGTAAAGATATAATAGAGCATCATTTGGATAGTAATTAGTTCAAAGAATCTTTTATGAACCATACTCAGTTAAGTGTCATACGTGATACACACTTGGGCGATCATGTCTTGAAAGTGATGTGACTGAATGGACAAAAGATTTTCCCACAGGTGGTTACCATTACTTTCTACCATAGACTGGTTGTCAACCAAGGCAAAACAACCTAATTTGTCCTGCTATTTAACCCATAACTGGAGAGAGAAGAGACGGATTAATACCTTTCCCAAGGCTATTTGTGTGTAAGTGAATGCAACAAATACTACTAGAATTTGAACAATACTATTAATCATATAAGAATACACTTGTATGGATGGAAAGCGTGTAGAAAAGACTAATAAAAAACACAAAGACTTTAAAACTAAATCTGATTATTTTCAGCTTCTTATTTTAATTTTTGACATTCAAAGTGTTATGAACTCCAGACCTCGAAGTACATTTGATACTGAACTGTTACCATTAACACCCAATGCTTTTTTTACATCCGAATGTTAATGGAGAAATTTCTGTGAAAGCTGATTCTGGTGAATCTCCTGAAATTGAACCGACTTCCATGTCTCAGTTATTAGATGCCTTCATTGAAAGGGAGAATTTGTTAACCAATTCCAAAGAGTTATAGAATGAGGAATATCTCTTGAGTTTAAGAGAAAGATGCAAGGATCTGCATGATATGAATTTTAGTAATAAAATACAAGTAGACAATATGGTATTAATTAAAAATTCCGCAAAAGCCAAACCATTCTGAAAACTTGACAAGGTGGCTGAACTTTTCTGTAGAAATTTTGGCAGTGTATGTTCCATATATATAGCTACACATGTTCTGAGAATCATAACATACAACATTTATTTCCAGTGGAACTTTCCTTGATACATAATATTAAAAAGAGTCCTAAGCTGGAAAATATTAAACAATCACAAAACACTGGCTCTTAGAATATTTGAAAACCTAAGCAAAAAATCAAGAAGTTCAGTAAAGAATTTGTGTATTAAGACAGTCTCATACTGGGTATGACTTTAAACTGCATCCATTTCTTAATGGTAATTTCTGACCAATATTGTGCTGGGTAAAACATTAAATTGTATCCATTTACTGGCCTAACATTTACTGGGCCAAACTTGTCCTTGATCAAGACATTAAACTGTATCTATGATGGTGTAAATGATAATTACTAGTGAATAAGAAAGAAAAATCTTCAATTATGCAGAAGTAATTCCAAGATTTAAAACAAGTGCTAACATACATGTAAGAAAACAATTTACTATAGCACACAAGTGTTAAATTTAATAAGACTACATATTCACATAATGCAGAAGATCATTTGAAATAATGCAAAGATTTACTGTTTGTATTGGAAAAGCTCAACCGATATTGTTAGCAACAGATTGTGAATCTGTTCATCAGTAAGGATTCTATATGAAATTCCCCAGTTCAGTTGTAGGTAGGACCTGAACTAGATTTTCATACATCACTCCAATCCTGGGTAAGACTTTAAACTTAGGGAGTGTAGCGTCACCTCTTGGTTGTCATTACTTCCAAGTCTATTCTGATCTGGAGCGGTATAATCTGTTCGGGTTGTCCTTGATAAAACACTAAACTGTTTATATGCAATCCTTTACAGCAGAGTTTTTTTACGTTTTTTTTTAAATAATTGTTTCACCCCAAGCCAGGCATTAATGCCACTGGTGTGCAGGGGTTACATATAAGAGTGAAGAAAAATCCATTAGCATGGATTAGGCTAGTCTCTCTGAAAGCAAAACACTGCACCTCCTCGGCTTAACTCTCACATTAATTAATTAAAAAAGATTTTAAAACGTTCGTAATATATAGCTTCAAAATGCCAATTCCGCGATTTCTTCCATTTTTTTGTGATCACAGAATATCTTCATTCCAAGAGTATGTTATTTTGTTTAAAGTACCATTTATTGTGGGTTCAGTATGTTCGGGGGGATGGGTGCAAGTCGCATTTTGTGGGTAGAGAGGCCGCAGGACGCATTCTGCATTACTTTTTCTTCCTCTTCACTTAGTCGATGCCCACAAAATGACAGAAAGGAACAAAGACTTTACTACTGCTTTGTTAATACACGCAGCAAAAACATGGACTTCTCTTTTTCTGCACATATATTTCACTAAAATGAACAAACTCTTGAGTCTTTAAACTGTTTGCTACTATTTCTTTTAGAACATTTTCACAGTTTAATAATTTTATACGTAGAATTTGATGTTATGCTCTTCGATAAATAAATTTTCATTTATTTACACAAACAAATCTATTTTTTCTTCTCAACTGTCTTATCTGGAGTAAATTGTTGGGAGTTCAGATATATTTGACACATGGTTAATATAATAAACATGTTTGAGTCCTCTACACTTGTATAATTAAAAATATTGAATTCATGCTCATATCAAATGTTGTAAAAGAAAAACTGCTTTCATAGTCATGTACCAAGTATTGTGTTTAATGTTATGAACTGGAAACATGCAGTGAAATGTGTTGCATATTGTGGTGGGAGAATATAAAAAATATAGGTTATCTCCCCTTTGATCTGATGATTATTGGAAGAGTCCATTATCTAGTGTTCATGAGATAGAGACTCAAATGCAGGTGCCAAATGGATTTTGTATGAAATCAGAGATGCTGAGTGGTAACCTCCCACTAAGAGGATGTATTCTGGCTGGCTCCAGGGAAGAGTTTCAAGTTGAGTGAACTGAACAAATATGGAAGGCCTACTTCAAGGACAGGTGATATCAGCCAAGAACAAAACTGACTAGCAAACTTCAGAAGAAGTTATGACAACAAATAAGTGTTACAATCAATTTCAAACAAATATATGGCATTAGATTTTTTTGTTGCAACTTTAACTGCTAAAAGCAATACTCCTTTCATGTTCTTATTGTCTGACTAGCAGTATAGCCTGGCGTTGCTCGGGTGTAATGAAAACTTTAAAACTAATCCATGATCCTGGAGCTCAGACTCAGCCTAAAGAATATTTGAAATAATAAAATAATTGCGACAATTTACCAATCGCACCTAGTGTATGTGTGTGTGTGTATATATATATACTAGCAGTATAGCCCAGTGTTACTCAGGTGTAATGAAAGCTTTAAAACTAATCCATGGTCTTGGAGCTCAGACTCTTTGGATATTGACAAGAAAGACTAAAAAGCAATAGTTGTTTCCAATTAAAGCAAAACTGTAGATTGAAAGAAAAATGAATGGATGTAAGTCAAATTTTCATTTCCTGGTATCGATATCAAATAAGTTATTTTCGTCGTAAACTGAATTTTGAAGGCTAAATAAGTCCTCTGAGTAAATGGTATCATGGCTGAGACTAAGAACTACAATTATACCTACTTAGAGCCAAACCCAAAGCAAAAACTAAAATAAAAGGGCTGAAAAAATACAGACATACAGGCAGATAAACGCACACACCCACACACAAACATCTTGCCTTTTATATATATATATTATTGATTTTCTGCACTATTGTAAGAACTGCAACCTTGAAACTTCTGAATATCATTTCTTATGTCTTTGTCTATGAGTGCATCAAATTTGATTAAAATTGGACCACTCCTTCTATAACCCGATTTTTTTGATTATCGATTTTCGATATTTATTGGGGGTACCTCAACACAAAACCTAGCTAAGAACACTCGCAGACGCTTATAGTGCAACCTTGTAAATTTTCAAGAAATTCGGTTCAGCCGTTTCAAAGTCTATAGGTAACGGACACACACACACACACACACACACACACACAGACACAGACAGACAAAGTTCCATTTATAAATAAGTTTAGATTAGATTTAGATTTAGATTAGATAGATAGACAAATTTCTCGTAAAATTATGTATTTTAAACTATTCAATTGTTTTGACTTTGTTCATCTGCCACAACCTAATTTTCCATAATAATTATAAAATTATTTGAAAACTTTTGAGGATTTTTTCATGAAAGCTTAGCTCTTCTCAGCTGCTTGAAGTATTTTGCTAAAAAATCTGGGAATCTTGTTTCATAATGAAAAAGCATTAATTTTTAATCATTTTTATAAAAAATAAAACATGAAATATTCAATAAATATTTTGTGTTAATAGAGACACTTTCTAGAAAAGTTATTTTGAGACATAAAAATAATGTGTTTGTCTATATTTCTGAGATGAGGTAGTACTTACACTATTTAGATAATTTGGACTATTGTCCTCATCTTTGTTGCCATTTGTACGATGTTTCGGCTGTTGTATGCTTTGGCCTGCTTCTGCTAGGAATTTTGAACAGAACCCTTTATTATGATCACTGGGGTATATCATTCTCATTTCTTATGCAAAGCCTCTTTTGGTACCATGAGTTATCTCCCTCTAACTTGACTCTCTAACTTACTTGTTCACCACGCTACAGCAGTGGTGAACAAGCAACTTAAAGAGTCTGGTTAGAGAGAGATAACTTTGACTAACAAAAGAGGCTTTACACAAAGAATGAGAATGATATACCCCAGTGATCATAATAAAGTGTTCGATTCAAAATTCCTAGCACCTGAAGAAGGTCGGAGCGTACAACAGCCGAAACATTATACAGATGGCAACAAAGATAGTCCAAATAAAGTAAATAGTATAAATAATGTTTTTTTCAATTAGTTAATTGAATCAGATGATTTTTAAAATGAGAAATAAATAAAATTTATTATAAAAACAGCAGTGCTATTCCTTCTTATTTGCTTACCTCCTCATTTTTATGAATGATAATTAAAAAAGATTCTTTTCTTTAAATTAGGAAAGAAATTGTCGAGATTAACTCAAAAGAATTATAAATAAAAGTCCTGATAAATTTGATTAGACATTTTTATTTTGATTTCCATTTGAGACTGAAAGAGTACATATTCTCATTGCAGAATTTTGCTTTTCTTAACTTTTCAACCAACTTTTAAACAATCTGAAATATTTCACATGTAAAGCAACATTTGGCCAATCAAAATTTATATTTTTTCAAATTCCCCATCGTCAAAATGTGGCCTCCCTTTGTCTGTTCTATAAATACTTTCATGGCTTCTGCTCAGACGAACTTAAGTCACTGATGCCTTCTCAACAGGTGTTTACTCGTGCAACCAGACTGGCAACTGGGTCCCACCCATTCACAGTCAGGTTAGCCAAATGCAGACGACAATTCTACTCCTGCAGCTTCTTCTCTTGCACTTCCTGCCTGTGGAACTCGCTCCCGTATTCTTGCTTTCCTGATGGCTACAACCTCCAGAAATTTAAATGCAAAGTCAATACTCATCTCCTAACCACTGGACTCTAGCTCTCTCCCCACCCCCATATAACCTTCCCTTTCTCTCCACCTATGTATCTGTCATCGCACCTGCTTTCTCAGCTTTCTATTGTTCCTTTCTAACTAGTTTGTACTCCTCACTCTTTTCTAATTAATCTTTTTACATTTATGTAGCCCCCTGCACACCAGTGGCGTTTCCGCCTTGCTCGGAGTGAAATGATTAAAAAAAAAAAAAAACTTTTCATGTAACTTCTCCCGAGTATAAAAAACAAATTGTTGTATGTGAAAATAAATGAAATTCCTGTTTAGTATTTGTTTGTTGGGAGAATCATTATACCTTGCAGGATTATTGCCGAGGGAAAATTTTCCCCTCAAAAAATCCCTCCACTGTGAAAATTATACTGTAGTGAGTTAACATACTTACATGCACACATTTATACTTCAACGCACACTCTCACACTGGTCAAAAGACATGCATATCAGCAGTAGGGTTTAAGGTTCTGCCAAATGCTACATGCATATCAGCAGTAGGGTTTAAGGTTCTACCAAATCCTACATGCGTATCAACAGTAGAGTTTAAGGTTCTACCAAATCCTACATGCATATCAGCAGTAGAGTTTAAGGTTCTGCCAAATCCTACATGCGTATCAACAGTAGAGTTTAAGTTTCCGCCAAATCCTACATGCGTATCAGCAGTAGAGTTTAAGGTTCTGCCAAATCCTACATGCGTATCAGCAGTAGAGTTTAAGGTTCTGCCAAATCCTACATGCATATCAGCAGTAGAGTTTAAGGTTCTGCCAAATCCTACATGCATATCAGCAGTAGGGTTTAAGGTTCTGCCAAATCCTACATGCGTATCAGCAGTAGAGTTTAAGGTTCTGCCAAATCCTACATGCGTATCAACAGTAGAGTTTAAGGTTCTGCCAAATCCTACATGCATATCAGCAGTAGAGTTTAAGGTTCTGCCAAATCCTACATGCATATCAGTAGTAGGGCTTAAGGTTCTGCCAAATCCTACATGCATATCAGCAGTAGGGTTTAAGGTTCTGCCAAATCCTACATGCATATCAGCAGTAGGGTTTAAGGTTCTGCCAAATCCTACATGCATATCAACAGTAGAGTTTAAGGTTCTGCCAAATCCTACATGCATATCAGCAGTAGGGTTTAAGGTTCTGTCAAATCCTACATGCATATCAGCAGTAGGGTTTAAGGTTCTGCCAAATCCTACATGCATATCAACAGTAGAGTTTAAGGTTCTGCCAAATCCTACATGCATATCAGCAGCAGAGTTTAAGGTTCTGCCAAATCCTACATGCATATCAACAGTAGAGTTTAAGGTTCTGCCAAATCCTACATGCGTATCAGCGGTAGGGTTTAAGGTTCTGCCAAATCCTACATGCATATCAGCAGTAGGGTTTAAGGTTCTGCCAAATCCTACATGCATATCAGCAGTAGGGTTTAAGGTTCTGCCAAATCCTACATGCATATCAGCAGTAGAGTTTAAGGTTCTGCCAAATCCTACATGCATATCAGCAGTAGGGTTTAAGGTTCTGCCAAATCCTACATGCATATCAGCAGTAGGGTTTAAGGTTCTGCCAAATCCTACATGCATATCAACAGTAGAGTTTAAGGTTCTGCCAAATCCTACATGCGTATCAACAGTAGAGTTGAAGGTTCTGCCAAATCCTACATGCATATCAGCAGTAGGGTTTAAGGTTCTGCCAAATCCTAGATGCATATCAGCAGTAGAGTTTAAGGTTCTGCCAAATCCTACATGCATATCAACAGTAGAGTTTAAGGTTCTGCCAAATCCTACATGCATATCAGCAGTAGAGTTTAAGGTTCTGCCAAATCCTACATGCGTATCAACAGTAGAGTTTAAGGTTCTGCCAAATCCTACATGCATATCAGCAGTAGTGTTTAAGGTTCTGCCAAATCCTACATGCATATCAGCAGTAGACTTTAAGGTTCTGCCAAATCCTACATGCATATCAGCAGTAGGGTTTAAGGTTCTGCCAAATCCTACATGCATATCAGCAGTAGAGTTTAAGGTTCTGCCAAATCCTACATGCATATCAGTAGTAGGGTTTAAGGTTCTGCTAAATCCTACATGCATATCAGCAGTAGGGTTTAAGGTTCTACCAAATCCTACATGCATATCAACAGTAGGGTTTAAAGTTCTGCCAAATCCTACATGCATATCAACAGTAGAGTTTAAGGTTCTGCCAAATCCTACATGGATATCAGCAAAGAGAGCTTTAAGGTTCTGCCAAATCCTGCATGCATATCAATGGTGAGTTTAAGGTTCTTACAACCTACATGCATATCAGCAGTAGAGTTTGCTGTCTTCTGCCAAATCCTGCTACATGCATATCAGCAGTAGAGTTTGTTGTCTCTGCCAAATCCTACATGCATATCAGCAGCAGACTTTGCTGTTCTACAATCCTACATGCATATCAGCAGTAGGGTTTAAGGTTCTACCAAAATCACATGCATATCAGCAGTAGGGTTTAAGGTTCTGCCAACCTCTACATGCATATCAGCAGCAGTGTTTTAAAGATTCTACCAAATCCTACATGCATATCAACAGTAGGTTTAAGGTTCTATACAACCTACATGCATATCAGCAGTAGGTTTAAGGTACAAATCCTACATGCATATCATGTAGGGTTTAAGGTTCTACAAATCCTACATGCATATCAGCAGTAGGGTTTAAGGTCTTGCCAAATCCTACATGCATATCAGCAGTAGGGTTTAAGGTTCTACAAATCCTACATGCATATCAGCAGTAGGGTTTAAGGTTCTGCCAAATCCTACATGCATATCAGCAGTAGACTTGTCTTCTGGCTAAATCCTACATGCATATCAGCAGTAGGGTTTAAGGTTCTACCAAATCCTACATGCATATCAGCAGTAGGGTTTAAGGTTCTACAAATCCTACATGCATATCAGCAGTAGGGTTTAAGGTTCTGCCAAATCCTACATGCATATCAGCAGTAGGGCTTGTTGTTCTGCCAAACTTGCCATGCATATCGTTATAGGGTTTATTGTTTCACCAAATCCTACATGCATATCAGCAGTAGGGACATGTTCACCAAATCCTACATGCATACTAACAGTAGGGTTTGGGTTCTGCCAAATCCTACATGCATATCAACAGTAGGGTTTAAGGTTCTGCCAAATCCTACATGCATATCAGCAGTAGGGTTTAAGGTTCTGCCAACCCTACATGCATATCAGCAGCAGGGTTTAAGGTTCTGCCAAATCCTACATGCATATCAGCAGTAGGGTTTAAGGTTTGCCAAATCCCACATGCAAATCAGCAGTAGGGTTTAAGGTTCTGCCAAATCCTACATGCATATCAACAGAGTTTAAGGTTCTGCCAAATCCTACATGCATATCAGTAGTAGGGTTTGCTGTTCTGCCAACCTACATGCATATCAGTAGTAGGGTTTAAGGTTCTGCCAAATCCTACATGTATATCAGCAGTAGAGTTTAAGGTTCTGCCAAACGGTCTACATGCATATCAGTAGTAGGGTTTAAGGTTCTACAAACTACATGCATATCAGCAGAGGGTTTAAGGTTCTTGCCAAATCCTACATGCATATCAGCAGCAGGTTTAGTTCTGCCAAATCCTACATGCATATCAGCAGTAGGGTTTAAGGTTCTGCCAAATCCTACATGCATATCAACAGTAGGGTTTAAGGTTCTGCCAAATCCTACATGCATATCAGCAGTAGGGGTTTAAGGTTCTGCCAAATCCTACATGCATATCAGCAGTAGGGTTTAAGGTTCTACAAATCCTACATGCATATCAGCAGTAGGGTTTAAGGTTCGCTAAATCCTACATGCATATCAGCAGTAGGGTTTAAGTCTTGCCAAATCCTACATGCATATCAGCAGCAGGGTTTAGTTGTTCATCAAATCCTACATGCATATCAGCAGTAGGGTTTGCTGTTCTGGCCAAATCCTACATGCATATCAGCAGTAGGGTTTGTTGTTCTACAATCCTACATGTATATCAGCAGGTAGGGTTTAAGGTTCGCCAAATCCTACAATATGCATATCAGCAGTAGGGTTTAAGGTTTTTGCCAAATCCTACATGCATATCAGCAGTAGGGTTTAAGGTTCTGCCAAATCCTACATGCATATCATATAGGGTTTGCTGTCTTGCCAAATCCTACATGCATATCAACAGTAGAGTTTAAGGTTCTGCCAAACTTACATGCATATCAGTAGTAGGGTTTAAGGTTCACCAAATCCTACATGCATATCAGCAGTAGAGTTTAAGGTTCTGCCAAATCCTACATGCATATCAGCAGTAGAGTTTAAGGTTCTGCCAAATCCTACATGCATATCAGTAGTAGGGTTTAAGGTTCTGCCAAATCCTACATGCATATCAGCAGTAGAGTTTAAGGTTCTGCCAAATCCTTATTGGCGTGCATATCAGCAGTAGGGTTTAAGGTTCTGCCAAATCCTACATGCATATCAACAGTAGAGTTTAAGGTTCTGCCAAATCCTACATGCATATCAGCAGTAGGGTTTAAGGTTCTTGCCAAATCCTACATGCATATCAGCAGTAGAGTTTTAAGGTTTGCCAAATCCTACATGCATATCAGCAGTAGGGTTTAAGATTCTACAACTTCTACATGCATATCAGCAGTAGGGTTTAAGGTTTCTGCCAAATCCTACATGCATATCAGCAGTAGGGTTTAAGGTTCTGCCAAATCCTACATGCATATCAGCAGTAGGGTTTAAGGTTCTGCCAAATCCTACATGCATATCAGCAGTAGGGTTTAAGGTTCTGCCAAATCCTACATGGCTATCAACAGTAGAGTTTAAGGTTCTGCCAAATCCTACATGCATATCAGTAGTAGGGTTTAAGGTTCTGCCAAATCCTACATGCATATCAGCAGTAGAGTTTAAGGTTCTGCCAATCCTGCATATGCATATCAGTAGTATAGGGTTTACGGTTCTGCCAAATCCTACATGCATATCAGCAGTAGAGTTTAAGGTTCTGCCAAATCCTACATGCATATCAGCAGTAGGGTTTGTTGTTCTGCCAAATCCTACATGCATATCAGCAGTAGGGTTTGGTTGTTTTGCCAAATCCTACATGCATATCAGCAGTAGGGTTTAAGGTTCCTGCTGTCCTACATGCATATCAGCAGTAGGGTTTAAGGTTCTACAAATCACATGCATATCAGCAGTAGGGTTTACAAGGTCTCTGCCAAATCCTGCCACATCAAATATAGGGTTTTTATGTCAGCCACAACTTACATGCATATCAGCAGTAGGGTTTAAGGTCTCTGCCAAATCCTACATGCATATCAGCAGTAGGGTTTGTTGTCTTTACCAAATCCTACATGCATATCAGCAGTAGGGTTTAAGGTTCTACAAATCCTACATGCATATCAGCAGTAGGGTTTAAGGTTCTGCCAAATCCTACATGCATATCAGCAGTAGGGTTTAAGGTTCTGCCAAATCCTACATGCATATCAGCAGTATGGTTTAAGGTTCTACCAAATCCTACATGCATATCAGCAGTAGAGTTTGGTTGTCTCTGCCAAATCCTACATGCATATCAGCAGTAGAGTTTAGTTCCTACAACTTACATGCATATCAGCAGTAGGTTTGGGCGTTCTGCCAAATCCTACATGCATATCAGCAGCAGAGTTTAAGGTTCTGCCAAATCCTACATGCATATCAGCAGTAGGCTTTAAGGTTCTGCCAAATCCTACATGCATATCAACAGTAGAGTTTAAGGTTCTGCCAAATCCTACATGCATATCAGCAGTAGGGTTTAAGGTTCTGCCAAACTCTACATGCATATCAGCAGTAGAGTTTAAGGTCTTGGCTGGGAATCCTTACATGCATATCAGCAGTAGGGTTTAAGATTCTGCCAAATCCTACATGTGCATATCAGCAGTAGGGTTTGTTGGGTTCTGCCAAAATCCTACATGCATATCAACAGTAGAGTTTAAGGTTCTTACAAATCCTACATGCATATCAACAGTAGGGTTTAAGGTCTTTGCCAAATCCTACATGCATATCAGCAGTAGAGTTTAAGGTTCTGCCAAATCCTACATGCATATCAGTAGTAGGGTTTAAGGTTCTGCCAAATCATACATGCATATCAGCAGTAGGGTTTAAGGTTCTGCCAAATCCTACATGCATATCAGCAGTAGGGTTTAAGGTTCTTACAACTTACATGCATATCAACAGTAGGGTTTAAGGTCTAAGCAACTTACATGCATATCAGCAGTAGGGTTTAAGGTTCTGCCAAATCCTACATGCATATCAGCAGTAGGGTTTAAGGTTTGCCAAATCCTACATGCATATCAGCAGTAGGGTTTAAGGTTTGCTCAAATCCTACATGCATATCAGCAGTAGGGTTTAAGGTCTTCTACAACTTACATGCATATCAGCAGTAGGGTTTAAGGTTCTGACAAATCCTACATGCATATCAGCAGTAGGGTTTAAGGTTTCGCTAAATCCTACATGCATATCAGCAGTAGGGTTTAAGGTTCTGCCAAATCCTACATGCATATCAGCAGTAGGTTTAAGGTTCTGCCAAATCCTACATGCATATCAGTAGTAGGGTTTAAGGTTCTGCCAAATCCTACATGCATATCAGCAGTAGAGTTTAAGGTTCTACAACTTACATGCATATCAGCAGTAGGGTTTAAGGTTCTGCCAAATCCTACATGCATATCAGCAGTAGGGTTTGCTGTTCTACAAATCCTACATGCATATCAAAGTAGGGTTTAAGGTCTTTGCCAAATCCTACATGCATATCAGCAGTAGGGTTTAAGGTTCTGCCAAATCCTACATGCATATCAGCAGTAGGGTTTAAGGTTCTGCCAAATCCTACATGCATATCAGCAGTAGGGTTTAAGGTTCTGCCAAATCCTACATGCATATCAACAGTAGGGTTTAAGGTTCTACAACTTACATGCATATCAGCAGTAGGGTTTAAGGTTCTTTGCCAAATCCTACATGCATATCAGCAGTAGGGTTTGGTTGTTCTTATTAAATCCTACATGCATATCAGCAGTAGGGTTTAAGGTTCTACCAAATCCTACATGCATATCAGCAGTAGGGTTTAAGGTTCTGCCAAATCCTACATGCATATCAGCAGTAGGGTTTAAGGTTCTGCTAAATCCTACATGCATATCAGCAGTAGGGTTTAAGGTTCTACAACTTCTACATGCATATCAGCAGTAGGGTTTAAGGTTCTACAACTTACATGCATATCAGCAGTAGGGTTTAAGGTTCTTTGCCAAATCCTACATGCATATCAGCAAGTAGGGTTTAAGGTTCTACTCAAATCCTACATGCATATCAGCAGTAGGGTTTAAGGTTCTACAAATCCTACATGCATATCAGCAGTAGGGTTTAAGGTTCTACAACTTACATGCATATCAGCAGTAGGGTTTAAGGTTCTGCCAAATCCTACACATGCATATCAGCAGTAGGGTTTACGGTTCGCCAAATCCTACATGCATATCAGCAGTAGGGTTTAAGGTTCTGCCAAATCCTACATGCATATCAGCAGTAGGGTTTAAGGTTCTGCCAAATCCTACATGCATATCAGCAGTAGGGTTTAAGGTTCTACAAATCCTACATGCATATCAACAGTAGGGTTTAAGGTTCTACAAATCCTACATGCATATCAGCAGTAGGGTTTAAGGTTCTACAAATCCTACATGCATATCAGCAGTAGGGTTTAAGGTTCTGCCAAATCCTACATGCATATCAGCAGTAGGGTTTAAGGTTCTGCCAAATCCTACATGCATATCAGCAGTAGGGTTTAAGGTTCTGCCAAATCCTACATGCATATCAGCAGTAGGGTTTGTTGTTCTGCCAAATCCTACATGCATATCAACAGTAGGGTTTAAGGTTCTGCCAAATCCTACATGCATATCAACAGTAGGGTTTGTTGTTCTGCCAAATCCTACATGCATATCAGCAGTAGGGTTTAAGGTTCTCTACAAATCCTACATGCATATCAGCAGTAGGGTTTAAGGTTCTACCAAATCCTACATGCATATCAGCAGTAGGGTTTAAGGTTTGCCAAATCCTACATGCATATCAACAGTAGGGTTTAAGGTTCTGCCAAATCCTACATGCATATCAGCAGTAGGGTTTAAGGTTCTGCCAAATCCTACATGCATATCAGCAGTAGGGTTTAAGGTTCTACTCAAATCCTACATGCATATCAGCAGTAGGGTTTAAGGTTCTGCCAAATCCTACATGCATATCAGCAGTAGGGTTTAAGGTTCTGCCAAATCCTACATGCATATCAGCAGTAGGGTTTAAGGTTCTGCGAAATCCTACATGCATATCAGCAGTAGGGTTTAAGGTTCTGCCAAATCCTACATGCATATCAACAGTAGGGTTTAAGGTTCTGCCAAATCCTACATGCATATCAACAGTAGGGTTTAAGGTTCTGCCAAATCCTACATGCATATCAGCAGTAGGGTTTAAGGTTCTGCCAAATCCTACATGCATATCAGCAGTAGGGTTTAAGGTTCTGCCAAATCCTACATGCATATCAGCAGTAGGGTTTAAGGTTCTACCAAATCCTACATGCATATCAGCAGTAGGGTTTAAGGTTCTGCCAAATCCTACATGCATATCAGCAGTAGGGTTTAAGGTTCTACCAAATCCTACATGCATATCAGCAGTAGGGTTTAAGGTTCTGCCAAATCCTACATTCATATCAGCAGTAGGGTTTAAGGTTCTGCCAAATCCTACATGCATATATCAGGAGTAGGGTTTAAGGTTCTGCCAAATCCTACATGCATATCAGCAGTAGGGTTTAAGGTTCTGCCAAATCCTACATGCATATCAGCAGTAGGGTTTAAGGTTCTGCCAAATCCTACATGCATATCAACAGTAGGGTTTAAGGTTCTGCCAAATCCTACATGCATATCAGCAGTAGGGTTTAAGGTTCTACCAAATCCTACATGCATATCAGCAGTAGGGTTTAAGGTTCTGCCAAATCCTACATGCATATCAGCAGTAGGGTTTAAGGTTCTGCCAAATCCTACATGCATATCAACAGTAGGGTTTAAGGTTCTGCCAAATCCTACATGCATATCAGCAGTAGGGTTTAAGGTTCTGCCAAATCCTACATGCATATCAGCAGTAGGGTTTAAGGTTCTACCAAATCCTACATGCATATCAGCAGTAGGGTTTAAGGTTCTGCCAAATCCTACATGCATATCAACAGTAGGGTTTAAGGTTCTGCCAAATCCTACATGCATATCAGCAGTAGGGTTTAAGGTTCTGCCAAATCCTACATGCATATCAGCAGTAGGGTTTAAGGTTCTACCAAATCCTACATGCATATCAGCAGTAGGGTTTAAGGTTCTGCCAAATCCTACATGCATATCAGCAGTAGGGTTTAAGGTTCTGCCAAATCCTACATGCATATCAACAGTAGGGTTTAAGGTTCTGCCAAATCCTACATGCATATCAACAGTAGGGTTTAAGGTTCTGCCAAATCCTACATGCATATCAGCAGTAGGGTTTAAGGTTCTGCCAAATCCTACATGCATATCAGCAGTAGGGTTTAAGGTTCTGCCAAATCCTACATGCATATCAGTAGTAGGGTTTAAGGTTCTACCAAATCCTACATGCATATCAACAGTAGGGTTTAAGGTTCTACCAAATCCTACATGCATATCAACAGTAGGGTTTAAGGTTCTACCAAATCCTACATGCATAGAAGTTCCGGAATTGGTTACAATACTGTTCAATCACAGCCCATCTTCCTGGGAATATGCAACTATTGGTTTCTTTTCACCTCTAGGACATAGACAACATGGCCTCACCTGTTTCTCTGCTGACATAACATACTGGACATTTTTCAAAAGCAGAATAGCAATGGGTGGTCCAGGTCCCAAAATGAAAAACCAGTCTTCCAAGTTCAAATCCAAAATACTGGGGCATAAATAAAAAGAAGTAAAAAAAAATATTTACAATATTTACATTGTTTGAACTGTTGTCATCATCTTTGTTGTCATATTCATGACATTTCAACCGTTGTACTCTCCGACCTTTATTTCGTTTATTGGGGTTGATTGTTCTAGTTCTATATGCCATTTTTCTTCCGGATATTTCAGTTTCAGTCATTTTCCCTTAGTAACTCAACTCGCTAAGGACAATAGTTCAAACAATGTAAGTAGTATAAATAGTTACAATACCTCATCTTATAAATATGAACAGCTATTAAAAATCTCTATCCAAAAATTGCAACACACAACAACTCTGTAACTCCTTGTGGCTTTATAGTCTTACTTGGAGTGAAATGTTTTTTAAACAAAGAAAGGAAAATTCTGATTTCCAAAATCAACCCTAGGAGAGAGGAGCTATAAGGCTATTTTTTTTTCCTAAATATACTCATTGCTGTTGTTGAGACTGCAGTACATACATATGGTGCCCCAAAGACTTTGCAATAGGTTATGGATTTAATCAAAGTCAAGTAAAAAAATTTTGAGCTCTAATCTTTCATACCTAGCAGCAGTTTATCTAATGATTTTGCTCTTTTGCTGATGGAAATGAATGAAATATTTTCTGTCAAAAAAGAAAGCTGACAAGAAAACAATCATATTATAAATGTGCTTGTTCCTTCATTCCTTCTTCTTCTTTATGTGCCATGTCTTTTCAGGACGTAGGTGATCATGGCTTTCCACATCTCCCTATCCTTGGTGGCTCTTAGCAACTTTCTCCTGTTGCACTATGTAACCCTAGTTCCATCATCCACCTGATCAGGTCCTTCAAATATGTTATCCGCTGCTTTGCTCTGTCTCTTTTTCCCTCTATCTGGCCTGTTAGTAACAGGTTCTCCAAGCCCTCTTTCCTCATTGCATGTCTCAGGAACTTTCGTTGTTGCTTCCTGATGCTCAGTATTAATTTCCTTTTCATCTCCATACATGACCATTATGCCCTGTCAATACTTAATAAATAATGAACTATTTCATTCTAATAACAAGTGTGACACAATAACTAGGCATATATTAAGGTGGATTTGTAAAATATGTATTTTATTATAATAGATTAAGAATAGAAAGTGTTTAAGAATAGAAAAATAGTTTAAAAACATGTGTTTTGTTTAACAAAAGTGAAAAAGAAGAGGAAAAAATAAATAAATAAACACATTTTCTTTTATAAGTAAATTTGTGGAAGAGAAAAGGGTATCAGTTAAACCCTACCAGTCTTCAAATAAAATATTTGACTAAGTGATTTGATGTGATAAAAGATAAAGTTTAGAAAATAGATTTTAGGTGACCAGGTCAAAAACTGTCTTTACTGTATCTTGACCACACATTAAGAAAATAAAGAAAAGATAATAGAATTTTCCCTTTCTCCAGGCAATAAAAAACGCCTGGTAACGAGTAAAGTGTCAGGGCTATAAAAACATCCGACGGCCTTCACACAAAGCTTTATTAAGATAAAAAGATAAAAAAATCCTGGAAAATACGTCGTAGGAGGCTGAGTGCAAACGGGATGTCTGCGGGATGTTTACACATCAAAGGAAGCAAAATTTAAGTACCTTGAAATTTTCGGACTTACAGTCGCCAATGCTTATCTTTTGTTTTAAGCTGGTGGTCTAGTGAACTTCTGATTATTTCAATATAAATACAAGTGATTTTTCCGAGCCGATCAGTTCAGCCGGGCGTGTGCTTGAAGTAGCTATGTGTGTCAGGCACACTGAAGAAGGGAAACTCCGTTCATCTGAGTCGGTCGGTTTGGCATTTGATCCCCATTAATTAGAGTTAGAGCTGAGAGTCACATCGCCTGCCCCAACTGCAAGACTAACTCTGAATGAAATCAAGCATCAATTTAACTCATCCAAGTTGTAGAAGTTCGTTCCTTATAGTTTATTTTGTACCCCCAGCTTGAGACTTCAACTTTTTCAATCAACCCCCAGTAACATCACAGCGTGGAGAACGGCCGCCGGAGAAATTGTTCGGGCCTTCATCTGGGGTGTTACACAAGGAAAGATGGAAAAGATATACCAGAAATGATGTTTGGTTTCAGTGAGAAAAAGAAAGAAAGAAAAGCAGAAAATATAGAAGGTGATAATACTCTCAGATATTTAACGTTTGCTTCAGTGAAACTGAAAACATTTTCAGTTTCAAAACTTTTCATTTGAACCCTTTCTTTTTTTTTAAATAATAACCTACATTCGTATTTATCATTGTTATTGCAATATTTTGTTAAAGCTGTTAAGTTCAAATACATAACAATATAATAGGGGAATTTACATGTGTATTTTATAGCTGTGGAACTCACAATTAAATATTATGATTGTTGTTCAGGAATAAAGTGTCGCTGCCAACACTTGGTTTTGAACACAGATCACCAGAGAGCAAACACAGTCGACCTCATCTTGAAGTAGTTATGCCAATGGGATCACGTGACATATAAAAACTATATATATATATATATATATATATACGGGTTTTTTTTAAGGGAAATGGAAAATAAATTCTGACAATGTGAGATACAAAATAAAATAATAAATATTTGAGAACAACAAAATATGGAATTATTGTTAAGTAGCCAACATCATAATGTTTCGGCTGTTATAACCATCATCTAGGCTTATATATTAACTATTGTGAAGTTTTTTGTTGTTATGGCCTGTGAATAAATTTAGAAATGTAATAAAAACTTTAAATCTTAAGGCTATTTGAAAGAATTGCAGTAAACTATGACATCAGTCATGAAATATTTATAATGCTTTGTTATTTGAAAAAGTTGTTGAGATGAAATTTAAATAGTTCGCTGATAGGTTTGTGTAATTTTTTAGTTGAATCTATGTTTTTCTAAATATTGCTGTAATTATTTATGTTTTGTTGATATTTATGTGTTGTATTAATTTAGATATATTTTATATTAAATGTAGGGGTGACATTATAGGAGGTGTGGAATAGAGTTAAAATATAGTGATGGTGAATTTTAAATTATTTTATTGTAAAAATTGAGATAAGCCCTGATGATGATTATAACAACTGAAACAGTATAATGTTGGCTACCCCACAATAAATCCATATTTTGTTGTTCTCAAATATTTATTTTATTTTGTATCTCACATACAGTACCGTGCAAAAGTATTAGGACAAGAACTATTTTATCTTTTATGAGGCATCAAAATAAAGTTTAAAATCTCTCCTGTCCTAACACTTTTGCACAATACCGGTAGTGTGCAAAAGTATAAGGACAGGGGGGATTTTCCTAAAAACCTTACTGAAATTCAGGAGATACCATTAGAAACATTGAAGAAGCTTGTGATTTCAATGCCTAACAGAATAAAGGCTGTGATCAAAGCAAAAGGCTATTATACTAAATATTAAATTTATTTTGTAACAAGTATTTTTACTTGTTATAGCATTTCTTGAGTAAATCAAATAAAATTATTTTAATTAAATTGTTTATTTTCTGTCAAAATACCTCATAAAAGATAAAATAGCTCTTGTCCTAATACTTTTGCACAGTACTATATATATATATATATATATATACCATAAGCATGGGCCAGATGATTCTCCCGGAGAGTAATACACTACGCCTCCTCGGACTTACCCTGTCCTCTGACCTCAAATGGAAGCACTATATTGAATCCATAGCAAAATCTACTGCTAAGAAGATTGGGTCACTATGTCGATCCAGGATGTTTTTTCCACCTGAATCCATCCTGCATATATACAAGTCAACCATCCGTCCGTGCATGGAGTACTGCTGCCATTTATGGTCAGGTGCCCCTGCCGTTCTCCTCAGTGTTCTTGACAAGCTCCAAAGGAGAGTCTGTAATGTGATAGGTACTGATCTGGCGACTCGTCTGCAGCCACTTTCCCATCGTCGAAATGTGGCCTCCCTCTGTCTCTTCTATAAATACTTTCATGGCTTCTGCTCGGATGAGCTTAAGTCATTGATGCCTCCTCAACAGGTGTTTACCCGTTCAACCAGACTGGCAACTGGGTCCCACCCATTCACAGTCAGGTTAGCCAAACGCAGACGACAATTCTACTCCTGCAGCTTCCTCTCTCGCACTTCCCGCCTGTGGAACTCACTCCCATATTCTTGCTTTCCTGACGGCTACGACCTCCAGAAATTTAAAAGCAAAGTTAATACTCACCTACTAACCACTGGACTCTAGCTCTCTCCCCTCCCCTGTATAACCTTCCCTTTCTCTCCGCCCATGTACCTGTCATTGCACCTGCTTTCTCAGCTTTCTATTGTTCCTTTCTAACTAGCTTGTACTCCTCACTCTTTTGTAATTAATCTCTTTACATTTATGTAACCCCCTGCACATCAGTGGCGTTTCTGCCTTGCTCGGGGTGAAATGATTAAAAAAAAAAAAAAAAAAAAAAAAAAACTATGTGCGATTGGTAAATTGTCGCAATTATTTTATTATTTCAAAGCAAAAGGCTATTACACTAAATATTAAATTTATTTTGTAACAAGTATTTTTTTCTTGTTAAACCATTTGTTGAGTAAATCAAATAAAATTACTTTAATTAAATTATTTCTGTCAATATCTAATATAAATCTAAATCTAAACCTATTTAATCTAATCTAAATCTAAACTTATTTATAAATGGAACTTTGTCTGTGTGTGTGTGTGTGAGTGTGTGTGTGTGTGTGTGTGTGTGTGTGTCTGTCTGTCTGTCTGTCTGCCCGTTACCTACAGACTCCGAAACAGCTGAAGCGATTTTCTTGAAAATTTACACGGTTGCACTATAAGTGTCTGCGAGTGTTCTTAGCTAGGTTTTGTGTCGAGGTACCCCTGATAAATATCAAAAATCGATAATCGAAAAAATCAGTTTATAGAAGGAGTGGTCCGATTTTAATCAAATTTGATACACTCATAGACAAAGACATATGAAATGATATTCAGAAGTTTCAGGGTTGCAGTTCTTACAATAGTGCAGAAAATCGATAATATATATATATAAAAGGCAAGATGTTTGTGTGTGTGTCTGTTTATCTGCCTGTATGTCTGTATTTTTTTCAGCCCTTTTATTTTAGTTTTTGCTTTGGGTTTGGCTCTAAGTAGGTATAATTGTAGTTCTTCATCTCAGCCATGATACCATTTACTCAGAGGACTTAATTAGCCTTCAAAATTCAGTTTATGATGAAAAACTTATTTGATATTGATACCAGGAAATCAAAATTTGACTTACATCCATTCATTTTTCTTTCAGTCTATGGTTTCACTTTAACTGGAAACAACTATTGCTTTTTAGTCTTTCATGCCAATGTCCAAAGAGTCTGAGCTCCAGGACCATGGATTAATTTTAAGGCTTTCATTACACCCGAGCAATGCCGGGCTATACTGCTAGTGCCTCATAAAAGATAAAATAGTTCTTGTCCTAATACTTTTGCACAGTACTGTATATAGGTATATAATAAGCATTCGGTGATTAAGATTGAAAGGAATAATTGTCTGACACAGTATCATTCGAAGGTGTTATTATTCTTGTATCCGTGACTTTACAGAGTGATTTTACAAAAATGATACATCAGAAAATTCAAATGGGAAAACTGTAAAATTTTCACAAGTATTTGTAGTTATTAAAAATAGAATCAATTAGCACAAGAACATCTGCAGTTATATGTTCTCCAAAAGATATACTCTGAAAGGAATATTCTGATTTCCTAGGAGAGAGGGGAGTTGTATGTTGTCTCAATTATAATTCTAATTTACTGGACCTGCAATACTAATCCTCTCCAGAAGTGAATATGAACTTGGAAGAGTTATCATTGAAGCCATTTTGTTAGGTTATTTCAGAATATATGAATAATAAATAAAAAGATGTAATCAACTTCCTTAAATATCAGTTTTATATTTTGCCCAAGAGAGGTTGATGATGACAAATATTAGATAATGAAATGACAGAAAATATTGATAAATAAAAAAAATAAAAACAAACAATTCTTTATCAATCACTATTGACAGTTATAATTATAATTGTAGACTAGAGAGGTACAATAGTAAGAAAACACACTGCAAAGTTGTTGCGGTCATGTAGCTTAGCAATTGTGTTAAACTAGGCTACTTCAAGGCAAAAAGGATGTGAGTTCAAATCTGAGAGATTTATTTTGTTTTGCTGTAGATGATAACCTGAGCAAAAGTTAGGCTAAAAAGTGACTAAAAAAGAAAGTAAATCCTGATTGAAAATTAATAATAATGACTGACAATGCTTCATCTAATAAAAAATGAAGATGAAAGTAAATACTAGTCAAAAATTAATAATAATGACTGACAATGCTTCATCTAATAAAAAATGAAGATGAAAGTAAATACTAGTCAAAAATTAATAATAATGGCTGACAATGCTTCATCTAATAAAAAATGAAGATGAAAGTAAATATTAGTCAAAAATTAATAATAATGACTGACAATGCTTCATCTAATAAAAAATGAAGATGAAAGTAAATACTAGTCAAAAATTAATAATAATGACTGACAATGCTTCATCTAATAAAAAGTGAAGATGAAAGTAAATACTAGTCAAAAATTAATAATAATGGCTGACAATGCTTCATCTAATAAAAAATGAAGATGAAAGTAAATACTAGTCAAAAATTAATAATAATGACTGACAATGCTTCATCTAATAAAAAGTGAAGATGAAAGTAAATACTAGTCAAAAATTAATAATAATGACTGACAATGCTTCATCTAATAAAAAATGAAGATGAAAGTAAATACTAGTCAAAAATTAATAATAATGACTGACAATGCTTCATCTAATAAAAAGTGAAGATGAAAGTAAATACTAGTCAAAAATTAATAATAATGACTGACAATGCTTCATCTAATAAAAAATGAAGATGAAAGTAAATACTAGTCAAAAATTAATAATAATGACTGACAATGCTTCATCTAATAAAAAGTGAAGATGAAAGTAAATACTAGTCAAAAATTAATAATAATGACTGACAATGCTTCATCTAATAAAAAATGAAGATGAAAGTAAATACTAGTCAAAAATTAATAATAATGGCTGACAATGCTTCATCTAATAAAAGATGAAGATGAAAGTAAATACTAGTCAAAAATTAATAATAATGGCTGACAATGCTTCATCTAATAAAAGATGAAGATGAAAGTAAATACTAGTCAAAAATTAATAATAATGGCTGACAATGCTTCATCTAATAAAAAAAGAAGATGAAAGTAAATACTAGTCAAAAATTAATAATATTGGCTGACAATGCTTCATCTAATAAAAAATGAAGATGAAAGTAAATACTAGTCAAAAATTAATAATAATGGCTGACAATGCTTCATCTAATAAAAGATGAAGATGAAAGTAAATACTAGTCAAAAATTAATAATAATGGCTGACAATGCTTCATCTAATAAAAAATGGAGATGAAAGTAAATACTAGTCAAAATTTAATAATAATGGCTGACAATGCTTCATCTAATAAAAAATGAAGATGAAAGTAAATACTAGTCAAAAATTAATAATAATAAATGACAATGCTTCATCTAATAAAAAATCGAGATAACAAATGACTGTGGTCTGAATAGCAAAGTATATAATGAAACAGACATCTGAAGAAGGCTAGGTGGTACCTGTTGAAACATTGTGAATATAATAACCCAGATGATTGTACTAAGTTATATAATAATGATAATTCTTCATCTGAAAAATTCTAATATAAATTATTTCTAAAAACATAAATGATAATAACATTACTGTACTACAAATATTTTTCATACTTTGATATTTATACAGAAAATAGTAATTGTCCAAATGTGGTGATTATATTGTAAGTAATATGCCAGGGTTTAACCTCAAGTTTATTAAGTATTGCTGCTAAGTCATGTGTACTCAAACAAACTGGGTGACTGCTTTGAAGAGAAAGAAAACAACCTGTATTATCTAAATATGTCTAATATCCAAACACAAAGAAAAATAAAGAAAAGAAATGACTGCAGACAATGTGTGTCTGCAGACTTAGCTTAGAATAAAATGTATAAAAGGTATCTTGTCAACAGTCCTCATTGGAAACAAATTCCCTTTCAGGTTCATAGCCATTTTCTTTAGATAGTGGGGATTTCTCTTGAGGTTATTAGCTTCTTTCTTCTATAACCTGATGCCAATGACACTTAACTATAGCCAGTTACTCCACAATTAGTTTTTCTTTAAGGCTGAATTTTAATTTTAACACAAATTATAATTTTACTTTTAAAGTTCAGGTTACTCTTAACTGAAAATGTTTTAATTTTTATTTTGAAGAATCTGTTAGTAACTTTCTTCTTTTAGTAAATGTTTTTTAAACATTTTTCTTAAAAGAAATTGTAATAAACAAACCAAACTTTTTATTTACCCATAAATTATTTTACATAATGTTACAATTCTTTTTTATTATATAAATTTTTATAGAATGTCACTTTTTGTCAGGATTTGTTTTAAAACCTCTTCTTGGATGAACAAAATCATTAAAGCCCATCTGCATTGATATCACTGCTGCTTTCTCAAAGTGGATCAAATAAATATTTTTTTTCTACAATGATGTTCACCCTGTACAAGACCTAAGAGCCATTTAGGGTAAAAGGTTACAAAATAAAAGAGGTTTATGGGGATATGTGGGGAAGATAACAGTTGACCCTAATCTTGAACATAGGTTTGAGTTTTGTTTAACGGCATATCAACCCCTGTGGGTTATTTAATGCCAAAAAGGTAGGGTTTTAAAGTATTTTTTTAATGTTTGGTTATAGTGAGATTGTAGATTTAGTCAGATTTTGATGAATTTTTTTTAGGTGAAAAATAATTTATTACCCACAGGGATGTGGATATGCTTTTGGACTCTATCAAGACTAGAAAGTGAAGACTGGTCAGCTCCTGCTCGTATATAGCAGCAATACTCAATTTTTGGCCTGATCTGGCTCTTGTAAAAGTAAACAAGAGCGAGCAGAGTCAGGTACACAGACTGGAGCAATCTTAAATATATCTTACTGAGAAGCCTATTGCATATATAAGCATTCCATTCATGAAGAAAATACTTCATTGACTGCTAATTTGTAGTGTAAACATATGAATCACTGAATTATTCTGATGTCAGTCAGTTAAGTGCCATACGTGAAACATGCTTGGGCGATCATGTCTCAAAAGAGACATGACTGACTGGGCAGAAGATTATCCCACAGTAGGTTGCCATTGCTTTCTGCGGTAGACTGGTTGCCTGCCAAGGCTATAGAACCCAATCTGTTCTGTTATTTAACCCATAACTGGAGGGAAGAGACGGATTAATACCTTTCCCAAGGGTATTTGCGCATAAGTGAATGCAATGAATTCAACTGGACTTTGAACTCGGCTCCCTGATTTCTCGTTCCGAGCTGATATCCACTGCATCACAACACACATCTGCTACCTGTTGAGAATGAAGGTAAGTGACCTTTTGCCCAACAAGCATCACCATCAGACAGCTGTGAATATCTTATGATTCATAAATAGAAGTGAATGTTTATCATCATGCAGACTGAATATTTTATTCTTTGAAATTATAATCCTCGTATAAGCTACTTGTTTCTATTAATAATATAGTCAGGAAAACTCTGGAACAAAAGATTAGTGAAAAGAAGGTTAAAATCACATGAGGGGGGTGGATTAATAATACCATAGTTCAGTGTGGCAATGTGTTCGACTCAATGTTGTACTTATGACCCACTTTGTGACCTTGATCCTACAAGCAGATGTCATAGTGAATGGATGAGCTCATGTTCAACAATTATTATAGTGAATGCCAGTCATCTTTCTATACAACAGTTTCTAGGTAGATAATTTGTAAAAACCCTATTGTATAGCACTGGTGATATCTTTACTGTTGTTGGCTTTATCATTTAGAATTAATATTAAGAATACTCATTTGATAGAAATAAATTTGCCTAAACATCTCAATATAGCATTAGAGAAAGAAAAGTGAAACATTGGGACAGCGAAAGATGCCTTCCAAAAGCAAAGGATTAAGAAACAGGAAAATTTCATTAAAAGGAAAAGTATTACATAATATCAGTCCTCCTATAAGGCAGTGAATGCTAGACAATCTTCTTACAGATGAACTTGGACCTTCATGCCTGCAAAAAAGAAAATTTGAGTTTGAGTTTGAGTTTTGTTTAACGGCATATCAACCTCTGTGGGTTATTTAATGCCGAAAAGGTCGAGTTTAAAGATTTTTTTTTAATGTTCGGTTATAGTGAGAAGGTTGATTTGTGACCGGGAACCCATTCTCGTTTCTTTATAACTTGCATCATAGAAAATGAATTTATTTGTTTTATTCTTTATTACTATTCATTTTGAATCAAAAATCAGAAAGATTCTATTTTTTCAGAAGTGATATCATAATATCACACATGTGACCAGAAACCCGTTCTCGTTTCTTTATAACTTGCATCATAGAAAATGAATTTATTTGTTTTATTCTTTATTACTATTCATTTTGAATCAAAAATCAGAAAGATTCTATTTTTTCAGAAGTGATATCATAATATCACACATGTGACCAAAAACCCATTCTCGTTTCTTTATAACTTGCATCATAGAAAATGAATTTATTTGTTTTATTCTTTATTACTATTCATTTTGAATCAAAAATCAGAAAGATTCTATTTTTTCAGAAGTGATATCATAATATCACACATGTGACCAGAAACCTGTTCTCGTTTCTTTATAACTTGCATCATAGAAAATGAATTTATTTGTTTTATTCTTTATTACTATTCATTTTGAATCAAAAATCAGAAAGATTCTATTTTTTCAGAAGTGATATCATAATATCACACATGTGACCAGAAACCCGTTCTTGTTTCTTTATAACTTGCATCATAGAAAATGAATTTATTTGTTTTATTCTTTATTACTATTCATTTTGAATCAAAAATCAGAAAGATTCTATTTTTTCAGAAGTGATATCATAATATCACACATGTGACCAGAAACCCGTTCTTGTTTCTTTATAACTTGCATCATAGAAAATGAATTTATTTGTTTTATTCTTTATTACTATTCATTTTGAATCAAAAATCAGAAAGATTCTATTTTTTCAGAAGTGATATCATAATATCACACATGTGACCAAAAACCCATTCCCTCGTTTCTTTATAACTTGCATCATAGAAAATGAATTTATTTGTTTTATTCTTTATTACTATTCATTTTGAATCAAAAATCAGAAAGATTCTATTTTTTCAGAAGTGATATCATAATATCACACATGTGACCAGAAACCCGTTCTTGTTTCTTTATAACTTGCATCATAGAAAATGAATTTATTTGTTTTATTCTTTATTACTATTCATTTTGAATCAAAAATCAGAAAGAGAAAGATTCAATTTTTTTTCAGAAGTGGGATCATAATATTGCATAATATTAGAGCTTTCTTTTCTTTGTCTGATATCCACACTATGTCATCTGCATATTTTACGTTGTTAAGATTGTAGCCATCAATAATGAATCTTGGTAGGACATCTAATTCTCTCAAAATCACCTCACTATATAGGTTGAGTTTGAGTTTGAGCTTTTTTAATGGCATATCAACCTCTGTGGGTTATTTAATGCCAAAAAGGTAGAGTTTAAAGATATTACTTTTTAATGTTCGGTTTTAGTAAGAAGGTTGATTTAGTGAGATTTTGATGAAAAACTTTTTTATTTTTATTTTATTTTAGAAAACTGAAGATGTCTTCTAGTTTTGTATTCAAAAATGTATTGCTGGTAATAATTTTTTTCCTTCAAAAATGTATGATAGGAATAATTTTTTCTTTCTTCAAAAATGTGTAATGGTAATAATTTGTTTTCTTCAAAAAATGTATTGTTGGTAATATTCAAAAATAATTCTTTTGTTAATACTGCACAATAAAATGTGCATCAAATGAACTGTTCTGGTGTCCAGTTTTGGTGCTCTCTTCCCCATGCTAGTCTCTTCTTCTTATTGGCTGGGCAAAGCAAAGGCTTCCTGGCTGCCTTATAAAATTTTTCAAAGTAATAATAGCAAAAGAACCATTCTATTTTCATTTAGAATTAGCCACTTGGCAATAAATACTAAAAATAATATGAAATACATCTATGTCCCAAAGGGATACAGCAAAAATCATCTATGTCCTAACATGACAGCACTATGTGCTTGTGGATTCATCTATATCCCAACAGGATGGTAGGATTTTCTATGTTTCAGTGGAACATGAGCATAGGCAGATTCTGCTTAGGCTTTTGGTCTAGGCGGAAGGGAATAATCTTCTTTCTCGGTTTCTGTTAGCTGAAAGAGTGTGACCAGCTCTTGGGTCACTATCAGCAGTGTTGTCACGAGCGGTTGTCATGAGACCACATGACTATTTTGACTAGTGGGAGATAAGCACCTTTTGTATCCTTACACAGGCAAGGACCTGTTTAAGAGATAATAGTCTTTTGTACACTACCAGCCATAACACTTGTCTAAGTGTTTAGCACACAAAGGTAAATTTTGTGCTTGTTTTGTAAATTTTGTATTCTGTGCTATTATTATTTCTTTTAAATTTCATACTGGAGTAAAAGTTTTTTTTTTTTTTCATTTGCATCATTCATAATTTCACTTGGTATGAGAGATTTAATTTTCTCTCTTTTTCTCTTCCATAAAAAAATACATCAATTTTTATAACCCCATTCTAACAACTGATAATTCTTGACATGATAAGCATGTTAGAAAATGAAATAAAATCATGAAATAAAATGATAATAATGAATTAAAAAAGAAAGTAAAAGATATGGAAATTTTATTACCTTACTTAGCTTTGTCAAACATCCATTAGATGGTGCTGTTTAAGTTCTATAAAAACACAAGTGACAAATATTTCTTTCCTTTTTTATCCACCTTGCTTTAATATGTAGTAGCATATAGACAAGAACATTTCTGCTGGGGCACAGTTGTTTCCCTGGTCCACTGATGACTGAACTCTCTTTCCCGTGCATAGTGTTCACATGTGTCTTTCAAAACCTCCACCTATGAAGTAAATCGACCTTTTCTTTGGTCGTTCCAACTCAGCACAAGGCTGACTTGAGATCAACTATGCTCATCATGATTTGCCTGAACTTACTTCTAGACTGGAAAATGAAACTTTCTTCCATTTTCCAAGGCATAGTCTTTACATGTGTTTTGCCGAAACTTCACCAATATAGACAAGTTTTATTTTGATTGTTCCAACTCCGCCTAAAATAACTGCAGCCTTTCTTTGTTTTTCCAACTCTGGCTTTTATCCTTACTTACCCTAACTTCTGGACCAGAAAAAGAAAAACGACATACCCAAGAGTCATTGATAACTTTGTTTCCTTACATCACTATAAAAAAAAAAACAAATGGTCCATAGTAGAAGACCAAGTTTTTATATGTTTCTTCTTTAATTGTTTACATGTGAACATGCACGCACCTAATATACACCCAACCTACAACCTTTAAATTTCATAAACGTTTAATCAAGTCCATCTCATATTGGGTGACTATATAGTGGGTTGCTTATCTATTCCTTTTCTAGTTGTAGTGGGAGTCCGTTCTCATCAATGGTAATTGCATATTGTTACAAGTTAACAGAATTTGGCCTTGTGGTAGATAGCCTACTATAAATCATAAAATGATTATAAAATCAAGAAAAGCAAATTGAGTTGAAAATAACATTTATATATACACAGAGCAATTAATGTTTTTATAATTAAAATAATACTTGAATATAAGTCCAACGGAGGTTAAACTGTTCATGACAAATATAATACTGAAAAGGATAATTAGTGTTAGAAATGTGGGGAGCCGAGGTATGTGAGGAATGTCTTTGAAGTAGTCGCTCCTTAGGTCAGTAAGTACTTTTGAGACAGGGGAGAAGCGTAGTAGCCTCTCGACTTAAGTCAAGGGGATATTAATTACACTCTTCTCCTTGGTCTCTGCCTGGTCTGTCTGCTGGGAGCTTTTTGTATCTGCTTTTTGGATCAAAAGCAGCTCGTTTGGAATTTCACACTTGTATTTGATTCTGGGCTTCCCATTGGCTGGTAAATAAAATTCGCATAGGCTCGCGAAATGGAAATTTGATATTTGATTAATTTTTATTTTTCAACCGGAACATCTGCGCGAATCTATCTGCACAGAGATGACTTTTGTTCATTTGCTTTTTGGTTGGTATAGAGCAAACATCTGGTCCCTCGCTTTTGCTCGGTATCACTCCAACTAACAACTTTTTTAATTTATTTTGTAAGGCATTTTGACATGTATAATATGAAAATTTTTTTATCATTAATGAATATAGCTACAATAGTGTTGGGATGCTGTTGTTGAGCAATGGTTCACATTCAAACTGACTGATCTCATTATTCTCATATCCCAAGTGCTCTCTTAGTCTTCTCATAATAATTTAAGTCTTTGCAATTCGGTTAGAATTATAGCAAAAATTAAATCCACTAAATCTTTTCAGAAAATTTAATTAATGTCAGCTAAATAAAAAAAAATGTTAAAGAAAAGAAAGGTGAACCGTGTACTTTACTAAAACGTCAACGACCTAGGATCGATCTCTGATAACTGATATACGAGCAACCGTGACATCAGCAGGAGCAAGATCAAAAACGCGTGCGTTCTACATTTTAGCCATCAAAGCGAAGAAGCTATGGCTCAGTAAATA
Organism: Ascarosepion bandense; assembly: GCA_037127315.1. NCBI lineage: Eukaryota > Metazoa > Mollusca > Cephalopoda > Sepiida > Sepiidae > Ascarosepion > Ascarosepion bandense. The sequence continues at coordinate 1,289,791 of JBBBDQ010000443.1, forward strand.
TTTTGTCATTTGTAAATCTAAGGGAGGCGTGAAGCAAAATGAACAGAAATCTTGGTCATAAGTAAAATTTTGAATATACAGTTCATCGTGATAGGCATTCTACCTGTAAAATAAAAGATTATTCGATTGTATAGGTTGTAGCCAGTGACACCGCTTGGTCCTCTTCTAGTAAAGAACGTTAGGTAAACATATGAGAAAATGCGGCGACGAGTAGAGAACGGTGATCAACAGGCCGGAGATTCGTTGGCAGATATTTCCAAAAATACCGAAGAATCGAAATCTAAAACCAAATCAACAGTAAGCTGATCTTTTTGTTTTTTTATAGTGATTTTTTTTCGTGTTGTTTATGAGTTTATGTGCGTTGACTTTTAGTTTTGTCTTGCTTATTTGTCCACTTCACTGATTTATTTTTAAATCTGGGCTAATTGAACAAAGTGTAGCATTTATTCTTAGCTCTTTCTGTTAATAAATTTTCTTATTAAGTTTAAAAATGAAACGGCATTGGCCTAAAAACTTAATAAATCGTTTTCGAAGAAATATTAATTATCAACCAAGTTTTAGTCGATTACTCTCCAAAATCTTAAAACGGGTTTCTTTCTTTCTCTCTTTTTTTTTTTTTTTTTACTACGGCTGGTCAAAAGTGACTTAATTCAATGATGTGCATTTTTATCTCAAAATGAGCTTAAATTGTGGCTTTATTAATTTCTAGGCGAAGATGATGAGAGCAAATCAATCCAACGTCTTTATATTAAAAAAAAAAAAAGGCAAATGAAGTGCTTGAATGATTTATTGAATTTGGCGATGAAAATAATTAAAAAATATATTTTATATATTCTTATTGACAATGATTATTTTAAAAAATTCTGAAAAAATTGACTGTTTATTTCAAACTTCTTGTCTTTTAACTTAATTTTATTTTTAAAATTTATCAAAAACTTTGAACTTATAGCGGTAAAATTTAACAGCACAAAAAACAATTTAAAAAAATTTTTTATTTTAAATTTCTATCTTTTGATTGTATGATTTGCAAAAAAAAATCTTCTTTGATTACATCTCTGTTGGCCATCCGTATAATGAAAAACTTCCATTTACACTTTTTTGTTTTTCATACGAAATAAACCGTCTTATTATTTACTCGACAAATAAATAAATCATTGTCTTAGGTTTTTGTTGGATAATTTTTTTACGTTCAATATTTTAAAATTCTTTTAAAGGCATTGTTTAATAAACTAAATTACTAATGAAAATTTCACTAATCAGTAAAAATCCGGAGCAAACGTGTTTTTATTCTTCTTTTCTATGATCATTCTTCCTCTTTTTACGATTATTAATTATTTTAAATGAGAAAATAAAGAGAATATCGTTGTAAAATGAATATCTCTTGTTAGTTTTCTGTTCAATTAAAAAGAACACATTTCGTATCGTTCTTGAGACTCGCGAATTGTATTATTATTGTTTAACAATCGCCAAAAAAGCAGCATGGAACATTGTTGTCACGTGTCAATGTTAGAAGCCGGAGTTGAGGGTCGTCATCGATTTTCAGGTGGATGGATGGGTAACTAACGACTCTACAGTAGATGGCCGATCTTTTTCGTATTTTAAAATTTATATTGTCTTATTTAATTTGTGTAAGCAACAAAAATAAAACTTGCTCCCAAAAATAAATTATTCAAACTTTATTATTAACCCTAGACTAAAATAAATTATGAAGTGATTTTTTTTGTTGTTGTTGGGATAAAAGAAGCCTTATTTTTTCTTTTAGGAGGGTTGATAATTTAAATTCAATAAAAGAAACCAGTTTTGTTTTATTGCTGTGAATTTCTGAATTTAAAAAATAAATAAAATAAAAGTTTCATTGCAATAGATAGAGGAAATATTTAATTTTTTTAGTCGGTTACAAACCAGGATACATCCATCCATCCATCTTTCAAAATTACTAAAATAAAAATTAAATTACTAACCAAATTATTTTAGCGATACTGTTGTTTTAGTTTAGCAAATAAATAAATAAACACAAACTCAAAAAAGAAATGTTCGATGGTTTCAAAAATTCAAAGTGATTTGCCTTTAAAGTAAACATTAACTAAGCAAAAAAAGGAACTAAATAAAAAACCCTTATTATTATTCTTTAAATTTTAGAGAGCTACTTTGAGTTTTGAATTCATAATTGTTTGAAGGAATCATTACAGAAAATATATTTGTTTTTAAATAATAAATATGAAATGAAGATTAAAGAAATGCATTTTATTTAAAAGCGTTTTTAATTTAATGATTAACTCCACCCCCAAAAAACTTTTTAACACTGGTAACTAGATTGGTAAATTTTCGTTTTAGGTCCGGTTGGCTTTTTATATCCCTTCAAATTTTTCCAAAATAGTCTTATTTCCGTGCAGATAAATGTATATGTTGAACTCAAACCAATATTGAAGAAACCTACCTTTTTTTAATTTTAACGACCAGAAGAAAATCGGACTTCTTCTCGCTCTATTTGTCACCCACTTATTTTCAGATATTTGAAAGTTAACTTTCTTCTGAAATTAAGCACAAAAAAAACACAAAAAAAAAACACGCAAATACACGCAATATTTTTTAAGGTTAATTAAACTACACTTATCACTTATATATTTTCATTTGAAAGTTAACTTTCTTAAAAAAATCTATATTTTCATATATTTGAAAGTTAACTTTTGTCGGAAAAAATTAAGGAAAACTACAATTATCACTTATTTTCATATATTTGAAAGTTAACTTTCTTCTCATATTAAGTACACGCAACTTTCTTAAATTAACTACCAAAAAAAAAAAAAAAAACATGCAAATACACAACTTTCTGCTGAAATTGAGTACCGAAAAAATAAATCACATAGTAATTTCATCAAAGAAGTAAAGTAAAGGAAGTAAATAGGCCGAAATTATCTTCCTACGCCTAAAATTATTCAGCAGCAAATGTCTTATCACTGAGCTGGTAGTGGGTGACAAATAGAGCGAAAAGTCCGATTTTCTTCTGAAAAAAAAAAAAGTAGGTTTCTTCAATATCTAATTGTTGATTGGTGTTACATTTGCACGGAAATAAGGCTATTTTGGAAAAATTTGAAGGGATAAAAGCTTTCAGGACCTAAAACGAAAATTTCCCATTAGATTAAAAAGCAAATTAGCTTTCTATCTCCCTTGTTTTCAAAATGATTAAGTTCTGTTTTTTTTTTATTTCTTGGTTTACCTTTTTCTTTTTTTCTTTTTAGACGTTGTCCTCCATCATTATTTTGAAAGATTTATTTGTGGATTAACTATCAGGTTTCATTATTTTTATCTTATTTTTTTGGCATTATTACAAATTATGTGAAAGGTTCTTCAACAAATGACTAAACTTTTTTTTGTTTAACGATTACTGTAGAGAAGTTGGAAGTAATCGGATTACAAAAAACTTTCGTTAGATTCAGTCAATCAATGTCCAAATAAATGGTTTTATTATCCGCCCTTTGATCATCAAGTATATGATTTAGTTTAACTGTGTAAACAATAAGTATTTATTTTTTAAGCCTGTGGAAATTAAGTTTGACTTCTTTTTTTAAATTAATAATAATAATATTGATTAGAAAACAGACACAAGTTTTGCAATATTTCACACATGAAATTTTTATTGCAGTATAAACTTAGAAATTGAAACTCCAGCCTCCTTCAAGTGATAGTTGGAATTTTGAATCAAACCCTTTATTTAATCTATGGGGGTAGATTGTTCTAATTCCATTTGCCATACCTTTCAATATCTCAGTTTCAGTTAATTACCTCTCATAATTCAATTCTCAAAATTTTGTTCCCGCTGCTGTGGCTAGACATTGACTATGGGTCAAGTCACTTTTGGATTGCTTAACAAACTCTTTTATTCACATTTCTGAGACAAGGTATTGTAACTATTTACATTTGGACTGTTGTGTAAGGAATCCGTGTGCCAGTGAAAAACTTGGTCACAAATCTCTTGTGAACAGTCCATCTGGCAATGTAGTAACAAAAACTGGGACAGAAATCTAATCTTCCCTTTGCAGCAACAGAAACATCCTTTTGCTCACCAATCTGCAAAAATTTTGACTGTCATAAGTGAAAAAGATACAGCCTTTATTCACTGAGCAATTATTCTGATTGGCCACATCAAACATAGAGGCAAGAATCATTATTTAGTTTTTTGTTGCTTTTTGTTGTTTTTTTTTGTTTTGTTTTTGCCACATTTTCTGTTGTAAAATACATGCAGCATACTGTTGTTCAATTTGACGAAGTAGTTTGCTGTTTTCTTTGCTACAAGGACATTATAGATTTTTTTTAGATTGAAGTCCTACATGCCAGACAAAGATGAACTCTTATAGGATACAAATCCAATATCATCCAACAATTAACTGAAATGCAAAAAGTAAAATTGCACACCTGCAAAAATGGATCAGAATGACTGAAAACATTTTAGAAAAACCTAGACCATAGCAAATTTCACAAGCCAGTGTGAAAATTAAGATTCTAGATTCTGATTGAATAGGAAATAACAGATTCAACTATAACCCCAGTCAAATTTTCTTAACACCTAAAAAATTGGGTATGTGGTTTGATCCAAACACATGATCTGCAAAGTACTTATTCACATCCCTTGACTGGCCAAAGAGTCAAATGGGAGCAGAGAGAGACGACATGCAATAATGTAACAAAGGAAACTTCAAGTCTGACCAGGACATAAGGTCGCGTCATACATTTGTTCTTCATCACTCATGCTAATTTCTTTTACCTCTTTTTCTCCATCCTCAACATTCTCGCAGTTAACAAAGAAAAAGACAACAAGATACTTCAATTGACTCCTTAAAAATTAATGTCCGATAAGTACAATTTCCTTTATTGCTTCACCTTCCTTTTCACTTTCTCCCTGGCCATAAAAAAGGGGAAAGGAACACAGACTTTATTAAACACATTCTCTATTTGCAACTAGAATTCTGGACACTTAACTCCTTACTACTATTTCTCTGGAACATTTAACTACGTACATTTTCTCTTTGAACATTTGACTCTTACAAATTTGTTATTCTCTTTAGTTAATAAAATTTTACTTTAGCATACAAAACAAAATATTTTATTCTTCCACATTCCAAAATCCAACCTTCAATCTTCTGATATTTTAAATTGTGGGGACTTTGGTTGTGTTAGGCACAAGGCCAATTTGATGAACATCACTGGCACCCCTATACTCTCTTACATTGAGAATAAGGCAAGTCCTGTTCATCATTTTTCTCATTCCGCGGTTCTAGTTAACTATGTCTGCTACATGTCGTCTTCATCTTTATGAGATGAGGCGAATGATTATTTTGGAATTATAAAGTCTGAAGTTATTAAGCAAATCATATAAACTTCAATAATTCAAATTTGCTTTGAAAAAAAAGTTAAATTTTAAACAATCAATTTAATTGTCAAAACAAAATCTAAGTTAAAATATTAGGTATTATCAAAATGTTTTATTAAAATATTAGGTATTATCAAAATGTTTTATTAAAATATTAGGTATTATCAAAATGTTTTATTAAAATATTAGGTATTATCAAAATGTTTTATTGAAGGTATTTGATGTATTCTGAAAAACTGCCATCTGAAGTTATTAGGTAAAACCAAACATTTTACTTAAATAGAAAGGTAATAAAATCATCAAAAATTGATCAATACCTATAATAGAACAAATAACAAATACATATGATAAGTCTTTGAATTCTTTACACTTGAATATAGTGACCCTTCTTCTTAATAACAGCCAGTAATCCATTGATTTTGTTGATATTTTTATTTTCGCAGGTTCAATTTCCAACATAATAGTTTTACTTGCTTTGCTGTTATATTGTTTGCCACCTTTATATAATTTCATCTTCTCAATTGACCATAGATTTTCAATTGGATTCAGATCAGGACTTGATGGTAGCTATTACATTATCTTTTATCTTCTATCCTTTAAATCTTTTGTGTGCAATAAAAAATTCATGGGTAAGCTTAGATATATGAAAAGGAGCATTGTTGTGCATAAATACGCATTTCACTTTGAAACGGCAAGACTAGGACTTGTACCATGCAAAGAAAGTCTTGTTCATAAAATTGCAATAATTAGTAGCATTGTTCAGTTTAACTTCTTCATCAACTTTGAATGGTCCAATAATGATTTGGATAAAATCCATCACTTGTCACTTGAGATTTGTCTGTGAAAATTACTTTAAAAAAGGAAATTTTCATGTAATTCTTGGCACTTTAAAATATTTGCTTTAGGTGTATGGTTAGGTCTTGAAGGCTGCCACAATGCATTTAGTAAAATAAAGGAAGGTGAAGAAGTTGTTGGGTATTACCTATTTATTAAACATTAATATTTCGAGATCAAAATCTCATCTTCAGAATGGTAGGAGAGCTTGTGTCCGAGTTTGGACACAAGCTCTCCTACCATTTGCTTTAATAAGATTAGATGTTTTTACAAGTTATTTTACACCTTTTGTCCTTGACTCCCTCAATATCAGCCTTTTCAGAGATCTGAGCACTGGTCAAAAATGGTTTATTTTGCTATAACTCGCTTCAGTTTACGTTCATCACGAGGAAGCAAGTTCTTAAAGCCTTTTCCATTGATATGAGTTTTCAACTTATATTTTCTTTATTATCTGAGGATCACTGCAAGACCCTTTTGATATCTTCAATGTGAACTTACCTCCACTAATTCTATTTTCTGTTTTTTAGCAATTGTCAGATCCTTCCCTTAACACATATTTAAACATATATTATGGACAAAATAAAAAAAAGTTTTTATTACATTTCAGAGATCTTAAGCTAATATTAGTTTAATCTGCATACTAACTTCAGTCACTCCATTTTTGTAAATTTCAAATATCTCAAAAACTAACCATTGAAAATAGCAGAAAATTCAGCTAAATATTTTACTAAAAATAGAAATGGACAAGTTTAAATTTGACAATTATTGGTTCAGAACCTTTTGAGTTATTGAGGTTTATTTAATTTGCATAACTTCAAACAGTCTGTAATGTCTCAGTTACAATTTTTACCAGAACTCATATTACAATTTTTTATTGTTGTTTTTCTCTAGCTCTTTGTATCACTAGTTCCCATATTGTATTCATGTCTATGCTTAGATAACTGAGGAAATTTTTGTAGAAGAGCATATGAACTGATTCTTATAAGGTTTTGTATTTTCCAGTGTCTTATTTCTTCTGTCTTTTATTTCAACTCCACAGGCAGTCATGAACTTTGTTTTTGCTCCATATATGGTCAAACATGCCTGATTTTTCTGTTGCCCTTTTTGTTACAGCCTTATGGAGTTCCTGCAGTTTTATCTTTAGTGGGCAGCCTGTTTCTCCTTTATGTTTCTTGTTACGGCTGCACATGATCGTGTACCTACAGACATTAATCATGTTCTCCCCTATGGGTTGCCTTACTTAGAAGGAACGTCTGCATAGTGTTGAATCACACCTGAAGGTTGTCTTGATGTTATATAAACCACATGTCTTTTTTTTATCTTTTCGACAAGCCCTTCACATAAAGTAGACAGACTGAGGCCGTTTTCTAAGTGTTATTATCTTGTACCCTTCTATTATAGTTTGTGGTAGCCGTTTTCATGTACCCAGGGTAGTTATATTGTAGGATACTGCTTATACTGATGTTTTCTTGTTCATACATTTCTGGGCTACCACTTATAATTTTTGCTTGATGTTGTAGGCATTAAATGATCCCTTTTTCACATTGTATGAGTAGTGGGAGCTGAAGCTGATGCTTACAGTATACAGATGTCTTGAATGCATTAATATACCCAGGAGACCTAATTTGTTCTCTTCATTGTGGACTGTATCAATGGCCTTATTGAGTTTACATGGTTCAGTAGTAGCCGGACCTGTTTGGCCAGAGTATGACGGTGTCATCTCAGGTATAGAGTTAGGTTTAGTGATGTTGATTTTAAGCCCATTTCCTCAAAGTATTCCGTGTATATCTTAGCCATTGCTGGTGATAATGGGAGCCTATTGTCAAGCCTTCATCCTCTCAATATGTTTGATCCCATTCAGAAGTATGTTGTTCATATACAGACAGTCGGCATCTCCATCAGGTTATTTATTGGTATACTGGTACTTTCTCTTAGAGATGAGTCTGCAACCAGTCTGTCCCTGACTACTGGCAATGCCTCCTCCCTAGGTACCTTGGTGAACAAGCTCACCATGTCCAGGTCACCATTTGGTTGGATTGGATGGGAGCATTTTTTATTATTTCCACAAAGTTGTTAAAGTTTAAGTTTCGTGGAAATAATAAAAATGTTGTGTGTGTGTGTGTGCTCACATGACTATATATATATATACAGTACTGTGCAAAAGTATTAGGACAAGAACTATTTTATCTCTTATGAGGCATATCGACAGAAAATAAACAATTTAAAGTAATTTTATTTGATTTACTCAACAAATGCTTTAACAAGAAAAAAATACTCGTTACAAAATAAATTTAATATTTAGTATAATAGCCTTTTGTTTTGATCACAGCCTTCATTCTGTCAGGCATTGACATCACAAGCTTTTTCAATGTATCTAATGGTATCTCCTGCCAAGCAGCTTGTATTTGTTCCTAAAGTGTGTCTTGCGAAGTAACATTAGATTTATCAATATTTTTATACAAAATATCCCATAGATGTTCAATAGGATTGAGATCAGAGTTTTGTGGAAGCCAATTCAAATTCTGAAACCTTCCTTCCTCTTCTTTTTTAGTTAAATAATTCTTACAAAGGTTTGTCTTTTCACCCTGTATTTGAATTTCAGTGAGGTTTTCCCCCTGTCCTAATACTTTTGCACACTCCTGGTAGTGGGCAAAAGTGGTAGGACAGGGGTGATTTTAAACTTTATTTTGATGCCTCATAAAAGATAAAATAGTTCTTGTCCTAATACTTTTGTATATATATATATATATATATATATATATATATATATATATTAGTAAAAGTGGAGTATAGTAAAAACAGCCAAGCCTTACAACAGTGGCAAAATATGTAGACTGTGCCAAGAAGAAAAGTTGGAGATTATGCTATTCCCAAAATGAACTATTGAATGAAAGAACGGAAATTATGACGAAGTGTAACCATACTAAAAATATTAGGTTCATACAACCATGGATGAAAACGTTATAATTTGTTGTAATTTTTAAAATTGCACATTCCAAAATTCCATGCCATGTGAGCGTTAAAAAAAAACAACCTTTATGTGAGCGTTCTTAAAAAATATGCTAAACGGTAAAATCAGTTATAGAAAATCGCTTGAAGACACCACTCATGGTAAAAACCATATATATATATATATATATATATATATATATATATATATATATATATATATAAAATGTGTGTGTAAACTATTTTTAGATGGAGTATATCTATGAAGGAACAAAATGAATAAAATGACGAGGAAAAACTATTCTTAGCTGATACATTTTGTCGTATGATGGACTTTATCAAAGCAATGTAGGATTTATTTTATTACACATTTATATACAAGAATAATGATATCATTGATTTATCAAGGCTTTTAAATTTGAGAACATTCATGAATATTCACCAGGTGCTTGAAAAGTCCTTTTTTTTTTCCCCCCCTCTTTATTTTTAAAGGAATGTTGTTTTAGATTGTGATCAGATTGTTATGGTTTGGGAAAGCCATTTATTCTGTACATCTTCAAAAACCTGAAGTAGTGTATTTAGCCATTTTCTTTTGATTTTTTTTTAAAACATTTTTGTGTTCATATATATTAGCTTGAGTAAGAAATAAATTTTTCAAGAAAGGTGAGATTAAAAAGAAACCAGGGCATAGATTTATTTTTTGATAAGATTTAATAGTGGCAGTATATAGAACACACTCTCAAATCCCTAAAGTTAAATTTAATTTCCACTTTAGCCCATCGTGTTTTGATTGATATGTACCCTTTGTAAACCTGTTGGAGATATGGAAAACCTTCATCGTATTTTCTGGAATAATGGTTACCTGGAGAATGCTATTAAACATACAATTGAGTGAAGAGCTAAAAGTTTTAAGTTTCCACCTATGTTTTGTCCTGGTGTATCTAAAATTGCTGTGGTTGGAGACGGGGGGCAGCCAGATTCTGGCTAATAGTGTTGGCTTGCGTTTTCTTGCCATCAGGACACGTTTTGTTTTTAACACTGTCCCCGTGTGTTTTCTTCTTTTGCTAAATTGGATCTGCACTATCTACTAAATAGTTTGGTTGTTTATAAATTTAAATGTCAGTGTGATATTGACAACATTGGGTGGACCAATCATCGCTCTGAAATGCGTATTGCACAAGATCTGCCTAGCAATATCAAACAGGATATGAGTACCTGGATTGCACAGAATTCTGCAATAGGCCAACACCTCTTAGTTAATCCAGATTTTGCGTATAAATACAAACTGGTTTTTCATTTTTGGCAAAGCATGGTCGACAGAGCATCTGCACAAGTTAGAAGTAGTATGTGTTAAATTGTTCTAAGAGAAATTTATTCATTCTATTTCTTTACTGGGCAACCTATGAGACTATTTTCTTTTTTAAATTCACTGGAACTATTTATTCTGGTGTTTTGTCATCTTCCCCCCTTTTCAATATTACCTTGTATTTTAATTGAAATTCATCATTTCCTCTCAGTTTATCTATTATTCTGCGATTCTCGTTAACATTATACTAGTTGTCAACAATTTTTCTTATGAGGTATTGTTAAAAAAATGTTACCTTTTTAAGGGAAAATATGCAGTTTTGTCTGTTTTATATATTCCACATATAAAATCAAATATTGCATTTGGAGAATAGCCATTTCAACAGGTTATTAAGCTGTCGCCTCAGCTCCATGCAACAGATGTTATGAAAAGATTTTAGTGTGATTGAAAGTAAAGGTTGTTTAGAAAAAAGAAGAGACAATATTTTGGTGGGGAAGGTGTAGACTTAATGTGTAGGTGATAGAAGTTGGGAGGAAATAGGTCAGATGAAAAGCATGAAAGTTTAAGGTTAAAGATGTCCTTAAAGGAAATCTGGTCTATAAACTTCAATTATAACCACTATCAGGTAAATTTAGGTTAAAAATTAATATAACAATTAAACTGAATGAAGGTAAGCAAGATGGCAGTTATAAAGGGAGAAAAGAATTAAATTCTTGACTTACAGAAATAGGATTAAATAGGGAAAGATATATATATATATTTTTTTTTCCCAAATAAAACTTCGAAAATCACATGTGTCATATTAACATTTCTGTGAGGAATTCTTGCTTTGTCAACAACAAAAAAAACTCTTTATTATTATTTGCTTATTATTTTTTTGTTGCTGATGAAGTGAGAATTCCTCACGGAAATGATCATAAAACATATGTGATTTTCAAAATTTTATTTGAAAATATACATATTTGGCTATGTAAATAGATAATACTATTTACATTGAGCTGTCTGCCTGAATAATTTTTAATATGAATAAAATTGATATTAATAGAATCTCATTTGGGATTTTACCTACATGCCACTTCCTGTTTGGATTCAATATATATATATATATATATATATATATATATATATATATATATGAGAGAGAGTGGTATCTTGACTTACAAGTTTAATGTGTACCTTGATGGAGATCGTAATAAATTACTAATGTCAAATCAATTAATTTTCCCCATTGAAATGCTATTAATCTGTTATGGACACCAAAAAAAAATACTGCAAATTTTTTTATTACATGTTTTTAAATAAGAAAAATGTACTTATAAGTAATAAATCTAAATCTAAACTTATTTATAAATAGAACTTTGTCAGTGTGAGTGTGTGTGTCCATTGCCTATAGACTCCAAAATGGCTGAACCGATTTTCCTTGAAAATTTACACAGTTGTAGTATAAGCATCTGCGAGTGTTCTTAGCTAGGTTTTGTGTCGAGATATCCCCGATAAATATCGATAATCAAAAAAATCGGGTTATAGAAGGAGTGGTCCGATTTTAATCAAATTGGATACACTCATAGACAAAGACATAAGAAACGATATTCAGAAATTTCAAGGTTGCAGTTCTATCAATAGTGCAGAAAATTGATAATATATATATATATATATATATATATATAAAAAGGTAAGATGTTCGTGCGTATGTCTGTTTATCTGCCTGTATGTCTGTATTTTTTTCAGCCCTTTTATTTTAGTTTTTGCTTCGGGTTTGGCTCTAAGTAGGTATAATTGTAGTTCTTAGTCCCAGCCATGATAATATTTGCTCAGAGGACTTATTTAGCCTTCAAAATTCAGTTTACGACGAAAAAACTTATTTGATATCGATACCAGGAAATAAAAATTTGACTTACATCCATTCATTTTTCTTTCAGTCTACGGTTTCGCTTTAACTGGAAACAACTATTGCTTTTTAGTCTTTCGTGCCAACGTCCAAAGAGTCTGAGCTCCGGGAGCATGGATTAGTTTTAAAGCTTTCATTACACCCGAGCAATGCCGGGCTATACTGCTAGTATTGTATAAAAAAAACGGGCAATACAATAGAATGTATTGCTCCTTGGTGAGTTTGTTGATAGCCCCTTCATCCATGTTTAGGCTGAGGGATACAATCTTCTCCACTACCGCTGCTTCGGGTTTGAGTCTTTCAAAGTTCATTTTAAACACAACCACAGGCCACAGTTTCTTCTACGTAGAGGTCATGGTCCACTTTGTAACACCCTGCTAGACCATCTTGATATTTTTAAGGCATATCATGATGATATAGTGGTCCTTCCAGAAGTCTTGAAGGGGGAAGTTTGTGCTCTCCATCACCTCAAAGCAAAGTGGAATAGGTGCTTTGTGAAGATCTTGAAATTAGAAATCACCTGCTGGTCCATGGACTGCAGGATAGGAGTTGCGTTGGGTTGAAAGTAGAAAATCTTTATCTTTTGGCTGCTATAGTTCTGGCAAAAGTTTTAAGGTAATTCTTCAGCTGCCTTCATATTTGCACACGCTACCTCACCATGTCTGACAACAGAGTGAATACCAATCCTCTTTTTAACATTCTTGAATCAACCCTAACTGACTTTAAACAGCTTGCCTGATGTCTCAACTGTTTAAGTGACTCAAGTCTGCCACAGCAAATCAGTGCAAATAGCTTGTGGCTTCTTGCAGATTATAGTCTCTGTCATGGTATCTCTTGCAAGTTGCTCTTCCATCAACCACACCATCAACAGCTTTTTCATATTTTCATGGATAGATGTTCACTATTTAGAAATTATTTTAATGCCCTTAGCTGCTTCAGTATGGTGCAGATCATAGGACTACACTCATCATGCATTTCTCAAGTTTACCACACACACGCACACACACACACACACATTGGTCATGTTTTTTGATAATTTTTTTTCTTTAATTCAATGCACATCATGTGCTTTTTTTTCTCAGCCCTGTCCTTTTGAATGCGCTCGCTTTCTTTTGACACAGGGTTAGAAAAACAAAGTTTTGCAAAATAACTGCAAGCACAAGTGTGAGCACAACACTGATGCTTTTACTGCGAGCTAACTGCTTGAAAGGAACGAGCAAGGTGTAGATGCTGGACATGTGTTACAGTGTTTACTGTGCCAACTAGATGTGAAGCTGGCTTATAACCTGAATTTTACATTTCAAATCAAAACAAAAATCAGTTGGGACATTCGTAATTCAATATATGCCACTATATATTCTTCATTTGTAAACGAGTTATTAGGCGACCTAGGTTTCTACCATGTGGTGTCTTCAGGTGATTTGCAATAACTGATTTTATTTACCGTTTTTTTTTTGTTTTTTTTTTAAAAACAGTCATGTAACAGTGATTTTTTTTTTTTTTTTTTTTTTTTTTTTTTTAACACTCATATGACAGGGAATTTTCGAATGTGCAATTTTTAAAATTACAAGAAATTATAACATTTTCATCCATGGTTGTATGAACTTAATAGGTATTTTTTAGTATAGTTACATGCACACACTCTTTTGTAAATTACTTTCTTTCGCCATCTGATCAGTTTTAGGCCCACTTGATTGACAGGATGTAATCAATTTCTATTTTTTCCTCAGATTAGACCATTTGCAGTGGTGTGCAATAATATGAAGCTATTTTCAAAGTTTTTTTTTTTTTAATCATATCACCCCGAGCAAGGCGTTAAAGCCACTGATGTGCAGGGGGCTACATAGGAGTGAAAAGATTGGAAAAGAGAAAACCAGAAACCACATCCTAAACAGGAAACAAGGGATGAGCCTCTTCACCTATTCAATAGACGTGGGTGGAGTGTGAACCGGGCGATAGTTTAGTCTATCTACTCCAATTGCAAAAAAAGTTAGAAGATTGGAAAAGAGAAAATCGGAAACCGCATCCTAAACAGGAAACAAGGGATGAGCCTCTCCACCTGTTCAATAGACGTGGGTGGAGTGTAAACCGGGCGATAGTTTAGTCCATAGATTCATATTACTGCATGATCAAGTTCGTTCAGCCTTGAAAAATACCGCATTATCCATGATTTTTATTATGCCCAGACACTATTGTCTTGACTTTTCTTTAGTTGTCCTACACGCATTCTCTGTGCTGATCGTTACTCCAAGGGAGTCTACAAAAATTGTAATGTTGCAGGAACACACTGGCAAGCTTTACAGAGAGATCGCAGATATCGCTGATATCATCCTTTCAACTGTCATCAAAGCAAAGAAACAAACTGGAGCTGTCAGTCCAAAATGTAAAGGAAAATACGGTTGAAAAAGAAAAACTACGTCAAAAGATGATGTATACGTGATCAGGGAAAGTGTGAAAGATCCTAGGAAGACATGATTTGTTTTGTTTCAAGTAATTTGCACAAGGGTGTACTTTATTGGTCAGCCTCTACCAAAGCTTCCAACACTGAAGAAATCAGTCTGTAGAGTTAGACACTTTTGAATTCTTCTCAAGGATGGGAATTAAGGATTGGGCAGCTCCATCCCAGACATAGCAGCAATACTTGATTTTTGGTTTTGGTTCTACAGCCATTGTCTGCGATGAACGTTACTCCAAGAAAGCATACAAAAATTATAACACTAAACGAACACACTGGCAAGCCTTATAGAGATCGCAGATATTGTTAGTGTTAGCTTTTCAACTGTCAGTCATGTCATCAAGAAACAAACTGGATCCATTAGTCCAAAATGATGAAGAAGAGAGAAACAAAGCCAAGAGATGACGTTTACATGATCAGGGAAAGTGTGAAAGATCCTAGGAAGACATTATTTGTTTTGTTTCAGTTGACTTGCATAAGGACGTATGTACTGTTACGACCCGACCCACATCACCGTTATAGTAGCAGTAGAATATGAGACCACAACATATAAATAAAATGACAAAACCACGATTTTGTAAAACGAGGCCTCTCTCCTGATTGTTCAAACGCAGCTAAGCTAAATGCAATTGTTTTAGTGATCGAACCAAAATGGTCGCAGCCGATAGAAGGCAAATATACAGTAATAACAATTAACAAGCTTTATTTACAAAATATACAGATGGTTTTAAAACAGATTGAGGAATTTAAAATATGGTAATCGGGACAAATCAAAGCAATAAAAAAAATGTTTCAGAAAGAAATGACACGGGGGGGGGGGGTGATGGGTTTATCTTGTCATGAAGATAAATATTGTTTCAGTAAACGGTTTGAAGTCAACTAGCATGCATTTACAAGAGCATATATAAAAAAAACATCAAAGGACAAACAAATCACTTATCTGTTGTTTGAAAGGAGTATTTCTTTTCCTTTTTTTTCAATATCTCTGAGGCGTTCTGTTTCCTTTGATACTTTCTTTCTACCTTTTCCTTTTTCTTTCTCTTCATTTAATCTTTTAGAAGTTCTTTTTTCTTCTTTGATTCTTTTGGACTCTCTTTTTCTTCTCACTAGGTAGAATATTTGTTGGCAAAATGGATCTCTTTGTTTTTTGGGTTTTCTTTCTTGTCTTGTCTAGGGGTTGTGATCTGCTGGATTTTTATCTTCTTTTTTCTTTCTGTCTGTTTCTCTTTTCTGGGAGGCTGAGACATTTGGTTGACGTTTTGTCACTTTAGTTACAATGTGATTTCTTCAGTGTATTGGGGTTTGATTTCTTTGAATCAACCTCTTAGCTCCAAAACTTTATTCAATTTCTATGGGTTTTACATAACTGAATTTATAGTGGACTATTGTGGGCATTTGCAGTGGTTCGTTCATGTTAAACCTGAATATGAAACTGACTGAAAATGGCCTTTATTTTTGTGCCAAAGTTTTGGTATATGACTTGTGATTTCCAAATATGGATCCTTTTGCAGATATGGGTGGAAGGAGGTCACTGCCCACTCCAGTGGTCTTCCAGGGTTCAGGGTTGTGTTACTGTCTGGGCAGTATCTTGCTAGATCATCAGCTTTTCATGTGATCAGAAAGAAGGAAGCATGCTTTCTATAAGTCATACAATCTTTACCCCGCATGCATGCAAGCCTAAATCAAACTGTTAATTGTCAATTTCAATCTTTTCAAATGTACTAATTCTGTATTTAGGATACTTCTAAAATATAGTGCTTGTGCCTTTTCTTTTTCAATAAACTCAAGGTGGGTGTTCATAACCGTATGTATCTGCTAAAGTGTTAATCTATACATAAATAATCCTACCATTTTTTGACAGATATTTAAATACCTAGGAAGTGTTCTAATAGGAGATGAAAAGTGCAACGCAGAGATCCGAAGGCAAATTGGCATGGCCAAGGATGCGTTACAGAAGCTGAGTAAAGTACTAACACACAGGAAAATTTCACTAGAAACAAAGAAAAGAGTGCTAGATTGCTATGTGATGTCAGTTCTTCAATACGGCAGTGAATGCTGGACAATATCATCAAAAATGAGGGAAAAATTTGAAGGATGCTGCGGATATCGTGAACTGAGCATGCGAACAACAATGAGGTGTTGGAAAGAATGGTAACAAAAAGAAAATTAATAGTGAGCATCAGGAAGAGACAACTGAAGTTCCTGAGACACGCAATGAGGAAGGAGGGCTTGGAGAACCTGATACTGACAGGCCAGATAGAAGGAAAAAGAGACAAAGGAAGGCAGGGCCTGATCAGGTGGATGACGGAACAGGGGTTGCGAAGTGTAACAGGAGAAAACATACTAAGAGCCACCAGGGATAAGGAGACATGGAGAACCATGATCACCTATGTCCTTAAGGGACTGGGCACATAGAAGAAGACTTCGGTTTATATATACATATAAATGATAGAATTATTTTTAGAGCTTGACACTTCAGACTAGGATTTCAATGTATTGTATATGTGGGGACATAGAAATATCTGGTATGTGGATAGCCCACTGGGAGTGTTAGATCCCAAGCCTTTGAGAAGATATCCATCTAGGTTATCTCATTTCTGCTCGTCTCTGGAATTTTCTTAGCATGAATTGTTGCAGTGTTATGCAAGCTGTACATAGCTATAGTAATTAGCACAGGTATTTGCGGCAAAAGAAGAGACTTACCTCGTAGAGCAAAGTGTGCAAGAACTTGTCTCATGTGTAGGTCCATAATTTAGGTGAGTGTTGCCAAGATGGCAAAGAAAGAAACATAGCTGCCTCTCACGAGATTAGATGTGACAAAAAGGGGTTCGTGGAGGCATGTTGGGTCTATATGAGTGGTTGCACATGCTGATTGGCTTGACCAGCCAATCAGAAATCAACCAATCAAAAATGACCTTCTGCGATATAACTCGGCATCACCTAAGACGGAGCAGGCAGAAAAAGATCTGACTGGAGCAAGTGTGATTTGAAATCGAAACTTGAAGGAAGGAATTTTGCTGCGGCTCTTACAGTATTGCTAACATCTTAACCTCCATTGTTGAATGTGCTGATGGTATAACGGGTAGAAGCTTGTAATGGAAAATCACAGATCTGAGTTCAAATTTTAGTAGAGTTCATTACATTTACTTGCGTACAAATACCCTTAGGAGAGGTATAAATCCATCTCTTCTTCCTCTATCTGTGGGTTAAATGGCAGAGAAAACCAACATAAGGAAAAGGATAACTCTGAATTTAGACTCTACAGCAACCATATATAATATATCATGTGGGGTCCGTAGTAGAGCCGGGATTCGTAGGCTCTAGAGTTTTTTATTTAAAGAAAAGTCAAAATAAATTCTTAAAAAAACTCAGTGCACAAATGAAGTGCTGAAAAGTTCTTTGACCAAGAAGAGAATGACCTAGTGCCATAGAACATTCATGCCGTTCCACAATTCTCCCTTCAGTTAAACACACTTAGCACAGCTTTTTTTTTTCCTTAAAACATCTGCCACTCCCACCAAAACTATTTGGTTATTGAAATATTGATTTTTAGAGATGTATGTTCCATTGTGGTGTGGTGGATATCGACTCGGAATGACAAATCGGGGAGCTGAGTTCGAATTCCAGTTGAATTCCTTGCATTTACTTACGCACAAATACCCTTGGGAAAGGTATTAATCCGTCTCTACTCTCCAATTATGGGTTAAATAATAGGATAGATTGGGTTCTATAGCCTTGGTTGACAACCAGTCTACCACAGAAAGCAATGGCAACCTACTTCAGGATAATCTTCTGCCCAGTCAGTCATGTCTCTTTCGAGACATGATCGCCCAAA
The DNA here is from genome assembly GCA_037127315.1 of Ascarosepion bandense. NCBI lineage: Eukaryota > Metazoa > Mollusca > Cephalopoda > Sepiida > Sepiidae > Ascarosepion > Ascarosepion bandense. The sequence goes on from JBBBDQ010000443.1 coordinate 1,308,426, forward strand.
GTGTGTATCACGTATGGCACTTAACTAACTGACATTCAGTTGAAGATTTTTCACTACTCCATTGTATTTATACGTGCCAAAGCAAACAACTGTTGAGAAAACAAGGTAAAAAGTGATTGATGACTTTGTGGTTTCTTGATCATTTTTCAACATTGATTGTTTACACATCAAATAACTGTAGTGCTTGTATGCATTTATGTCTCTACACACATTCAAATGTATTCTCTCCCTTTTTCACACACCCAAATACATGCTTTCTCTATATCTTTCTCACTTGCAAACACACGCACATGTACACACACACACACACTCTGTGTATGTCTTTCTTAGATACAAACACTCACACACATACACCCAGATACATGTTTTCTCTCTATCGCTATCACTTACGAACACAATCTGCATAAATCACTCTTACATACAAATACACACATGCAAAATTTCTATATCTCTCTCACTTTCACATACATGGACAAATGCATGTTCTCTCTTTCTCATACACACTTTAACATACATGCTCTCCATCTCTCTCTCTCTCTCATTCACTCACACATACACATTCTTTCTTACTCTCTCACACACACAATCTCTATATATTTCTCTCTCTTTCACACATGTGCCCAAACGAATATTCTCTTCTCTTTCTCATAGACATACACACTCACAATTTTTTCTATATCTCTCTCAGTCTCACACACACACACACACACACACACACACACACACACACACACACACACTCTCATATACATTAAAAACAAGAAAGGAATGAAAGAAGAATGTGTGTGTTTATAGAGAAACATGTATTTATTTTTTTGTTGTTTTAAAACTCTCTTTTCTTGTTTGCTATTAATCTTAGATGTTCCATTAATCGATAGACACTTTTGAATTCTTTCTTATGTCGTCAAAATGTTCTGTGTGCCAAATGGATGAACATATTCTACCCTCTTGAGTACATCTCTCTCTCTCTCTCTCTTTCTGTAAGGCGAGGCGTTTAAATTTTTTTTTTACATTCATCATTTCATTTAAATTACTCTGCACAATTAGCAGGATAGAGCAATTAAAACCAACCGGTTACATATAAATGAACATGATGAGGCTTAAAAAGAAAAATGCTTATTAATGACCAGGACTTGTGGAAAATCAATTTTGACTCTTTTTTTCTGTATCTTTTCACTACATCACCTATTCATTCCAGTTTTTGTTGCTTATCCATGTTTTTATCTTCACGTTGTACAAACTTGGAGTGTCTTTATATGTGAATAAGTAATGCACAGTTTCTGTTTGAATGTCTAGGTTCTTGTTTTTTAAAGGTAATAAAGTCACTAAGGCATGAAAGGTTACTGAGTGAATATAAGAAAAAGAAAAGACATTAAGGAGAGAGAAGAATAAAAAAACAGAAATTAGGATGTGGTTTCCGGCTTTCTCTTTTCCAATCTTTTCACTTTTCTTTTTTGTTTATTTTTTTCAATTGGAGTAGATAGACTGAACTATCGCCCGGTTCACACTCCACTCACATCTACTGAACAGGTGTAGAGGCTCATCTCTTGTTTCCTGTTTAGGACGTGGTTTCCGGTTTTCTCTTTTCCAATCTATTCACTCTTCCGTAACCCCCTGCACACCAGTGGCCTTACCGCCTTGCTTGGGGTGATATGATTAAAAAAAAAAAGAAAAAAAGACAGTTATAACTGACATTGCATAAGAATTTTTTAAAATGAAAGTTAACTGGAAAGAAGTCAGAAGAGATTTGAACAAGTGAGAAAAGAAACTATTAGCATTGAACTCTGGTTATATTTAGCCATTTGAAATATAAAATGATGAGACCTTGCCAGGGAAGCAAGAAACTGGATGAGAAGTGTGAGAGAAGAAACTGTTAGCATACAATTTACAGTTACGTCTGTCCAGATCAACTGTATAATGATGAGACTTTGCCACCAATCTAGTCAGTCAGTTAAGTGCCATACGTGAAACACGCTTGGGCGATCATGTCTCTTTCGAGACATGACTGACTGGGCAGAAGATTATCCTGCAGTAGGTTGCCATTGCTTTCTGCAGTAGACTGGTTGCCAACCAAGGCTATAGAACCCAATCTGTCCTGTTATTTAACCCATAACTGGAAGGAAGAGACGGATTAATACCTTTCCCAAGGGTATTTGCACGTAAGTGAATGCAATGAATTCAACTGGAATTTGAACTCGGCTCCCCGATCTCTCGTTCCGAGCCAATATCCACTGCACTACAACGCACATCTGTCTAGTACTGTGCTTAAATTCATAAAGTCTAGATACCATAGAGGAAAGTTCATGAGAACAATTATCATGAAAGTATTCTTAGGGAAGGTTACATCTAGCCATTTCAAGTGTAAAATGATGAGACCTTGCCACCAATCTAGTACTGCACTTAAATTCATAAAGTCTAGGTACCATAGAAGAAAGTTCATCAGAACAATTATCATGAAAGTATTCTTAGGGAAGGTTACATCTTGCCATTTCAAGTGTAAAATGATAAGATGTTACTGCCAATCTAGTACTGCACTTAAATTCATGAGGAGTTAACATTTTCTATATTATTTACATTTGGATTAATGTTCTTATATTTATTGTTTTTATTACAATATTCTGGCCATTGTGTCCTCCAGCTTTCTTCATGTGCCTGATCGGGTAACCTTCAGGGAATTTTGAACTTAACACTTTATTTAATTTATAGGATTATTCTTGTTTCATTGTCCATGGATATTCTTTTATTTTCTTTTTTTCTCTCTCTTTTTCTTTTATTTTCTCTATATATTTTTAAAGTACTGCTAAGCTATTGCTTATGATATAATGAATATATAATCACCTTGGTTCCCCCCTCACAGTAATGTGATTGGCTGGTGTCAGCCATAAATACAGACGAAGGTGAAGACGCACAGAAGGTCTACCATTCGAGGTCAACGTCTGTACAACTAGAGGTCTACAAGGTCTATGACTATTGATCTATGTCTGTTGACACTGCATACAACGAGTACTGCCCATTACGTTGCATTTGCCTAAACTGCTTAACTACCTAGAATGATATATATATATATAACCCTTTTCGGGACATATCAGCTTATCTTGTTTTCATTGAATCTCGGTCTGTACTATCCAGACCATGGATTGAACTTATGGTCACAATTACTATGGTATTAACAATAAAGATGAAGACATTAGTCTAAATTTAAATAAGGAATATACTATTCAAAGACAGCCATTGGGAATCGATGATGACCAAACCTAGCACGACTAGGTGCATTATACAGATTGGTAGGTTGCAATGGCTTGCACTTTTTCTTACTACTAAAATCCCAGGAAGTCTGTGGAGCTTGGTGGGAGAAAGCAGACCGCCGAGCATGTCAGATAATATGGACTTATTAACTGTAATTGGATCCCCTCCCTCTGGATTTTCCTGGCTGATTTGAATTCAGTTTTTCTTCTCCGAGACAATAGAACAGGGTCTATCCTGCTATTTACTCATAGACTGGGGTGGGTGGGTAGGAAAGATGTATTCGTATTCATATATTTACCAAGGGTATTTCCCAGGCTGGTTTGAATTTGGTTTTCTTTTTCCTAGACCAGTTGACACCCAAAGCAAACCAGCCTGAAAAATAAATACACACCACTGTAAATATGGAGTTCATCTCTATTTTTTCCTATTTTTCCATGAAGAATTTCAGAGTCATACAATTTTTAATTTTACCCACTCCTGCGTATCTTTCACTCTTGTTTTTTGGACATACAACCACCAACCCTGTCTGTCTCTCATTCACTCCACTCTCTCTTTTATTTTCATTTCTCATTCATTCTCTCTCTCTCTCTTTTATTTTCATCTCTCATTCACTCTCTCTCTTTCTCTTTTATTTTCAGCTCTTATTAATTTCTCATTCACTCTCTCTTCTATTTCCATCTCTCGTTCACTCTCTCTTCTATTTCCATCTCTCGTTCACTCTCTCTTTTATTTCTCATTCCATCTCTCATTCACTCTCTCTTATTTTCATCTCTTATTAACTCTTTCTCTCTCTCTCTTATTTCTATCTTTTGTTCACTATCTCGTTTCCATTTCTTACTCACTTTCTCTCTTTTTGTCTCCCTCATTTCCATTTCTGACTCTGTCTCATATGTATGTTTACCTTTCACCTTGTTTTCTTTTCGTTTTTCTTTAGCTTTTTAAATTCTATCTTTTCTGTTTCGAACACTCTTTTAACTCCCCCCTCATACTGTTCTCAATTCTTTCCCCGGTTTCTTTGTCAGAAAGTGTAAATGATTCCATCTTGAAAGGGCTTGGGGATCAGGCAGGTACTACTCTGATTCCAAATAGAGAAGTATAGAGAATGGCTGTACAGACAAACAAGCAGAATCTAATCTAAATCTATCTAAACTTATTTTATAAATGAAACTTTGTGCATGTGTGTGTGTGTCCCTGTGTGTGTGTCCATTACCTATAGACTACGAAACAGCTGAACCGATTTTCTTGAAAATTTACACAGTTGTACTATAAGCGTCTACGAGTTCTTAGCTAGGTTTTGTGTCAAGGTACCCCCAATAAATATTGAAAATCAATAATCGAAAAAATCGGGTTATAGAAGGAGTGGTCCGATTTTAATCAAATTTCATACACTCGTAGACAAAGACATAAGAAACGATATTCAGAAGTTTCATGGTTACAGTTCTTACAATAGTGCAGAAAATCGATAATATATATATATAAAAGGCAAGATGTTTGTGTGTGTGTCTGTTTATCTGTCTGTATGTTCCTTTATACAAATCCACAATTTTAATCCGATTCTCGCCAAACTTCAAAATTTGACTTACATCCATTCATTTTTCTTTCAGTCTACATTTTCACTTTAACTGGAAACAACTATTGCTTTTTAGTCTTTCGGGCCAACGTCCAAAGAGTCTGAGCTCCATGACCATGGATTAGTTTTAAAGCTTTCATTACACCCGAGCGACACCGGGCTATACTGCTAGTAATGCCATAGATTGTTATTTTGAAAAGCAGAAACAAAGTATAAATATTATGGATAAGAACTCTTTTAAAAAAAAAAGTATTTGATATTTGGTTGATTTTTTATGTGCTGTCTCCCTTCAGGATGTGGGCAGTCATAGCACTCTACTACTTCCTGTCCTTTTTTGTTCAAGGCAATGTTTACCTCTTTACCATCTCTTTTTTTGTTTCCACTCTGCTATCCATTTCACACAAACCTATTAAGTACCTTATATAACGTTAATTTTTCTCCTTCAATATGTCTTATGAGGATTAAATTTTCTGGGCCCTTTATTCTCATTCAGTCAGTCAGTTAAGTGCCATACGTGAAACACGCTTGGGTGATCATGTCTCGAAAGAGACATGACTGACTGGGCAGAAGATTATCCCGCAGTAGGTTGCCATTGCTTTCTGTGGTAGATTGGTTGCCAGCCAAGGCTATAGAACCCAATCTGTCCTGTTATTTAACCCATAACTGGAAGGAAGAGATGGATTAATACCTTTCCAAAAGGTATTTGCGCATAAAAATCTCAACCTTCTTTTTCTGATTTCTAAGTAAGTATTCTTTTAGTTCCTATTTTCTTGTTCAGTCTCTGTTATTTTCAGCATCCTTCTGTAGAACCACCTCTCTGTTGCTTTGTGTTTCTCATTCATTTATTAAGAAATTACTCTGCATTCATTTTCATATAGAAGAATAGATATGACAGCAGTGCAGCACTCTTTTGTTTCTAAGAAAAGTTTCCTACATTTGATTCTGGAAGTCTATTCCAATGTGCTTTTGAATTTCTGTCACATTTTCCATTTTTTGTTACCACACTTCTTAGGGAGTTAAATTTCTGTACATCTTTATTCTGATGCCTAAAATTTGTATTTCACTGACCATAGATGTTGGAGATCTTTCTTTTTTTTTTTTTAAGTTTTCCCTTCCAAGTCTGCCATCAAAACAATGTCATTTGCATATCTTATGTTGTTAAACTTATGTCACTTAATAATATAACCTAGTAGGATTGAAAGACAAGAAAATTTTGTTAGAAACCAAGATGAGTACTAAATTGTTATGTGATGTCTGTCCTTTAATATGCTAGTGGATGCTGGACAATCTCAATGAAGATGAACGAAACACTTGAAGCAACCAGAATGTGGTTCTACTGAAGGATAATGAGGATACCATGGGCTGAACATGTGAGCAACAACAAAGTTTTGTAGAGGATGGAAATGAAAAGGAAACTTATACTTAGCATCAGGAAGAGACAGCTAAAGTTTCTGAGACATAATCAGGAAGGAGAGCTTGGAGAATCTGATACTTACTTTTAAGTCTGTATTGACGTCTGTTCACCACAATATATTTAGACATGGGCAGTGGCATCAGAAGTTTACCCTCGAGATTAAATAAAGGGTTCAGGTTGAAATTACTCAAACTAATATACACCTGATGAAGGCTGGAGGGCACAGCAACTGAAACATTGTGATAACAAAGATGAGTACAATAGTTCAATGAAAATAATAAGAAAGCAAATATACAAATAATATATATTGTTTAAAATATACTATATTTTTTTTTGTGGGGGGAGAATGCTCCATATTAAAGATCAATCATTTATAGATATGGACAGTGTAGAAATAAGAATCAATACTGTATGGTGACTCGCAGTTTCATGCTTCATTATGATCTTCAAGCTAAGTCTCTCTCTCTCTCTCTCTCTCTATATATATATATATATATATATATATATATAATCTCACTCTTTTACACCCAATGGTGTGTAGGGCAGTAACTTTTTTGTTACTGTTTCCGTAATAAAGTGTTTTTTATGGACAGGGTTGTTAGCCCTGTGCCCAACCCCCAAACCAGGAGGACCATATATATATATATATATATATAACCTTAATTGTGTATGTGGACAGCAATCTTATTTATACAAGTGTCATTAAAGAGGATTGAAAACATAATTGGAGTAGATAGACTAAACTATCGCCCAGTTCACACTCCACCCACGTCTATTGAACAGGTGAAGAGGCTCATCTCTTGTTCCCTGTTTAGGCTGTGGTTTCCGGTTTTCTCTTTTCCAATCTTTTCACTCTTTTCTTTTTCTTTTTTTTTCAATTGGAGTAGATAGACTAAACTATCGCCTGGTTCACACTCCACCTACGTCTATTGAACAGGTGAAGAGACTCATCCCTTGTTCCCTGTTTAGGATGTGGTTTCCGGCTTTCTCTTTCCTAATCCCTTACGTAGCCCCCTGCACATCAGTGGCGTTACCACCTTGCTTGGGGTGACATGATTTAAAAAAAAATACTGTGATAAAAACTGGCCAAATGTTCTATATATCTGAGTGCTTTTGGCTATTTTATTAGCCATTATCAAGGAAATTTATTTTTAGCTGAATATTTAGATTTTTTATATATGTGTATCTATAGTAATGGAAATGATTTTTATTTTCCAAACATAGTCTTCACATTATGGCCATGTTCATAGTTGATATTATTCAATGTTGACTTTTCTTTTCTTTTTTTTTTAATTTTTAATGCTTTCATTATTTTTAGTCTTTTTCTTACATGTGGATGAGGCTATTCTATTCTAGCCTTGGTTGGCAGCCATTGTAGAAGAATAACATTTGTGAATTCAAACTGGTTGAACAGATATATTCTACTGTGAAGTGTTAGAAGTTCATTAGAAGTTTAGCATTCATTGTAATTGATCCTCTATTGGCTGTCTTGAACCCTACCCTGCCACTTGTCATGGGGGTGGGGATGTTGAGAGGTTAGTTCCACTTTTGTTCAAACTCTGAACCACCTAGAAAGAATGATCATCAGTCTTTGTGAGGCATAGCAATAATAGTGTGTTACTCAAAACATTTTTTTTTATATTCATTTCACCCCAAGCAAGGCAGTTTTACTGCGACTGTAGCACAGGTGGTTACGTAGAGGAAAGTGATGAGAAAGAGGGGTTAGTTATAGGAGATGTCAGGAGGAGGGTAATAGATGGATGAGAATACCGGTGTTATGGGGGTGGAGTGGATGGAAAAAAGAGCTTGAGAGAATGGATGTGAGATAGGAGATGTCTATTGGCCTTACATCTAAATTTCTGGAGATTGTAGCTATCGAGGAAGCAAGTATATGGAAGAGAATTCCACAGGCAGGAAGTGTGAGAAAAGAAGCTGTTAGAGTAAAAATTGCAGTTACATTTTATCGGTTTCACTGTAAAAGGGTGGGACCTAGTTGCTAATCTAGTAGCTTGTGTAAATTCATACCTAGGGAGCACCAGTGAGCTGAGTTCATTGGAGCAGAATTACTAAAAGAGTTTCATAAACTATGAATTATTATTTTACTTGTGTACCCATGCTGTCAAGAATGACAGCATATATATATATAGAGAGAGAGAGAGAGAGTATAACTGCATTCTGTGCAATGAAAAGAAAAATATATAAAGAAGGAATAATCTGTTGACTACATATTGGTATACATGTGTACCACACATTAACACACCTGCATCTGAATGTTCCCTGATTAGCAATGTCTCCCATGCTATTTGTATGTGCATTCAACTAAACCTTCACACACTCCTAACAAACAGTAACCTGAGAATTTTGAAATGTAGTCAACGTGTTAATTAAAGGTTAATTAAATAATTATAACCTGAGACCACATAGTTATTATATGTGCCAGTAAGTCACTAATTTTCACCCATATTAAAATTGAAATATTGCACACAAAAAACAGAGAGAGAAATATATATAGAAACTTACACATATTTTTTTTTTTTTTAATCGTATCACCCCGGGCAAGGCGGTAAGGCCACTGATGTGCAGGGGGCTACGTAATAGTGAAAAGATTGGAAAAGAGAAAGCCGGAAACCACATCCTAAACAGGGAACAAGGGATGAGCCTCTTAACCTTATGGCATTTATGTGTATGATAATCGTGCATTGGTTTTTGCATTGAAATTCGAAAATGGCCTTTTTGTCTTACTTCTCTAACTTTATTACAATTGTCACTGTAATGCTTTGATCATATTTTAATAAACTCTAGTATTCCTAGACTTCCTTCTATATAAGTAAAGTTGTGACTCACTTATCCACTACTGAGCTCTGAACTGAACATTAAGCAGTTTATTTTTAAATCAAGATTGTTTTAATAAAAATGAAGAAAGAAAGAATGTTGCCAATGAATCTTTATTTTTTTCATAATTAGTTAGAACCTTATTAATGGCAGTTCAATAAACATGTTATATTTGTTTCTGCCAGTTAAGAACTCTTCTGAAATTAATCTCATTTTCTGATATTGATTGAAATATCAGTTTGTTGTTTCTAACAATCAGTTTATTTTTCTCGAACATGTTTACTTTCAATGTCTGCAATAAAGACAGCTAGTGCTTTTGCTTATTGAAAGAGAATCTTCTAGAAAAGAATGTTTGGCCACTTTTCAGATGAGAGAATTTTTCTGAAAATTATGTTTTTTTTTGTTGTGAATTTAATTTTTATATTTGCATTAATTTCTTTATCTCTCTATCTCAGTCTGTTCATAATATATTTTTCTTTTTATCTCTCTCTTTATCTATCTCAGTCTGTTCATTCTTTCTAGCCATCACTCACTTTCTTTTTATCTCTCTCTCTCTATCTATATTTCAATCTCTCACTTTCTATCTTTCTTTTTATCTATCTAGCTTAATCTCTCTCTCTCTCTCAGTCCGTTTATTATCTCTCTCTCTGTCTCTATCTATTGTGCTTTAAAAAAATTTTAGTCATCAAGATGAAAACAAATGGAAAATTATTTATGAGAAATTACCATATAAGGCATACTTGTTTTTTACTAAAAATATCTTAAAATTCCCCTGCATCTTATATACATGTAGGTTTAAAATTCACAATCAGTCAGTCAGTTAAGTGCTATACGTGAAACACTGTTGGGCGATCATGTCTCTTTCAAGACATGACTGACTGGGTCGAAGTTTATCCCGCAGTAGGTTGCCATTGCTTTCTATGGTAGACTGGTTGCCAGCCAAAGCTATAGAATCCAATCTGTCCTGCTATTTAACCCATAACTGAAGGGAAGTGATGGATTCATACATTTCCCAAGGATATTTGCGTGTAAGTGAATGCAATGGATTCAACTGGAATTCGAACTCGGCTCACTGATTTCTCATTCCGAGCTGATATCCACTGCACAATTCAAAGTAGTCAGCTGAAATTAGCTACCTGGCAACTCCTATTAGCTTAGACTTTACAGTAACTTTCATGTACCCATTGTCATTATTTCAAAGGCTATTATGCAGATTAAAAGTGTTATCGAAACAAAGAAGAGAGTACTGGATTGTTATGTGATGTCTGTCCTTCAATATGTCATCGAATGCTGGATAAAATCATCAAAGATGAAGGAAAGACTTGAAACAACCGAAATGTGGTTTTACAGAAGCCTACTGGCTATAAAGTGGGGGATCAATTTCATATTACAATCAATATATAAACTGAACCCTCACTTTGTGGTCTCAGTAGTTTCTATATATTTATATTCCTGAGATCCAATAGCACAAGGATGCATTCCAGAAGCTGAGTAGAGTATTAAGTGACAGGAAAATTTTGTTGGAAACAAAGAAGAGAGTACTGGATTGTTATGTGATGTCTGTCCATCAATATGGCAGTGAATGCTGGACAATCTCATCAAAGAAAGACTTGAAACAACCGAAATGTGGTTCTACAAAAGGATGCTGAGGATACCATGGACGGAAAACGTGAGCAACGATGAGGTTTTGGAGAGAATGGACACGAGAATGAAACTTAACAGCTTAACATCAGGAAAAGACAGTTAACATTTTTGGGGCATGTAATGAGGAAGGAAGGCTTGGAGAACCTGATACTCACAGGATGGATAAAGGGAAAGAGAGACAGGGGAAAGCAAAACAGGAAATACCTGATGGGCTTGAGCAGATGGATGGTGGAGTGGGAATTGAGTGGAATAACAGGAGAAGGGGTATTAAGAGTGACAAGGGATAAGAAGATGTGGAGGGCCATGATTGCCTACATCCTGAATGGACATGGCACAATAGGAATGGAAGAATGATATTATTTTATGAAACAAGAATGTTTGTCTATGTGTACAAAAACATCAATTGCAAAGAGAATGCCAATTGACTATGATGACAAAATAATAAAATTTCATAAAATTGTTATGCATACTTAAAAAAAACTCTTTTAGAACCAGGTCAGATAGAAAATATGGATGTAATCCCCTTATGTGAGTATTAAGGGATTCATGACTAAAAAAAAAAACACAAACCATGAGAAGACCCATTTTATGATCCTTCTTGCATGTTGCACTGATGGCACAAAACCTCCTTTTTGTTTTGATTTTTAAGAGGAAAACTATACTGAAAGATACCAAAAGTTGTTCATATTTGTGTTTATCCAAAAGGCTGGATGGATGAACAGTCTATAGTTATGGCTATGAGCTGTCTGGGAAAGACTAATGAAAGCCCACTCTTCTGGTTTGGGATCAGTTCGAAGCACATAGAACTCAATCCATTAAAAGGTCCTGGGCATGACGGTAAACTGCATCCGGCAGCAAGGTCTCTAATTGGGAGGTTGTAAGGAGCATGGAACCACCTCTTAATTGCTGTTGTTCCCAGGTCCACCCTGACTCAGAGTGGTAGCACCTGTTAGGGTCCCAGCTATGGGTAAATAGTTGACCCCCAAATTGGTCTCAAAATGCTATGAAAGTATTTATCAACAAAACTTTTTTGAATGAAAAATCTTACCAACAAAACTTTATTGAATGAAAAATCTTACCAACAAAACTTTATTGTGTGCAACTACTTTAAGACAATTGAACCATATTAAAAAAAAATGTGATCCCAATATTCAAAGACTGACCCTTAAATGACCAAAATGGTTGATGGGTCGTTAAACTTAAACCAAACCAAACCAAATCGATCCATTAAAGAGAAACTGGTAGAATTGAAGACAGAGGTAGCAGTTATCAGTTGCAACTTGTGGATGTGTCTTTGAATAGCGCATTCAAGCAAAACATGAAGGAGCAATGGAAAATGTGGATGGTGATGCCTTATCATGTTCTTACACTTACAGGAAGAATAAAAAGACCCAACATTACAAAAGTCTGCGAATGGGGGAAGCAAGCTTGGGATAATATTAGACCAGAAATTGCAAAATCTTTTAAAGTGTGGCATTAGCAATGCTTTCAGTCAAACAGAAGATGATGCATTATTTAATGACGATGTTTTAGTATTGAAAATGAGTATTGGAGTTTTGATAACGAAGACAACGAATTTTATGGATTTGAAGATGAATAAAATTTTAATGGTAATTGTACTGTTTTACTCAATTGTAATAATTGCTTGATTTTTATTTCGTTTACTTACCTTTGGATATAATAAATTTTTTGTAGGTTTCTTTTTTTTTTTCCTGTTATTTTTTGCTTAATTGTAATCATGGCTTGTTTAACCAAAATTATACCTCATAAATATGGCCTAGGTTGTACCATTTACTAATAATTTTACTAATTTTTTTTTGATCGGTCCTACTGACATCATGGTGTGTCTTATACACGGTAAACTTTAATAAATCACATATTTTGGACTAAAGTAATTTTTGTTTTGGTATTTCTCCAGGGAAAATAAGAAAAACAAGACGTCTCTTCTATACATATCAAGCATTCATTGTAATTCTATAATCTCACTAGAATATGAACATTCTCCTTTGCATTGGATTAAATTTGATGATTGTTTCTGTTTTTTTAATTTCTTATTTCAGTATCATTTCAATGCTTTAAGTAAATTCAAATCATTGTTCTTTATTTAGAATGACATGAATAGTGAAAAGAGATTAAAGAGATGTGTAATTATCACAAGAAACTGATTTTTATCTCAAGAGGATTTTAAAAATTTGATTTATCCTCATCTTTTTAATTTTAAATGTTGCCATCTTTTATCGATACACATGCAATTATGGCTCTTCACAGATTTATTTTCTTAATTATCTGCAAATTGCTACTTCTTTTTGGTAAAGATAGTGGAGTGACTGCCCATTACTTTATATGGTTTTGAATTCAACATGGTCGATCTCCAAGATTGGCTGTCATCCAAAACTAAAGAGTCTATTCTACCATACTTTTACTTTTGAACCATAACTAAGGTGGAGTGTAGATGGCTTAATGTCTTCCTCAAGAGCATCAGTGCAAACTAAACCATAAATCTGTTGATTTCATTTCTGAACTAATAACAGTTAAACCCCCCCACACACGCACACTTATGATCAGCATAGATATTTGATAATCTTCGTTTTGGAAATTCCATGATGGTTGGTTATCAAACTTACTTGTAAACTGTCTGTGATACTAATTGTGCTATTTTCTCTATTCTCTTTCTTTCATCAGCTTTAACGAAAAATAAAATGTTTGAATTGCAAATAAACATTTTTAGTAAGATGAACTCTCTACACATCATTTACTACAAGATAACCTTCTAAAGTGTATACCTATGGTTATGAGTGAAATTAGAATCACAGTTTAAAAGATATGAGAACGTTTCTGATTTAAATTTGAAACAAAAGCAATAGAATATACACTGTTCGTAGTTTATAGCTGTACTGTTAAGTGGTTAAGGAGTTTATTTAATTTTTAAAAAATTGTTTTGGTTTTGTTTTTAATCATACATGTTTTACTTAAAAAATCTATTTTATCAAAGACAGGTAAAGCATTGATTATGACCAACTGATAACCTGTGTTGAATTTAATCAACTTTAAACTGGTCAGGTTAAAATTCGTCTGTACTTCATGAGAAAAGAAAACTACATGGTATTTAATAATGTTAGAGAAATGAGTACTCTATGAATTCAATGAATGAAACCAGCAGAAAAAACTTTTTGAGTTACTTAATATTTTCATAATGATTTTGTTCGTATATTCTTTGAGCTTTCTATGAAGGCCATTAAAATATAAATAATGAAATCAATATTCAAAAAGTTTTAAGTATTCTTGTATGCCAAGTACGGATGCCAAGACAAATTATTAGATTACATTTTCCCTCTTGGCATGGTATTTATTTCATACAGCAGACTTATTATTTTTCAAATAATTTTCTCTGCAGTCTAATTATTTAGTGGTAAAATTCCCATTGTCCACTGCAATGTGTTTATTTTATTCTAAGAATCAATAATTATTTACTTAGTTTATGAATTTAAAAATTCTCACTGACCTGACTATTCCAGACATCGTTTTTATTTTGTACAAATGAGTAGACCAATAAGCAGTAAAAATATATTTCAAGTTCTGTCTTACAATTATTGTTACATTTAGTGTATAAAATGTGGATGCAAATGTATCAACTATTATGGGACAGTAAAATAGGTTGTATTATATTTTGTTATCTTTATCCAATTATAGTTGGTACATCTAAGACATAAAATTTGTATACAAATGTATCAACTATTATGGGATAAAAGTAGTAATATTATTTTAATGGTCTGTTTGTCAACTCGATTACAAATGCTAACATGATTAAATAATTCTCTTCATTTTTCTCTCCCAGCATGTCATTTATTTGGTACAGTGCATTTATTTTATAAATAATTTTCTGTCTCACAAATTGTTTTGTTTCAGGAATAAAAAAATTATTTGTTTGTTTCATAAATTGCAAAAATTCCTATTAGTATGAATGTTCCAGAGGACACTTGTATTTGGTACAGAAGTTTAGTCAGTGAAACTTGTTGTCTTTATTTTTTTCTGAATCACAACATTGTTATTCTTATTTCTGACAACACAATACTTAATTTGTAACAAATTCAGAAGATAATTTTTTTTTTTTTAATTTTTTTTTTTTATAATCATATCACCCCGAGCAAGGCAGTAACGCCACTGATGTGCAGGGGGCTACATAGGAGTGAAAAGATTGGAAAAGAGAAAACCGGAAACCGCATCCTGAAGAGGGAACAAGGGATGAGCCTCTTCACCTGTTCAATAGACGTGGGTGGAGCATGAACCGGGCGATAGTTTAGTCTATCTACTCCAATTAAAAAAAAAAAAGTGAGAAGATTGGAAAAGAGAAAACAGGAAACAAGGGATCAAGATGAAAGAATTATTAAAAGAACAAAACAGCACTACTTAAAATGGACTGGCCCACTCATAAAAAATATGTTATCAATTTAAAAACAAAAAAGGGTTGTGTTTATAATATTGATGTGGTGTCTATTTGATTCCTGACTTTTGCATAGTTGTTAGCCTTGAACTTTTTTCATTTGAAATTATGCACCATATCGGCAGGGCTTCAGGATATGGTGGATAAAAGTCCCTCAAGAGAGCCACTTGTTTTGTCGTGACCCATGATGCTTGAGGATGGGGTTCTGGTGTTTGAGGATTTTAGGAATTGGGATGTACATATGCTCCTAAACTCTAACACACCATTTTGACCCCTACTTGAGCTAAATGAGCAGTTGGAGAGGTCCAATCCAATCAATCGACCTAAGTCAGACTAACAAAACAAAGAAAATGCACTCACATTTATCATATCAAACACTAAACTGACTAAGTAAGTAATGCCTGTTAAATCAGACTGGGAACAAAGGAATCTGACATGGCGGTTTCAACCTCTGAGCAAAGCCCATACTTGGGTGGATGATCTCGAATGCAACAGGTGCTTGGAACCCTCCCCACACTTGGGTATACCAGTCAATGTAGCCCTAGAGGAATCAGGTGAATGGGATTTCCCCCCCAATCATATCTTCCATATGATGAGTTGAGAGAGAGAGAGAGAGAGAGAGAGAGAGAGAGAGAGAGAGTGAGTAAATCTGAACTCAGAATAACTGTAAAAGTACTAAGCTTTATTCAACTAAAATAAACTCATCCGAAAATGAAAATAGATTGGTTTTAGTTAAATAATAAGTTTGGCAGAGTCTATTCTTGTATAGTGTGTGCGTAGGGCACTACTACATGGCTGATGACTCTGTACTATAATAAGAGCCGCATCACTCCTTTCGTCCGTCACAATTTCATATTGAGTCCAAACAAAAAAAAGGAGGAGGATTACTTGTGATGGTCATAGGGGAAACAGACATGCATATGGTAGCAAGAAGCAATTTATATTATATTCCTCCAAAAACAGACTGAATAAGACTGAAATAAAAAGGCTAATTGGTCACCATCCAACTCCCTTTTTACTAATGGGAGATTTTAATGCATACAGCAAAATGTAAAATCAAACTGGTAAAATTACAGAATCTCTAATAGAATCATCTGATCTATGTATCCTTAATAACCAAATGCACACATATCTACACTCAGTTACCGAATTAAGATCAGCTATTGACCTAACCCTGTGCTCCCCATCAGTTTTTATGCGCTTTCAATAGAAATTTCATGACGACTAATGTGGTAGTGACCATTCACCTATTTTCCTAAATACAAGCAAGCCTATAGCGGAAGAAAGGAATCCAAAATGGCAACTACACAAAGCTAACTGGCTAAAATTTAATGAACTCTGCTCATCCCAAATCAATATGGAAAGTTTCAGTGAACCAGAACCACTAGTCTCCTTTACAAATAGAAGGGCAAAAAATGCCTAAATCTTTTTAAACCACATACCAAATCATAACCCTGGTTTACAGCAGAATGCAGATAAGCAGTTAAAATTAGTAAAAAAAAAAAATGATAAAGACATTTTTATACAACCTAACCACAGTCAACTTACAAAGCTACAAGCAAGCTCAAGCAAAAGCACACTGTCTAATTAAAAAACCCAAAATAGAAACATGGCAAAACTAGAGCCATTGGCTGATTATAAGCAAGACATAGTGTTCAACAGAATAAGAATTGGACACTCACCTGACACACATACACATGCTTAAAGCAGAAATTATACCTCAGTATACCCACAAAATCAGGGAGCCGAGTTCAAATTCCAGTTGAATTCATGGCATTCACTTATGCACAAATACCCTTGGGAAAGGTATTAATCCATCTCTTCCTGCCAGTTATGGGTTAAATAATAGGACAGATCGAGTTCTATAGCCTTGGCTGGCAACCAGTCTACTGCAGAAAACAATGGCAACCTACTGTAGAATAATCTTATGCCCAGTCAGTCATGTCTCTTTCGAGACATGATCACCCAAAGCATGTATCGCATATGGCACTTAACTGACTGACTGATACCCATTGTGACCAATTTTTCATTGTCAAGCATATCTTGATAGAATGCAAGCAGCACAAAAAGAACATAGCAACTATTACCAAGCACAAAATCTTAACATGCTCTTCAAAAATGTACGTTCTGCCCAAATAATAGGATATCTGAAGAAAACAAAATATTTTCAGCTTCTATAGAAAATAGATCTTTATAACTTACATTTTGAAACATACCTGAATAAAAAATCCAGTTTCAGCATTAAATGACCCACTGGGGTGTTGATGTGCTAGTGAAACAAATACATAATTAATCATTTGGGATTACAGAAACAGTTCTCTTAAATTTTCTTCGACGAATAGACGTATAGTCAGCACCTGCTCGCATCCAAGCATCAGGATTGTCATCTTATTCTTGTTTCGCCCTGTTGGCTGGGGCAGTAAAATACGCTGACTGCACCTCTGTAGAGGCGTAAGACCCTTCCCTCCTCCATGAGGCCACCTGTTGGCCATGGGTGGTAACCCTTGATGCTTTTAGGACAGAATCCTGATGGCTTAGCAGTCTGTGACCTGGTTACCTAAGTGGCCACATGACCTACAGCACTCTACTTTGGCCCTTACCGTTTATCTTAATGGAAGACTTTAATAGTAATAATATAATATGGGGAAGTAAAACAATGAACAAAAGAAGCCAAATTCTTGAAAAAATCAATAACAATCTATGTCTAAACAATTAGAAATTTTCAACTCACCTTGACTCGTTTTTAGGTACATTCTCTGCCGTTGATCTAACTCTCAGTGACCCATCAATCTTTCTAGAATATAACTGGCGGGTATACTAAGATCCCTGCAGCAGTGACCACTGCCCAATAATTAATGGAAAGCCCAATAACAGAAAATTTGGGATCACAAACAATTCCAAGACCCTCACAATGGAATTTTTAAAAAGCAAATTGGTAATCCTACAAAGAACTATGTCGTACCACACTAATCCCAGAAACAAATACAAATCAAGAAGAACCCATAATACATTTTACCAACGCCCTCATTAGCCAACAAAACTATTCCCAAAACCACAATATCTCAAAAACACAACAAACTATGGTTCACAGAAGAGTGTCAAGACGTAAGAGAATGTTATTCAAAACAAACCCTTCATCAGAAAATTTGATCACATATAAACAACAAAGAGCTAAAACTCTTGGAGAACCTTTGTCTTAAAAATAAACTGTAATACCAACCCCAAAATAATTTGAAACTTTATAAAGAAAATGTTAACTAAAAACATCAACACTCCAATAAATCACCTCTCTCAGGAAAACACAGTTGCCACAAACAAAACTCATATAGCCGACCTAATCAAGCATCATCAACAAAAACTACTCCAATAAATTTAACCAAATTAGATCCAAAGAAGAAAAGAACTTAATAAAATGACAATACTGAATGCTATAACCAACCTTTCACCCTAACCGAACTCTAAAACTCAATATTCAAATCCAATAACTCAGCCACTGGCCCAGATGAAATCCGCTACACCTTCTTCAAAGAACTCCTAGCCTTATCCCTGAAATATCTCCTAAATATATACAACAATATCAGGATCTCTGGCAACATCCCTACCTTATGGAAGCAAGCTACAACCATCCCTATCCTCAAAAAACAAAAAGATCCCACTAACCCTACCAGTTATAGACCAGCAGTTGTTGCAAAACCCTCAAAAGAATGATCAGTTTAAAACTGACATAGTTCCTCAAATCGAACAATCTCCTCTCAGACCTTCAAACAGGTTTTAGAGCCAAAAGAAGCACTATAGACCAACTAGTTTATATAAAAACCCTAATCCAAGAAGCATTTATGAGACAAGAACATCTGGTTGCAGTCTTTTTTGATCTTGAAAAAGCCTACAACACAGCATGGCCATATGGCATACTCAAAGATCTTGGCCTACGAGGCAGTCTCCCAATTTTCATAAAACAATTCTTACAGGCCCAAACTTTCCAAACATAAGTAAACGATACACTCTCCAATTCAAGACCACAAGAAATAGGTATTCCTTAGGGTAGCATCCTATCAATAATCCTCTTTATAATTAAAATCAATGATAACCTATCTTGCCCAAGAAATCAAAGGATTACTATATGTCAATGACTTCCTAATCTGCTACAGTTCCAAAAATAAGACTACCAATAAAAGGAAAATACAACAATGTATCAACAAGATATCAAGATGAACCATGGAAGATGGATTCAAAATCTCAAATAACAAAACCAAATGCATTTCTGTCAAACACACAAAATACACATCCACCCTACCTTAATACTAAATGATACTAAAATACCCATAACCCATCAACACAAATTCCAAGGCGTTATTTTTTATTCAAAACTATCTTTTATCCCTCACATCAAACATCTTAGAACCAAATGCAACCAAACCATCCAACTAGGGTGCTGACAAAAAGTCCCTAATGAAATTATCCAGATCCCTTTTATGATCAAAGCTTGATTATGCCTGCTTTCTATATGGAGCAGCTAGAAAATTCTATCTTTGAGAACTTGAAACCGTTCTTCACCAAGGACTCCATATTGTTATAGGAGCCTTCACTACCTCTCCATTAGAAAACATATCCAGAAAGCTAACGAACCCTCTCTCTCTTTAAGAAGACAAACTTGCACTACAAAACTACATCAAACTCATCTCATGACCCCAAAACCCTGCCTATATCTGCATCATGAAAATAAAATACAAAAAACCTATTTGAAAAATAAAGCAAAGGGCCATCAAACCTCTTAATCTAAGAATCCAAAATTTGCTCCATGAAATTAAAATTAACCCAAAAATAATCCATAATACCATCCTTCCCAAAAACAGCACCATGAACAATAAATCAACCCATAGTAAAACTTGAACTAACCAAATTATCTAAAACCAAAACACACCCCATCACTTTCCAAGATAAATTCCTTAACATCCAAAATAACATCCCAGACCATCACCACATCTACACAGATGGGTCTAAAAAGTGAAAGAAAGTTCATTGTGCTGCTATCTTTCAAAACCAAGAATCACTAAAACGTCTCCCAAATGAATCATCAAATTTATAGTGCAGAAATCACAGCTATTGACCTATTGACCATGAACATTATTGTTAACCACAAATCCTCCAGATTTATTATCTACTCAGATTCCAAATCAGCCCCCTTAGCACTACAGGACAAAGATCCATCAAACGCCGCTCTCATCATAAAACTCCTAAACAAAATGAGCACTCTTTCCAAAAATAGCAAAAATCATCCTCAGCTGCATACCAAGCCATATTGGTATATACGGTAATGAAAGGGCAGATAAAGCTGCAAAAGAAGCACTCCTGACAGACGTATCCAAAATAAAAATCCCATACACTGATCTGAAACCAATTATTAACAAATTCATACATATCAAATGGCAAAAATCATGGGATGATCAAATACGCAACAAGCTCCACCATATTCAAGACCCCATCGGTGAGTGACCAGCAGGTTACAGAAGAAACAGAAAGGAAGGAGTGATACTTTCTAAACTTTGTATTGGTCACACCCACATCACCCACTCAGTCAGTTAGTTAAGTGCCATACGTGATACACGCTTGGGCGATCATGTCTCGAACGAGACATGACTGACTGGGCAGAAGATTATCCCGCAGTAGGTTGCCATTGCTTTCTGCGGTAGACTGGTTGCCGACCAAAGCTATAGAACCCAATCTGTCCTGCTATTTAACCCATAACTGGAAGGAAGAGACGGATTAATACCTTTCCCAAGGGTATTTGCACGTAAATGAATACAACTGGAATTCGAACTCGGCTCCCCGACTTCTCATTCCGAGCCGATATCCACTGTACCACAACGCACATCTTCTAAAAAGGGAAGACATTCCAATATGCATAATGAGCAATGTACTCCTTACAGTGAAACACATTTTCTTAAACTGTAACAATTTCAGACAAACTCAGTCAAAACACTCCCAGACAAGCAATTTGAAGGGCTTTTTTGAAAATACAAAACCTTGAGTTTTCTATAAAAAAAACTAACCATTTCGCCAAAATCTGACTAAATTAACTATATCACTATAATCAAAAAAAAAAAAAAGTTTAAGCCCACGTTTTTGACATTAAATGACCCACATAGGTTAATATACCATTAAACAAAACTCAAACTCTTATTCTTTTTCACACCTCTTGTGGTAGTGGCAGAAATGGCTGTGAAGGCCCAGCCTACTCCTGAAGAGTTGTGAGCAGGAGTTACAGAAGAGTGTGGATGGTGGGTGAGTTACGCTCTTCTGACACCACGTTACAGATCGTCTTCATGTTAATGGTTGAACTCGAAAGTCTCTATCCCTTTTCAGATGGTCCTATACTAGGAAGGCAAATGGTTCAAAAAGATTTTGACAAAGCCATTCACATGAATTTGATTTTAGTGAACAACTCTGTGCAACCAAGACGTCCACACACACTTGACCAGAAGCACCTCCCTTGCAACTCAAAGGGGATTGAGACAGACGAGATCTGGAAAACTTGGTTACATCAGTCCAATTGGTGCTGCCAACTTCTGCTGGTTTGGTCTTTGATATTGTATAGATCTTTGCCTATTCTGCCACTGGAGTTTTTGGTGAGTGGTCACATTTGGTCTGGTCTCTTCTAAACATATATACAAACTTAAGTAAAGAACAAAAATTTACATAAATTAATAAAATTATGTATTTATTTATTCTTAATTTAAGGTAAATATGAAACTCCAATATTTATGCTTGTGTTTCTGACAATAATTCTATACAAAAACAATTTTTAAAAATAATTTTAAAAAATTAAATGCCAAAAAAGAAATCAGTGATGTTACCAGATTTTCAAACTTGACATTTATAAATAACAGCTAGGTCACCTTGACCTATTGTAATGATTAGCAAGATTGTCTCACTAAATCAATTACTGCTGAATACTGAGTGTAATACTCACTGGGTGCACCATACTTTTGACCTTGTGCCATATCTAAGCTACACATTGAAAATCATTCAGGTATCTCGGCAAGCTTACCTCACCGGAACAATTATGACTGAGTAGTGAGTTCACTCCTCACTGGGCGCCTTAAACATTTGGCCTTGTGTCACATCTAAGCTAAGCTTAGAAAATCACTAAATAACTATTGACTTAGTTTAAGGCCAGTAACTCTCTAAAGTCTTTATTGATGTTATAAACCAGATGCCATCATCTAAATTGGTAATGAATTAATAATTTTTTTTATTCTGACAAGTGTCATGACCTAAGAAAGATCTAAATCATGTTAATCAGCAAAACTTATCTCCTCCTAAAATTTTTTTTTTTTATACGCCAGTATCTTCAAATAGTGGCAACGAAACAAAAACAAACTTTTAAAACAAATCCTTTATTTTTTTTTTTTTTGTTTTGCACTTGTAAATATTCTCTTTTTCAGAAAAACAAAATTTTCCTTAAGGAATTTTATTTTAAAACCCCATTAAAATGAACTTTGCCATTTTTCTTTCTTTCTGTTTGTCCTTGCAAGCTCTCATGAAGCTAAGGTATTATTATTCACTGATTTGACTAATAGGAATCTGGACATTTAATCTCAAGAAAGTACAACTATAAAATCCAGCCTGCTGAGCCTGATGAATCTTCAGATTCAGAGCCTTCTCCAGTGCCAGTTAAGACCAGTTTTATTTATCTGCCATTTTGTTTCCCCCCACCACTCTTGACTTAGCTCAGCACAAAAGACCCACTTTTTTCACACGAGGATCCTGCATCTCAATAAAGTCCAACCTTTACTCTTGAAATGTGCCTTAACTCACTGTTTTTAACATATTTCCTTTCTTTAGATTTCTAAATTATGAGAAACAATCTTTTTAATTCTCAATTTTAATGTAATCTCTCTTAAATTTAGTAAATCTGCTATTTATCGTCTTTGAACTATTTCACTTAAAAAGGAGAAAGTACAATAAAGAAAATGGTGAGTTCGTTCAACTCTTCATATACCAAATTAAGTTGAACAAGTTACTGATTTTGAAAACTTTGTACTGATAACATCTGATCTATCTCTGGAAGTTTCTATCTCAAAAATATCTTTGATGAAATTTGATTCAAATCTAGTTGGTTCGTTGTAATACTCCAGTAAGTATCTGATTCCCCCTGTTATGCTTTCTTTACAAGAGTCAGATCAAACCAAAAATAGAGTATTGTTGCTATATCTGGGTTAGGATTGCCCAGTTTTCACTTACGTGGCCTTGTGGGTGATGGAAATTTCTGCCTTATAGCTCCTTTTTCGCAAGATGAAATGTTGTAAGCCTCTTGTTACTCTATTGCTATTTCCATGTCAAGTGTTCTGACCATATACAATCCTTGGTCAAACCAGCCTTTTTAACTGGGACCTGTCATCCTATGTAGACAAGGATGAATCATGTTCATTCCTTTCATAATCTCTTAATAAGAAGTTCCACTTGGACAACTTCTTCCCAGAATACGCTGCAGGATGTCTTCCTAATCAACTCTACGATTAACCATTGTCTTTCCCACATAACCACATGAATTTTACTTTTTGACTTTCCTTATGCTAAACAACACCACACTGTAGTGCTCTACCTTGAGTGACTATTAGGCCTTGTACAGTGGGTTAATGTGCACTTGCTAAGACCTGAATGAATTAATTCTGCTCTTTTACTGCTATTGTGTGAGCATCACCTCAATTTTACTTGACGTTTTGCTATGACCATGAGTAATCTCCCTGCTTTCTGTGTAGCTAAGGAATTAGAATTAGTATTGCTTGTCACTAGTTGCCTGACTTTTTCTTTGTACTATTAGTTACTAATATTTGCTTTCTCCATGTATGCTCTCATCAGTCCACATATGTTTCATTATTAATAATTATATATTTTTTTCCTCTCTTGAAGTATTACCCTGCCAGGTACCTAATATTTTTTCAAGAAAATTCCTCTGTATTAAGAACACCCTGTTAAATGGAAAATATTTCTTAATCACCCTGAGTGACTGCCAGTAATCCATTTTCTCTTTATTGTGTTATCGATTTGGAGTATTGTCATATATATTCATTAAAAAATTGAATTTAGTAGTAGTAGTAGTAGTTGAGTTTAAAAAAATGGTTCCCAGTTTGCAAAATGTTCATTTCTCTGATACCAATTTATGTTTGATATGATATTAGCCTATGATTGCTGGAATTATGTTCCCCTTTTCTTTTTTTTTTCTTTTTTTTTTTGTTGATTATAACTTGAAAAATAGCTTAGTGTTTGTTAAAATGATTTATTATGAATATTCTGATTTTCTCACTAAGGAACCTGGGATCAGGTGGCATGGTGACCCTTCAAATTCTTGCAGTCATCCAAAGGTCTTCATGCCTTTTTGATCTTATATCAGAAACTCAGTTGCAGTCAACCACTGTCATGGTTTTCTGACAAGTAGTTTGCCATCCTGGTTCAGTCTATGATTTCTGTAACAAGTATATAGATGACCATGGCTCTCCACAAATTGCTGTCTTTATTGCTAAAATGACTAAAATGATTGTAAAATCTCTCTTTGTCCTTGTTGTGTCATCCATTCACACAAATTCGTCAAGTAGGTTACTTACTGCTTCATTTGCCTTCAGTATGTCTCATGAGTATTAAATTCTCTTGTCCCTCTTTCCTCATTATGCACCCTTGCCAAGAATCTCAAGATATATTACAAGAACACCAAACTAAATCTGGCAGCAATATTCAATGCACAAATGGTAGATTTATATGGATTATGGCAAGAAAAATTGTCTTACATGGTACAGTGGGCCAACTTTTCTAGCAGCAGACCTAGTAATTGATTCAATATAATCACTGCATCAGTGGAATGAGTTGCTTTCCTGGAGGTTAGCATCACCCATGCTAATGGAAGGCAAAAAATGGTTCTCTATAATGATTAAAGTGTAGTAGGTTAGTTTTGGGGGCTTTAAAATTTACAAGCCATTTCTTTCCCCATTTAATTGACTGAAGGTCATTTTTAAGAGCAGCTGAGAGTTCTACATTGTTGGATTTAATATTAAGACAGGGGTAAATAGTTGTCATCAATATAAATACCAAGTTGGAAAGTAATGACCTTGGGAATGTCATTCATGAAAATAAGGAACAACATAAGGTCAGGTGTAGAACCTTAGAATAACCAACACATAACTATGAAAAGATCAAGAAGCATAATCATTCAAAACGACTTTCATTGCACAATTTATTAAGAATGATTGGTTTAAGTCAAATATTCTACCAGAGACACAAAGCCCTTGAGCTTGTGAAGAAGACCAGCTGGGTAAACATGTCTGATAACTTAACATACAGAACCTAGGAAATACTTTTATTGTGAAAATTTTTATTTGCATCAAATATGTTATATTAATGCTTAACAATGCCTATAATTTTGTGAAAAAAAATGTACAAGGTAGTGTTGAAATGTTCTCAATCCAACCAACTTTGCAAAATCTGACCAAATATCAGATACCATATTTCGCTGCTTATAAGACACTTCAGCATTAGATGCCTCTCACGAAATTTTAAAGGAAGAAATTGTAGAAAAACATTTTTTCCTTGTACTTTATAGTCCTCCCCACTATCCCCAATTTTACCCTCTCAATACCATATTTCAGCATAAAAAACCTGACTAATCATTATGAATTTATTGCAGACCGAGAAGTACCAAATTTATGGTAACTGTTTAGAATGTAATAATTAAAAGAGAAGTTCGAGTTCATATTACAACTGAAACCTAATCTTATTGGCAGCCTGAAATTCTTACTAATCAATATGAATTTATCGCAGACCAAGAAGTACCAAATTTATGGTAATTATTTCGAATGTAATAATTAAAAGAGAAGTTAATTGCCATCATCGACATTCAATTTATTGGATGCATGTTGGTTTTGGAGGTATTTTGTTGGCAGATAAAATGCAACTTATAAGCAGCAAAATATGGTACTTGCTTTTCTGAAAGACTCGTTGACCAGGCAAGATCTTTTCAACACCCCCACCAAACCCTATAATTGTTAAAATGGAAAGATAAACAATGTTAAACTTGTTTAAATCCATTGTATAAGTAATTTTTGACATTTTAAAAAAATTGGATATTTAATCCCTTCTTTTGCAAAATAAAAAAACAAAAAAGAATTATTGAGGTCAGTGATGTTTTGCCGTTTTTAACTTCATTCTTCCCAAAGGAAATTCATTTTTGTTTATAGATAGTTTACAATTAGGAGCAAAATTTTAACTCCCCTCAATTCCTTTAATAAACTCAGTTGATTCTATCCTCAATCAGATTTACCTGATATCAATTTTTTTTTTATTTGATTTGATTTAATTTTTTTCTCTCTAGTTTCTTCAAAGCTACTTAACATTTCCTGTGGCTTTACTTATCTCAAGTTTATTAGAAATTGCACTTATTGTACTAAATTACTGCATTTAATTGAACCCTGTGTTATATATTTGAAGCAACTGTTTAACCCATATCTTGGTGTTAGTTTAAAATGACACCATTTTTTTCCCATCTGTTGTGACCATTTTGCTTAAAGTTTGTTTTTCTTAATTTCAGATGGAATTTGGAAAATTTCCAACATATTTTAGTAAAAATTTAACTTTCCAAAATTATAGTTTATATTTTAATTATATGGATTAAAGAAAGTATCATGATATTAGGAGCTACGACAACACAACACTCACTGATATATGAACTATATGAAGATACTGTACTCAAAACCTGCCAACAAGTCATGACGTATATCTTTAAACACACTTTTACTAATCTGTAAAAAAAACTTCTTTGATAATTTTTTATAAAAACTGAAAACACTCAAAGCATTGGGTTAGTTCTATTTAAACTCTGTCTGCAAACCAAAAAAATGTTTTTCTGAAGAAAATATAAACAAAATAAAATTTGACCATAGACAAGAAACTTTCATTGAAATTGTTGCCTTAATACATTCCATATATATTTATTTTAGCAAATATATGATCTCTTGAATATTGACATATATACTTTTTAATAATGACTTGTGCACACAAATTTTATTTTCAACATCTTTGAAAGAATTCCACCAGCTCACTTTCCATTTTTTAAAAATTCTTATCTGATTAAGGAATTGTTGGATCGACTGGAACATACTTTGGAATAAGAAAGTTGTTTGTATTTGCACATATCTATTTATGGCCTTGGGAAGGTTTGCACTTCTCACCCACTTTCTTTCAAAGCTCTTTTTACCAAATGACATGATTAGTTAGGATTGAAATCTTGACTATATTGATTCCATTTACTGAACTGTCAGAAAATTCTCTTCTGCTTTTGAAGCAATGTGCCTTTTGATCTACAACCTGATGATGAGCTGCAAATTCACTGATATCAGAAGATAATCATTTGATGATATCAGTGAAGATGACATGATTCAGTTTCAGCAGTTTAATAAATGTTATTGACTTTTATTTTTACATGCAGAGATCAAAACCGAAAAAACAAGGAACCAGTTTCTGCTCGCAGATCTTTTCCTGGGGATGGAAGATTGTCGTTGTGATTCTTGTTGCCCCACCATTTCTAAATTATGCATCTCTGAAAAATGAAGAAATCCACTTGCAACCAGAAGGTAACCAAAATTATCTTTTAATAAAAGTTATTTTTGTGCAGATGAAGATGATCTGATTGAAGGTAAAGATTTTGATCTATTTGATTTTAAACAAATAATAGCTACACAGATATTAGGTCAGTGACTTTTTAACTAGTGCACTGCATGTGCGTTGTGGTGCAGTGGATATCGACTTGGAACGAGAAATCGGAGAGCCGAGTTCAAATTCCAGTTGAATTTCTTGCATTCACTTACGCGCAAATACCCTTGGGAAAGGTACTAATCCATCTCTTCCCCCCAGTTATGGGTTAAATAATAGGACAGATTGGGTTCTATCGCCTTGGTCGGCAACCAGTCTACCACAGAAAGCAATGGCAACCTACTGCGGGATAATCTTCTGCCCAGTCAGTCATGTCTCTTTCGAGACATGATCACCTAAGCGTGTATCACGTATGGCACTTAACTGACTGACTGCAGCACACTAGTGTGCCGTGAAAGAAACATACGTGTACCATAAAAATTTTAAGTGTCATTAATTAAATTAGTTTTGTAAGAAATTAAAAGCACAATAAGCATACATATAAAAATTAAAACACCTTTAAATTGATTATACGAGTATATCATTGTTATAATAAATGTATCAGTCAGTTAAGTGCCCTACGTGATACACACTCGGGAGTGATCATGTCTTGAAAGAGACATGACTGACTAGGCAGAAGATTTTCCTGCAGTGGTTTGCCATTACTTTTCCATGATAGACTAGTTGCCAACCAAAGCTATAGAACCCAATCTGTCCTTCTATTTAACTCATAGCTGGAGGGAGAAGTGATGGATTAATACCTTTCCCAAAAGTATTAGTGCATAAGTGAATGAAACAAATTCAGCTGTAATTTGAACTTGGCTTCCTGATTTTTTTTTTTCTGAGCCGATATTCATTGTACCACAATACATGTAAATGTACATATCTAAATCTAAATCTAAACTTATTTATAAATGTGTGTGTGTGTCTGTGTGTGTGTGTCTGTGTGTGTGTGTGTGTCTGTGTGTCTGTGTGTGTCTGTGTGTGTCTGTGTGTGTGTGTGTCTGTGTGTGTGTGTGTGTGTGTGTGTGTCTGTGTGTCCGTTTCCATTACCTATAGACTCCGAAACGGCTGAACCGATTTTCTTGAAAACTTACACAGTTATACTATAAGCGTCTGCAAGTGTTCTTAGCTAGGTTTTGTGTCAAGGTACCCCCGAGAAATATCGTAAATTGATAATCGAAAAAATCAGGTCATAGGAGTGGTCCAATTTTAATCAAATTTGATACACTCATAGACAAAGACATAAGAAACGATATTCAGAAGTTTCAAGGTTGCAGTTCTTACAATAGTGCAGGAAATCGATAATATATATATATAAAAGGCAAGATGTTTGTGTGTGTGTCTGTTTATCTGCCTGTATGTCTGTATTTTTTCAGCCCTTTTATTTTAGTTTTTGCTTCAGGCTTAGCTCTAAGTAAATATTATTGTAGTTCTTAGTCTGTCATGATACCATTTACTCAGAGGACTTATTTAGCATTCAAAATTCAGTTTACGACAAAAATAACTTATTTGATATCAATACCAGGAAATGAAAATTTGACTTAAATCCATTCATTTTTCTTTCAGTCTCTGGTTTTGCTTTAACTGGAAACAACTATTGCTTTTTAGTCTTTCGTGCTAACGTCCAAAGAGTCTGAGCTCCAGGACCATGGATTAGTCTTAAAGCTTTAATTACACCCAAGCAACGCTGGGCTATACTGCTAGTAATATATAAAGATATAAAATAAAATATTAAATCATAATAAACAGAAAAATTAACAAATATTTTTTTAAAGAATTATAATTTTTTTTTTTTATTATAATAAATTGTTTTACTTAAATAAATCATGAAAACAAATTATTTGTGCCACACCATGAAATCAAACACTTAAAGAAGGAAAAGGGAATCGTATTAAACTAAAACAAGATGCCAAAAGTATTGACATATAAAATATGTTAGGCGCCTTTTGACCAACACTGTTTCAAACATCAGTTGTCGGTAATTATTATTAACCAAGTGGTCAACAAGAAAAAATTTTATTAGCTACCGAGTTTAAAAGAATTGAAATTTAAATTGGCCCTCTTTGGGGAAGCCATTACTTAGTGGAGGAAGAATTTTTTTCTCCCCTCCCCATCTAATATATATATCTATATAATTCTTTAAACTCGGTAGCTAATAAAAATTTTTCTTGTTGGCCACTTGGTTTTAATAACTACCGACAATTGTTGTTTGAAAATGTGTTGGTCAAAATGCGCGTAACATATTTTATGTATCAATATTTTTTGTATTTTGTTTTAGTTTAATATGATCCCCTCTTTCTTCCTTACATGTTTAAAATCATGAAAAGCATACTCTTCTTTGATCTTTGTAATTTAAGTGTACCATGAAAGTTTAATTATTGGTTCAAGTGTGCAGTGCAATAAAAAGGTTTGAAAACACTGTATCAGAGTTTTGAATAAGGCCCTTTTAATTTTTGTTCTTTTTAGAAAGTTTATAAAGATTTTCAAGTTTAATTATTATATCAAGGGTCCTGGGTATGACAGTAAACTGCATCCGGTAGACTTTTATAGAAAAATATATATTTTTTGAAGAAGAAAATTATTACCAGCAGTACGACAAAACTAGAAGATATCTTCAGTTTTCTAAAAGAAGAAATTAAGTAGAATAGGCAAACCATTGCCCAGGATAGGCATGGGCTTTAACAAGTGGTTGATTTCAGAGAAAAAGAGTCCTTAGTGAAATTACATTGACTTTAAGGAAACTTTTTTCTTTATTGTTTATCAACTCCTTATGGGTCATTTTATACCAAAATTTAATTTTCTTGGGAGCTTTAATTTGATTTGATTGTTTAGCGGCATATCAACTCCTTATGGGTCATTTTATACCAAAATTTCATTTTCTTGGTAGTTTTGATTTGATTTGATTGTTTAGTAGCATATCAACTCCTTATGGGTCACTTTATACCAAAATTTAATTTTCTTGGGAGCTATAATTTGATTTGATTGTTTAGCGGCATATCAACTCCTTATGGGTCATTTTATACCGAAATTTAATTTTCTTGGGAGCTTTAATTTGATTTGATTGTTTAGCGGCATATCAACTCCTTATGGGTCATTTTATACCGAAATTTCATTTTCTTGGTAGTTTTGATTTGATTCGATTGTTTAGCGGCATATCAACTCCTTATGGGTCATTTTATACTGAAATTTAATTTTCTTGGTAGTTTTGATTTGATTTGATTGTTTAGTAGTATATCAACTCCTTATGGGTCATTTTATACCGAAATTTCATTTTCTTGGTAGTTTTGATTTGATTTGATTGTTTAATAGTATATCAACTCCTTATGGGTCATTTTATACCAAAATTTAATTTTCTTGGGAGTTTGATTTGATTTGATTGTTTAGTGGCATATCAACTCCTTATGGGTCATTTAATGCCAAAATTTAATTTTCTTGGGAGTTTTGATTTGATTTAATTGTTTGGCGGCATATCAACTCTTTATGGGTCATTTAATGCCAAAATCTAATTTTTTTCGGAACTTTGGTTTGATTGTTTAGTGACATATCTTCTTCTCCTGCTGAAATTTTATTTTCTTGGAAGATTTGATTGTATTGTTTAGTGGCATATCAATTTCTTATGGGTCATTTTTAATACTGAAATTTAATTTTCTTGGGTAATCTTAGTATTTTTTTTTTCCTTCTAAAATGTATTATTTGTAATTATTTACTATGAAAATGTATTGCTGGTATTTTTACTGTAAAATTGTATTTTT
This sequence comes from Ascarosepion bandense, assembly GCA_037127315.1. Classification (NCBI taxonomy): domain Eukaryota; kingdom Metazoa; phylum Mollusca; class Cephalopoda; order Sepiida; family Sepiidae; genus Ascarosepion; species Ascarosepion bandense. The sequence goes on from JBBBDQ010000443.1 coordinate 1,340,006, forward strand.
ATACTTGCATAGTGCTTTGACCCCAGTTTAAGAATTAACTATTTTCCTCTAGCTAGGACCTTAACAATGCTACCTCCTCAGGTCAGGGTGTACTTGGGAATAACAGCAATTAAGAGCTGGTTTTACATTCTTGAAAATCTCTCAGTCAGAAGCTTTGCTACCAGATATAGTTTTTCATCATGCCAGGATGGTTTTATTTTTGCATGTAAATAACTAAAACAATTCCTCTCTCCTTATTTTTATTTATTTATTTATTTTTTTTTTTTCATATTTTGGGAGAACAGGTAAAAATAAAGATTTTATATAAAATCTTCATATTTGACACTCGGGAGAACTTGGCTGTCTGAATTTAATGTTGTATTTTATTGCTAATGCCAGCTAAAATACTGATGGTAAACCAATTTCACCAACAAGACAAGATTTACATGTAATATTCAAAATATTATCTTTAATTAGAACCTTAAAAACCAACAAAAGGCAGCAAGGCCTCCTATTAGGACGTTATGAGGAGCATATAACCACCTGTTGATGTTGTTCCTGGGGCCACCCTGACCCGGAGTGATAGCACTTGTTAGGGTCCCAGCTATGGGCAAATGGTTGACTCCCAAACTGGGGCTGGGGTCAAAACACTATGAAAGTACAAAAATAAACTTTTATTGAAATATATACATAAAAATAGATTTTTATACAAAAATATACATATTTGAAGGAAAAAATTATGACCTGCAATACATTTTTGAAGGAAAAAATAATTGCCATAATACATTTTTGAAGGTAAAAACATTAATACCAGCAATCCATTTTGAATATAAAACTAGAAAACATCTTCAGTTTTCTAAAATAAAAAAAATTTTCACCAAAATCTGACTAAATTAACCTTCTCATTAAAAAAATTACCTTAAAACCCCACTTTTTTGGCATTAAATAACTCGCAGAGATGTTGATATACTGTTAAACAAAACTCAAAATCAACAAAAAATTTTCTTGTCATCTTCAATTGATAAAAGCACTTGGGCATCCTTATACAAATTCTGCAGTTTCATTGTAAAAACGCTGCACTTGTAAGATGTACTGATAGATTTATGTTCAGATGTTAAAGTAAACTATTCATTATTTTTCAGATTTACTTAATATTCTGGTTTTACTTGTTTTCAGGTCAGATGTATGATATCGGATGGGGTCAGAAGTTGTTTATGATGTGCAGAGGTGAAGGTCCTCCAACTGGTCAGTAGATTTGTCTTTCATTAAATGCTTGGTATTAAAAATAAAAATAAGTTTCAACTTCTAAAAATAATTTCTGGTTACAAAGAAACAGGTATATCAATTATCAAATAATTTTTATGTATTTTGTTTGTTTTAATTTTATTCCTTTTATTTTAACTTTTTGTTGTTGTTTTATTTCGCCTTTCCTGGCAGCTTCTTTGACAAGGTGGGCAATAAAGTTTACATAGTGGGCAATAAAGTTTACATAGCAACACTTAATTGAGGCAAAAGGGCCTCAACTGATAGCTTGCTAGAGTGCTTCAGATGAATTCTACTCTGAAGATGATTTATTCCTGTTTGGCTTGCTGTGAAAATTTAATTGAATGAAATTTCTCCTGTTAGAACTTGTAAAAGGGGAACAGAGAGAAATGTGACTCAGTTATGAGGTTGTGGTGTGTGGAATCTCAGTTTTTCAGAACTATAATATTGTCCAGCTTACAAGAACTGCAGCTTGGATGACACACCCTCTTATTGGAAAGAAATTTCTAAAAAAAACAGAAATCATTCTCATACAACAACACATTCACCATGTGTCCCTCACATACCATACAGGTACTATGTATTGTTTACAGTAATCACTTGTCTGATTTTGTTTGTATGGCAATGATATACTAGTTGGTCGTTAGTAAATATACCATACATCTTTCATTGTCCAAAGGTGGTTTTATTTTCATAAAAATGAATAAAAACTTTTTAAAAATATGCATGTAAAAATATAAAACAATCAAAGAAATTTTATTCATTCTCAAATCCCCAAAACTCATTACTGCTGGATTCACATAATTTCTCTAAAGTATCATCTGCAGAGTCATGACTACTGTCAGTCATGTACAATAAATGATCCTCACTACCATCCATGTCATGATGGTAAAAATATAAAACAATCAAAGAAATTTTATTCATTCTCAAATTCCAAAAACTCATCTCTGCTGGATTCACGTAAATTCTCTAAAGTATCATCTGCAGAGTCATAACTACTGTCAGTCATGTACAATAAATGATCCTCACTACCATCCAATGTCATGGTGGTAAAAATATAAAACAATCAAAGAAATTTTATTCATTCTCAAATTCCAAAAACTCATCTCTGCTGAATTCATGTAAAAGCTCTAAACCATCATCTGCAGTCATCACTACTGCCAGTTATGTAAAATAAATGATCCTCACTACCATCCATGTCATGGTGGTAACCATGGTGCTAACTGATAGATGCAAACATACTTTTCAGGGAAATTTTTAGGAAAAAAGTGTGTCTTGTAGGCCCGAAATTATGGTAATTGTAATGATGAAATCATCATTTTAGCTACTAATCATACACAACAGTGACTAATAAATTTGGAGTACATTAACATATAACAGTGTTCGGATCAAAAAACAATTGATTGACAAGAGTAAATCTCTGTAACTGATACTGAAACACATTTGTTTGTCATATTTTATTTTATAGTTTATCAATCCTTTGTGGATTATTTCAAACTGAAACATTTTGGATTATGGAAGGTCAGTTACAGTACCGTGTGTTCCCAAGTGGTCACCCTCCTAAGTACTGACCAAGCTTGATGCTGCTTAACAATGGTGATTAAATGAGCATGATTTGACTGGAAGCCCACAAAACCCAAACTCCGTGGAAGGGTAATGTTGTGTGCAGTAGGATTATCAGGGTAGTCTTCATTTAGAGTTCTTAAAACATAATGGAACCCTAAATGCTCATCTATTCCTTAAAGAAAATTAAAAAATAAAATAAAATAATAAAAAATATTAATTTTTTCTTGATACAGTTTATAAAGAAACTGAAAAGGTTTCTGGTCACTTGTGTGATTTTATGACCCCACTTCTGGAAAGGATAGAATCTTTCTCCTCTTGGCTTCAAGATGTGACCCATGTATTAATAGTGTTTCCATTGGGGGAATGTTAGTATTCCCCACTTCATTGACAACTGAACTCTTTCCACTTTCTAATCAGACACATTTTCAGCAGTCCTACTTGCGAAGCAGACATTTGGCCATTCCAAATCAGTGTGAGGCTGACTTGTGCTTGACCATCTTTACTCATTCTTATCTGCCATTTCCAATAAATAGTTTCTGAACAAAAAGGAAAAACAGACATGCTCAAGAGACTTTTAACTTTGTTTCCATCCAGTTACCATAAAAGAAATAAACATTCGTAGCAGAAAGTCAAGTTCTTTTGTAGGCTTCTTTTATTTCCTTCCACGACCTTGTTAACACCCACAAACTCTGGCAGCTGTAATATGTTTTTTTTTTTTTTTTTTACTCATATCACCCCGAGAAAGGCGGTAACGCCACTGGTGTGCAGAGGGCTACATAGGAGTGAAAAGATTGAAAAAGAGAAAGCCGGAAACCACATCCTAAACAGGGAACAAGGGATGAGCCTCTTAACCTGTTCAATAGACGTGGGTGGAGTGTGAACCGGGCGATAGTTTAGTCTATAAGTTTGTTCAAAAAGTGCCTTACACTCCTCAACGAGAAAATTGTTGTTCTTTTACATGATAATGCAAAGCCACAAAGAGCAAAAAAAAACAAACTTTGGAACAGGGTGGGTCTGTTGTAAATCCTGCCCCACCCCCACCCCTGTGCACCTAACCTTGCACCAACTGATTATTACCTTCTTTTTCTATTAAATCAGAACACTTTCATGGGGAAAACTGAATCTAGGAAAAATTAAATTCCAAGAGTTTGTCTAAAAAATTTTACTATCAAAACCTGTGAAATTTTACTCTATTGAAATAGAAGAGTTGCTTGACAATCGATTAGAATAGAAAAGTTGCTTGACAATCGATTGGAATAGAAGAGTTGCTTGACACTTGATTGGAATAGAAAAGCTGCATGACACTCGACTGGAACAGAAGAGTTGCCTGACACCCGATTCGGATTGAAGAGTTGCCTGACACCCGATTCGGATTGAAGAGTTGCCTGACACCCGATTCGGATTGAAGAGTTGCCTGACACCCGATTCGGATTGAAGAGTTGCCTGACACCCGATTCGGATTGAAGAGTTGCCTGACACCCGATTAGGATTGAAGAGTTGCCTGACAATTGGGAAGATATCATTGCAAATTATTGCAAAAATATCATTGAATAAAATGTACTTCATTTTTTAAAGGATAAAATTGCTAAACAAAATGGAAATTATTTGTGAGTCAAGCTAATATTTCAGGAAGTTTATTTTTACACCTTGGGTTTGTAGGAATAGAAATTATGTCTTTACCCTCTCACAATAATGCTGCTTCTTTTCAAACCATTGTAAAAATATACAAAGCCATATATGCATCATATAAAACAGTTAAAATGTTTTTAAATTTCAGTGATATTAGATGCACCAACTGGAATGTCATCAGATGTTTGGAGCCTAGTGTGGCCCAAAATATCAAATGTGACACGGGTAAGTTTCTGCTCTTTTTGCATTTTGTTACTTTCATTTAAAATGTGATATTACAAACATGAATCAATCAGATATTGATATCAACAGTATCAAGCTAATTTGTGATTCAATTTATAATCACTCCACAGAACAGAGTAGGCAAATTGTAGAATGAAATGGTTGCTAGTATAAACCTAAAATATTAGTCAGACTCTTGGTGTTATTTACCATCTACCTACACCAGCACCTGTAAAGGTGATCATTTTCACTCGAGAATTAGAAAAGTACTTTTTGTCATTTCATTAAGTATCGTTAATTGCAGGTTTCTTTCAAACTGATTTTTACCTTCACCTTAAGGTGGATGTATTGTATTCAGTTGCATTTGTCTGTATGTCTGTCTGTCAAGATATCTCAAGCCCCCCCTTGATGAATTCAGGTGAAACTTTCAGGGATGATTGGCCTCATGACTTAGATTTTGGGTCTGATCTGGTATGGAATAAAGTTTCTGGGTTATATTTTTTTTTTTTTGTTTTGTTAATAAAATTTACTTTTTTATGTTTCACATACCAAATAGTAAATTACAACCCCTAGACCATTTTCAATACTGAATTACCTCTCTCGTTTTATTTTTAAGTGTGCATTTAATTTTGTGAGTGGTCGAGTTCATTTTTTTGTATTTTCTCTCTTTCAAGTTCATTGCAGTTATTCTTTCTCATTTTAATAATCATCTCTTGCTAATTGCTGAGATGACGTCGATCTGGCCTTGGTGGAGGTTTTCTCTTTCTAGTTTTATATTTTCACTCTTGAGAGTGGTCAAGTTCATTGCAGTTATTCTTTCTCATTTTAATAAACATCTCTTGATAATCACTCTGAGATGATGTCAGTATTGCCTTGGTGGAGGTTTGTGGTCTTTCTCATTTTCTTTTTTATTTTATTTTTACATTTTTATTGTTAACAGATAAATTTTATGGCACCAGCTACACAAAATCGAATTTTATTATTCAAATCAATATTTTTAGAATAATATTGGTATAAACCAATTAATGTTGGTCACATTTACAGGATATATTTGAATCAACAATATATTATGTTGGTTCTAGATTATAATATCTATCTCTGTTAAAAACATAAATTGGTCCTGGGCATGACAGTAAACTGCATCCGGCAGCAAGGCCTCTGATTGGGAGATTGTGAGGACCATGAAACCACCTCTTAATTGCTATTGTTCCCAGGTCCACCCTGACCCGGAGTGGTAGCACCTGTTAGGGTCCTAGCTATGGGCAAATAGTTAACCCCCAAAACATTATGAAAGTATAAAAATACACTTTTATAGAAATATATACATAAAAATAGACTATTATAGAAAAATATACATTTTGAAGGAATAATATTACCAACAATACATTTTTGAAAAAAAAATTTTTGAAGAAAAAAAATTATTCTCAGTAAAACATTTTTGAATACAAAACTAGAAGACATTTTCAATTTTTTAAAATAAAAAGACTAAAAACAAAAAGTTTTCATTAAAATCTGACTAAATCAATCTTCTCACTATAACTGAACATTTAAAAAATACCTTAAAACCCCACATTCTTTGGCATTAAATAACCCACAGAGGTGGATATGCTGTTAAACAAAACTCAAACTCAAAAATATTAATAACTTGTTTTATGAGTGACAAGTTTGATTATGTAAATAATAATACAACATAAAACTTTTATTAATAAAGTAAAAATATATAAATTATGAAACCATATATAACTAGCAGTATAGCCCGGCGTTGCTCGGGTGTAATGAAAGCTTTAAAACTAATCCATGGTCCTGGATCTCAGACTTTTTGGATGTTGGCACGAAAGACTAAAAAGCAATAGTTGTTTCCAGTTAAAGCAAACCCGTAGACTGAAAGGAAAATGAATGGATGTAAGTCAAATTTTGATTTCTTGGTATCGATATCAAATAAGTTTTTTTTCGTCGTAAACTGAATTTGAAGGCTAAATAAGTCTTCTGAGTAAATGGTATCATGACTGAGACTAAGAACTACAATTATATTTACTTAGAGCCAAACCCAAAGCGAAAACTAAAATAAAAGGGCTGAAAAAAATACAGACATACAGACAGATAAACAGGCACACACACACAAACATCTTGTCTTTTATATATATAATTATCGATTTTCTGTACTATTGTAAGAACTGCAACCTTGAAACTTCTTAATATTGTTTCTTATATCTTTGTGTATGAGTGTATCAAATTTGATTAAAATCGGACCACTCCTTCTATAACTCGATTTTTTTGATTATCGATTTTCAATATTTATCGGGGGTACCTCGACACAAAACCTAGCTAAGGACACTCGCAGACGCTTATCGTACAACTGTTTAAATTTTCAAGAAAATCGGTTCAGCTGTTTCGGAGTCTATAGGTAATGGACACACACAGACAAAGTTCCATTTACAAATAAGTTTAGATTTAGATAAATACATTATCCTATAAACCTGAATATATTATTTTTTATTATATGTACATGTGTGCTCCTTGACATTCTATAACCTTCATCAGTCTTTTAACCATTGATTTTGTTAACTTTCTGTTTCAACTTTAATGTTACTTGCAACAATTCTCATTACTTCCCAGAAGCCTTCGCTTGAATAGAGTTTTCCATTCTCATATACAATGCTTTCAGTCATTAGCCATATTTATTATTTACTTATTTTTAGAATCGTTTCACCCCAAGCAAGGCAGTACTGCCACTGGTGTGCAGGGGGTTACATAGAAAGGAGAGGGAAGAGAGAAAAAAAACAGTCCAGGGTATGTCGAAGAAAGGGCAAGAGAGAGAGATATGGATCAATGAGATAGAAGATGACAATTGAAGTTGCACGTAAACCTTTGGACAATGTAGCTATCAGGGAAGCAAGTATGTGGGAGGGAGTTTCACAGGCAAGAAGTGTGAGAAAAAATCTGCTAGAGTAGAAGTAGTGGTTACTGTTGTCTATTTTGATGTTTAAAGGGTGAAACCTAGTTGCCAATCTAGTTGCTCAGGTAGATTTATGACAGTGGGGGACCAGAGATTGAAGCCTGTCAGAGTAGAAGCCATGAAAATACTTGTACAAAAGACAGAGGAAAGCCAAGTCCTGTCAGTGAGAAAGTGACCAATTTCATTACAGATCCTCTTTTGGATTTTGTCTAGAACCCCAAAATAAACAGCAGGAGCACCTGACCAGATATTTTTTTTTTTTTTAATCGTATCACCCCAAGCAAGGCGGTAACGCCACTGATGTGCAGGGGGCTACGTAATAGTGAAAAGATTGGAAAAGAGAAAGCCGGAAACCACATCCTAAACAGGGAACAAGGGATGAGCCTCTTAACCTGTTCAATAGACGTGGGTGGAGTGTGAACTGGGGATATAACAACAGTATTCAATGCATGGATGAATGATAGATTTACAAATATGCGAAATGGATTCTGATGAGATAAGCTTCTTGGCTCGGCAAGGTGACCCAACCTTAGCAGTAGATATAGCTACAGATTCAATGTAGTCATTTAAATATAATGAAACTGTTCAATCTGTTTTTGCCTTTAGAAGATGAGAAAACATTAAGTTTCAATTAATTTGGCTTCTTTAAAGTTATACTTGCATATAACTGAGGATGTTTTGTATTTATTTTATTTTTAGGCACTAAATCAAATCTTTGTTTAACACAAGGTTAATAAAGATGACTTTTTGTACATAAATAATAGGACTACTTTTTAATTATTCAATCAAAGAACTATTATGGGACAAAGAGTTTCTTTTTAAACCTTATATTTATTATTTGTCTATATTTCTGAGATGAGGTATTGTAATTATTTACACTATTTACATTGTTTGGATTGTTATCCTATCTTTATTGCCATATTCACAACATTTTGGCCATTGTACATTTCAACCTTCTTCAGGTGATCAGAATTTTAAACCAAACCCTTTATTTTGATCCCTGTCCTTCAGAGCACACTGGATAAAAGTGTTGATTAGATCTAGTGACTTGAACCAAAGAATTGTGAGTTCAATACCTTGTTACAGCCATGGTGAAGAAAAAACTTAAAGAGATCTGAGTTAAAGGGAGATAATTAAGACATCCAGAAATAATATGACTTATGGAACAAGAACGATCTACCCCAGTGATCAAAATAAAGGGTTCAGTTCAATCACCTGAAGAAGGTCTGAACATACAATGGCCGAAACGTTGTGAATATGACAATAAAAATAACAATTATCTGAACAATGTAAATAAATATATTTATTATCTTCTGTATTTTTTAAAATTTACTTTTAGTGCCAGAAATTATTTTGGGAATTGTTATTAAAAAAAAAAGGGTTCTGTCTTTTAAAAATAAAATTATCCTATGTAATAGAATTTTAATGTTTGCAATTAAAACCACCTTCAGAAGCCACACAAATACATACATAACGTGTGTGTGTGTGTGTGTGTGAGAGAGAGAGAATTCTGCCTTGCTTAATATTTGCAAGTTAATTTGACTATGTTGCTCTGTAACCCTATTTTCAGATGGCTGGTATTAATTTTAAGCTATTTTCAAGATGAGAAAAGATTTCTTTAAAATTGGAGAATACAATTATTTTTGTTGACATGGTGGTTGTCAGAAAGATTTAAACTCCACAAATCTCCAACCCTGATATTGGAACGGTTTTATCCATAGACCATGCTTGAGGACAATTTGGAACATAAATATTTACTATACCTCATCTCAGAAATAATGACAGATCATGAAGAAGGCAAGAGTGTACAACGACTGAAACATTGTGAATAGGGTAACAAAGATGAGGGCAACAGTCCAAACAATGTAAATAATGTAAATAATTACACTTTTAGAATCATATTGCCCCAAGCAAGGCATTTTACTTCCACTGTTTTGCAGAAAGTTACATAGGAGGAAAACTATGAGAAAGGGTGACAGGTTATAGGGGGTGTCGGGAAGTTGGTAAGAGAAGGATGAGAATACTGATTAGAGTAAAGTGGATGGAGAAAGGAGCATGTGAGAGAGGATGCAGGTGAGTGAGATAGGAGATGACTATGGACTTTACATTTAAATTCTTGGAGATTGTAGCTGTCAAGGAAGCAAGTAAATGGAAGGGAAATCCACAGGCGGGAAGTGCGAGAAAAGAAGCTGATAAAGTTGAATTTGTGTTTACAATTTATTGGTTCCACAGTAAAAGGGTGGGACCTAGTTGCTAATCTTGTGGCTCGAGTAATAAAGGGGGCACCAGTGAGCTAAGTAAGCAATACCTCATCTCATAAATATAAACAGATCCTAAAGAAGACCGGACTGTATTGCTGCCGAAATGTCATGAATAAGATAGCGCCACTAATAAAAATTCATATGATTTTTAGGCTTCAAATGGCATGTGACAAAATATAGGCCTGATCGGATTATTAGTTTATAAATTACAATTATTTAAGTGAAGATACTGTTGCAAATTCTCAAACAATGGAAAAATCTGAATTTCGTGTGTTGATAAAACATGATTTTCTGATGCAAAAAATACTGTTCAAGCAAAGCAGTGGCTTAATATGTGATATTCTGACTCTACTCCGTTGGAAACAACGGTTAAGATGTCCTATGTTGACTTTAAATGCGCTTGTACAAACATAAATGATGCTGAATGCTCAGGTTGCCCAAAATCGGCAGTTATCCTGGAAAACACAAAAAAATGCCCAGCCGATTGTAAATTGATGTTGCGTGAGATAGCAGGTGTTGAACATATCAGAATGTAGTGTATTTTCCATTTGCTGGAAGTATCAATTTGAAATCTTTCTTTCACTGAATTTTCATTGTAACGTTATTCATTTCGGTGATTTATTCTTTTTTTATAATCATTTTATCCCAAGCAAGGCAGAAGCTCCACTGGTATGAAGGGAATTAGAGCAAAAGCAAAAACAAATTACAGGAGATGTCGAAGATAGAATAAGAGACGGATGGTAATCAAGTCGACAGAAGATGACAATTGTTGTTCCATTTAAATTATTAGAGATTGTAGCTATCAGGGAAGCAAGTAAATGGTAGGGAGTTCCACTAACGGGAAGTGTGAAGAAAGAAACTGTTAGAGTAGAAAAGGCAGTTATATTTCACTATTTCAACTGTAAAAGGGTGGGGCCTAAGTGTCAGTCTAGTAGCACAAGTAAATACATGTAGTCAGGAGCTGGGGAAAAATGATTGCCAGAGCAATTGCCATAAAAATACTTGTAGAAAAGGCAGAGGGAAGTCACATCAAGTCGGTGAGAAAGTGACTGAAAGCAAGCCGCTAAGTTAGGATCAATTATATTGCAGATTCTTCTTTGGATTTTGACAAGAACCCCAAGATGAATAGCTGACGGAAGGATGAACAAATTTTGAATTTAAATTGTTTGTATCAATTTTAAATTATACATTTATTAGTAAAAATCCAGTTTAAATATAGAAGTCAGTCAAATAAATTCAAGGGTGGATTTATATATATTTCCATTATCCATGGGTTGCTGCCAGACAAAAAGAAAAATTAGCCTTCACGAAACTTCCATTTCATACAAATTTTGTACGTTTCTCTTTGCGTATTTATTTCATTTATATCTTTTTATTTCAATGAGAGACCTAAAAATATTAGTACAATTAAAAATATTAAAATTTTAAAAATTAATTAAAAGTATTTTTTTAAATTCAAAAAAATTCTGAAATCCGAAAAGTTCCATGTAACCTTATGATTGTTTGATCTTTTTTTTATTAGAAAATTAAGGGTTTTTTTTTCTTCTAATATCCAACTTATATGATTTTAAGTCTTTGCCTAGGGTAAGGGGTTTCCAGACTGTGTTTTTACTCACTTACAGTGTATATGTGCCTGTGCGTACATTAAATGGCCACCATGCACAACACCGACAAATGCATGTGCATTACAAGTGTGCATTCAAAGTCACATGCAGTCAGTGTGTGATGGGCAGAGAATCAGCAGTTTTTTTTTATAATAGAGATTGCTCAGACGTTAGCCAAAGTGTTATCAAGTGGAAAACCCAAGCGCAGAGTACAAAATTATTGAGTACAAGATTATTTTTAAGAGAATTCATCAATGTGATTCTAGTCAAAATATATGTCAATGGATTTTGACGATGGGTGACCCAGGTTGAAATGTGTACAGACAGTTCCTTGTGTACTGGATTACCAAGAAAGTTGATAGAATCAGGCAAACAATAGGATGGAGTGTGTTATCTCCCCATCTATTGGAAGTCAAAATGGTTGAATGTAATTGTTTTCATTTTCATTTCAAGCTGGTAAGGGTTATACAGTGAGGGAAATGGAAACCTTATCCACCTCTTTCCCACCCAGGTCTGGGTGCCTGTTGAACAAAATCAGAATGCAAAGACAAGATTAGTCAGTCAGTTCCCGGGTTTTGGGAAGACAGGTTGGAAAGAGATTTGAAAGACGAACAGACTGAATACTTGCCTGCTGCTAGACAACAAAGAGGAAGACAAGAGAGAGAGAGAGATATATTGTAAGTTCAACCAACTGGAAGTTGAATAACTGATTGTCCCATAGAAATAATACACCACAAATATTATCGTGCTACTGGAATACCAGCCAACTGATTTTTCTTTTCTATCACTTATTTTGACTTGCTTGTAATCCTGTAATTATTAGTTATATATAAATATATATAAATCTACACTGTGTCATTGCGGTCTTAAATCTGGTTTTTATCATATACCAATCCCTCGCATATCTGAACCGGCCTTGTCAAGTGGGAATAAGCAGTCCTTTTTTACTTAATCCAAGATAAACAATACAGCGTGGGCGGAACTGGCCAAAGATCAGGGAGTTTGACTGAAACAGCCAGGGGTTGTGTTATAGTTCGAACAGAAGACTGAAGGCATAATGGATATGTTACTTGCTTGGTTATCTACCTGTTATATGTTTGAAAAAGGACAAAATTCTCTTGATAGTTTATACTTTTTTGCTTTATTACAACAAAAATTTACAGACAAAAAAATGTACTAATATAAGAGGTATATTATATAGATAGGTGCAGCTACACACATCTACATAATTATTTTATGCTGGGAAAACTTTATTTAATTGCTTTTTTTTTTTATTTCAGGTTTGTATTTATGATCGTGCAGGTTTGGGATACAGTGATCGTCCAAAGGAGGTATGTGGATACTTTTCTTGAATCTCTTAACTATTTTCAGAAATATCTGCTCAAAACGCATATTTGGGGTTTTATGAGCTGCTTTCGGTAATTGTTGTACATTGTTTTTTTTTTATTCTTCTCATAACCAGATCAGCAAAACAATTTTCATACTATTGTCACAATAAATTCACATATTTGTAAAATTCATGGTTAATGAAAGCAACTAATCGCATTAAAAACCTGTCAAATTGAACAAGAAAAACAGACAAAAGTGACTCATGTTCTTCAATAAAAAAACGAATTCAGTAGATATACAAAGATAGAAACTACAAGACCTCCTACAGAAGGTAGCTGAAGGGAGTGACGAGAAAGGACTACAAATAAACTGCAAGAAAACCGAATGCATGGTCATCAGCAAAAAGAGCAGCTCCAAATGCCAAATACAGGTGGGGGATACAAAAAAATCAAACAGGTACAAAAATTTGAATATCTGGGAAGTGTTTTAACAGAAGACAGAAAGTGCGGCACAGAGATCTGAAGGCGTATTGGCATGGTGAAGGATGCGTTCTAGAAGTTAAGTAGAGACAGGAAAATTTCACTAGAAACAAAAATTGAGTACTAGATTGCTATGTGATGTCAGTTCTTCAATATGGCAGTGAATGCTGGACGATATCATCAAAGATGAAGGAAAAACTTGAAGCAAGTGAAATGTGGTTCTACAGAAGGATACTGCGGATATCATGGATCAAGCATATGAGCAATGGTTAGTTTTTGGAAAGGATAGAAATGAAAAGGAAATTAATACTGAGCATCAGAAAGAGACATCTAAAGTTCCTGGGACATGCAATGAGGAAGGAGGGCTTGGAGAACCTGAAACTAACAGGCCAAATAGAGGGAAAAAGAAACAGGGGAAAGCAATGGATAACATATTTGAATGGCCTGAGCAGGTGAATGACAGAATGGGGGTTGCATAGTGTAACAGGGAAAGCATGCTAAGAGCCACCAGGGATAGGGAGATGTAGAAAGCCATGACCGCCTACGTCCTGAAAGGACAAGGCACATAGAAAAGAAAAAGTAATGAAAAAGGTATTCAAATAAATTTACTGAAGAAGTGATATATACGCACGCACACATTATATTAAATATACATATTATCCTACGTTTTAAGCACAAATCAGAGTTTCATGTATTATGCAATCATCAGGTGCATATTATGAACTGAACATTTTTCAGTTTGAATTATTATTTTAGATATTAGCATTTCGTAAGTTAACCCATTTTAACCCAGTGTTCTCAGGTTTTAGAACATTAATTTAATTTACAAATCACAAGAATTTTTCTTCCAACCGGGTAATATTTTGGAAGGTAATTTTATTGATGAATCAATATATCCTCACTACCTATATATAATAATGGTTTTATATTATGATTTATACTCATTATTTTTTTACAGTTTTTTATGCTGTCCTCAAATGAGGACACTGGGTTAAAATGGGTTAAGGTCATTAGAAATTGTAAATCAGGTGTGTGAATATTTTTATTTATTAAATGCATAATTTTGTTAGGTTTAGGCTGAAACCTAAAAATGGAATAAGAAACTAAAATCATGGGAGAAAAAAAACGTTATTTTTTTCAGGGTCCAATTTTTATTAATCTTAGATTGAAGGGTCATCACTCATTTGTTTATATTTCAGACAAAGCATTCGAATAAACAGTTTTTGAAGAAAAAAACTAAAAAATTTTTTAAAAAATTAAGAAAATTAAATAAAAGGTAGAAAAAAGAAATAAAAAATAATTACAGCAATAATTAAAAAATTAAAAAAATTAAATAATTAAAACATAGAAAATAAAATGGAAAAATAGATAAGTACACACAGATATGCACACACATATATACATGCATGTATGCATAAACACACATATGAACAGACGGTTTTTTGATTTTAATTATTATTTGAAGTATTATTAGCATTGCTAAAGTTAAGGTCACTGTTACTTATAATTTGGGTGTGGTTATATATTTATTTATATATGTGCTAAGATATTTATATATGTGTGTGCGTATTTATCACCTTAAACGTTATTTTTGGTGGATACTCGTATTTGAGTAGACACTTTATTTAATTTTGTCTACCAGCCTGAATGTTTGAGAAATTTGATTAAAGAAAAACTTGCGCTCTCTAGCAAGATTTGAACCTGCATCCTTCAGGAAAGAGAGAACTATTGTTTATCCCAGCACACTCTAACCAACTAAGTTACGGAGAACAGACGGTCAGGCAAGGCCAAATTTTGTGCTTTTAAGCAAATTTCCTCTCGTCAGATTCCCCCCCAATGCAGTTTTATATCCAAATGTAAACAAAGAGATTTTTAGGATGGATTTTGTTGTATCCTCATTGGTTGTGTTGTAGCCTACAAGGTTACTGAGGTGTTAGTATCATCTGAGTGTATATCTTGGATTTGGTATATTCAGTTCGTTACTTGTAATACGATTGATCCACGGTAGATTCACAGTTGGGTCACTTGTTAGATTCGTTATTCACTGAAATTTGATTTCTCTTTTCCAATCTTTTTCACTCTTTTCTTTTTTTTTCAATTGGAGTAGATAGACTAAACTATCACCTGGTTCACACTCCACCCACGTCTATTGAACAGGTGAACAGGCTCATCCCTTGTTCCCTGTTTAGGATGTGGTTTCTGGCTTTCTCTTTTCCAATCTTTTCACTCTTTTCTTTTTTTTTCAATTGGAGTAGATAGACTAAACTATTGTCTGGTTCACACTCCACCCACATCTATTGAACAGGTGAAGCGGCTCATCCCTTGTTCCCTGTTTAGGATGTGGTTTCCAGCTTTCTCTTTTCCAATCTTTTTTCACTCTTTTCTTTTTTTTTCAATTGGAGTAGATAGACTAAACTATCGCCCGGTTCACTCCACCCACGTCTATTGAACAGGTGAATGAGGCTCATCCCTTGTTCCCTGTTTAGGATGTGGTTTCTGGCTTTCTCTTTTCCAATCTTTTCACTCTTTTCTTTTTTTTCAATTGGAGTAGATAGACTAAACTATCGCCCGGTTCACTCCACCCATGTCTATTGAACAGGTGAAGAGGCTCATCCCTTGTTTCCTGTTTAGGATGTGGTTTCCGGTTTTCTCTTTTCCAATCTTTTCACTCTTACGTAGCCCCCTGCGCTTCAGTGGCGTTACCGCCTTGCTTGGGGTGATATGATTAAAAAAACAAAAAAAAAACCTTGCTCTTGCTTAACGCTCAACCACTCATCACCCTAGACTTCTGTCTGGTGCTTTTTATGGTTATTTTAGTGGTCACCTGATCGCTTGTGGAATAATCCATTTTTTTCTTGTATTATTCTTTCACTGGTGATCAGTGTTCAAACACACACGTCAGCATTTACATCTCTTCTATATGACACCTCCCCTTTTGAGTTGACACTTCCTTCTACATTTTTTTTTTTTTTTTAATCATATCACCCCAAGCAAGGCGGTAATGCCACTGATGTGCAGGGGGCTACATAATAGTGAAAAGATTGGAAAAGAGAAAGCCGGAAACCACATCCTAAACAGGGAACAAGTGATGAGCCTCTTAACCTGTTCAATAGACGTGGGTGGAGTGTGAACCGGGCGATAGATAGATCTATCTACTCCAATTGAAAAAAAAAGAAACCAAAGTGAGAAGATTGGAAAAGAGAAAGCCGGAAACCACATCCTAAACAGGGAATAAGGGATGAGCCTCTTAACCTGTTCAATAGACGTGGGTGGAGTGTGAACCGGGCGATAGATAGATCTATCTACTCCAATTGAAAAAAAAGAAACCAAAGTGGGAAGATTGGAAAAGAGAAAGCCGGAAACCACATCCTAAACAGGGAATAAGGGATGAGCCTCTTAACCTGTTCAATAGACGTGGGTGGAGTGTGAACCGGGCGATGGATCTATCTACTCCAATTGAAAAAAAAAAAAGAAATTAAAGTGATAAGATTGGAAAAGAAAAAAGCCAGAAACCACATCCTAAACAGGGAACAAGGGATGAGATTAGAATAGAACTTATGGTTGCATCTAGTTATTTCAACAGTAAAACAATGAGACCTAGTTGCCAATCTAGTAGTATGATTAAATTCATGTGGTCAGGGGAAGAGCTTGTTAGAACAAATGCCATGAAAATATTTATAGAAAAGACCGAGAGAAACCACATTATGGTGGTGTGAAAATGTCTTCAGTTGAGATGCCAGATGTTTGCTGTGCCTTTTATCTATTAGCCAGTCAAAACGACTAATTTCAAAAATTTCTGATACCCACCCTGGCACAAATATCACCAGTTATTTCTATCCAGGGCAACTCACTCAAAGTTTGTATGAGGCACAGTGACAGCCAAGAGGTTACTCTTTAGCTTGTCTTTATACCTGAGTGACAGCCATTTAAGCTGGCTATACATGAGGACTTTAGGTATTCTGCCATCACTCATCTTTGCAACATGACCAGTGAAGTTGTGACTACATCAGTAAAGTCTCGATTCCACCAATGTTGTCTTTTTGCAAGAAGATCAGCATTGGATACCCTATCATCAAAAGAATAGCCACAGATCACATAGAGACAACTTTATAAACGTTTACATTTTTATAATAGATATATATTGTGTATATATACCTACCTGTATTGTATACAGGAATGGAATGTTCCTATCCTCTTAAATACGTAGACACTATTGGAATAAATTGTAGTAGTAAATTGTAGAGCAATTATACTGACTAGCAGTTCACTAGTATATCTTCTTCACGCAGTGTGTGAGTCTTGTGTTTGTTGATATATTATTATTCCCAATCTCTGTTTTGGTAATAACTCACACAGCAACCTTTTAGGGTTACAACATATATCTATTTCGGTTCTTATTCATAAACCAGTGTTTTCCTCAGTAACTTTCCCCAAAAGATCTATACGAACATAATGAAAACACTTACCAGTTTTCTTTCTTCTATTAATGATTTAAGTACAGGTTGTAATTCTAAGATGTGAGGTGACAGCTTTTGTATTGTATATGGAAATCTATGTGAGTCTGGATGCCAGATTTTTTATCAATCCTTATGGCCAATATCATATTTCTTTATAGTATCCCACCATGCCTCATCCCACTTGTAGTCAAACCCCTTTTTGAAGTTTGTGTATACATTGATGATGTCTTGCTGGTGCTGACTCTAGTTTTAACACTGCACCTGGAAGTTGAACATTTGC
Source organism: Ascarosepion bandense (assembly GCA_037127315.1). NCBI lineage: Eukaryota > Metazoa > Mollusca > Cephalopoda > Sepiida > Sepiidae > Ascarosepion > Ascarosepion bandense. The sequence continues at coordinate 1,358,031 of JBBBDQ010000443.1, forward strand.
TCTGTTGTACTCATTACATGTTTGAAGTCAGCTTGTTATTCCTTTTCTTTTGTGGTCTTAGTCTGTTGGTGACTTTCATTACAACTTTGCTTGCATGAGTGATGTTCACCAGTTTGCCAGATCTTATTGCAAATGATTGTGAGAATATTGATCAGACTCCTCTCCTCTGTTGTGAGTAAATATAATGATAAGGCATTTTTAATTCTCAATAAATAAATTGATTGAATTACTTAGAATTGTCCCTGAACAATATTTTTAAATATTTCAGAATTTTACTGCGAATGATGGAGCCGAAGGGAAATCAAATTACCGTAACCGTTGGCAGCCATTTACAGTAGAAAGGTTATTTTTTTTTTTGTTTTCTTGTTTGTTTGGTGGTGTTTTTGTTTTTTTATACCTCCACGTTAAGTTTGTCTATTTATTTGTCTGTCTGTCTGGGTCAAGTTATCTCAAGACCTGCTGGATGGATTTGGATGAAACTTTCAGAGATGACTACCCTCATTATTGACATGAACTGATTAGATTTTGGGTTTGATCCAGCATGGGATAAAGTTTCTGGGTTATTTTTCCATATTTTTTTGTATGTTTCACATGCCAAATACTGAATTACCTACCCTAGATTGCTTTATGTCAGTACATTTTCTGCATACACTATTTCCACAAAAATGTTTTTATTTATAATATAAATTTAATATTTGTTATCCAAAAACAAAAAAAAACAATTGGGTTCATTGCAATTATTCTCATTTTAATAATCATCTGGGATGCAAAGTTAAAATGTCTCAGAATACGTCTCTTCAGGACCTACAGAATTTTATTTATTTTAATATTATTTTTATTTAACACAAAAACTTGATAACTTTTAGCAGAGCCCTTACAATAAAAATATATCTAATAATTCTGTTCCTTTCGTACTCAGTCAGTTAAGTGCTATACGTGAAACATGCTTGGGTGATCATGTCTCGAAAGAGACATGACTGACTGGGCAGAAGATCATCCCACAGTAGGTTGCCATTGCTTTCTGCGGTAGACTGTTTGCCAGTCAAGGCTATAGAACCCAATCTGTCCTGTTATTTAACCCATAACTGGAAGGAAGAGACGGATTAATACCTTTCCCAAGGCTATTTGCGTGTAAGTGAATGCAATGAATTCAACTGGAATTTGAACTCAGCTCCCCGATTTTTCGTTCCGAGCGGATATCCACTGCACCACAAGCTGCCTTAAATTTAGTTTTTTTAAAAATAATTAAAATTAAATTTAACTTGTGAATTGCAAATATCCTTTAGCTTTTTAAGTAAATTATGTTCGGGATTCTCTCTGTGTGTGTGTATATATACTTGTAGTAATGGATTCTTTTGAGACCTACCCTTGAAGTTAATATTTTTAATTTTAAATTTAAGATTTATATTTAAATTTGTATGTCCAAATTTTTTTCTATAAAATTTGTCCCAGTCATTATTTTTTTTTTTTTTTTTTTTTTTTAATCATCTCACCCCAAGCAAGGCATTCCACTGCCACTATTGCGCATGGGGCTACATAGGGGAAGGTAAAGAGAAGGAGTGGATAGACATAGGGAATGTCAGGAGAAAGGTGATAGATGAGTAAGGATAGCGAGGATGAGTGTCGGGCAGATGGGAAGAGTGCTTGATAGAATGGGAGCAGGTTAGTGTGTTAGGAGGTGTCTATTGACCTTACATTTAAACTCCTGGAGATTGTAGCTGTCGAGTAGCAATCGTTTGGAAGAGAATTCCACAGTCGGGAAGTGCGAGGAAAGAAACTGTTGGAGTAGAAGTTACGGCTGCATTTTATCGGTTTCACTGTAAAAGGGTGGGATCTAGTTGCTAATCTAGTATCTCGTGCAAATTCGTATTTAGGGGGCACCAGTGATCTAAGTTCATCGGAGCAGAAGCCGTGAAAGTATTTATAGAAGAGACACAGCGAAGCCACGTCTCGACGGTGGGAGAGAGACTGCAGGCGGTCTGCCAAGTCGGTATCTATCACATTACAGACCCTCCTCTGAACCTTATCGAGAAGCCCGAGGAGAACAGCAGGGGCACCCGACCAGATATGGCAGCAGTATTCAATGCACGGGTGGATGGTAGATTTGTAAATGTGCAGGATAGATTTAGACGGAAAAAACTTCCAGGCCCTACACAGAGAACCGACTTTCATAGCAGCGGATTTAGCAATGGATTCGATATAGTCATTCCATTTGAGGTCCGCTGAAAGTGTGAGACCAAGGAGGCGTAGTGTTTTACTCTCTGGGAGGCAAGCCTGGTCCATGCTAATGGGAGGTAGGTGAGATTGTCGATGATGGTTAATTGACAGTAGCTTCGTTTTAGAAGCATTAAAATTTACTAGCCATTTCTTACCCCAGTCCAATATGGATTGGAGGTCTTTTTCAATCTCGGCTGCGAGTTTAGCTTTGACGCCTACACCAGATTTTTGTTGGAGGCGAGAGTAAACTGTGGTGTCATCGGCGTACAAACCTATTTGGGTTCTTATGGAATCAGGGAGATCATTAATATATATCAGGAAGAGTGTAGGACCTAAGATTGAGCCTTGGGGGACACCTGCGTTTGTATGGTAGTTCTGAGAGGCATGTCCGTTTAATACCACTTTCATTGTGCGGTTAGAGAGGAATGACTGGATTAGTTCAAACAAATGTCCAGTTATACCATAGCTCCGCAGTTTACATAGAAGGCCAGCATGCCAAACTCTGTCGAACGCCTTAGATATATCCAATGCAACGGTTCGAGCTTCGCCATTCCTGTTGAGTGCCTGGTATATGTACTCAGTGATGGTCGTTAGCATATCAGCAGTAGACCTGGTGAAGCGGAAACCATATTGCTTGTCCGAGAGGAGCCTGTGTGCTGTGAGATGCTGAACCACCTCGGCGTTGATAATGGCTTCGAACACTTTGCCAAAGATCGGAAGAAGGCTGATAGGGCAGTAATTTGCAGGGTCAGAGGGTTCTCCAGTGTTTTTAAATATAGGAACTATAGAGGAAGATTTCCAACAGGCAGGAAAGCAGGAAGCAGATAGGCAGAGGTTGTAGAGCTTAGAAAGGATAGAGGAGAGTTCAGGGACACATTTCTTTAAGACTATGGTTGGGATTCCGTCACCACCGCTCGCTTTGTGAGGGTCAAGTTTTAAGATTATCTTAGAGACAAGCGAAGGTGTAATGTGGACATCATTCAGTTGTGCCTCGGTTCTAGGTGAGAAGTCGGGTGTAAAAACTCCAGACGAGTCCAGACTCGTATTGTTCGAGAATCTGCGGGCAAAACATTCAGCCTTATCTGCTGGGGAGGTGAGGACCTCAAATTTGTTGATTAGCGGGGGTATTGTGGACTTGCTCTTGTTAAGTACTCTTTTACAGAGTCGCCAGTAGTCTTTAGAGCCGAATTTAGAGCATGCTAGGCGTTGCTTTATTCTGGCAGCAAACAACATCTTAGCTTCGTTAAGTATCCTTTTACACTTATTACGAGCTGAAGTGAAAAGGCGCCTGTTTTGTTCCGACGCATAGTTACGATAAAGTCGGAAGAAATGATTCCGGTGGGCAATGGCAGCCGAACAAGCGGGTGAGAACCATGGAGACGAATGAGATTTAAGCTGGAATTTCCTAGCTGGGATGAAGGCATCGATGCCAGCCTTAACCCAGGAGGAGACCTCGGATGCACATTCTTCGATGGGAAGACTAAAGACGTTGTTCCAAGGGATGTCACAGAGGAAGTCTCGGAACGAATCCCAGTCTGCTCTTTGATAGCAGTATGATATTCTACTTGTCTGTGTTTCATGGGTCGGGCGGGAGTGGAGTGAAATATTGACGGACACTACAGTGTGGTCAGAGTTTCCAAGTGGGCAGAGTTGTTTGGTAGTGCAAGAGTCTGGGATGGAAGTGAAGCAGAGGTCTAGAAGTGAGTTCCTTCCGTTAGGGTTGTCGGAGAAACGCGTGGGGAAGTCCACTACTTGCGTAAGGGATTGGGTGATTGAAAAGTTCATGGTGTGGACACCAGCAGGGTCAGTGACAGCGTTCTTCAGCCACTTGGTGTGGTGGGCGTTAAAGTCACCAAACACGAATACATGGGCAGAGGGATGGGTAGAAATGGCTGTCAATATTGTCAGAAATGATGTCAAGTAACGAACAGTCAGGGGAGGAAGGAGAGCGGTACAGAAAGAAGAGATAGCTAATCGAGCTGAGAAGTGAGAGGCGGAAGCACATGAAAGAATGATCTGGGGATTCAAAAGATGACACCCTAGCTAAGGGAAGGTGTTCGCTGACATAGACACCAAGCCCATGCATATGAACATTGGAGTCCTTCCTGAAGAGGGGAAGGTAGCCAGGAACGCAGAACTCAGATGTGGGGATAAAAGGGTTAAGATTAGTTTCACATAGGGCTAATATATCAGGTGAGTTATTATGGAGGAAAGAATCTACGCTGGGGAAGTTGGTGCGGATGCCGCGTATGTTAGTGAAAGAGATGCAGACAGGTTTGGGCGTTTTCAAGTGAGCTGGTTTAGTTATGTTATTATGTTTGCTTTTTTCCATAGTAATTCATTTAAGGAGTGGTCTTAGAATAGAATCAGTCGGTCAATCATTTGCAACTTGTGAAGGATGGAGACTGGCGCGGCCTACAACATAATGTGGCCTCGGGGTTGCCCACCGAACGTTCATGCAGGGACGCCCGTCCATGCGCGATATGGCACTACAAGAACCCCGGTATTATTCAACTGTTGATCAGAGCAGCCTCTCAAGACGCTACGCAAGAGTTCGGGCTCCTAACTACCAGTCGGAAGCAGCAACCAGGAAACTGCCAACCCGGTACCCTCAGAATGTAAAGACGTTGCCACCATACTCCGTAACTGCAAAGAGCTTCCAGCTGAACTAACACCAAGACCAGAGAAAGGGGATGAACCCCTTCCTAAACAAGAAACAAGGTGATCACCTCTAAACTCATTCAAAAGAAGGGGGTGGAGTGTGAGACCGGGCGATAGTAGAAACTATCTACTCCAATTAAAAAAAAAACAAGGAAAAAGTGACTGAGGCTTACAAAGTTTTAACTTAGTAAAAGTTGAAAATACCCTTGAATAGCAAAATTATTTACACAAATTAAGTGACGAAAAAAAAAAATCAAAGACGACCAAAAGACGAAAAATAAATAAATAAATAAATAAAATAATTTCCAAGAAATTTCACAAAAACAGACTGAAAAATGGACTGAATCCCGGTTGACTTACCACAAGCAGCTAACACTGTAAAGTTGATTTAATTCAATTTCTGAAGACAAAAATACAAATTAAACCGTTTTTTACAGAATATAGTCGAGTTATGTTGCTTGCGTTCGCTTGCCAACTTTATTTAAACTAAAATCTCTTTGGTAAATTTTTCGATGTTTTTTCAGCACTGATGGTAGCAGTTTTCTTTTGTTTCTATGGGAAGAATTTTTTCTTAGCTTACTTCCCAGTCAACCACCCCTTCCCCACTTTTTTCATTTTTTTCCCCTTTTTTCCTTTTCCTTTCTCTTTTTTCTTTTTCCTTTCATTCCCCCTACCACTTATTCCCCTGACATGGCTAAATTTCAACTTTGAAACTCTCAACTCAGATAAGAGGGAAGGGGATGTCTTCTAATATGAGACATAGGTATTTGTCTGCTTCCCTGTTTACTTCTTTAATTCCCGAATTATTAATCCCACCCCATTTTATTTTCCTGTAGATGGATGTCTTTTTTTGGACTTTTACTGATATAAAATCTTTTGTCATTTGAATTTGATTAAATAAAATTTTTGTCTCACCGTTGCTGAAGAAGCGAGGATGTTCTCGTAGAAATGGCTATTTAACAGATTTAAACGTTGAAATTTTTGTTTTATTTTTATATTTGGCTCTGTAATTAGAATATAATATTTGCATCGAGCCCTCCACTTTGATCAATTATAATATTAATGAAATTAATATTAATTAGGATTGTTTTTTTGGGATTAAAAATATAAAATATATATATATATATATATATATATATATATATATATATATACACAATAGTCTGTATTATAATAGAGATGATAATCTATCATCATCATCATTATTATTAATTTATGAACAGATTGAATAAAGAGCGTGTATAAAACGTCTGTAAATCGCTCTTACATGTATCCAATATTGTAGCCTTTACAGACGTTTTCCAAAGCTGGCTTTAAAATTTAACGGATAAATTGACACGTCAATAAAAACAAAATTTAAAAATTTGTGTGTGTATATATATATATATATATATATATATATATATATATATATATCTGTGTGTGTGTGTGTGTGTATTCATCTGTACCTGTGTCTGTATACCACTACATGTTTGTATGTGTATATACCAGTCTATTTGTCCATATGTGGATGTCTATAGATTTGTATATGTATGCGTCCATGTCTTTTTCTGGTTTAATATATAACTTTATAATAATCTAAATTTAATGCTTTGTTAAGCTTAAAATTTGCAATACAAAAAAAGTAAATTAAAGCTAATAGTGGATTAATAATGCTGATCTCTATTTTCACTGCCATAATACCTGTTCACGGAACTTTATTTAGGGTCAAGTCTTCCTACTGGGTGGTGGGGGTACAGAACGTGAACATCACATACCTTATCTTTGACTCATGATACTTATCAGCAACACCTCTACATCAGATACCACAACTTTGCACATAACATTGTTTTTTATCAATAGTTATTTTAGGAAATGTGTCTTATGGCACCAATTACCCTACCAATTTCCCCAAATCCCTAATTACGAATTTAATGCTTTAAAAAGAATTCAATAGATTTCTTTTAATGTCTACTTCAACTCTATACTTTTAATGTCTCTGCCTGAATTCTGAATATTTTTTTTTCCTCTATAGGAGTAGATAGGTTTGTCTATTGTCCGGTTTACACTCCTCTCCAGTCTTTTGAACAGAAGTAGAGGTTTATCGCTTGTTTTTTGTTCCTTCGGTAGATTTTTTTCATTCTTTTTTCATTCCCAGTCTCCTCTTACATCTTAGCAGCAGTATCACCTTGCTTGGGTTGAATTGATTTTTTTTGTTTTTAAATTACCAATTATTAAAATTTAAGCAGGTATTGAGGAAGTGTTGTTGTTTTTTTTTTAAAACTTTGGTAGGACAGTCGTTTAGTGAAGAGTAACTCTTAAATATATCTTTCTTCTTACCAGCTGACATCCAAGACTTTATTGGGAAATGGTAAAAGTCCAAAATCAGGTCATACCAATATTGATACCCCTTCTCCCTCTCCCTCTCTCTCAAATGTTAACTCCTTTCAGTCTCTTGCCACTCCATACTCTCAATATTCTCAGTCTGCAGTGATGCTATTGACATGCCCGATTCTGCAGATGTCGACTTTTCTTTTTCAGAATGGCTGATGACATGAGACATTTACTGACACTTAGCAGTCAGCAGCCGAAACCTTTTATTTTGGTCGGTTCTGAACTCAGTGCTTTGGCAGCTTATTTTTATGCTCAAATGCATGAACAGTAAGTAACTTTTTTTTTATCAAATTTGAAAAAAACTTTTTAGAAGGTACTTTAATAATTTCATGGCATGCTTTTTTCACCATTTCTTTTAAAAAGAATTTTTTTTTTCTGGCTGTCATGTTTTTGATGATGTACTTTTTTCACCATTTCTTTTTTAAAAAAATTTCTATATTTTTTATTTTTTTTATTTTTTTTTGGACTTAGTGTTTTTTTTTTCATTCACTTTATAATCAATTTTATACTTACATTTGTGCTTTCAATTTTCAAGCTTGTGTATGTATTTATAGATATGGATATCAATAAAAATGCAAATGTATATACAAGCAAGTACATGTACATATATAAATATATTACTGGTGTTAATAAAACAGTGTTTGATGTAATAGAACAGAGCTATAAAATATATATCAATAAATGTATATTTTTTCTTATGTCAATAGCATGACTCAGTTTCATGTGTTTTATATATATATATATATATATATATATATATATAAAATAACTCTGTTCAGTTCATGCCACATTGAGCAATGTTTTATTAACACCTAAATAATAATACTATACATGTGTGTACCGTCATATGTATATTTATTAATTCACGTAACTATATTAATAAATGTACATATCAATCCTCCATGTATAGTACAATTTGGAGTTTCATGCCCCATGAAAAACTGAGTCATGCTATAGATGTAGGATAAGATCTCCCTCTGTCTATCTATCTGTCTGTCTATCTATCTGTCTGTCTATCTATCTGTCTGTCTATCTATCTGTCTGTCTATCTATCTGTCTGTCTATCTATCTCATTCTGTTAATATCTATCTATCTCATTCTGTTAATATCTGTCTATCTCATTCTGTTAATATCTGTCTATCTCATTCTGTTAATATGTCTATCTCATTCTGTTAATATCTGTCTATCTCATTCTGTTAATATCTGTCTATCTCATTCTGTTAATATCTGTCTATCTCATTCTGTTAATATCTGTCTATCTCATTCTGTTAATATCTGTCTATCTCATTCTGTTAATATCTGTCTATCTCATTCTGTTAATATCTGTCTATCTCATTCTGTTAATATCTGTCTATCTCATTCTGTTAATATCTGTCTATCTCATTCTGTTAATATCTATCTATCTCATTCTGTTAATATCTATCTATCTATCTATCTATCTCATTCTGTTAATATCTATCTATCTATCTATCTATCTATCTATCTATCTATCTATCTCATTCTGTTAATATCTATCTATCTATCTATCTATCTATCTCATTCTGTTAATATCTATCTATCTATCTATCTATCTATCTATCTATCTCATTCTGTTAATATCTATCTATCTCATTCTGTTAATATCTATCTATCTCATTCTGTTAATATCTATCTATCTCATTCTGTTAATATCTATCTATCTCATTCTGTTAATATCTATCTATCTCATTCTGTTAATATCTATCTATCTCATTCTGTTAATATCTATCTATCTCATTCTGTTAATATCTCTATCTCATTCTGTTAATATCTATCTATCTCATTCTGTTAATATCTATCTATCTCATTCTGTTAATATCTATCTATCTCATTCTGTTAATATCTATCTATCTCATTCTGTTAATATCTATCTATCTCATTCTGTTAATATCCTCTATCTCATTCTGTTAATATCTATCTATCTCATTCTGTTAATATCTATCTATCTCATTCTGTTAATATCTATCTATCTCATTCTGTTAATATCTATCTATCTCATTCTGTTAATATCTATCTATCTCATTCTGTTAATATCTATCTATCTCATTCTGTTAATATCTATCTATCTCATTCTGTTAATATCTATCTATCTCATTCTGTTAATATCTATCTATCTCATTCTGTTAATATCTATCTATCTCATTCTGTTAATATCTATCTATCTCATTCTGTTAATATCTATCTATCTCATTCTGTTAATATCTATCTATCTCATTCTGTTAATATCTATCTATCTCATTCTGTTAATATCTATCTATCTCATTCTGTTAATATCTATCTATCTCATTCTGTTAATATCTATCTATCTCATTCTGTTAATATCTATCTATCTCATTTATTAATATCTATCTATCTATCTATCTCATTCTGTTAATATCTATCTATCTATCTATCTATCTCATTCTAATTAATATCTATCTATCTATCTATCTATCTATCTATCTATCTCATTCTGTTAATATCTATCTATCTATCTCATTCTGTTAATATCTATCTATCTATCTCATTCTGTTAATATCTATCTATCTATCTATCTATCTCATTCTGTTAATATCTATCTATCTATCTATCTATCTATCTATCTATCTATCTATCTATCTATCTATCTATCTCATTCTGTTAATATCTATCTATCTATCTATCTATCTCATTCTGTTAATATCTATCTATCTATCTATCTCATTCTGTTAATATCTATCTATCTATCTATCTATCTATCTATCTATCTCATTCTGTTAATATCTATCTATCTATCTATCTATCTATCTCATTCTGTTAATATCTATCTATCTATCTATCTATCTATCTATCTATCTATCTATCTCATTCTGTTAATATCTATCTATCTATCTATCATCTACAAATACTTTCACGACTTCTGTTCCGATAAACTTAGCTCACTGATGCCCCCGATAAATAACTTTACTCAAGCAACAAAATTAGTAGCTAGGTTCCACCCTTTTACTGTGAAACCAATAAAATATAAACGCAAATTCTATTCCAGGAGCTTCTTTTCTCACACTTCCCGTCTGTGGAATTCTCTTCCATTTACTTGCTTTCCTGACAGCTACACTCTCCAAGAATTTAAATGTGAAGTCAATAGTCATATCCTATCTCACTAACCTGCATCCTCTCTCTGATGCTCCTTTCTCCATCTACTCCACTCTCATCAGTATTCTCATCCTTCTCTTATCCACTTCCTGACACCCCCTATAACCTGTCACTCTTTCTCATAACTTTCCTTCTATGTAACCCCCTGCAAAATAGTGGCAGTAAACTGCCTTGCTTGAGGCGATATGATTATAAAAAAAAATCTATTTGTTTGTCTATATATATATATATATATATATATATATAGAGAGAGAGAGAGAGAAAGAGAGATAGTTGGGGAGATCAGCTGATTACACTACCATTGTTTCAATCTTTTCGGTTTCATCAGGAGATTTGTATTTTTCTTCAAATATGTATTGAGCACTTTCTAATACAAATGTTTACTGGTCTAATTTATATCTAATTTAAATCTGACCAATAACTGTTTATACAGCAGTCTTTGTTAACTACATGAAGTGGCATGGCCAGAATTGACAAGAGAGACTGTCTGAAATTATCTAGCAGCTAAAACTAACATGTTCTGTGCATATATTTAATGACAAATCATAGGCTGGACTGAAAGTCATCTTCATTCCCATGACAGAGACACTCTGACCAGAGATAACACCAAACCTGTTTGCCACATATGCCTATTTGTTGCCAAAACAATGCAGGCATAGGAAGCTAAATAATGGCTAAGATGAGAAAATGGTTATGTTTGAAATTGGAATTGAACCCCCCCCCCCACACACACACACACACACATACACACACAAGTAAATGAGGTACTGGCTGTACTAGCAGACAGTTGTTGGAAAAAGTGTTCAACGTACAAAATGAATGTGCAGAGCCAATAATATGGCAGAAAACATGGTGAGCATTTTGTTCTTTTTCTCTCTCAGCCCTGGGCATGGCTGTAAACTGCATCCAGCAGCAAGGCCTCTCATTGAGGGGTTGTGAGGAGCATGAAACCACCGCTTAATTGCTGTTGTTCCCGGGTCCACCCTGACCCGGAGTGGTAGCACCTGTTAGAGTCCCAATAATGGGCAAATAGTTAACCTCCAAACTGGGGTCAAAACACTATGAAAGTATAAAAATAGACTTTTATAGAAATATATACATAAAAATAGACTTTTATAGAAAAATAAATATTTTTGAAGAAAAAATTATTGCCATAACACATTTTTGAAGGAAAAGAAATTCTCAGCAAAATATTTTTGAATACAAAACTAGAAAACATTTTCGGTTTTCTAAAATAAAAAAGAATAAAAACAAAAAATTTTCATTAAAATCTGACTAAATCAACCTTCTCACTATAACTGAAAAATTCATTAAAACCCTACCTTTTTGGCATTAAATAACCCACAGAGGTTGATATGCCATTAAACAAAACTCACTCACTAATTTTTGTAAATGAAACATTACTTTTCATGAAAAATCAGTAAGAACTTATTCAGGTTCCTAATGTGTGTGTGTGTGTTCAAACAAGTTCTTTATTAAAAATGACTGACATGGTCTGTTTAATGTTTTACTACATTTTTACAGTTTACATGTAAGTTATCACACATCCTGATCAGATTTATGAAAAACAGTTCAAAGTTCAGAATATTTTTCTTTAAGTATTTGTGGTATCTTTTGGTTCCAGATAGAACTCACAGTGTGAAAATATAATAATCTTTTGAATGAAGTTTTAAATAAACCTCTTAAGCAAAGGGTTTATCTTAAAAATGTCCAACAAGTTGTTTTATCTCTTGTCTTAAATTTGATATTTTCTTTTTTTATCTGAATCTCTCAAATGTAACCGATTTTCTTGAAAATTTACACAGTTGTACTATAAGTGTCTGCAAGTGTTCTTAGCTAGGTTTTGTGTCGAGGTACCCCTGATAAATATCGAAAATCGATAATCGAAAAAATCGGGTTATAGAAGGAATGGTCCGATTTTAATCAAATTTGATACACTCATAGACAGACATAAGAAACGATATTCAGAAGTTTCAAGGTTGCAGTTCTTACAATAGTGCAGAAAATCGATAATATATATATATATATATATATATATATATATATATATATATAAAAGGCAAGATATTTGTGTGTGTCTGTTTATCTACCTGTATGTCTGTATTTTTTCAGCCCTTTTATTTTAGTTTTTGCTTCGGGTTTGGCTCTAAGTAGGTATAATTGTAGTTCTTAGTCTCAGCCATGATACCATTTACTCAGAGGACTTATTTAGCCTTCAAAATTCAGTTTATGACAAAAAAACTTATTTGATATCAATACCAGGAAATCAAAATTTGACTTAAATCCATTCATTTTTCTTTCAGTCTACAGTTTCGCTTTAACTGGAAACAACTATTGCTTTTTAGTTTTTCGTGCCAACGTCCAAAGAGTCTGAGCTCCAGGACCATGGATTAGTTTTAAAGCTTTCATTACACCTGAGCAATGCCGGGCTATACTGCTAGTCCATATATAGTTTGAGTTTTTACAGTGATGAACTATGCTGTTTTTTAGCAAAGTATGCAGGGTTTTTTTTTATAAACTTCAAAGTGATCAATTATTTGTCCTCTGAAGAAAATAAGAGTAAAAGAGCATTGACGCGACAGCAGAACAGCACCAAACTTGAGTGGATAAAAGAAAGGTTTTATAACAGAAAGAGGAAGAAAGATAGGGAAGATACAAAAGAGGTTTTAAAAATGGTTGCAAAAAAATCAGTGGTTTTTGCGAAGACATAACTGGAAGCAATAAAGTTCATTCTGTTAACAGTTCTTCTCATTTTTTGTTGTGACATCAGAATATATTCGTCTTCAGGTTGAAGAGCGATTCAGTTTTCTGATACTTTGCTGCAACTGTTGGGACATCCTCAATCCTATGTTGTCATTTAGGTTGCTCCATTTTACGAAGTTAAATTTGTTCGTGTTGACTCAGCGGGGTCACAGGAAAAAGAGGCCAATGATAGGCTGCTTTCGTCCAAACCAAGGGCTGGTTATAACGACCCCTACAAATAGAATTTATTTATATAATATTTCCAATAGAACCAATAAAAAAAAAATGGGACAGAGCCTTGTGATTGATGTCTGAGAGAGATAAAAAAATGGAAAAAAGGGCCTTGTCACTTCATTTTATATGTGAGCAATTCTCATTGGTTCTGTAGTAGTAATATCTCTCTTGGGCCACGGTGACATAAACATTACATGAAAATCTTTATTTCCACTCAACTTCACAAAAATTTTCAAACATCTGTAGTCATTGTTATGATTGTTACCGTTCTCAATTGCGATAGAAAAAAGATTTTTATAAACTCCATGACAGCATTGTGTTTATTTTTCACTGTTGTTCTTAAGGAAAAAAGGTATGACTCTATTGTTGCTCTCTTCAACTATGTGTGAAACAGTAGGCTTAATGGCTGCCTATACTTGGTGAAGCATCTTGTCCAGGAGAAGTAGAAGGACAACTCTGAATTCAGAACAAGAGAAGGCATTGGAAAACAGTTTATGCAATGCCTTTTTTAGATATCAGGCCTGTATTAGTTACCTTAAGATTTTTGAAAATCAATTGTTCATTAGAGTATTTACACATCCCAATACAAAAAAATACTTATAGTGTAAGAATTATGTAAAATATTGTTGTATTGCTGAAAAAGTGACATAACAGTCAGCTTCCTTTACAATAATTATTAAATCAAAACTGGAACTGAAGAGAGAATTATTCAGTGAAATAAAAATTATAATAAATTTGTTGCATAAACATATGTTGTTTAATTGTAGGTAAAACACAACAGTACAATCATAAGGGAAAGTTTTATTCATCAAAAATAGCCACAATGAAAAAAAATATATTGCATTAGCTAAACTCATAATTACATGACTGTCAAAGTAATATATATATATAATGTCACAGGGGAAAGCAGAAAACAACTGCTCCTAAGTTATGATATGATAATAATATTCACCTTCTGCCTGAAAATACCTTATGGCTGAAACCCAGGTAGCTTGGTGTGACAGCTTTTGGTTTTCTTCTCATATATATATATATATATATATATATATATATATATATATATATATATCAGCATGCAGTGTGGGTATAGAAGAATTCAAAGGAGTATCCTGTATGTACAGTGGTAGGATAACTCTCTAAGAGAGCTCTAAATATATATGTATATAAATACATATAGAGCAAATATAGGGAAAATTAAGGCAGACATTTTATTTCATGACAAATCGGAAGTATAGGCCTATTTTAGGCAAACCATCATCAGTTTCCATCTTTATTTTACAAAGGATTCGTGTAAAATACATGTAAGATTCGTGTAAAATCATTTGTAAAATAAAGACGGAAGCTGATGATGATTTGCCTGAAATAGGCCTACACTTCCAATTTACCATGAAATAATGTGTCTGCCTTAATTTTTCTTATATATATATATATATATATAGAGAGAGAGAGAGAGAGAGAGAGAAAGAGAATTAAATATATTATTATATAATAGAAATAAAATATAAATTAATATTAATTAACTATAATGTTTAAAATATTATGATTTCAAGGGAGGAAGATATTGCTTGACATGAATGGGTTTTGGGTTGAATGTTGCACCTGACATAATGAAGGCTATTGTGGACGCCGCGTTATCAGATGATTCAGTTCAATGGGCCACCAAGTCATATATTATTAGATACACTCTAATGGCTTAGAATAAAGTTTTTGATAGAAGCAAACTTAAGAGGGAAGTTGTAAGAGTCATAATTGAAGTTAAAAAGTAATAGTAAAACCTGGAAGTGGTATGACTTTCTTTGATTTTGCAGTAAATTTTTTATGCCAAAATTAACCATATTCCTGATACTGAAGAACAAAGATATGATCAGAGCAGCAGATTAATTCTTACAGGAAAAGTTGCTGCAGTTTTTTTAATAACTTTTTGGAACAAATCAAGTTCAAGAACTGAGGTTCCACTGTACAATGAAATTTTTGGTCAGTCTCGGTATGCATATGATACCAATGAAATGTATGTATATGTTTTCCTTTTTTTATTACATCTTTAATTGCATCTATTAAGAACAACAATTATTAATTTTGCAGGGACATTGCTGGTCTTGTGATGATCAATCCAATATCAGATGACCTTTTTGAGAGTGAAGATCAACTTTGGTCTCAGTATTGGTATGTGCTTTCTAATTTCTTTAATGAGGTCATCAATTCTCTTGAGTCATATTACTGGTATACTGCTCCAACCCATAACCTTGTTACCTCCAGGATCTTCATCTTTTACCATATCCCCTCAGGACATAGGCGATCATGGTTCTTTTTTCATTAGAACAATGTCACACTTAATACCCTATTACAAAGCTGTCAGTAATCAAAAGAACCATAGATGTTTGAGACTATGTGCTGCTTCATTCTCTTTGAATTATGAGAACTTGTTTAAACTCTGATCAGTCAGTTAAGTGCCATATGTGATACACGCTTTGGGCGATCATGTCTCAAAAGAGACATGACTGACTGAGCAGAAGATTATCCTGCAGTAGGTTGCCATTGCTTTCTGCAGTAGACTGGTTGTCAGTCAAGGCTATAAAACTCAATCTGTCCTATTCTTTAACCCATAACTAGAGGGAAGAGACAGATTAATAACTTTTACCAAGGGTATTTGTGCGGAAGTGAATGCAAGAAATTCAAATGGAATTCAAACTCGACTCTCCGATTTTTCTGTTCCGAGTCAATATTCACTGCACCACAATGCTCACCACTGTGCCTTAAACAATATGGCTTCCATTTCTCCAGGTCAACTACTAGTGTACTGACAGTAAATGTGGAAAGAGTCTATCATGCTCTAGATAAAAACTGTGGAGCCTGGGCTGTAGCAGTGGACATCTCAAAAGCCTTTGACAGGGTCTGACATACAGGTCTTCTCTACAGCTTGAAAAGTTACCGTGTCTCCAGACACATTTTTAATTTTTTATGAAATGAAAGTTATTCTGAACAGCCACTCTTCAGAATCTTTTTTGTACTATTGCGGATGTCCCCCCAGGGCTTAATCCTTGGTCCTATGCAGTTTTAATTTTTATTAACCTTCCTGATGACATTAGCTCTCAACTTGGTATCTATGCTGATGGCACAACCGTTTACTCCTGCCTCAATAGTAAGGCTGATCAGTCAGACAACATCAAAATGGTCACTTGAAGGCCATTGTTAACTGGGGCAAAAGATGGCTTGTCACTTTTAATGTCTCCCAAATTAAACCTCTCTCTGTTAATCATCTGAGAGACTCCCACTCTCTGCTTTCCATCAGCATGGCTGATGCTAACCTCCGGGAAAGTGACTCATTGTGCCTTCTCAGCTGACATGAAGTGAAAAGACTATATTGAATCCATTACTAGGTCGGCTGCTAAGAAAGTCAGTTCACAGTGTTGTGCAAGACAATTTTCTCAAGAGAATTTATTTAACATATCTATAAATCTACAATTTGTCTATGCTTAAAATATTGCTACCACATATGGTCCAGTGCCCTAGCTATTTACCTTGAGAATTTTTATAAGATCCAAAGAAGAATCAGCAATATTATTAATCCTAATCTGGCAGCTTCACTTCAGTCACATACCCACAGCCTTAAGGTTGCCTCTCTGTGCAACGAGGCAATTCAGAGAGAATTAGTTTAAAAGCAAATTTTGCTTAGTAAAATTTAATATTTTAATTTTTTCAGCTAACTATAGATGGCATCTATTGTGAAGGCTATTGGAGGTGCAAGCAGGACCTATTAATCTCTACCTCACTATTGGGTTTAGTCTCTCCTCTTTTATTTCCCAAAACCTTCAGGATAGGAAAGTTTGAAATTTTAAATTGGGGTTGGAAAAGGAGTGTTTATGAAAGTAGTAACATTGTTTAATTTCTACCACCAAAATTCCAATCTAAACTTGATAATTATTTTTGTTATTTTTGTGGGAGATGTTGGCTTGGTAGATCATTTGGATAGATTTACATTTACCTTCCACGGACAAACCTTGATGGATCTCCAATTGCATGAGGGTATCATATCTGTTTTAGTATTAGTTCTATCTAAATTCTTTAAATTTGTCTATTGTGGGGAATTAATGATATTATTTATATTATATGTGCAAGAATAACAAATTTTAATTGTATTAAAGATTCTGCATAAGGGGTTATTGGTATGAGAAAGTTTACTTGTCAATTTCAGAAAATATTTACCAATGTTAATATTAGATATATGTGCATTGTGGTGCATTGGCTATCGGCTCGGAATAAGAAATCGGGGAGCCAAGTTCGAATTCCAGTTGAATTCATTGCATTCACTTACGTGCAAATACCCTTGGGAAAGGTATTAATCTGTCTCTTCCTTCCAGTTATGGGTTAAATAATAGGACAGATTGGGTTCTATAGCCTTGGTCGGCAACCAGTCTACCGCAGAAAGCAATGGCAACCTACTGCGGGATAATCTTCTGCCCAGTCAGTCATTTCTCTTTCGAGACATGATCGCCCAAGCATGTATCACGTATGGCACTTAACTAACTGACTGAATATAATAGTTGGAAACATGATTAAAGGCTTATACTGGGCATAAAGTGGGGGATCGGTTTTCTATTGTTATGAAGTAATAAACTGATCCCCCACCAGCTATGAGTCAAATAACAGGACAGATTGGGTTCTATAGCCTTAATTGGCAACCAGTCTACCGCAGAAAGCAATGGCAACCTACTGCGGGATAATCTTCTGTCCAGTCAGTCATGTCTCTTTCAAGACATGATCGCCCAAGTGTGTATCACGTATGGCACTTAACTGACTGACTGAATATTAGATAGTCTACAGGACAGGAGTTAAACCACATAACCTTTTCTACTTCTACTCCTTGTTTTAAATGACTGAGATTTAACAACAGATTTTAAATATAACAATTTGTCCTTAAAATCACTTTCCTGGAGGGCTTTATTATATAACATTTTTATTTTCATTGAAGATCTTAAGGTTGGAAGACAACTGGTTAATTTTGGTATTAACAGTGTTAAGTATTGTTGAACTTTTCGCATCCATTATATATTGTGCAGACCCCCATGAGCCAACCCATTTTATAGTTCACCAATAGAAGGCTTAACCAATCAGGAAGCTCAAAATATTCAATGTGACATGTATAAAAGGCGGCCATATTTTTCCAAGTTTTGGAGATCTAGTTCGGTTCAGGAGAGTGTCTGATTCTGGAGTGTTAATCTTTGATTTTGTTTCATTGAACAGATTACGTGCTGCGAGGATGCTCTATTTCCATCACCTATGATGGACAGGGTCAACAGATGGCAAGAGGATACTTAATATCCAGGAACGTTGTCAACATTACCTTCAATCCCTTACTTTGTAACCATCATGGACTGTTGTTGCTATATAATGTACATTCGGAATAATGTATATTATATAGAAGTATATGTTTTATAATGGTATTAGGATGGTTGGGATTATTGTTAATATAGCTGGGGGTATCATTTTCTTTAAAGTAGAGTTTGTAGGAATTGTCATTTAGATTAATGGTGATGTCCAAATAATTGACAATTTTAAATCCTAGTAATTTAAAGGCCCTAATAATTTTCTTATGGATCATCGTAGTCAAAGGCCCATTGCTATTAGGGATGAACGTCAGTCCACCATCAGGGTATCAGTCTACAATTCTACTTAAAGTATCTAAGATATAAATACCTATTAGATAATATAATAGGTTTTATTTTTCCAACGTCTTTCAAACTAAGTTTAATGTGTTCAGTATTTCTGTGTATTTTATATGAGGCAATATTTGACCATTGTGCTTAAAAGTGTATGCATACAAATGAAAGAAAAAAATAATGAAAAAATCGCTTAGTTATATATAGTGTTATTTAAAATTTCTGTTTGGCGATTTTAACGCTCACCACACCAAGTGGCTTAAAAACTCAGCCACCGACCTTGCTGGGATCCGCACCATGCATTTTTCAATAGCCCAAGCTCTAACGCAAGTGGTGGACTTCCCCACGCGTTTCTCTAAAAACCCTAACGGAAGGGACTCTTTACTCGACCTTTGCTTTACCTCCATCCCAGACTCCTGCACTACCAGGCAACTCTGCCCCCTCGGAAACTCTGACCACGCCGTAGTCTCCGTAAACATATCAATCTGCACTAACTCTACCCAAGAAAACCAGACCAGCAGAATATCATACTGCTACCAAAGAGCCGACTGGGACTCGTTCAGGGACTTCCTCTGCGACGTCCCCTGGAACAATGTCTTCGATCTTCCTGTCGAAGACTGTGCCTCCGAAGTCTCCTCTTGGGTTAAGGCTGGCATCGATGCTTTTATCCCAGCCAGGAAATTCCAACTAAAACCAAATTCGTCCCCCTGGTTCTCACCCACTTGCTCGGCCGCCATTGCCCACCAGAACCATTTCTTCCGGCTCTATCGAAGCTGCTCGTCGAACCAAAACAGGCGCCTTTTCACCTCAGCACGGAACAAGTGTAAAAAAGTACTGAACGAAGCCAAGAGGGCGTTTGCTACAAGAATTAGGCAACGCATAGCATCCTCTAAGTTTGGCTCCAAAGATTACTGGCATCTCTGCAAAAGCGTGCTCAGCAGGAACAAGACTTCAATACCCCCACTAATCAATGAATTTGAAGTTCTCACCTCCCCAGCCGACAAGGCTGAATGCTTTGCCCGTAGATTCTCAACCAATTCGACACTGGACTCGTTAGGAATACCTACACCAGACTTCCCACCCAGAACTAAGGCTCAACTAAATAACGTCCACATTACACCCTCGCTGGTCGCCAAGATAATTGCGCAACTTGACCCACACAAAGCGAGCGGCGGTGACGGAATCCCAGTCATAGTACTGAAGAAATGTGCCCCAGAACTCTCCTCTGTCCTCTCTAAACTCTATAACCTCTGCCTATCTGCTTCCTGCTTTCCTGCCTGTTGGAAGTCCTCCTGCGTAGTTCCTATATTTAAGAATTCTGGCGAACCCTCAGACCCTGCCAATTACCGTCCTATTAGTCTCCTTCCAATCTTTGGCAAAGTTTTCGAAGCCATTATCAACGCCGAGGTGATTCAGCATCTTATGGCCAACGGGCTTCTCTCTGACAAACAGTACGGGTTTCGCTTCACCAGGTCTACTGCTGATATGCTAACGACCATTACCGAGTACATATACCAGGCACTTGACAAGAATGGTGAAGCCCGAACCGTTGCCTTGGATATCTCCAAAGCATTCGACAGGGTCTGGCATGCTGGCCTCTTGTGCAAACTGCGGAGCTATGGGATAACTGGACATCTGTTTGACCTCATCCAGTCTTTCCTCTCTAGCCGCACATTGAAGGTGGTATTAAATGGACATGCCTCCCAAAACTACCATACGAACGCAGGCGTCCCTCAAGGTTCCATCCTAGGTCCCACGCTCTTTCTGATCTACATTAATGATCTCCCTGACACCATTAGATCCCAAGTTGGCATGTATGCCGACGACACAACAATCTACTCTCGCATTGATCAGAAACCAGGTCTGGACGACAAAGTGAACCTCGCTGCCGTACTTGAAAGGGACCTCCAATCCGTAGTGGCCTGGGGTAGGAAATGGTTGGTAAATTTCAATGCCTCTAAAACAAAGCTGTTATCAACTAACCACCATAGACAATCGCATCTACCTCCCATTAGCATGGGACAGGCTAGCCTCCCAGAGAGTAAAATACTACGCCTCCTTGGCCTTACACTCTCGGCAGACCTCAAATGGAATGACTATATTGAATCCATTGCCAAATCTGCTGCTATGAAAGTCGGCTCCCTGTGCAGGGCCCGGAAATTTTTCCCACCTGAATCTATTCTGCACATATACAAATCTACCATCCGCCCGTGCATTGAATATTGCTGCTATATCTGGTCGGGTGCCCCTGCTGCTCTCCTTGGGCTTCTTGACAAAATACAAAGGAGGATCTGTAACGCAGTTGATACTGACTTGGCAGACCGGCTGCAGCCGCTCTCTCACCGGCGTGATGTGGCTTCCCTGTGCCTCTTCTACAAGTACTTTCATGGCTTCTGCTCCGATGAGCTTAGATCACTAGTGCCGCCTAAGCACGAATTTACACAAGATACTAGATTAGCAACTAGGTCCCACCCTTTTACAGTTAAACAAATAAGATGTAACTGTAAATTCTACTCCAACAGCTTCTTTTCTCGCACTTCCCGCCTGTGGAACTCCCTTCCACAAATCTGCTTTCCCGACAGTTACAATCTCCAGGTGTTTAAATGTAGGGTCAATAGACACCTCCTATCACACTAACTCCCAACTATTCTCAGAACACTCTCATCTACCCAACCCTCATTCTCGGTATCCTTACCCGCCTATCACCCACCCTCTGACATTTCCTATATTTAATCAGCCTTTCTCCACTCTACGTAGCCCCCTGCGCAGTAGTGGCAGTGACATACCTTGCTCGGAGTGAAACGCTTATAAAAAATTAAAAAAAAACGTTCTAATACATAAAAAAATAAAATTGTGAATTTAATCTTTTTGTGATTTGTATATAATTGTATCATTTTGGGAATTGTGTTTCTTCTTATTTTTTTTAGGTTCCAAAAAATAATTCCTGACCTGCAACTTCTTCAATTTGGTGCCTCTCTAGGAATCTCCAGACTTGCCATCCATTTTGGACTTCTTGAACAACCTTTGAGAGAAGAAACAATTTCAGATGTTATTAAAAATAGACAAGTAAGACAACTGTTATGGATATTACACAAGGAAAATATATTTTGAAACCTTTTAATAAGTAAAGAACATGTTATATACAGTACTGTTCAAAATAAGAAACCAATTTAATCAAATTTAGTTTTTGTTCACTGTAATTTCCAGAGGATTTCAAAACCTTAGCTTTTGAAAAAATTGAAAAACTTTCATGGAAAAATGTTATTCAAGGAAAACATTTTATTAAAAAAAAAATGCCAAATAAAAGAATAGGTATTCAGTATCATTTTTTAAATTTAATAAAATAAGAATTGTACATTTGAAAATAATTTGTAACTATCACAAGGAAGTATAGAGATGTTTCTTTTTAATAACTTTAGCATACTGATGTCTAGAAAACAGAAAAAAATTCCTTGCACAGATTTGGCATAATTTATTTATCTTCAAATTTTTCTTACAGATCCTTTAAGAATTTAAGTTTAATTCCATAACATTGTTTCCATTTATTTTTCCCAAGTTCTTGACAGGATTTCTGATTTAACTTAAAAGAACTATGTGCTAGCCATCTCGTTCTCTTCTTCATAAACATTTTTCACTCATTTATCAGTAGGACATGGGGACTTGTTTTGCAGCATATTGTTTGGTTAGGAGGTGTTCATAGAAAAGTAATGACATGTTGCTTCCTTAAGTTGAGATATTTTTACTGTGCTATTAATTCTCAAAAAAAGTTCAACAACCTCAGGGGAAAATATTCACTCTACCCCACCATATTTCTTTTCCTTCCAAACTTTTTTTAACACAGTTTGGTTTAAAAAATATGTTATTTTACAATGTCCAACAAACTATTTGATATCAGATCCAACTAAGAGACTTTAGACTGATTTTCAACCTTGTAAATAAACATGTTCATTTGCATATTAAAGCTTTGTCTCCTTAATCTTTTTTTTTTATTATTTATAATAGGTTTATCAGCTGGAGAAAAATGTTTCAGTTCAAATTTTTTGGGACATCTATATGGCAGCTCAACTTCTTGTTGATTTAAATTTTGAAATTCCTGATGTAATGTTGAAGGAGATAAGCCATGACATTAGTTTGTCTTCCCTAAAGGTTGCTTTATCTGACCTGCTGTTTTTCTTTTTTTTCCGAACAAAAGATTTTGTTTCACCCTGTATTTATTTACAAAATTCCATTCTTGGATTATCTCTCTCACTCTCTCCCTCTAAAGAGACTGACTTATAATCAATCTCCATCTTGGCAATTCATTATTCAATTGCCAAACATGTCAATTTTGCTAGTGTTTGTCAGAAATTTCTAGAACTTAACAAAACGTAAGATCATTCTCTTAATTTAATAATAGGAACTGCATTTGAATAAATTGTTCACTTATTTTCATTAGGACCCTATTATATTTATCAAAGCAGAATATGAGGCGTTGCCTCACTGGTTGATCATTACTACAGAATAGTGAGTTCAATCCTCACTGAGTGCCCCTATATTCAACATTAAATAATCCAACAAGAGTTGTCCTGCCATAAAACCAATGAACCTAATAAAAACATGGGATTGAATTCAATGATATATACTAATACCAATGATATATACTAATACCAATTTGTGAAGAAAACTTTTGATTTTAAAATCAAAAATTATCACAAACTCTAGAAAAAAAAAGGAAAAGTACAGCCAGTATTAATCATTGGTTGCTGCTCATCCGATCAGCTTATCTGCTTGTAATAAATTTCCAACATTTGTGAGTGATTATTCCATATAGAAAAGATACTTGGTGGTCAACTAACATCATTGTTAATTGGTCACTTGGTAGGATTATAGTTTTAAATATCTCTTGTAATAATTTTGTAAATTTTAAATGTAATTTTTTTTCCGTTTCACTTTTCTTTGTTTTATTTTCTGTTATTTTTCTTCAGCTAAACTATATACTTTTTTCTTCTAGAAATTTCTTCTCTGCCATCCAAAACATTTAAGTTCAGCTGTTGATGAACACCATTTTGTAAATGAGTCAATTGCCCAAATACGGTGAGAGATTTGTCTATTTTTTGATTCTCTTTTGTTAAGAATTTTTATTAACAAAAAACGAAAGATATTTTTACCATTTTTAATCTATTTTTAATAAACTTAAATATATGAAATATACAAAGTGCATTTTTCATTCTGAGATTAAGAATTTGGGATTTAAAACTGTAGAATTACTGAAGCTTTATGAGCTTAATGGGAGAATTTAATTTTGGCATTTCAAGTTTCTTGAAATCAAAGTTGAATGCTACACCACATTAGATGAAATAGAAACTGATTTTTAAAATGCCATATAAAAATACTGCCATCCCATAATTATTGCAGTTGCATACACACCTCATATGCAAAATATAAGAAACTATTATGAGACAGAAGTAGTATATTTTTCTGTCTCATAATGATTGTTACATTTGCATACACATTTTATACTCAAAATCTTCGAACCTTCTTTTTGTAGTCCGTCAGTTTGCCCCAGCTGCTGCTGATTGTTGTAGTTACAGGTTGTAATTGAAATGTTTGTCCATTACCACTATGGGAAGGAAAGGGTGTGATGACACAGAGGCAATGTTTTTGTAGGCATCCATCACATCTTTTAATCTAAAATTTGTTTTAGATAAAACTGAATTAAAAATAATTTGATATTAAGATAATGAATAAATGCTGACTAAATCAATAGAAATATACCAAAGTTATATGCATGTCTAAAATTAACTTTGATCATGAGAAACCTGGATTCACAGTTTATGGAAATAAAAACAAATTCTAAAAACATGAAAAGAAATTATTCTTCTTTTTAATGATCTAATTACTGACGGTTTTAAAAGCTTTAGACATGATTATCATTTGAGAGTGATGGGGTTTTCATCTAAAAACAAAAAACATCTGGTTTCATTTATTTTCAGATTGGCTCGAATAATGAAAAATCTTCCTAAAAATATGACTTTGACAGTAATTTCTGGAAATATGTATGATACAAGTTTATCATGGCAGTTAAATGAGGTTTGTTGCTTTAAATTTTTTTTTTTCTTTCACATGAACTCTTGTGGACTGGAAAACGGTTACCATTCGAGCGACGTGGTAGTAATTTTAAAAGTGGTGTCACCATTATAAAGTAGACCTGTTGTCCAATCCACCACATTTATAATAAAAATAACTCAGAGAACAATATAACAAGAATAACAACAATGTCTTAAACATAGTTACAGGATTGATTAATTTGTGCATGCAAGATATAGTGGAGAAAGTTCTCTCTTGGATGTTGAAGAAAATGTATCAATGTTCATCCTGGAAGAGTTCCTGAAAAAAGGAAATATGATATTTGTACTCATCAGTTAAGTGCCATACGTGATACACGCTTGGGTGATCATGCCTCAAAAGAGACATGACTGACTGGGCAGAAGATTATTCCGCAGTAGGTTGCCATTGCTTTCTGCGGTAGACTGGTTGTTGACCAAGGCTATAGAACCCAATCTGTCCTGCTATTTAACCCATAACTTGAAGGAAGAGATGAATTAATACCTTTCCCAAGGGTATTTGTGCGTCAGTGAATGCAATGGATTCAACTGGAATTTGAACTCAGCTCCCCGATTTCTCATTCCGAGCCAATATCCACTGCACCACAACAACAACAAAAAAAAAAACACTGCATGGAAAGTTGTGCTCTTTCAAGTGTAGGTGATTTTAATATAAGTGTAGGTGATTTTAATATAAGTGTAGGTGATTTTAACATAAGTGTAGGTGATTTTTAAGTTTTTAATGAATGCTGGACAATTTCCTCAGAGATGAAGGAAAAACTTGACACAACAGAAATGCGGTTCTACAAATACATGCTATGAATACCATAGATAAACATGCAAGCAGTGACAAAGTCTTGGAGATAATGGAAACAAAAAAGACATTTATACTTAACATCTGAAAGAGAAAGCTGAAATTTCTAGGGCACATAATGAGGAAAGAGGGCTTGGAAAATTTGACACTCCTAAGACATTGAGGGCAAGAAAGACAGAGATTTTTCTGATTGCTTCACAGTCTGCCATTGCTAAGAATAAATTAGTTTTTTCCTTTACCCCTCCACCCGTATTGTTGTTTTTAATTTCTTTGTTCTAGCATTGACTGTGAAATATTGTAACCATGTCTCAAAAAACTCGGATTTATTCTCAGTAGTAGATAGAAGGACTATACATACAAGTTTATGTGTTCAGATGGAAAGGGGACAAGACTTAATTGCAATATCACCAAAATTAGTTTGGTTATATTTTACTTCACTAGCCATCTATAATAATAAGGTTTCCTACTTGAACGCCCTCCTTCAGTAGTAGAAGGATTATAAATGTAAATGAGACCAGACTTCATTTCAATATCGCTATGGTAACTTTCTCATCTTAATTTTTATTCGACTTGTATTCATTTCCACTTTTATTACTGACTTTCTGTTGCTGTCTCTTGGTCTCTTGTTTTGTTTATGTATGCACCACACACAAGATTTCTTTTTTTTTTCACAAACATAGGAAATATTTTTAATTAGATTCTGTTGACTTATCCTGTTGAGTTTTAGTACAATGTTCTATCACAAACTATCCTTCTCATCTCAAGTTATACATTATTTAAGGATGATATTATAGTGATTAGAACATAACTTTTTAAATTCTTTTTTTCTTTGAATTTTGAAATTTCTCAACTTAATTTACAGATTATCCCAAAATGTTAACTCATTTCTAAAACTATATTTTTTTTTATATTTTTTTTTTGTTAGGCTTGGGTCCGAGGTGAACGGATGCTAATCCAGAAATTTTTCAGCAGTGCAAATCACATAATCGTGAATGATGCTGACCATCACATGATCTACAAACAACCATCGGCTGTCATCAAGCCAATTCTTGAAGTCGTACAGAACTGGAGAAACCAACCAGCAGCGTGACTAGAATCGGGCTATGCCATGAAACTAAACCTTTATAATTACTGACGGGGTCAGACTATCATTGTAAGCAGTCAGGATATTTTGCTAGAGCAGCTGTGAACTGCCACTGAATTTGTTTAAAAGCCGTTTGCATTTTCTTTCACAAACAGTAACGTTTTGAAGAAAAATTTGAAAATTTACATCCTTCAACATTTGGGTAGGTGTGCATATGAAATGCCGTTGACAAGTAATGCCCATCAATGAAGCATCGCAAATATCTGCATTTAATAAAGAATGCTTTTAGATTAGAATTGCACACTATATAAAATGTTTAAATTTTGGTAATTTCTAAATATATTGCCAGTGGAATAAACCTGTGATTGTCATTTACAAGATGAGGAGTTATGAAACACTAAAAGAATTTATTTGTACTAAACACATTTAATAAGTAAACTAGGTCAAATTATCCACTTTTCCTGTTGAAACCTGAAGAAATGCTAATGCAAATTTCTCTCAAAAGATTTGTATACAGTTCTACAAATAAAGTAAAAGATTAAATCAAAAGTTATAAAATACTTTTGCAGTCACATAAGTCATTATTTTTTTTTTCTCACTTGCTCTTATGATGAAGTTGGGTCTTTTTACTAAGTGATAATAAAAATATTAAATGGAATCCTTTTCTTCTCAGACTTAAAATCCATTGTTGAACTAAACTTATTAATTTTCTTTTAAAATTAAATTTACTGTAATGTGTTAGAAAATGTAATTTTCAAAAAGACAACAGGCTAAAATAATATAAAAAGTAAGTGACCAAAATTATTTTTCTTTTATTTAATTTTCAGAATCAAAGAATTTAACAGCAGTAACCAACTCTGGATAATTTTATGTTACTTTTTGTAGTTTTTGGTCAATCCATATTTAATCACTCTAATTATAAAATTTTTGTTTGTTGGCTCAAGTTTACCTTCAAATTATTATTAACATAAAATTTCTGTATTTTTAAAAAAAATTATCCATTTCACCCCAAGCAAGACAATGAAGTCATGCTACAAAGATGCAAGGGAGTTACTGAGAATAAATAAAAATAAAAAAAACGATATTGAAGAGAAAAGACTGAAACAGAAACAGGATTCATGGACTTAGATGATGATGATGATTAATATTGCATTTAAATGTTTGAAAATTGTAGTTGACAGAAAAGGAAGGAGCTGGAAGAGAGAGTTTCACATGCAAGAATTGCTCCGAAAGAAATTATTAGAATATAACTATATGGTTATACTTTGCAATTTCCGCAATAAATTGATGAGACCTAGCTACTAATCTAGTCAGTCAGTTAAGTGCCATACATGATACACGCTTGGACAATCATGTCTTTTTCAATTCATGACTGACTAGGCAGAAGATTTTCTAGCAGTAGGTTGCCATTTCTTTTTGTGGTAGACTGGTTGCCAACCAAGGCTATAAAACCCAATCTGTCCTGCTATTCAATCCTTTTATTCATATCAGTCAGTTAAGTGCCATTTGTGATACATGTGTGGGTGATCATGTCTCTTTTGATCCATGAGTGCCTAGGGCAGAAAGTTTTCCTGCAGTAGGTTGCCATTTCTTTCTGTGGTAGACTGTTTGCCAACCAAGGCTACAGAACCCAATCTGTTCTACTATTTAACCCATAGCTGGAGAGAGAAGAGATGGATTAGTACCTTTCTCAAGGGTATTTGTGCATAAGTAAATGCAATGAATGTAACTGGAATTTGAACTCAGCTTTCCAATTTCTCGTTCCAAGCCGATATCCATAGAGTTGGTAGGCAGAATCGTATATCTTGATTATTGGGTTTGTTGGAATGATTCACTCTTTTATTTGTAAATATTTTTACGAGCATACGATATTTGCACGTAAGTGAATGCAATGAATTCAACTGGAATTTGAACTCGGCTCTTTGATTTCTCATTTTGAGCTGATATTCATTACACCCCAAAGCACATGCACTTAAATTCATTAAGTCAATATATCAAAGATGAATGCACATTAGTTCATGAGTTTTTTTTTTCTTAGTTATTTTTTTTTATTGTAAAATTAGATTAAGTTCGGCATGACAAAATCAGAGATGTTGCTGTGTCAATATATTCTCATTTAGATACACTTTGTGCTAACTGAAATTTTTGAAACTATAAAATTATTTTGAATTTTGAGAATAACGTTTTGTGTTTAAACACATATTACAAAAGTACATTTTTTATGTTATGATATATTTGATCCTTTATTTATTTTCCCCTTTTTTGTTTTTAATCTAATTTAAGGGATTATTTTTTAGTGTTCGTATTTTTATAAATAGATTAGCTATTGAATAGTTATAGAAATTCTATAATAATTTGGCAAATTATTGAAAAAGGAAAAATGCTGCCTGTTACAAGCTGTTTAGATTTGAGAAAGTAGATTTAGTCTTTTTTATCATTTCATCCCAAACAAGGCAATAAAGCCACTAAGACACAAGGTGTTGCTGAGTCTTGGAGAATATGAACAAAATATACTAGTAAGGATAGAACAAACAAGAATTAAGATAAAAAATAACGATTGACATTGCATTTAAATTTTTGGAGGTCATGGTTGAGCAATCTGATCCTTATCGAACTTGAATCTTTTATAAAGAATTTCAATATTTGCACTTTACTGTGTCTTGTAGATTTGACTCTGAAGATCTCAAAACCTTTTCAAAACAATAATGAATTTAATTTTATTATATTTTTTTAAAAATTGTGTTCTAATTTATAAACTTCGAATTTTTAATCCATTCACTTGTATTGTTTGTTTTTTTTATTTTTTTATTAGTCAATTTAATATTGCAGTTATCACTGCATTTCTTTTCAACTACAATGTCAACTTTTATTTTAAAATATTATCAGCAATACGTTTAATTATGTTGAATGAATTATATGTTCTTATTTTTACTTATATTTTGTTTGTTTGAAAGTCAGTAAATGCTGAGTAAGTCTTTTTCTTTTGTTTTTAATCATTTGAAAAAAAAAATTATTTTGAAATTGGTACAATAGATTTTTCTCCCACTAAAATTCAATGTCTTCAATGAAGTGAACAAAATTTCTGCTTAAACCAAGAGAGTTTATCTCCCTTTATTTGGATTTTAATGACTTGGTTGTTTTAGGAGATTTCAAAGTAAAAATCAAATTTTTTTATTATTAAAATAATCTTTTTGCTGTAAAATGTGAGAATCAAAGTTTTGTACCTGACTGACGTTATAGACAGGATAATATATAAAAATATAAAATCATTTCCAACACTAGTGACCAACTATCATCTAATGAACTACAATACTGAACTGTACTAAAACATGATAGCTTTTGTGTAGTAATGTAAAGTGTTTTTACTATGACTACTTATAATAAAGATGTTAAAATAAAAATATTATGCTATAAACTGTGGATAATTACTCAATTTGTTTTTGCTCTTACTCAGAGATATCATGCCATAGATGTAGGATAGTATGTATGTGTATATATGTGAAAAGTGTATGTATATAATTATAAATATCAATATATATATATATATATATATATATATATATATGCAATTTGTTATATATATTATATTATTTATATATTATATATGCGTGGTTTTGTGGTACAGTGGATATCGGCTCGGAACGAGAAACTGGGGAGCCGAGTTCGAATTCCAGTTGAATCCATTGTATTCACTTACGCACAAATACCCTTGGGGAAGGTATTAATCCATCTCTTCCTTCCAGTTATGGATTAAATAACAGGACAGATTGGGTTCTATAGCCTTGGTCGGCAACCAGTCTACCGCAGAAAGCAATGGCAAACTACTGCGGGATAATCTTCTGCCCAGTCAGTCATGTCTCTTTCGAGACATGATCGCCCAAGCGTGTATCACGTATGGCACTTAACTGACTGACTTATTTAATAAATATATATATATATATATATATATATATATATATATATATATATATATTATTCATCGACATACAAGCCTGTTTCGCTGTATCACAGCTCATCAGTGTGGCTAGACACATCCACTTGCTTCTGGCTAGGATCAAAACTTCACCGATTTGGTGTCAGTCAGAGTCGCTACTCCCTAAGCCATAGGCACATGGAATCAGAGAAAGGAAATTTTAGTGTGTTGTATATAAGCAGTGTATACACACGCCAGTCACCGAAAGAACTCAATTCATTTCTGAAGAGTAATATATATATATATATATATATATATATATATATATATTTCTCAAGAGTAATATATATAATTAATTTCTGAAGAGTTATATATATATATATATATATTGTAATAAAGTTATAGAACTTGTAGGTTTTTTTTACCTGCTGTTCATGCATTTATTTTTATAAAGAGTGCTCAATACAACGTAGAGCATTATATTGTAATGGTTGTTACAATGGTTTATAACTTCTTAGTATCACTACACAAAAGTTTTTGCGTTTCGAAGCTGCTACGTGCGCTTCTCGTTGGGTGATGAGTTAAAATGAAAATTAAATGGTGAAAACGGTTTATTTATGGTGATATGATGTTTAAGTGAATGTGTTTATTCTGATGTAGTCTGGTATATTGTAGCCCTAGAGATATAGCCTTGGGTTAGGAGAGGTAGGTTAGTTTAAGACAGGTTCCCTATTTATTTTGTCTGCCACTCCAATCACACTTAGATAGCAGTAAAATAAACAAAAAATGTCTACCCTTCCTTAACCCCCCCCCATAAATCCCAATATAAGAACTACCCAGACAAAATGTAGTGATATTATGAATTTATAAACCATTGTAACAACCATTACAATATATATATATATCACTACATTTTGTCTGGGTAGTTCTGGGTATATATTGTGCATTTTCTTAAATTATTAATGTTGTTTTATTTTAAGTTTAGATTATTTTTTTTTCAAGAACATATTTTTTCTTGCACATAATCATCCCAATGATTTTTTTGTTAATCATTTCACCCCAAGTAAAGCAATAAAGCCACAATGTTGCAAGAAATCACTGAGTGTTAGAGAATATAAGACGAACTATTATTAAGTAGAGAGATGAGACAATAAAAGGACAGGAATTAAGAAGACAGAAGATAAGAATTGACATTATATTTAAATTTTAAAAAATCAGTTGACTAGAAAGCCAGAAGGGAGTTCCACCAACAAGAAGTGCAATAGAAGAAACTTTTGCTATAAAACTTACAGTTACATCTAGCTATTTCAACTGTAAAATGGTGAGACCTAGCTGCCAATCTAGTACTGCACTTAAATTCAGAAAGTCTAGGTACCATAGAGGAAAGTTCATCAGAACAATTATCATGAAAGTATTCTTAGAGAAGGTTACATCTAGCCATTTCAACTGTAAAATAATGAGACCTAGCTGCCAATCTAGTACTGCACTTAAATTCATAAAGTCTAGGTACCATTGAGGAAAGTTCATCAAAACAATTGTCATGAAAGTATTCTTAGGGAAGGTTACATCTAGCCATTTCAACTGTAAAATGATGAGACCTAGCTGCCAATCTAGTACTGCACTTAAATTCATAAAGTCTAGGTACCATAGAGGAAAGTTTGTCAGAACAATTATCATGAAAATATTCTTAAAAAAAGCTCGGGGAACTAATTCACTGTGGTGGGAAAGTGACTGAAGCTGAGATGTCTAGTTATGACCGATAACATTGCAGATTCTTTGTATTTTATCAGGAGTCTCTAAATACTTAGCAGAAGCAGCAGACTAGATGTGGCAGCAATATTCAAATATTGCAATACAGATACTTGAATCATGTTGACCAGTAAAAAGCCAAGTAACTGATCAGTGAAAACAACAGTCAATTCTACAGTCAATAACAGGAAAAATATAAATACTGGCAACAAAATTTTGTGTTACTGTTCATTCTGATTATGACAGGCCAACTGAAACTTTTGATCTGTTGCACTACAAGAATTAGCAGATTGATTTCTCGAGTGCTTTGCAGTGAGGTTTATGAGCGTTCTACAAAGTTGGCATTGTTCAGCAAATATCTAATGGTAATAGTAAGATTAGCCTTTTCTTTATAAGGAAACATTCAACATACATTGATCCAGCAGTGAGTGCTACTGTCAGTTAAAATTAATAAAATCTTTCTATTAAAACAATTTTTCAAGAAAATAGGTTTCTCAAGTCCGCTAGCTGATATTGCTCTATTCAGTAATAATTGGGGGATTCCTTCATCGATGTTTGTTCAAACCATCTTAGAATCTTGATTATGTTATTTTATCTTCAAGTTACATGTAATGTTTATTTTAGTTGTTGTCACTGTTGAAAGTCCTCAAGTGGTGTGGCTCCGGTCCACAAGATTCAAAGACAGAGAATTCTAAGATATAAAGTGGTTCATTTTCTCTTAACCAGTTTTAATCAATAATCTGAGAAAGCAGTTGTATGAAGTTTAGGCATGTCTGAACAAGTTGGGTGTTATGTGTGACATCCATATGAAACCTAAGGAGACTATTTAGAAGACAAATTGAATTAAATGCTAATATGTGTGAATTCAGATGTAAAATCATGCTCTTTAAACCCTGAATATTTGGAGCAATAAAGCTTTCCTTCAGCAAGAATTAAATTTGTTTTTCTTAGCCTGAAAAATATAGTATCAAATTGAAAAGTCTTTGTGTTATACAATCTTTGACTAATTTTTTTTATTCTTTTCTTTTTTTCATAACGATATGGGATTTTATTTTAGTAATCAATGTGTGTACCCCATCTGTCTGGTTGGCTAATTTTATTTAGTGAATTTGATCGGATGTGCATTGTGGTCCAGTGGATATCAGCTTGGAACGAGAAATCAGGGAGCCGAGTTCGAATTCCAGTTGAATTCATTGCACTCACTCACTCGCAAATACCCTTGGGAAAGGTATTAATCCGTCTCTTCCTTCCAGTTATGGGTTAAATAACAGGACAGATTGGGTTCTATAGCCTTGGCTGGTAACCAGTCTACCACAGAAAGCAATGGCAACCTACTGTGGGATAATCTTCTGCCCAGTCAGTCATGTCTCTTTCGAGACATGATCGCCCAAGTAACTGACTGACTGATCCTCCCTTGGTGTCTCATACTTGGGTTATTTAACTATCAACGTCTATAAGAGTTATTCCCCTTGAGCATCATTAAACGTATGTGAATTTTATTTTGCATTCAGAATTTGAATTGTGACTTAATTGTATGCCGAAAAAATCCAGTGTCCTTTACAAAACTAATTTTGCTACTGTCATTTAAATTCTGGCATGAGGCCATTATATTGATTAGGAAAAAAAATTAAATTAGGCATTTCAGTTTATTGGACAACTTTTTACAATGTATTTTTTTAATGATATGTTAAAAAAAAATCAAATTCTAAGGGCTCCCCAGTAGAAACCTCTAATAACATTATAAATATTGTTCATGGATTTTTGATAAATCATTATCAATACAATTTAACATGATATTAAGGACAAATAACACATTTTTCTCAAGAAACATCTAGTACAACAAAAACTAATCTCTCCCTGCCAATAGATGTGCTGGCAAATATTTATAATTTTATTACAAACCAATGTTATTTAATTTTTTATTATAATTTTTTTTTTTAAGGTATTTCATTCAGATTTTCAATGACATTGCCTCAAGTGCTGTTTCAACTTAGCGTTTCCTAAAATTTTAGAAATTGGTCCCTTGTAAGATATTTTACCTAAACATGTTTACAATATATTAATGATGCTTTATTTATATAACTCCATAAAACATTATTACCTGAGTTTATTGACAAAACATTATTACCTGAGTTTGTCAATAAACTAAACAGCATTGAATATACAATGGAATTTACTTATGAAACAGAAACAGTACATCACCTGTTCTTAATATCATATTAAACCAGTTATAATAATCATACAATGCCTACCAAAATTCCATCAATGAAAATGACCTCATAAACTTCTATTCACCCCACCACAACAAAATAAAATCCTGAATAATTATAGATTTCTACTTCATAAAATTTACAATTTGTAACCCTTAATATTTACATAATGAGAAAAAATACATTGGAAATGCTTTTCTACTTTTTTTGATAGCTAAGCATTGAAATCATTATCTGTTGAAAATCTTCAGTAAATTTAAAGAATTAAGACAAAAGTTTTCAGGGTGTATTTTGTTTACCATTTTCCTCCCTTCAGCTAAGGAAAATATCAAGCAAGAATTTGGGAAAGTTCTGATTTTGGTCAGAGACAATGGTGTGTCTTCTCTTTTTATTTTGACATAAAGACTATCAAATTAACACTTGAAATTGTTGTGTGTTCACAAAATGTTAGTAAATATTTTGTCAGATCATGCATCAGAAATTTGTCAAGGCTTTTCACTCTTCAATTGTCAGTGAAATTAGCACAATGATTATATTAACCAGGTGTTATGAGAAAACAATTTATAAAATATGTGGAAAAATTGATTCTGCTCTAAAAGATAAGAAAAAATTAATTTCTTGGCGTTCACTAACAGGGAGTATGTTCTCCTCATCTCTAATGACTATATTACTTGTTTCCTTATAAGGAAACATTTAGCATTCATTGACCAGGCAGCCAATTCTCTTAAAATAATTTTTCAAGAAAATAGGTTTCTCAATTTCACTCTTTTCAGTATTTATGGGGTTTCTTTCCTAACTTTTTGTTTGAAGTCGTGTGGAACATCAAATTATTGAATATGCCATCATTTGCTCTGAGTTACATGTGGCATCCATATAAGTTTTTACTGTTATTAAAAGTTCTCCAGTGACATGGTTTCTGTTATTCAGTGCAGTTCTTTGTGATTGTATAGCGCCAGCTCATAAGGATCAAAGAAGGATGGTTCTTGCTAAGTCCTACAGGCTTCATTCAATCAAAGTTGTTTTAAACCATTGATTTGAGTAAGTCGTTGTCTGGTTATAGAGTGTTGAGAGGTTAAAGAAAATGAATAACAACAATTTTTCATTTTTTGCTTAATTGAAAAAAAATATTTTAAATATTCCTGTCCTTTGACCATAGCTGTCTTTGGAATTCACATTTGATCGGAATAAAAGTTACAAAATGGTTACTGCTTTAGTATTTCCATGGCAACTACTCTGACCACGTGTATTTATGCGTGCTACTAGATTGGCTTGAAAACCTCACCATTTTACTGTTGAAATAGTTAAATGTAGCTGTCTTTTCTACTCTAACAGTTTCTTTTCTCACGTTTCCTAATTATGGAACTGCCATTTGCTTGCATCCCTGATATCTACAATCTCCAAAAATTTAAATGCAATGTCAATTGCCATCTTCTATCTACTTGATATCCATCTGTCTCTTATTCTTTCTTCAACATCCCCTGTACCTTGTTTTTTCTCTCACTGTAACCCACTTAACCCCCTGCATGGATGTGTGTTGTGGTGCAGTGGATATCGGCTCGGGACGAGAAATCGGAGAGCCGAGTTCAAATTCCAGTTGAATTCATTGCATTCACTTACGTGCAAATACTCTTGGGGAAGGTATTAATCCGTCTATTCCTTCCAGTTATGGGTTAAATAACAGGACAGATTGGGTTCTATAGCCTTGGCTGGCAACCAGTCTACCGCAGAAAGCAATGGCAACCTACTGCAGGATAATCAATTGCCCACTCAGTCATGTCTCTTTCGAGACATGATCGCCCAAGCGTGTTTCACGTATGGCACTTAACTGACTGAACCCCCTACACACCAGTGGCAGTTCTGCCTTGCTTGGAGTGAAATGATTATTCAAAAGAAAAATATGTTGAAAATGGTTATGAGAAATTTGATCTTACAATGGACCAAATAGAATTCTGTAAATTTAGTAAAAAAAAAAGTATTAAAAAAAACGGTCATATTTAGATCACAATAATCTTTTAATATTTGAAAACTCCTCATCTTCAGAACAAATGAAAAAACAAAAAAATACTTTGTTTTCTTCCTCCCTCCCCTCATGATTTTTTTTTTAAACATTTCAGGTGTGCTTTTGACTTTAACTTAAAGAAAACCATAGATTTACTGAAGATGTTTTTAATCTCAATTTCCACATTAATGTTATACAATCAATTTTTGAAGTTTGCCATTAAATATTTCTTCATTTCCTGGAAGACTTGAAGAAAAACTTAATTAAATTTTTACAAGGTTTGTGACAATCACATCATTGTCTGCACAAAGATAAATCATTGTTGCCTAGCAATTTCTGACCTTTTATGATCTCATCAAAGAAAAAAGTGTTCAGTTTTATAGCATGGCCCACTCAAGGATCATGATGAAATATTGTAGAAAAAAATGTTGGTCAAAAGGAAAAATTTAAATGATCTGCATTTTTAAAAAATTGTATTGAAATAAGATAATTGTGTAAAAATTGTTGAGAAATTTTTATAAATACCAAAATGGAAAACAACACATTTCTCAGAAAAAAACAAATAAAATAAAATAAAATGGTCAGTGTTTTGCTTATGTCATATTGCAGATCATTATTTTTTTGAAAATGTTGATAGCTTTGTTTTTGATGTTAAAGAAAAGAAATATTCAGAGGTTATAATAGAAATGATAGCAAAAGACAAATGAAAAAATTCTATACAGTTAAATTTTTTCTTTTTCTTTTTATTTGTTTATTGAAAAATTCATCTGTACCCTCTTTTTATGGTGTCAGCATCCAACTAATGCTATTTTCATATTGTTTTTATGACATCAACGTATTATGAATGATATATTTATACTTATGATCATGATTTTTTAAAATTTAAAATCAAATTTCAGTTTTAAAACTATAAATTTTTTTGTTTATCTGTTTCTACATGAAGGGAAAATATTTATACAAATTTAATTAATCATACTTCAGTCTCCGTCAATATATGACATTTTATGAAAAATTTATTTAAAGTATGGAATTTAATTTAGATAGTAGTTGTGTGTGTGTGTGTGTGTATGATAGTCACACACACACACACACACACACACACACACACATACTTGAAAGGATTTGTTTTTGTATTTAGCATTATTTCTTGTCACTAAAAGTAATCCTTATAGTTAAAGAGTGCACAAGTTCAAGTTGCTATCTCCGTTTTTTTTTTTAATTATTTTATTAAATAGTGATATAGAAACAGATTTTTTTTTTTTTGTTTTTAAAATCATATCACCCCAAGCAAGGCGGTAATGCCACTGATGCTCAGTGGGCTACGTAATAGTGAAAAGATTGGAAAAGAGAAAGCCGGAAACCACATCCTAAACAGGGAATAAGGGATGAGCCTCTTCACCTGTTCAATAGACGTGGGTGGAGTGTGAACTGGGCGATAGTTTATCTACTCCAATTGGAAAAAAGAAAAAAAAAAGAAAAGAAAAACTCCAATTGGAAAAAAAAAAGAAAAGAAAAATAGGAATTTAAACAACCACTGTTAATAACATTTATATTGATAAGAAATGATGACACATAAAAAAAAATCCTTTTAAGAATTACTGTTGTATATGTTTCATGTACCAAACCGGATATGGATTGAATGTGCTTTTCATTGAATAAGTAATTCAAAATTTGTGACTAAACTAGTAGCAGTACACATTGGTTCAAAAAGTGATTTCCCAAATGAAAAAAAGGGATGCAGGTTTAATCCCTGTTGAAAGCACAATTTTTTCTGTAGCAGGACTTCTCAATTCAGGTTTTCTTTTTAATAAAATAAAACAAGGATAGCAACTCCAATATGTGTACTCACTGAAAATAACCGTCATATTGATAAGAAAATAAGATATATATTTGGCATTATAAATTAGTTTTTAAAATCATAACCTAAAAAAATTTATATCATTTTATTGGAACCGCTTTTTTGTGTGTGAATATACTGATGATATCAAATCTACATTAAATTAAAAAAACAATCTAGAAAGGTGATAGTTTGTTTTTTTTTACATTTTTTTAAAATAATCTAAGCAAATTGTTAAAATCTAATGAAATAGTTGTTGGGAAAATTAAAAAGAATGTTTATGCAATATAACATTGTCAAATCATTGAATATTTTACTAATTTTTCTTTTTAAAACTGTCAGATGAGAGGGGGTGCATTATCCTGAAAATATCAAGATATATTTCATTGAATGAGACAAACAAGGAGAATTTAATAAGTATCTTCTTTTATTAATTTTATTAATATCTTCTTACGATTTTTCTTATGTGGATTAAGAGAGTTTAAAAGAAAAGGCTTTCAGACAATTCTTTAGTTATTTTAAAAATGACTCATGACACCTGGAACAATTATCACGACAGACAGTTTCTACTTTCAGAAAATTGCCATAAAAATGTGTAAGAAGAGAAAACAATAAAAATTTATGAAATTTTCTTTGTCTGTCACATTCAGTGAACCATGTATAAAAGAATAAAAGAAGGCTTTCTATGTAAAGATTATATATATATATATATATATATATATTTAGTATATCGAGGCAGCAAGTAATTTTCTAGACATATTCTATTAAATATAAGAGACAATGAATGTCTATTATGTTTAATCATGAGCCGTTCTAAACGTCGTATTTTTGCTTTAATTTCAGTTGAAAATAAAGACAAAAATTCTCCAACATTTGGATAATTATTTATTGGTTTTCTTCTAAGCTTAATATTTCAGTTTAAACTACCTCTCTGAAGATGGCTCATGTGAGCCGAAAGCTTAGAAGAAAACCAATAAATAATTATCCAAATGTTGGAGAATTTTTGTCTTTATTTTCAACTGAAATTAAAGCAAAAATACGACGTTTAGAACGGCTCATGATTAAACATAATAGACATTCATTGTCTCTTATATTTAATAGAATATGTCTAGAAAATATATATATATATAATAATAATAATATTAACTATAGCAACAACAATACCAATAGTAACCGAACTAACTCTGCCAAAACTAGTATTAATTAAGCTATAATTTAAATCATCTTGTACAACCCACCGAGAACGAACTCAGAGGGAAAAGAAGGGGAAGTAAAAAAAAACAAACGAAGAACATTAACAGAAAGTCAAGGACTCATAAGAAAGAAAAAACCCCAGGACGAAAACCCTAACACTAAAGCGCTCAATACGAAAGTAGAGCAAACAAAGACAGAAAATCTGAGCAAGAGCCAACAATCTACCACGGAAATTGGCTGATGAGCCGTTAGGCAAAACCGTGGTAGGTTGTTGGCTCTTGCTCAGATTTTCTGTCTCTCTCTAGCTCTCTCTCTCTCTCTCTCTCTATATATATATATATATATATTTTTTTTTTTATTCTAAACATATACTGTTAAATATAAGAGACAATGGATGTCTTTTATGTTTAATCATGAGCCGTTCTAAACATCGTATTTTGGCTTTAATTTCAGGTGAAAATAAAGACAAAAATTCTCCAACATTTGGATAATTTTTTATTTAGTTGGTTCTAATCTTTCAGCTCACATGAGCCATCTTCAGAGAGGTTACAAGGATGTTAACATGAAAACATCCGCCATCAGCGACGATTTTATCTTGTGTTGACATAAAACCTTTGCTAAGCAACAATGACAGTTACCAAAAATAGCAAATGCTGTTTGTAAATTTGTAATGCGGTTCTATGACGTCAGACACTTTATTTTCACCTGAAATTAAAGCCAAAGTATGATGTTTAGAACAGCTCATGATTAAACATAATAGACATTCATTGTCTCTTATATTTAACAGTATATGTTTAGAAAATTATCTGCTGTCTCGATACACTATATATATATATATATATATAGTACTGTGCAAAAGTATTAGGACAGGGGGGATTTTCCTAAAAACCTCACTGAAATTCAAATACAGGGTGAAAATCCAAGTAATTTGCTAATAAATATTGATTATTTAAAACTAGGTGTAAAAGAAATGTATTAAAAAGAAGTTATATTTAATTTTTTCTATTTTCTATTAAACAAGTTATTTTGAAACTCATTATTCTATCATCCTTGAATATGACTGAATTTTTTCTTATTCCCCTCTCTCGAATTGATAAATCTAATGTTAATTCGCAAGACACACTTTGGAAACAAATACAAGCTGCTTGGTAGAAGATACCATTAGCTACATTGAAGAAGCTTGTGATGTCAATAATTGACAGAATGAAGGCTGTGAAAGCAAAAGGCTATTATACTAAATATTAAATTTATTTTATAACAAGTATTTTTTTCTTGTTAAAGCATTTTTTGAGTAAATCAAATAAAATGACTTTAATTAAATTGCTTTTTTTCTGTCAATATGCCTCATAAAAGATAAAATAGTTCTTGTCCTAATACTTTTGCACAGTACTGTATATATATGGTGGGATGGATAAATTGTCAAAATTACACAAAAATGAAAATAACACTGACATCTCATTTTAACAGATATATTTACCAAAATTACAAAAAAGACATATCTTGAAATACTAAAGAATAAATTTATTTAATAAAATCACCATTGCCGTCAACTGTGGCCTCCTGATGACTTTGGAATCTCCTGCATCTCTTCTGGACAGTCTCCTTGTTTAAGTTGGTGAATGCTGCCATAATCCTTGCCTTCAGGTCAACTTTTGGTATTACAAGGAGTTTTGTTGGTCTCTTGCTCAACTGTGCCCTACACATAATAATCAAGGGGGTTGTAGTCTGCGGAGTTATGTTGCTATATGTAAGGAGTGGTGTGGTCACAGAACTTGTCTGACAGCCATGACCGGGTTCTCCTGCTGGTGTGGCATGGTGCAGAGCCCTGTGGCCAGACATGGTGGGTGTTCTAGCAGTTACCCTTTTGGCCCAGGGCTGCATTACTTTCTTAAGTCACAATATAGGCTTCTGTGTTGAGTCTGAGGTCCTCACCAACAAATTTGGGAATTCTTTTCCTTTCAGAACAATCAGTGAGTTTTTCGAGCTGCTTTACCTTCTTAATTGCCATTAGACTCTTTCTGAATCCTTTGCACTGTCCTCGGATTGATGCCCA
Organism: Ascarosepion bandense; assembly: GCA_037127315.1. Taxonomy (NCBI): domain Eukaryota; kingdom Metazoa; phylum Mollusca; class Cephalopoda; order Sepiida; family Sepiidae; genus Ascarosepion; species Ascarosepion bandense. The sequence goes on from JBBBDQ010000443.1 coordinate 1,399,980, forward strand.
AACACTTTGAAATGTTTATATTGCGGCTTCTGGTGCAAATTCTGAGCAGTACGGCATGCCGTTTCCAAATTTCTGGCAGAGTGAATTGCATCATGGTGCTTTTTTTTTCACCCAGACAGTGTTCAACTGACCCTTTTATACTGTGCAATCAACAAAATAAAAAACAACGCGTATGCATAAAATTAAAAATATTAAATGGTGACAATCTACTCATTGCACCCTCTGTGTGGGTGTAAGGTGTGTTTATGTGTGTGTATGTATATATATATATATATATATATATATATATATATATATATATATGTTTGATGGCTTTATAAAAATATAGCAATAATTTGTTTTTTTGTTCTTTTGACTCTTGACAGGTGAGCTAACTCCTGCTAAATAACATCAAGTGTAGCACAAGTTTTTTTGCAATTAACTTTTCTATTTTTAAATACTTATTAAGACTAAGTTTGCCTTATTCTTAGTGTCCCAAGGCTGCTTGAAGGGGAAACCAGGGTGGGAAAATTGTATTGCACCAATCTTCCAAGTGAGGAAGACCTGCTTGCCTTAAAAAAAATAAAAAATGAATATTCCTGACTCTCAACCTAGGGCTCAGCTATCAATTGTTGGCATCAAAAATACCGAAAAGGCAGGCCCACTAGCTGTATTTTTGGCAACTTTTAGTATTATTTACAAAAGTAAAAAGTCAGTTATTTAATATTCCTTCAAAATATTTGGCAATAAAAAGCCCTTATTTCAGTTTTTCATAATTTAGGGGTTAAGCTCTCATTCTTATTATTTCAAACTTAATGTCTTTCTTGTTAATTTTCTTACATTGCACTAAGCTTTGACTATCCTTTTGATATCATTTATTGATTTTTGATTAGTATTTTTGTTCATTGTATCTTTTTTAATTGGATTTCATTTTGAAGTTTGCAGTTAAATGCTTCTTTTTAATTTTCTTTTTTTGTTTTTTTTCATTAATGACCAAAGAAAAATTCTTTGGCCATGTTGTTCAATGATTGAGGAACAATGATCTCAATTTTAAATAAAAAAAGAAATGAAAGAAATACAAATCAAAAATGAATAATAATTGGTAATCCTTTTGGTAATGCTAAAATGAAATTAAAGATTTATCAAAATTGTTCAAAATAAGGAGTTACCAACTTAAAGGATTTGTTCCACTGTCTATCCAATCAGATTGAAAGACTTGGAAATTTTGAGAAATTAAAATGGGAAAAACCATTGTTTTTAATTGAATATGTTTGAAAAAATATTTCTAAGGAAATAAATACTATTTTATTAATTCTTTAATCTTTTATGGTTTCAAATTAGTTATGATTTCCCACTATCATCTACTTGTGAATTTTGTAAATGAGAAATTAATAATTTTGTTGGTTGCCTGCGTCTGGCAGATACTGCACCTGCTCAAGTACTATCATGGTCATTAATTGCTTCTATGTAAAAAACGATTTGTGAAATTTTTCTTTTTTTATCCAAAAATTTGTAAGCAGGTATGGATGATTTTATCAAATGTTGGGAGAAAAGAATTCTATGTAAATTAATTTTCTTTGTTTTTTTTTTTTGTGCAATTCTTATGCAGGTGTGTGGGAATTTTCATTCCAAAAATAGCAAATAAACACAGACGAAAAGGTAACCTGTCCTGTCGAATGAAGGACAATCAGTATCAGGAATATGAACGCAACTCTTGCCATGCGTCAATTGTGCATCAATGTGATATTTACAGAAATTAATTTTGTATAGTTTAAGTTCATTTTGTCTTTTGTTTTTTTGTTTTTTTTTTGTTTTTTTTTATTTATGTATTTTTGAAGATTTTTTTCAGGAAAGGATAATTTCGAATCAGTTTTTATCTTATTTAGTTTCTAAGTTTAAAAAATAAATTAAAATATCTGCATTATCTTGGAACAGCAGAAAATAAAATAAAAACTTAATATATTTTTAGACTTTTAAAGAAAAGAAAACTTCGCATAAGCACTGATGAATTTTAATTCTGAAATTCCAGGATATCTTCAAAAGAATGGTTATTAATTCCATAAACTTTATCCAACAAACACAAAGATGATGCCTTTTATAAGAGATTGTTGTTCACTGAATTTTCTTTACTTCTAGTTTGTATAGAAATGCATTTTTATAGCAATGTTTTTATACTTTATTTATTTTTTTTGTAATTACAAAAACATGTTTTAGGAAAGAAAAATAAATTAAACATTTAGCAATATTTTGTGTCAAGAAAATTTTATGTAACTAGTATGCCTGGTGCATTGAACTGATTGAATGTATTGATCATTAATGTATTGATCATGAAAAAGATTAAATTAAAAAAGAGAAAAAAAAGTTTTATTTTCATGATTACTTGAGTATAACCCAAGTTTTAATAATTAATTTTATGTGCAAAAATATAGGGGGCCACAATATGCACAGGTTCTTTCTTTTTTCTTTATTTTTTTAAAGAAGTTAAAAAAAATGCATTTTTGGTGACCAGTTGCACTATACACAGGTAATTTTTTTTAAGTGGTTAAAAAATTGATGCATTTTTGGTGTCTAATTATACAATGCACAGTTAATTTTTTCTTTTTTTTCTTAAGAGGCTAAAAATTTATGCATTTTTGGTGACCAGTTGTACTATACACAGGTAATTTTTTTTAAGTGTTTATAAATTGTTGCATTTTTGGTGTCTAGTTGCACAATTCGCAGGTAATTATTTTTTTCTTTTTTCTTTTTCTTTTTTTAAGAGGCTAAAAATTTATGCATTTTTGGTGACCAGTTGTACTATACACAGGTAATTTTTTTTAAGTGTTTATAAATTGTTGCATTTTTGGTGTCTAGTTGCACAATTCGCAGGTAATTATTTTTTTCTTTTTTCTTTTTCTTTTTTTAAGAGGCTAAAAATTTATGCATTTTTGGTGACCAGTTGTACTATACACAGGTAATTTTTTTTAAGTGTTTATAAATTGTTGCATTTTTGGTGTCTAGTTGCACAATTCGCAGGTAATTATTTTTTTCTTTTTTCTTTTTCTTTTTTTAAGAGGCTAAAAATTTATGCATTTTTGGTGACCAGTTGTACTATACACAGGTAATTTTTTTTAAGTGTTTATAAATTGTTGCATTTTTGGTGTCTAGTTGCACAATTCGCAGGTAATTATTTTTTTCTTTTTTCTTTTTCTTTTTTTAAGAGGCTAAAAATTTATGCATTTTTGGTGACCAGTTGTACTATACACAGGTAATTTTTTTTAAGTGTTTATAAATTGTTGCATTTTTGGTGTCTAGTTGCACAATTCGCAGGTAATTATTTTTTTCTTTTTCTTTTTTTAACAGGCTAAAAATTTATGCACTTTTGGTGACCATATATATGTACTATACACAGGTAATTTATTTTTTTCCTGAAGAAGTTAAAATTCATGCAAAACAATTCAGGGATTATACTGTGCATGAAGTGAGCCTATAAACTAGTATATACAGTAACTTATTTTATTTTTAATAACACTTATCAACAATTAGTAGACTTCTCTTTTTTCCTTTTACATTCAGGGTGGAGGACTCCATGGAGTAAATTGTGTGCATGTGCTTGTATGTAATTTAAATGATACAAACGCATGTAAGTCACTAACGCACAACACAGATGACATATGCAAATGTGTTACATAACGCACATGCAAGGTCGCATAGAATCTGCTCTTCTTTGATAATATAGATAAAAAAATCTTATAGCTGTGTTTGTATTTCCTTGTGTCATATGAATTAATCTATCATATACTACAAGTATCATCCTGTAAATTTTTATTGATTTTACTTATATGCTGAAAATTTCTTGGCCTGAGCAATTTCCTGAAATCTGACTAAGTATCAAATGTTTTTCTTTGTCAGTCTAAGAACTTTTCATTGAATAAGTGACTTATTGATTTGTTTGTTTGTTTTTTATGGCTTATCAACCTTTTGTGGGTTATTTAAAGCCATAACATATTTTGGATTGTAAGAGTTTTTTTTCTTTTTTGCTAGTGAATATTTCATTAACAATTTTTTGGGAGATAATGATTTTTTTTTACAGATGAAAGTTCTCCTATTTAATCCATAGCTAGGAGGAGACAGATAGATTCATACCTTTCCCAAGGTTATTTCCACAAAAATGAATGTAATAAACTTGACTGGGATTTGAACTCGCCTCTTTGTTTTCTCATTCTGTGTTACTGTCTATTATACCACTCGTATATTCAAGAACTTTTCAGCAGTCCCTTGGGTCTGTATAATATGACTCGAATTGCTTCCTAGGCAGTTTTCTTACTGAAAATATTAGAAATGTTTTGCTTTTAGATAGACTTAAGTTTCCACCTTTAAATTTTTAATTTAGTTACTTTTATAAATTTCTTTCAGTATCTTGTATTGACAAGTTGTAAAAATATTCTTTTTTTTTTTTTTTTTTTTACTGTTGTTTACCCAATACAAGGCCCAAAAACCACTGAAGGTAGAGGGTTATTGATTTAGATTAGCATAAGAGAAGAAGAAGGAGAAGAAAGGTGAATATTATAAGGATGTGTAGGGCAGGTATTGATTAATCTTAGACTTAAAAAAGTTAAGATTGTAGTGGTCATGGTAGCATTTTCTTGTTCCACAAAGTGACATCTCTGTGTTTGTATCATTTGTACTATGAACGAGTTTGTACAAATTAAGAAAAACATCAAGAAAATGACTTTTTTTTTCTGGTCAATTGAAAAATAAAAGCATAAATATAAAAAAATATTTCTTTTTCACTTAAAATTGTTACTTTAATTGATGCATACCCAGTATTTAAAAAAAATTACTATTAAAACCCAAGTGCCACTTAAGATAGGTTACTAAATGAACTTGTTGTAAAGGTGTGCAATGGGTGAGCAAAGTAAACATGAAATTGAAATTTTTCTGGCCAATTTAAAAAAGCTTTTGAACATAAAAGAAAAAGTGATATCTTTTTCATTTTATTTAAGTAATTACTGTAATTATATTACAAATATATAGTTTTTATCACTGGTGAGAGGGGAAAACCATTGCTAATTAAACCAAATACAAAAATTGTGTCAAAATAGACCAATGTCATTTTTATTTTACCTCTATCAATAAAATTTCTAACCATATTGAAGTTATTTTGCAATTTCATTGGTTATATTTTCTGCAGGACTCAAATTTTTATATCTACAATTAAATTGACTGTAAGAGAGAATGTAGCTTTTTAAATCATTGAAAGGGAAAAATATCAAAAGAAAACTAACCTGCTTCATAACATAAAAAAAGACAGCCATATTTAAGTCATTTTGCAGTTTCATTGGTTATTGTTGTAGAGCAGCTGACACCCCTCTGGCACTCTCAGATATGGAATAGTCTGTGGACCAAAATAATTATATTAATAAAGGTTAATAGCAGTCAGGGATTCGCAGTGCCATTGACAGTTTGAGGGGATCAACTGCATGCGTCGGTTATTCACTTTGTCAGACTCTCTCAGAGAGGGACCCAAACAAGGCTCCACCAAGAGGTAAAGTCTCATCTGGGGAAAAGAAGACAAGAATTTTTGTCCTAGTTTACGGGCTTGGTTTTACCCACATTAATTGGCCTTGTGCCACAGTTGCCTCAGGCTTCTGCCAATGTGGGTAGGTTGTAAGTAATTTGGAGTGTCATTAATGATTATTATCGAACTGTGCTTTCTGCAACTCTAACAATTTAACCTCTCCTCTCTTTTTAATTATTGTTGTTCTGTCTTATCTGTGTTTGTCTTGTTTGTACTTAATATCCATTAGCATGGATATTGTGCTGTAGATACTTCAGTACACCTCATCTGGCATTATACTGTCACCTCAGCAATACAACAGTTATATTTTCTATAAGGGTATTCTAAGATTTTTTATCAATACAATCAAATTTAAAAGAATTTAAGAAAGAATTGTTATTTTAAATTATTAACAGTAAAAATCTTCAAACAAAAGTATCACATCCAGGACCATCAAAAACTGCCATCCATAATTAACATTTAGCACTCTGAATCATAAATATTACTCCCCTTTTTATTGTACATGGAATCCACTCCAAACCTTGTTTTATATATTAGTTCTATATATTTGAAATTCCAGTAGCCTAGTTCTCAATTTCAATTAAGATGTTGCCATAGAAAGATATGACTACATAAATTAACAAAATTATATATCTTTTTATTCTTCCTTTAATTACAATTAATTATAATGCTTGTGCATGTACTTTGGAAAAACTACTCCCATCCATTTAAAAATATGCAAATATCAATGATGTAAGTTTCAAATTTGGCATTTGCAAATAACATCTTGGTCTAGATAACTTTATAAAACATTAGAGATCAATTTTAAACTATATTGATATTATAAACAGGTCCCTTTCCTAAATAAATAAAAATCAGTTTTTTAATTTTGTCAAATCTCATGGCTTATTATTCTCCCACAAAAATTTATCCTATTTTTTACAAGCGGACGAGCCTATGTAAGTAACATCCACTGAAAGCCAATAAAAAAATTAAGTAAATTTAAAAGAAAACAAAACACTTTCCAAAATTATGACATTTTTGTTGTAATTGAAAAAAAATCTGTTCTATAAAACACAATGTTGCCATATCTGGTCGGGTGCTTCAGCTATTCATCTTGAGGTTTTTGACAAAATCCAAAGAAGGAGCTGCAATGTAATTGGTCCTGACTTGGCATCTCGACTTCAGTTACTATTCTGAGGACTCTAGAAGTTATGTCAGGATTCATCATCAGCGGCCACAGTCTGAACAACTTAAGATGCACAGACGATATACAGTGCTGATAGCAGACACAGGAAGAACTGTAGCTGAAGAAAGTGGAAAAAAATTACTACAAATTAACTACAAAAAAAACGAATGCATGCTCATCAGTAAAAAGGGAAACCCAAAATGCCAACTTCAGTTGAGGGATACTAAAATCAAGCAGGTACAAAAATTTAAATACCTGCCAAGTGTTCTAATAGAGGATGAAAAGTGCGACACTGAGATCCGAAGGCTAATTGGCATGGCGAAGGATATATTCCAGAAGCTGAGACAATAAAATTTTGCTAAAAACAAAGAAGAGAAGACTGGATTGCTATGTAATGTCTGTCCTTCAATATGACAGTGAATGCTGGACAGTCTCATCAAAGATAAAAGGAAAAACTTGAAGCAACTGAAATGTGGTTCTACAAAAGGATACCGTGGATATCATGGATCGAGCATGTGAGCAATGATGAGGTTTTGGAAAGAAAATTAATATTCAACATCAGGAAAAGATAGCTAAAGTTCCCGGGACACGTAATGAGGAAGGAAGGCTTGGAGAATCTGATACTCACAGGTTTGATAGAGACAGGGAAAAAGCTACTTGACAAGCCTGAGCAAGTAGACAGCAGAGCGGAGTTTGGGTGGGGTAACAGTAGAAAGCGTGCTAAGAGCTACCAGGGATAGGGAGACGTGGAGAACCATAATCGCCTACGTACTGAAAGGATATGGCACATAGAAGAAGAAGATACAGAGAAATCTTGGTTTATGAACATCTCACATGTCAAACAAATTGGTCTTCAAACAGAAAATTTGAGATGAAAATGCCTTGGTTGTTGAACTGAGTTAACCTGAACAGGGTCATTTTTGATTTGACTGCTGTGTTGCATCCATTTGTGTATTGTCTTGTGCTTTTCTTTTCCTATTTTCCAGTTTTCCTTTTTTTCTCTTCATCAGCCCTAAGTCATGGCTCCAAAGAAAATGAACAGTGATATTGTATAGTGGGTTTAACGGCAATACTAGGGAAACATTGCTCAAGCTTTCTTCATTATTTCTTCGTTATTTCTTTGTTATTTCTTCATTATTTCTTCGTTATTTCTTCGTTATTTCTTCATTATTTCTTCGTTATTTCTTCATTATTTCTTTGTTATTTCTTCGTTATTTCTTTGTTATTTCTTCATTATTTCTTCGTTATTTCTTTGTTATTTCTTCATTATTTCTTCATTATTTCCCTTTTCCCTTCTTATTATATTGAAACTTTCCCAGTAAAATTTCGAGTAAGTAATCATTTGGGAGTCCAGGAATGGATTAATTTATTTTATATTGGTTCTTATGGAGAAAATAGTTTCAGTTTACAAACATTTCGAAGCACGAACAGCATTCAGGGATGGATTAAGTTCATGAACCAAGGTTTCACCGTATATCTGTTTTTTCTATATTAATAAGAAATAATTTTGTAAGAAAAGTCTTGGTACACAGAACAACTAAGTCCAGATAACTCTGTAAAAAGTCATTAACTATTTTTACATTTTATCAATTTATGAATGAGAACCCAGTTTCTAAAATGATTAAAAAAAATCAATATTTTTCTGATTCTGGCAAATATTATGGCTTGAAGAAGGTCAAATAAATGCTAAACTAAAAAAAAATTTTTCAAAAAATATTTTCATGTTTTATGAGTGGACCAGTTTACTTAAGTAATACTGTTTTAGTTAATTATTATTATTGATTGATTATTTAAATTAATTTATCATGATTATTGATTGTTTTTTTCATTTCTTTTTTTTTAATGAATACTAAAAGATGTTTTTCCCTTTGCAATTGGCCTGACACTTAAATGTCATCTCAATCAAATACTATTAATAATAATAATAATAATAATAATAGATGTTTCCTATAAATGAGAAGATATATAATGGAGTATAATTTGTATAGATTTTTAAAAAAATACCATGTTACCACAGAGCATATAATAATCATGGCTCTCCCCAGATCCCTGTTTTTACTTCTTTTTATTACACTCAGACTGCCATGAATTCTTTGGAAAAGTAGTGGAGTGGTTTCATGTTGCTTTCTCCATCATTTGCAATTCAGAGTTTTCCTTCTCATATATTAGTTGCCACCCAAGAGAGCCAAGTCTACACTGCTGTTTAACCCATAGCTGGGAGGAGAGAATGGCACATGTCTTTCTAAGTGCATTTGTGCAAAAGTGATTGCTACAGACCAGGCTGCAATTTGAACTCAGTTCTCCAATTCCAATTTCTCTGCTGACAACCATTATGCTACACATATTTTGGCAAAGTGTTTGAAGCCATCATCAACGCCAGAGTGGTTCAAAATCTCACAGCCTCTTCTCTGACAAACAGTATGGTTTCTGCTTCACAAGGTCTATTGCTCTAGATATCTTCAAAGCATTCGACAGAGACTGGCATGTTGGCCTTCTACACAAGCAGCAGGGCAATGGTATAACTGGACAATTATTTGACCTGATCCAGTCATTCCTTTCAAATCGCACAATGAAGGTAGTATTGAACGAACATGTGTATCATATGAACGCGGGTGTCCCTCAAGGCTCTATTCTAGGTCTTAGTACTTTTCCTTATTTACATTAACAATCTCCCCGATGTAATAAGATCCCAAGTAGGCATATACGCTGATGACACTACGTTTTACTCTCACCTTGATCAAAAATCCGCCGAGGCTGACAAAGCAAATCTTGCTGCTGAGCTTGAAAAGAACCTCTAACTCATTGCAGACTGCGGTAACAAATGGCTCGTGAATTTTAATGCTTCTAAAACGAAGCTGCTATCTATTAACCATCACAGACAATCCCCCCTCCTCATTAACATGGATCAAGCTAGTCTCCCTGAAAGTAAAACCCTGCACCTCCTCAGGTTAACTCTCACAACAGACCTCAAGTGGAATGACTAGAATTCATAGCTAAATCCACTGCTAAGAAGGTCGGTTCTCTGTGTAGAGCAAGGAAGTTTTTCCTGTCTGAAACAATCCTGCACATATATAAATCTACCATCTGCCCATGCATTGAATACTGCTGCCATATCTGGTCAGGTGCTGCTGCAATCCACCTAGGTGTCCTTGACAAAATCCAACAGAGAATCTGTAATGTGATCGATTCCAATTTGGCAGCTCAGATACAGTTGCTTTCTCATCAGCACAATGTGGCTTGTCTGTGTCTCTTCTACAAATACTTTCACGGCTTCTGCTCCGATGGACTTAGCTCACTGGTGCCCCCTATATATAAATTTACTTGAGCCACAAGATTAACAACTAGGTCCCACCCTTTTACTGTGAAATCAATAAAATGCAAACACAAATTCTACTCCAGCAGCTTCTTTTCTCTCACTTCACGCTTGTGGAATTCCCTTCTGTTTCCTTGCTTCCCCGACAGCTTCAATCTCCAAGAATTCAAATGTAAAGTCAATAGTCATCTCCTATCTCACTAACTTGCATCCTCGCTCTCTCATGCTCCTTTCTCCGTCCACTCCACTCTCATCAGTATTCTCATCCTTCTCTTACCCACTTCCTGACACCCCCTATAACCTGTCCCTCTTTCTCATAACTTTGCAAAACAATGGCAGTAAAATCCCTTGCTTGGGGCGATATGATTATAAAAAAAAATATCCTTCTGTATATTAGCTCTTTCTTTTCTTTTTTCAAACCTAAATGAAGAATTTTAAATAATTATTTAAATGAAGACAATATAAAATGAATATAAATATAGAAATGTGATTAATTGCTCAGACGTTTATATGAGGCAATTCTTAAGTTTTTATTTTTGTTATTTTAATTTATTATATTATTTACATTGTTCGGACTGCTGTCCTCATCTTTGTTGCCATATTCACAACATTTTTTTGATCTGAACTCTTTATTTTGATCACTGGGGTAGATTGTTCTTATTCCATGACTAATGCCACTTCCAGATGTCATAGTTATCTCCATTTAACTCAACTCTTTTTTGTTTCATACTGGTGTAGCCAGGTATTGAACTCACAACTCTTACAGTCAAATCACTGACTCCAACCAATGCTTTTATCCTTGAGGACACATGGCCCAGTGATGAATGTGTTGGTCCAAACAGTGTAAATAAAGTAAATAATTACAATACTTCATCTCAGAAATATAGACAAATGTTGAATTTGTTAACCAAATAATTTTTATTAGTCACTGTTTGAAGCAATTTCACATCAATGGAAGCGAATGAGCCATTCATAACTTTTCTCTGTTGTACAGCAACTTTGTGAAGGGGAAACGGATTGCTTATCATGTACAGTAAATATTTATATGACAAACAAAACTGAATTTGCTCTGCTTGTCATGGCATTAAATTGATTGGTCCTCTCATAAAAAAATAGTCACATTTTTCTGGGCAATATTTTTTCTAAATTCGCATTTCTCAAGCCACAACATTTGTCAGAATTTTAAAAAAATTATTATTTTTATAATTCTAGAAGGTCCTGTTCATAATATCAATACATTTCATCATCATCATCATCATCTCATCCATGACATCCAATGGAGTGTAGGGCAGCTACTTTTTGTTACTGTTTCCAAAACAAACTGTTTTTTATGGGTTGTTAGCCCTGCGCCCAACCTCTAAACCTGGAGGACTGGTGGACCATTTTTAATCCTTACATTTACAGCACCTGGTATTCCCAAATGGTTACCCATCTAAGTACTGACCAGGCTCGATGTTGCTTAACTTCGGTGTATTCAACACGATATAGCCATAGACAAAAAATAAACTTTTCCTTACACCTAATGATGTGTAGGGCAGTGTTTTTGCTGTTTCCGGAACAAACTGTATTTTATGGGGCAGGGTTTTTAGTCCTGTGCCCAACCCCCAAACCTGGTGGAAGGTGATTTTCTAAGCATAGCTTAAACACAACACATGGCCAAAAGTAGAGGGTACCCAGTGAGGATTGAACTCACTACTCAGTTATAATGATTCTAGCAAGACAAGCTTGCTAACCATTACACCACACCGAGGTGCCCATCAGTACATTTAATCCAAATCAAATTAAATTATTCAATTAAAAAAATAAGGAATAGCATCTGAGCATTATAATTGTTGTGGATCTTCGTCGCCAATTTGTTGTAGAGTTGTGGTGAAACATTGCCACAAAGTTGTAATGACCGGTTTGGTCAGAAGTAAGAGACAGAACACAGGAAGTATGTTCAAAACAGTATATTAGTATAACAAGAAACAAGATATTTCAGAAGCAATAATAAGTAACTAGAAATAAGTAAGTCCGAAGGTATTATTATGCTGCTTATTGCCTGACTAGTAGCTGTCGTTAACTGCCTTTGTTAACTGCTTTCTGGAAGTTATGCAGGTAATCCCACATAACAAGAGGAAGAGTCCATTCTTTGTAGGATGGCACCATAACATATAATAATATATAACAATGAAAACAATGCAAGAACCAAAAGTTAAAATCCTGTATTGAGCACCTGATGACTGCATAGTGCAGGAAACTCTGAGTCATGCTGTAGACATAGGATAATATGTATATTTATTAATATATACTTTATAGCTCTGTTATATCACATTGAGCACTGTTTTATTAACACCAGAAAAATATGTATATTTACTGATATCCATGTATATATATATATATATATATATATATATATATATATATATCTTACAGAAAGTTATGGAGATTTATGAAATGGATTAACCAACATATTTTCATTTGATTTGTTTGGACAATACTTTTATTAGATACTCATATTCGAGTAGATACTCTGTTTTTAATTAAAAAGTATATTTATATCTATAATTCTACCCGCATGAATATTTTTGAGAAATTTTGTTAGGAAAATATCCTACTGAATGACATATTTTCCTAACAAAATTTTTCAAAAAATATTTAGACTGTTAGATGTATATGTATAAATATACTGTTTAATTAAAAAAAGAGTATCTACTCAAATATGGGCATTTATTAAAAATAATATTCAAACAAATAAATTAATATAGATAGATAGATAGATAGATAGATATGAACAGACTGAGATAGATATATATACAGATAGAAAGAGAGAGATAAACAAACCGAGATAGATAGATAGATATATATACAGATAGAAAGAGAGAGATAAACAAACCGAGATAGATAGATAGATAGATAGATAGATAGATATGAACAGACTGAGATAGATAGATAGATAGATATGAACAGACTGAGATAGATATATATAGAGATAGAAAGAGAGAGATAAACAAACCTAGATAGATAGATAGATAGATAGACAGCAGTAATAAATCAAGAAGATTGGTAAATATTCTCAATTGATCCTAGTAATATTAGGTCAAATATTAAAATTGATCCAACAGAGAGCTTGATGTAAATTTCATTTCTTCTTTTTCTATGTGCCCTGTCCCTTCACGACGTAGGCGATCATAGCTTTCCACGTCTCCCTATCCTTGGTGGCTCTTAGCACACTTTCTCCTGTTACACCATGCAACCCTTGTTCCATCATCCACCTGATCAGGTCCTTCAAATATGTTATCCGCTGCTTTCCTCTGTCTCTTTTTCCCACTATCTGGCCTGTTAGTATCAGGTTCTCCAAGCCCTCCTTCCTCATTGCATGTCCCAGGAATTTCAGCTTTCTCTTCCTGATGCTTAGTATTAATTTTCTTTTGTTTCCATCATTTCTAAGACCCCATCATTGCTCACATGCTCAATCCATGATATTTGCAGCATCCTTCTGTATAATCACATTTCAGTTGCTTCAAGTCTTTCCTTCATCTTTGATAATATTGTCCAGCATTCACTGCTATATTGAAGAACTGACAACACATAGCAATCCAGTACTCTCTTCCTTGTTTCTAATGAAATTGTCCTGTTTCTTAATACCTTACTCAACTTCTGGAATGCTTCCTTTGCCATGCCAATTCACCTTCGGATCTCTGTGTCGCACTTTCCATCTTCTGTTATAACACTTCCCAGGTACAGAGCAGATATTCATTTATTTCAAACGTAAATTCAAATTTTAAACTTGGGGAATAGCTGTTTCAATTATTGCCATGTCAGACTAACAGAACAGCTTTTCACTTTGGCTTTTCCCCTGACTAACTCTTTGCCCTTCATGATGCATGGCTGGTAATATGCATGGGTGGCATTGGAACTACCAAAATGACAGTCAAGAACTGATTTCCTCAATCCTATGTTTTCACTTCATCCCAAAAGCTTTATTTATTTGTTTATTCCATTTTGCAAAAGGGTTGCTGCTTAGAAAACCTAAGTTTGAAGATCTGGTCTATCAGCCACAAAGCACAAAACTTGAGTCTGAATTCAAATCAAGCTCTTTATTAACCGATGGGGGTCTTCTTCATGTGCCATGTCCCATCAGGACATATGCAATCATGGACTTCCAACTGCCACTGTCTCTAGTTGCTCCTAATTGTCAAGGGCACAAATGATTATAATTTAATATATCCAATTCTAATTGCAAAAAATCATCTCCTTTCAACTCTAATTATAAATAACTGTCACAAAAAATGTAAGAATTTAGGTATCAGAACCACTGTTATCACGTTATGATTGGATACGTCAAGCTAGACAGTCGGTGAAATCAATTATTTCAAAATGCTTCACTTGCAAAAGATATAACACACTGGCATGTAACTATACAAAGCTCACCAACTTATCCGAACACAGGGTCAAATTTATCAGATCCTTTCAACACGCATGTATAGATTATACAGGTCATGTATGGATACAGTATTAAAATGTATCTAATATTTATGTGTTTGAGCATCAGAACCATCCATCTTGAACTGGTACAGGATATGAGCACCCAGGCATTCATTCAATCTTTAGTCAGGTTTGGCAACATCTATAGTGCACCCACACATATTTACAGTGATAATTCACAATCATTTAAAACAGCCCTAGATGGAGACATCACATTGAGAGTGATGAATGTAATTGAAATTATTTAAACCCTACCATCAAGCACATAAGGATACCTCTGTATTTATCTTGGTTTGAAAATACATGGAAAAGAAATATAAATCATGACTTGGTCGTCTTTTTTGCTCGGCCATTGTCTAGTTAGTTGACTCCCATACCCCTCCGCATATACGCACATAGTATCCAAAAAGATAAAATAATTCTTCTATCAACTGGTTGAGAGCACGTGTTTTTTTGGGGGTTGGGAACAACTTTATTAGTAAGTCATGATTTTGCTTTGATTTTATTGTAATTTTTTGTTGTGGCTAATTTTAAAATTTTCATAGTTATTTGAACGAGTGCTTTTTTTTTGTATTTTTTTCAAAGAAATTTTTTTTTACTGGACTTTAACTAAGTTAAAACTTAGTGAACTCAACGCCCCTACTTTTTATTTTTATTTATTTTTTTATTTATTTATTTATTTTTTCAAATGGAGTAGATAGACTAAACTATCGCCCGGTTCACACTCCACCCACGTCTATTGTACAGGTGTAGAGGCTCATCCTTTGTTCCCTGTTTAGGATGTGGTTTCCGGCTTTCTCTTTTCCAATCTTTTCTTTTTTTTTTTTTTCTTTTTCTTTTTTTTTTTTCAATTGGAGTAGATAGACTAAACTATCGCCCTGTTCATACTCCACCCACGTCTATTGTACGGGTGTAGAGGCTCATTCTTTGTTCCCTGTTTAGGATGTGGTTTCTGGCTTTCTCTTTTCCAATCATTTCACTTTTCTTTTTCTTTTCTTTTTTTTTCTTTTTCTTTTTTTTTTTTTCAATTGGAGTAGATAGACTAAACTATCGCCCGGTTCACACTCCACCCACGTCTATTGTACAGGTGTAGAGGCTCATCCCTTGTTCCCTCTTTAGGATGTGGTTTCCGGCTTTCTCTTTTCCAAATCTTTTCACTCTCACGTAGCCCCCTGCACATCAGTGGTGTTACCGCCTTGCTCGGGGTGATATGATTAAAAAAAAAATCTCTCCCAAATCCCGCTCTTTCATACATTTGCTCAAACCTTTCAAATATGGCTCGTGCTACTTTCCCCGGTCTATCCTTTTCTCCGTCTGTTATGTGATATAAGATTCTCCAGACACTCTTACCTCATTACATGTTCCAGATACCTCAGCTGTCTCTTCCTCATGTTAAGTATGAGTTCTCTTCTCATTTGTATCCTCTCCAACACCTTGTCATTGCTCACTTGTTTGGTCCATGGAATCCTCATCATCCTTCCGTAGAACCACATTTCTGCTGCCTTGAGCTTCTCATTCATCCTTGCAGAGATTGTCCAACGTTCGCTGCCTTACAAAAGTACAGATATCACATAGCAGTCCAGCACTGTTTTTTTTTACTAATGAGATTTTCCTCTCTCTTAATACTCTGCTTAGCTTTTGAAATGCATCCTTGGCCATGCCAATATGTCTTCGGATCTCAGTGTCGTACCCAGGTATTTAAATTTTTTTACTTGTTTTATTTCAGTTTCTCTGACCTGTAGTTGGCATTTTGGGGTTTTCTTTTTGCTGATGATTCAGGTTTCTTGAAGTTTATGCTCAGCCCTTGCTTCTCCCTTTCTTTTGCTACCTTCTGTAGGAGGTCCTGCATTTTCCTGTCCATGTCTGCTATCAGCACTGTATCATCAGCGTATGTTATATTGTTGAGATTGTGGCCTACAATGACAAATCCTTGCAAGGACTTATTTTCTCTGATAACCGTTTTGCTGTAGATTGTTCTGATTCCACATGGCATGCCTTTTTTGATATCTCAGTTATAGTTAACTCTCCAAGTTTTTATTCCCTCTGCCGTGGCCAGGTACTGAATTCACAACTCTTTGGGTCAAGTTACTTTTTTTTTTTTATTACTTAACCAACACTTTTATCCACTAGGTCATATCCTTTTTTTTAATCTACCCCTTGGAAATAAAGAATTCAGTTCAAAATTCTAATATATATCACTTGAAGAAGGTCAGCACCCTGAAAAGAAAAGGAAATTTGAGCATCAAGCTCTTGCATGTGTAAAATAATGTTTTGTATAAATAACGTTGACATGTAATAGGCAATAGTGCATGCTTTTCTCATTTGATAACATTAATAAATAAAAATAAATATCCAGACATTGAAAATTTATACATTGAATTTCACGTGATGAAGTAATCCACGGACCCCCTGTCTTATCCTTGTGGACCCCTGTAGTCTGTGAACCACAGTTTGAAAACCCCTGGCTTAACTAATTCAGCATTAATTAAGGCCTCTAATAGTTTATCAAAAAGAGGTAGAAGGCTAATAGGTTGTTAGTTGGAAGAGTTGGACAGTTCACCAAAGTTCTTAAAGACTGTGACAACAGATAAGGTTTTCCAACATGCAGGAAAGCAAGTGGTTGTGAAGCTCTAGTTTAGAGAGAACAGAAGCCTGTTTGGGAGCTTACATTTCATAAAGTCTATTAGAAGGATACCACCAGGGAAACCATATTAGAGATGACAGCAGCAGCCATGAAAAGTTTATGCATATCACTCAACAGAGACTCAGTTCGAAGTGGAAAGTTAGACTACAGATTATCCTATTTCTAATATCTATTGTTCTCATAAAGCATCTTTTCTTAAAACTATAGAACTCATGCTATATTTAAAATGTAGACACTGGAAATGAAAATGTTTTTTTTTGACAATTCCTTTTATTATAGTTTGTTCAATTGGATCAAAAAGTAATTTTCCAGTCCATTTTTTTCAATCTTAGGCAAGCCAATTCACTTTTAGTTTCTTTTTAAAGCAATCACTTGTGTTTATTTATTTATTAAATTCTAAATAGTATCAGTAATGAAATAATAATACGAATTATTTAGCAATAATTAAATTGATTTTAAAAGACAGATTTTTGATTTATCTGTAAATGGGGAAAATTCCACAACTTGATTGACACAGCTCCCTTTTTCGGAAGAAAAGATAGAATAACCACAAGGTACAAAAAAACAATATGGTTTCTTTTGTTTTTACTTTGCAATGTACAAACTTATTTTAATTTGTTTTGGTGTTAGGGGAAACCATTTGCATTTTTAATAACCAAAAATAATTGGTAAATTTTCATTTTAGGTCCCGAAGGCTTTTCCCCTTTCAAATTTATCCAAAATAGCATTATTTTTGTGCAAATGTATATGCTGAACTCAAATCAACAATTAGTTATTGAAGAAATTTACCTTTATTGATCAGAACGTCCAGAAAAAAATCGAACTACATCTCTCTCAATTTGTCTCCCGTAACTGTAATTAACTGCTGAATGACTTTCGGCAAAGGACAACAAATTTCGGCCTATTTACTTCCTATAATGAAAGTAATACGTAATTTTTTTTCTACGCGTATTACTTTCATTACAGGAAGTAAATAGGCGGAAGTTTCATAAAGGAAGTAAATAGGCCGAAATTTGTGCCTACACCGAAAGTCATTCTGCATTTACATGACTTCGTGAGAGTTACGGGAGACAAAAAGTGCGAGATGAAGTTCGATTTTTTTCTGGTCGTTAAGATCAATAAAGGTAAATTTCTTCAATAACTAATTGTTGATTTGAGTTTTCAGCATACATTTGCAGTGTTTGCACAGAAATAATGCTATTTTTGGATAAATTTGAAGAGGGAAAAGCCTTCGGGACCTAAAACGAAAATTTACCAAATAATTTAGTTGTTTGTACAATATAAACACTGCGATCTGGCCATTTCCTTTTTTCTCCACCTTGGTTTCTTTTCCCTAACAATGATTTTTGTAGATATTTATTATTGATAAATGTGGCCCAATGACTTAAAATGGCGGATAGGAAAAAACAGGTTGTCTCTGTTGTTTTATGTTTTTTTAATTGAACTGGTCACAATCACTCGAACATTTTTCTTTTCACCAAGATTTAATTTGCACTTCTCATTCATTCAGCAGACACAATAAAATACCATACTTCCTCTAAGCAGTCCTAACCAGTCTTGCATGTGCCATTTTTGTATAATTAATTGAAAAAAGGTTTTAAAAATTCCTCAATACGACGATATTGCAAACAAAACCTTTGGAAATGTCAAAAAATAAAAAGTAAAAACTGTACAAAAGAAAAAAAAATAAGAAAAGGGTGAAGAAAGCAAACAGAACGAGTTGAACGTTTAAAAATTTAAAAGGTAAGAGACAAGCGTTTTTTCTTAAAAAAAAAGTTTTTAAAATTATTTATTATTTAATCGGAAAAGCAGACGAAACCGCCGCCATTTTGCCATCTTGCAGTTTGTTTGGTAAAAATGGAACATGAGCCAGTAGATGTCTAGACTCGTTTCTTTAAATTTAATTTTAACCCTTTTTGCAAATATATCAAACAACATGCTGTTGCAATATTTTTTTTTATACTAGTACAATACAGAGCAACGAGTGGACTAATTGAAATTATTAAAAATATATTTTTTAATTTTAAATTTAAGTTTTTGTACAAGATATGTGTTCCTGCTTGTTTCGACCCACAAATTAGCCGAACCCATGCATTTAAAAAATATATATAATCAAAGTACCCCTATGTGAGATAATTTAATGGATGCGTAACGTAAATTCGAGTGTTATTTGCCATCCGATTAGAAAAATGTCCGTTCTTGGTTACAACGAAATGGCTACTTGGTAAATCTGTTTTGTTTTTGCAGCAAAAAAACAAACAAACAGATTCTTGTTTGATTATCAATATTTTGATGACTAATGCTTTTCGCAGCCTGCTCATTTTAATTAATATCTCGTTCTAACATTCATTATGCTAAGAGCTACGAGTTTTAAACAAGAAAATCGAATTTTAAAAAGTGAGTTTTGAATTCGATTCTTTATACTTTTTTACCTGATTTATCGATTTAAAATAAGTTTTTGCCGTTTGATTGCATTTGATGGTTTTCAAGTTCTGTTAGGATTTTTTCTCCAACTGGAAATTGCCATGAATATGTTGCGGGGTTGTTGGAGGAAGTCGACCCTGCAAACTTGAATTTTTGATAAGTGTGAAACAGTCAAGACAATGAGGAGACATAAGCTGAGGTAAAAACAATAACAACCTTGGTTTTTATTTACATAAGTTGGTACAGGATGTAGCTCGGGTTCGCTCCAGGTCCGAAGGGTAGTAGCCTCTATGGAGTTGGTGCGGTGAGCGTTGAGACCTTGTCCAGTGCCAGGTCGAGATGGGGCGTTCGCAGCGGTAGCTGGTTGGCTGGAGATGCTGGATTAGTCGCCTGGTTGATTCGGGATGTTTTGTCTTCGAGGTCTAGGTTGAATTGGCGAGCATGGAAGCAAGCTCGTACCAGTGGAAGCTACTTGACGAGAGGCGGAGTCCCTAAACAGGGCCGAGTCAAGTTAAGGTCTGCGCAGAAAGCGAAACCAGACCGAGAGGTTATGTTACGGCAGTGGAATCCCAAAACAGGGCCGAGTCTAGTTAAGGTTGTTGCAGATGCGTGACCGTATCGAGGGGTTACGCAATCCCTAAACAGGGCCGAGTAGAAGTAGGGTCGTTGCGGCTGTGACTCTGAGTGGCTGATTCAACTGCCGAATCAGGAACAGGAGCTGGTGTGGCTGCTTCGATGGAAGATCAACTGCCAGGAAGTAGAAGCAATGCCAGAAGCGGGTATTGCGACTTTGATCGCTGATGCGACTGCCGGGAGGCAGGATCAGTGCCAAAAGCGCGGGGTGTTATGTCATGATAACTCCAAAATTTTTGGGCGAAACGAGGCTGGTGATAAGTGAACGTGTTCAGTCAACTACTCCCAGATCGGTAGGAGTAGAAAAGCGCTAAATAATAATTGCTCCCCATGTCGTTTGGTGTTTGGGGGAGCGCAGCCTAATTCGATGCGTATTACGACAGTTTTAGGCTTGGCCATATTTGCTAAATTGTTTTGTGTCGCACGTGTAGTTGTATTTTTTTTATGGCGGGTCTTAAAAATCCGTCATTGTTTGTGAAGGTCAGAGAAAGGCTACTAGCTGCTGCTGCTGCTGCTGTTATGGTCGTTTAAGGTCAGGAGACTGCTAATAACTGGTAGTGCTGTTATAGTTATTTCTTTTTAGGGTCGGCTGTTTGTGGCCGCGACAAATATGTTATTATTATTATCACTGCTGAGTATATTCGCAATGAGAAAAGATAACTAAGTCAATGAAAAAGAAAAGTTAACCAAGATATTTTTAAGGCTTCATAATGTTAAAAAAACACTATCTGCCTGAATCTGGAATTGTACGATGTATTATTTCAAATTCTCTTCACTTTATCTGACAATGATTATCAGCCTATAAATGACAACAGAGGAATTTCAAAGAACTCTATTCAACGTATGTCAAACCAACAAACTTTTAATAAGTTTAATGTTTGACTTTTCTTGAAACAAGCTACTGACAGCTTCAAATGTTTAAATTTGCAAAGAAATTCCTCTTTTTTTTTTTTAAATGACACGTGTGTTTCCTCACCATTATTATTTATCTTATCACATTGGTGACCTACGACGTGCAAGAAAACTAAACATATCTATCCCTACATATTTCACATAAAAGTCAAGAGATGTTTAACGAAGAAATGGATATGAATCAAGCATCCACTGAGGCCAGCGAATCGATACAAACTGTATCCATGAAATTGTCCATGTTCATGGAATCGAATATGCTTGCTTGCTTCACAATTAAACACTATTTCAATCTATGATGATAAAACAGCAAAAGCAAAATAAAAACAAAGTCTTGGAAAGCTGGCAATATTATACCACTACTATATTGAATTATCAATTTATTCATGTACAATAGCGGATTCCATCAAGTCTGATGTGAATACGGAATAAAAACAACTCTCTTTTCATCACTGTTTTTAAATTTGTGAGACAGCGTGAAATCTGTTGATCAATAGAAAAAAGAATTTACTCTGGGCTAAGGAAAAGATGAAGGCAAAGTTTCATGATCCTGTGTGAAATTATTGCGAATACTGGGGTATCTGCAAACATATAACTAATTTGGTTCGTTCTCGTGTAATTGAAGTTGGAAATAAGACAACAATGACACTTGAATTAAACAACAATGAATTGTGTCAACAATAAGTTTGCTTAGTTGTGTAGCGGAGTCGACAAAGCAGGTGCCATCAACCCTGCTACAAGTGGTGACCCCCAATGTGATTAAATGATATCTGGATATCTATTCAAGATTTCGATGTATTCTCGTCCGTGGCAGGTTGTTACTCTGATTCCGGTGGTGTTGTGTCGATATGATGACCTAAGAAGTTTACCTCAGATGCCCTGAAAGTGCATTTGTCAATGTTCAGTCAAAGTCCATAGTTGAGATTAAGAAGGAAAAGTTGTTTCCCTTGTAATATTAAGAATCATGAGGTAAAGTCAATAATTGAATAAAGTTCCTGAAAGAAGGAAAGAATGTAACGTACATACTGTTGAATTGAAGTAAGTTCCGATTGCAAGATGTGAGTGATTGTGCACTTGTGTGTTTAAGAAATAAATAGCAGCTAATTGCATCCTGCAATTAGTACGATGGTGTGAGAGCAAGTTAGATAAAACTGAGAAACATGTCCCCATGATAGCATTGGCCACTATCGTGGGCAGCTGAGCAAACTGCCAACTCGAATTGCTGCTAACACGCGTTCTTTTTATAAGCCCCACGAAAACGCAGGAAAGCAAATGAACATCACGTGAAAGCCGCGTGTTTCATGAATGAAAAAACACGGGAGACAGAAGTAGTGTATGCGTATGTATGTACATGTGTGAGTGTGGAATGTGGGTGAACTGTGTGGAAATACACGTGAATCCCACAAATATTCAGACCAATGAAAAGGGAGCAATTTACAAACTGACAAAAAGGAGCAAGCCGATGTCAAATCGCTTTTTGATATAGAGAAAGAAAGTTGAATCAAACAGAGACAAGGGAGCAGAGAACAGAAAGGACACCTGTCACAATGTAGCAGGAAAATAATCAGGCCACCCCAGTGACCTGCATTTGCACCCACTCACTTTCTTGCTTGTGCTGCTTTCTTTATCTCTCCTTCTTCCTCTTCACCTACTCACTTTCCACAAAAATAAAGATTCAAACAATGCTTTGCCCGTAGATTCTCAACCAATTCGACACTGGACTCGTTAGGAATACCTACACCAGACTTCCCACCCAGAACTAAGGCTCAACTAAATAACGTCCACATTACACCCTCGCTGGTCGCCAAGATAATTGCGCAACTTGACCCACACAAAGCGAGCGGCGATGACGGAATCCCAGTCATAGTACTGAAGAAATGTGCCCCAGAACTCTCCTCTGTCCTCTCTAAACTCTATAACCTCTGCCTATCTGCTTCCTGCTTTCCTGCCTGTTGGAAGTCCTCCTGCGTAGTTCCTATATTTAAGAATTCTGGCGAACCCTCAGACCCCACCAATTACCATCCTATTAGTCTCCTTCCAATCTTTGGCAAAGTTTTCGAAGCCATTATCAACGCCGAGGTGATTCAGCATCTTATGGCCAACGGGCTTCTCTCTGACAAACAGTACGGGTTTCGCTTCACCAGGTCTACTGCTGATATGCTAACGACCATTACCGAGTACATATACCAGGCACTCGACGAATGGTGAAGCCCGAACCGTTGCCTTGGATATCTCCAAAGCATTCGACAGGGTCTGGCATGCTGGCCTCTTGTGCAAACTGCGGAGCTATGGGATAACTGGACATCTGTTTGACCTCATCCAGTCTTTCCTCTCTAACCGCACATTGAAGGTGGTATTAAATGGGCATGCCTCCCAAAACTACCATACGAACGCAGGCGTCCCTCAAGGTTCCATCCTAGGTCCCACGCTCTTTCTGATCTACATTAATGATCTCCCTGACACCATTAGATCCCAAGTTGGCATGTATGCCGACGACACAACAATCTACTCCTGCATCAATCAGAAACCAGGTCTGGACGACAAAGTGAACCTCGCTGCCGTACTTGAAAGGGACCTCCAATCCGTAGTGGCCTGGGGTAGGAAATGGTTGGTAAATTTCAATGCCTCTAAAACAAAGCTGTTATCAACTAATCACCATAGACAATCGCATCTACCTCCCATTAGCATGGGACAGGCTAGCCTCCCAGAGAGTAAAATACTACGCCTCCTTGGCCTTACACTCTCGGTGGACCTCAAATGGAATGACTATATTGCCAAATCTGCTGCTATGAAAGTCGGCTCCCTGTGCAGGGCCCGGAAATTTTTCCCACCTGAATCTATTCTGCACATATACAAATCTACCATCCGCCCGTGTATTGAATATTGCTGCCATATCTGGTCGGGTGCCCCTGCTGCTCTCCTTGGGCTTCTTGACAAAATACAAAGGAGGATCTGTAACGCGGTTGATACTGACTTGGCAGACCGGCTGCAGCCGCTCTCTCATCGGCGTGATGTGGCTTCCCTGTGCCTCTTCTACAAGTACTTTCATGGCTTCTGCTCCGATGAGCTTAGATCACTAGTGCCGCCTAAGCATGAATTTACACGAGATACTAGATTAGCAACTAGGTCCCACCCTTTTACAGTTAAACAAATAAGATGTAACTGTAAATTCTACTCCAACAGCTTCTTTTCTCGCGCTTCCCGCCTGTGGAACTCCCTTCCACAAGTCTGCTTTCCCGACAGTTACAATCTCCAGGTGTTTAAATGTAGGGTCAATAGACACCTCCTATCACACTAACTCCCAACTATTCTCACAACACTCTCATCTACCCAACCCTCATTCTTGGTATCCTTACCCGCCTATCACCCACCCTCTGTCATTTCCTATATTTAATCAGCCTTTCTCCACTCTACGTAGCCCCCTGCACAGTAGTGGCAGTGACATGCCTTGCTCGGGGTGAAACGCTTATAAAAAAACAAAAACAAACTACTACTGTTGATACACACAGCAAAACAGACTTGCCTTTTTCTGCACAAATCACATTTCACTACAACACATGAACTCTGAATTCTTTGAACTTTTTACTACTATAACTTTCTCTTGGAACAAAGTCGATAAACATAATCAAGGTCTCTACAGACCAACATAGATGTCCAAATAATGTCTTATATCTCAGTGATTATTATTTTATTTTATTTTTTTGCCTGTTAGATTTTTCCACTTGACACTTGTAAAATAAGAATTGTGCTTTCTTTAGTTATCATTTTTATGCAGTTTTGGTTATGAAAAATACATTTTTATATTTGTTCAATTCAGAACACTTATTTTTTTGGCTTCCAAGGAGAATTTGAACATAAATTGTCCAATATATTCTGATCACATTTTACTGCTCCTTGCACTGGGGTGGGGACAGTACTAATAATATTGGGCCAAGTCCCATGGGACCTCTCTCTCAGATATTACCTCTCCTTTGGGAGGGGCTGAGTTCATTGCCCAGTACCTGAGGCATCCCCAAAAAGGGGAAGTTCTGAGGAGGCTTTTGCAATTTTTCTGCAGTATTGCCATTTAAACCCACTTTAACCTTGACCTTGTATCATTTCTGGTGCAACGTAGGTGTTCTAATAAAGAAAATCATTGCTCGTCCTTCCTGTATGTAAGTAGTATCTCCTCAGTTCAGATGAGAGAAACTGTCCGATCACAGGGTTCCAACACTGTGACAGCATTTATCCTTATTACACTAATGGAGGTGAGGTCAGTGTAATAGTGGAATGATAGAAAAATAAAAAAGTTTACTATTAAAACAAAAAAACAAAAAAACACAGAAAACTAAATGTAAAGGAATAACAGCAAAAAGATGATAAAAAAATAGGCCAAAAGGTCATCATTCCTAAATGATGGTGAAGAAAGGAGGTGGGGGGGGGGTCAAATGAGTCATACCTGTGAACAAATCAGAAACAATTCTGGAATATAGTCCTTTTTGATATGTAGTCTGTTTTGGAAAAGTTTAAAACCCAGGCAAAGGAACCAGAGAGTTGATGAATTAATTTTATCCGTTCTCCCATGCTCTACATTTTGAGGCACTTAAAAATCCCACAAAGTCGAAAGGATTCCTACTATCAACAAGATACTTTCTTACATTCATCCATACACATTTACAAGGACTCTCTTCTCTCTATATATATGTTAAAGGACATAGACGTTCAACACAAGAACTTTCTGATATGAAATATGAACTCTTTCAATATTGTATATTTTATTTTGAGAGATATAAAATTTAATCAGTACATGCAAAATTATTTTTGCATAGATTTTTAAAAGGCCAAAAAATTGGTGTATATTTGGTTGAATTAAGAAAGTTATCCTGAGATAACCACCTGTAAACACCACAATATTGATGGTAGTATAAGAGCGGTTTTGGGGACTGGTAATTTTTTGTCTTTAGCCCATGTGCATGGACACTCATGTAAAAAAAAAAAAAAAAAAAAAAAAATTTCTCATGTCACATCATGTCTTAGTGTGGAAGGCCAGTTAAATGTGATTACTTCAAGGCCTTTTGGCTGTAATGAAAGTGTAGTATTCGTTCTTTCTTCATTTGATTTTTTTTTTTAATCATTTTACCCTAAGCAAAGCTATGATGGCACTAAGATGAAAGAAGTTTTGTGTCGAAATACCCCTGATAAATATCGAAAATTGATAATCCAAAAAATCGGGTTATAGAGGGAGTGGTTCGATTTTAATCAAATTTGATACACTCATAGACAAAGACATAAGAAACGATATTCAGAAGTTTTGAGGTTGCAGTTCTTACAATAGTGCAGAAAATCGATAATGTATATATACATATAAACGGCGAAATGTTTGTGTGTGTGTCTGTTTATTTGCCCGTATGTCTGTATTTTTTTCAGCTCTTTTATTTTAGTTTTTGCTTTGGGTTCGGCTCTAAGTAGGTATAATTGTAGTTCTTAGTTTCAACCATGATACCATTTACTCGGAGGACTTATTTAGCCTTCAAAATTCAGTTTAAGATGAAAAAAACTTATCTGATATCGATACCAGGAAATGAAAATTTGACTTACATCCATTCATTTTTCTTTCATTGCTTTTTAGTCTTTCGTGCCAACGTCCAAAGAGTCTGAACTCCAGGACCATGGATTATTAGTTTTAAAGCTTTCATTACACCCAAGCAACGCCAGGCTATACTGCTAGTATATATATATATATATATATATATATACAGGGTAATTGAAAAGTAACTCCCTATTTTATGTTTTAATGTATGAGTGGTCAGCCAGTAGTCCTGTGGGATTGGTTAAAAAACTATTACACCAAACCAAGGTTTGGAAAGAACTTGAAAGGTGAATACAAGAAGTTATGTCTTCCATACCACAAGAGTTCCTGGTGAAATCAGTGGATACAATTCCTGGGTGGCTCAAGAAGCTGCAAACAAAATCTGGTGATCATATCAAATTTTGGCGAACCTGAAGGAGACTACCACCACCTTTAAATTTCTTGTTTTTCATTTTTTTAAAACTTTTTTCAGTGCAGTCTTATCGATTACACCCTGAACTTTCCGATTGACCAAAAACATTTGAAAAAATTTAAATATTTAAACAATTTTAGGGGGTGCTCAGTTTTGCATACACCATTATAGTAAATCGGTCCTCCATTTTGGAACAAAAAACAAATTGACACTTCCTATATAGTATACTAGCATCATAGCCTGGTGTTGCCCATGCAATGTAGAACATGTTTTAATTAGATGATTTATGCAGCATCTTGCAATTTCTGAATGCTTGTAGTTGCTACCTCAATATAAAACTCAGTTATATAAAAAAATAATTATAAAAAAAATTGTTGTTTAAAAATTGTTAAAAAATTCCATTAAAAAAATCTATTTTCTTTTGTTTTGCATAAACGTGATTTGATGTTTTGTGTGACATTGTAAATAACATTGCGTTTGTTTTTGTTTCAAAATTACAGGGGAAAATATTTGCATTTTCTGTTGATTAAATTAAATTCAGAAATTTTCAAAGAATATTTAAAAATGTAGACATTTAATTTTAGAGGAAAAAGTTATATTAATGCCACATGAATTACAGACTGTTGATTTCTTGCATGAAATATTTAGTGAAAAAAAAAGCTTTATTTTTTTTTTAATCTTATTTTCTGAAGTATGAAATATTAAATCTGAAAAAAAAAATGACTTAAATAATTAAATTGTTTCAAAATTACGGGGTAAAATATTACAATATTTGTTGACTAAATGAATTTCAGAAATTTTCGAAGAATATTTAAAAATGTAGATATTTAATTTTAGAGGGAAAAGTTACATTAATGCCACACTAATTACAGACAGTTGATTTCCTGCATGAAATATTTAATGAGAAAAAAGCTTAATTTTTTTAAAATTTTGAAGTATGAAATATTAAATCTGAAAAAAAAAAAGAAGACTTAAATAATTAAATTAACCGTTGGCACTTTTTTTCACAAATTTTTTTTTTTTTTTTTTTGTTTGAAAAACACTTTTTTTTTTTTCAAAATAATTCTTTTGTTTCAAAATTACGGGGAAAAATATTCACATGTTTTGTTGACCAAATGAATTTTTAAAATGTTGGAATAAAAATGAAATATAAAGGTTCATTATTTATTATTTTTTTTATGACATAATCTAGCGATAAATTTTCGTTTTAGGACCCAAAGACTAATATCTCTTCAAATTATTTCCATGCAAATGTATATACTGAACTCAAATCAACAATTAGATATTGAAGAAACCTACCTTTTTTGATGTTAACGACCAGAAAAATATTGGACTTCTTCTCGCTCTTTTTGTCAGTCATTAGTGAGAGTCATTCGCTGCTGAACGATTTTAGGCGTAGGAAGAAAATTTGGGCCTATTTACTTCCTTTACAGAAAAGTCTTTGCAGAAATTTTACTATGCAAATACACGCAAATAATTTTTCGTACATGCTAATACACGCAAATAACTATTTATACACACGAATACATGCTACTTTCTTCTGAAATTATGTACCGAAAAAAATCACGTCAGAACAAAGCCACTAATTTCTCTTAGGATTATGAAAACGGATCCATTTATAATTCAGTTATAATTCAGCACCAAGTGCCAAAAACAAACATTTTGATGATTTATCAGCAGTTGTTTGGTAATGTTGACACGTTGAGTCTGGTCTTTTGTTAGTTCATGAGGAACTTCTTGACTGTGCGTTTTCATAAGACTGAGCCTATGGAGGTGTTGATTGATAGTGCTTTGTGAAAGACAAAATTCTGCAGTGTTTGGCCTTTCACAAAGCACAAGATACTTGACTTGGGTTAAAACAGCTTTAGTGCAGGAAAACTCTAAATCCCAAAATAGAATGTGAAATTCACACTTTTTGCATCTTCTAGCTTCTTGCTTTCCTGTCAATTCTGATTTTCAAAAATTTAAATGCAATGTTAATTGTAATCCTCTGTTTCTTTGAATTCTGTTCTTTTATTGTTTTTTCTTCTCAGTTATATTTTTGAAGTTTCATTGATTATAACTTGTTTGAGATGAAATAAGTAAAATATAACTTTAATGTATAGTTTTTAATATTT
Organism: Ascarosepion bandense; assembly: GCA_037127315.1. NCBI lineage: Eukaryota > Metazoa > Mollusca > Cephalopoda > Sepiida > Sepiidae > Ascarosepion > Ascarosepion bandense. The sequence goes on from JBBBDQ010000443.1 coordinate 1,429,175, forward strand.
AAATTCAGGGGAGGCAATTCGTACAAATTATTTAATAAGTTAGCTCCCTTACACTGAAACATTTTCTTTGATAAATGTTTTTTTTCTCAATCAAATATAAAATTGGCATTCATAACAATTAATCGAAAAAATCAGGTTATAGAAGGAGTGGTCCGATTTTAATCAAATTGGATACACTCATAGACAAAGACATAAGAAACGATATTCAGAAGTTTTGAGGTTGCAGTTCTTACAATAGTGCAGAAAATTTGATATCGATACCAGGAAATCAAAATTTGACTTGCATCTATTCATTTTTCTTTCAGTCTACGGTTTTGCTTTAACTGGAAACAACTATTACTTTTTAGTCTTTCATGCCAACATCTAAAGAGTCTGAGATCCAGGACCATGGATTATTAGTTTTAAAGCTTTCATTGCACCCAAGCAACGCCGGGCTATACTGCTAGTATTAGTTCCAACTTTTACCTGGCATGTTGATACAAAATGTTGGGGTTTGACTTTGTTGAACCTTAATGCAAATAGAGTGCCCAGAAGTCTGAGTATTTCTGAAAGCAGTTTTGTATTATCTTTGCACAGTTGTGTTTGCATTATTTTGATGAAACAAATCCTTACCACAAGGAGACATGGCAAGAAGACAGAGGTTCAGATCATCTACAAGTTCTGTGTAAGCCAAGGATATGCAGACAGTGCAATAAATAGTGTACAGTGACTAAAATAAGCACCAAAGACCAGATGTTATACAGAGTGGTCCAAAACTAGGGGGACAGTATAAAATTTAAAATATTGTGACACAAATACCAAAGTTATAACAAACACCATTGTAATCATATAGGTGGAATAGGTTTGTGTATCGATTATATTATTACAATGGTGTTCATTTTAACTATGGTATTTGTGCTAAATTATTATAGATTTCATATTGTCCACCTACTTTTGGACCACATTGTATAATAAATACCAATTAAAGTCTAATAACATTTAAGCCTAACAGATATTTCTTTAAAACAGGGGTTCTCAAACTTTTTAGAATCCCGACCCACTATTTGTGACCAAAGCCTATGGTGACCCATTCAAATTCATTGGGCAAAAACATATGAAAAAATATAAAAATATTATTAATATGAATAGGCGAAAATTGATTTGTTTTTTTATGATAATGAAGGATTCCACTGAGAGCATGACTGACCCTGATTTGTTAAACTTGTCAAAACAACGTACTGCTTGATACAACAGCTGCCTTGCAACAAAAGCTCAAGTCTTGAACTATTTCAACAGATAGTGTTTAATCAAAGCTAATGTGTAATTCCAGTATAACTTTTTACAACCCACTAATGTTCCACTCGTGATCCACCAGTGGGTCATGACCAATAGTTTGGAAAATGCTGCTTTATAATATTGAAATTTATCAGAAACAAAAAAAAAAATTAATTACTGTCACTGTGTTTTTAATAAATTATCCTTATTTTATCAAATATCAGACACTATCAGATAATGCAATATTAGACATTTCCAACTCCTAAATATATTGCATCGTAATAGTATGTCTCATGACTGTGATATGGGGGTGGTGTAATTAATGAATATGTGTTTGGTGTAATGGATATTGACTTGGAATGAGAAATCAGAGAGCAGTGTTCAAATTCCAGCTGGGCTGAATTTACTGACACACAAATAAACTTGGGTAGGGTATGAATCCATCACTTTCCCTCCAGCAATGGGTTAAATAATAGAACTTTTATTTGGAAAAAACATTATCTCCACAAAATTCTTAATGTAATATTCCCCATCACAAAAAAACAAAAAAACAAAAACAAAGTGATTCTCCTGTCCAAAATACGTTTTGGCAAAAAAAAAAAAAAAAAAATAATAATAATAATAATACACACAACCAAAAAAAACAAAAAAAAACGTATGTCATATCTGACAAGACTGACTGGATTTTACTAGTGTTCCTTACAAATTTCAAAAGAATACAAGCCCTTGCCAGCTTGTATAACATCAAGTATATTTCCATAAATTTGTAAAGTCAATTCAAACTGAAATTTTTTCACTTGCTCATATCATCTTCGTCTTACATAGATTGTCAGGTGGCGTATAATGTAAAAAGCTCTTTTTCTATTTACTTAAAATACTATTCTTTTATACTATTGTTCACATAATACAAGGCCCAAGAGCCACTGAATGTTAGAGTATTACTCAATGGGATTATTGTAAACATATCTCAGTGAAACTTCCTCCTTACCAATGGAATTTGTAGGGAATGATGATGAGTTGACTCTATGTATGTGGCATGACAAGGGTGTAGCTTTGAAAGTTTGAAATGGTGGAATGTATCTTGTCTGAACACTTGCCAAGAAAATAGCAAGAGGCTTGACACAATTTATCTGTGGGGAAAGGGGTTGTAGGGTGGTTGGACAGTGAGGATTACTCTGCTCATAATGAGTATAAAAGCATTTTGAATGATGCTAAACTGTTGTTTGCTGAGAGAATGAGGCATAGCTACCTGCAAGTTCGGCTCCAAAGACTATTGTCAGCTCTACAAACATGTGCTGAACAAGAGCAAATCCTCCATCCCACCCTTAACCAATAAATTTGTGGTCCCCATGGCATCTGTGGACAAGGCCCGAGTGCTTTGCCTGCAGATTCTCCTCCAACTCCACATTTGACTTTGGTGTATCTGCACCTGACTTCCCTCCTAGAACTGAGGATTAACTGAAAGATGTTTACATAACCCCTCTCTGGTCAATAAGATAATTTAAAAACTCCCCCCCCCCCAAGTGAGCATTGGCAATGGAATCTCGGTCATTGTCTTGAAGAAATGTGCTCCTAAACTCTCCTCTGTCCCCACTTAACTATAATTACTGCCGGTTTCCTGTTTTCCTGCCTGCTGGAATTCCTCTTCCGTGGTTTCTGTATTTAAGAACCCAGGGGAACCCTTGGACCCCTCTAATTATCGCCCTATCAGCCTCCTACCAAATTTTCAGCAAAGTGTTTGTGGCTGTCATCAATACTGAAATAGTTCAACATCTCACAACCTATAAAATATTCTCAGACAGACAGCATGGCTTCCGCTTTGCCAGGTCTACTGCTGATATGCTAATGACCTTCACTGAGTACATGTACCAGGCCTTTGATAAGTCAGGCTAAGCTTGAGCTGTTGCCCTGGATATCTCCAAAGCATTTGATAGGGTCAGGCACACTGGCCTTCTGTGCAAACTACAGGGCCATGGTATCACTGGACATTTGCTAGATTTGATCCAGTCTTTCCTATCAAACTGTGTAATAAAGGTTGCCTTGACCAGCCAAAGATAACCTCACTGCTGATCTAGAGAAAGATCTCCACTCTGTGGTAGACTGGGGTAAGAAATGGTGAGTAATTTTCAGTGCTTCTAAAACAAAGCTGCTATCTGTCAACTACCACAGGCAGTCTCTCCTACTCCCCATCAGCATGGACCAAGCAAATCTCCCAGAAAGGTATCACACTGGCCTCCTCAGCCTCACCTCTTTTCTGACCTCAAGTGGAACCATTACCTGGAATCAATAGCTAAATTCACTGTTAGGAAGGTTGGGTCATTGTGTTGGAACAGGAAGTTTTTCCTGCCTAAGTCCATCTTGCACATCTACAAATCAACCATCCAACTGTACATCGAATACTGTTGTCATATCTAGTCGAGGGCCCCTGCTATTCATCTCAGGGTTCTCTACAGGCTCCAAAGGAGAATCTGTGATGTGATTAGTCCTGACCTGGCATCTTGACTCCAGCCACTTTCTCACCGATGGGATGTAACTTCCCTCTGTCTCTTCTACAAATATTTTCATGGCTTCTGCTCTGATGAGCTTTACTCACTGATGCCCCTCCACAAGAATTTACTCAAGCAACCAGACTGGCAACAAGGTCCCACCCTTTTACAGTTAAATAACCCAAATGCAGCTATCACTTCTACTCCATCAGCTTCTTTTCTTGCACTTCCCACCTGTGGAACTCCCTTCTGTATACTTGCTTCATTGATGGCTACAATCTCTAAGAATTTAAATGCAATGTGAATTTCCATCTCTTATCCACTTGACCTTCCTCAACATTTGCTCATCGCCATGTGTATCATGTTCTTTTTCTTTCTGACTCTACCTCTGCAACTCTCTTCACACCAGTATTCCCATCCTTCTCTGGCCTTTTCTATGACACCCCTTGTAACCAGTTTTTCTTTCTCCTTGCTCTCCTCCTGTTTAAACTTTTACACTTCTCTTATGTAGCCCCCTGTACACCAGTGGCAGTACTGCTTTGCTTGGGGTGAAATGATTAAAATATATATATATAGCAGCAATACACCATTTTTATGTCTGACTAGCAGTATAGCCCGGCATTGTTCGGGTGTAATGAAAGTTTTAAAACTAATCCATGGTCCTGGAGCTCAAACTCAGCCTAAAGAATATTTGTGTGATGTTTGGTGAGAATCAGGTAAAAATTGTGTATTTGTATAAAGGACATACAGATGGATAACCGGACACAAAACATCTTGCTCTTTATATATATATATTATCGATTTTCTGCACTATTGTAAGAACTGCAACTTTGAAACTTCTGAATATCGTTTCTTATGTCTTTGTCTATGAGTGTATCAAATTTGATTAAAATCGGACCACTCCTTCTATAACACAATTTTTTCGATTATCGATTTTCAATATTTATCGGGGGTATCTCGACACAAAACCTAACTAAGAACACTCACAGACGCTTATAGTACAACTGTGTAAATTTTCAAGAAAATCGGTTCAGCCATTTTGGAGTCTATAAGTAATGGACACACACACACAGACACAGACACACAGACAAAGTTCCATTTATAAATAAGTTTAGATCTGACTCTTGTAAAGACTGCATTAAGCAGGAGTCTAATGTATCCCTTTAATCAAAAATATTTATTAAAAGTAAAGCTTTCTAAAATATGACAGCATTTTAACAATGGCTACTTTATCCCTGATTTAAAACATCAATTGAATATAAGCAAAATTATTGATTAAATTATGAAAGTAAAAATATAAGTATAACTTGCTTCCAAGAGATTGAATAATTATTGAATGAAATCACTTTGGTTTCAATCAATAAGTCAATAAGAGAGGCTTGGTTACAGTGTTGCCATGGCAGTAGCTGAAAAGTCTTGTGCATCAAATATATTCAAGGAAGAATGATTTTTCTATTAACTCTTTCAATGACTCTCCTGTACCATTACATGATAGAGAACTCCTCAAGACGACCAGCCCTATACATACATGCATAAGATACAAGTTATTCTTTGTTCAGATAATATATATATATATATATATTATCTGAACAAAGATATATATATATATATATATATATATATATATATAATGGAATCTTTTTTATCTGACATTACTTATATTGAAGGCCTACTCAAGAAAAATTGTGTTTCTGATAGCAGCTCAAATACATTTACCTGCTAGGGGTAGAGCAATCTAAAGTCTCCCTTTCTCTGTCGTGTGTCAATAGCTTGGGGGTAGAACATCAGTCAGTCAGTCAGTTAAGTGCCATACGTGATACACGTTTGGGCAATCATGTCTCGAAAGACATGACTGACTGGGCAGAAGATTATCCCGCAGTAGGTTGCCATTGCTTTCTGTGGTAGACTAGTTGCCAGCCAAGGCTATAGAACCCAATCTGTCCTGTTATTTAACCCATGACTGGAGAGAAGAGATGGATTAATACCTTTGTGCTTGTCTGGAAGCAGCCTAGCTGTACTGATGAGCTGTGATACAGCTAGACTGCTTCCAGCCAGGATTGAAACTTGATTGATTTGACACGTAACTAAATGGTCATGAATCTAGAGTTTATTTCGGTAGTTGTAAAAATCCAAACTGATTCATCAGACCCAAAAAACGAAAAAAAAAACAAAACTATATCTGATAAAGGAATTTTTTTATTTTTAGGTATGTTGAAGCAGCTTGTATTTTTACAACTTCTGAAATAAATTCTGAATTTATATCCATTTAATTATATGTTGAGTTTTCTTCTCTCTCTCTCTCTCTCTCTCTCTCTCTATATATATATATATATATATATATATATATATCTGTGGCTGGGGATATTAGATAGCTTATTCATATTATGATGTCATCAATATCCTGTTACTCCTTGAAGTCATATGGACTTTACCTTAGTTTCCATGAACCTATTATGAATTCCACAAGAACATAAAAATTCCATGAACAATATTCAATAACAAAAAATTCTTGTGTGTCCTGTCTGTTCAGGATGTGAATGATCATGGCTTTCTACAACTTTCTATACTTTGTAGATTTTAGTAATGTTTTTTTTTTTAAATGCCACTCCTTCTTGTGGTTCATTCATATAAGTTCATCAGGTACGTGGCACATTGATGCCACTTTCTCTTTTGTCTTTGATATGTCCTTATGAGTATCAAATTTTCGAAGCTGCCCTTCCTCATTATATCTCCGGAATTTCAATTACCTCTTTGTGATTCTAATATAAGTTTCCATTTTGCTTCTCTTTTCCTTAAAGCTTCCTTGTTTCTGATTTACTCCATTCATGGTATTCTCAATATCCTTCTGTAGAACCATATCTATGTTGCTTCCAGTCTTGGAGGAGTAATTTGTTTCTTATTCATTTCAATAGAGGAAGATTGATACTGTAGAGCAGTTCGACACTCATTTCTTTGTTTTCAACAAAGTTTTCCTGGTTCTTAATACCTTGCTTAGTTTCTGGAAACCATCTTTCCGTAATGTACAAAATTAGATATTATGAAACAGTTCAATACTCTTTTCTTTGTTTCAAAATTTTCCTGTTTCTTAATACCTTGTTTTGTTTTTAGAATGCACTTTCCTTTTCGAAATTTACCTTTAGATTTTGTGGTCACACTCTTCATTTTCTATTAAAACACTTGTTTGATTCTGAAGAAAAAGGAAAAACTTTTGATAAGATTGGAATATACAAGTGTTGGCTGATATTTAATCACTAACAATGTGTTGTATCCCGGGAGGGGATAAACAGAGAAAGAATAGTGCAAGAAATAACTCTTAACACTGAGGATATATAAATAGAGATTTATTATACCTCAGTACAATAAACCAAATACAAGTACACCCAACAAACAGTTAACACGAATAACAATTAGGAAGGCAATGTCTCTATATAGAATGTATGCGTCAGTCTTGAGAAGAAGGCTTCCGTCTAGTGAACTCTAACTCTTGTCTAAGGCCGATGGCTCTCGACTCTCATATAATGACGAATAATCTCGATCACTCTCGTGTAATGACAAAGACTCTCATATAGTCACAAACACACTCGATCTCTCTCGAGCGCTCTCTGTAGTTCGTTCCCATCTAGGTCTTTTATAACCCGGGCCATACCCATTCCTGGGTAGGACAGGATATTCTTCCACAACACAATATCAAACATGACAGCCAGGCTGTTAATTTTAATTAATTAATTTAATTAATTTTAAAACGAATAGTCAAGGAAAGAACAGCAAATAAGAAGAGGAATATTTTCTTTTTTGGAGTTTTTTGAAAATTACATGCATTGTTATTTCATACCATTCCCTTAAATCATTCTGATGTCAATTCTTTGAATTTCTGATATTGTAACTTTTATTTTCAGATGGCTGGTATTTATTTCAAGGGATTTTCAAGATGAGACGAGTTTTCTCTAAAATTGGAGAATACAATTATTTTTGTCGAGGTAAAGTAGCCGAAATGTTAACGGTGGAAAATGCAGATGTGGAGTACAATGAGTACAAAATTATTTTTAAGTGACTTTATCAATGCGATTCTAGTCAAAATATATGTCAATGGGTTTTGCAAAATGCAGCCTTGACAATGTGTACTGGACTACCAGGACAGTTGATAAGAGCAGGCAGACAATAAGAAGGAGTGTGATTTTCTCCCCTTCTATTGTAAGTTGAAATGGTTAAATGTAATTGCTTTCATTTTGAGCTGGTAAGAGTTATACAGTGAGGGAAATGGAAACTTTATACACCTCTTTCCCACCCTGGTCTGGATGTCTGTTTAACAAAATCAGAATGCAAGACAAAATTAATAAGTCAGGCACCGGATCTTGGGATGGCAGGTTGGAAAGAGATTTTAAAGGTGAACAGACTGAAACTGACCTGCTGCTGCTAGAAACAAGACGGGAGAGAGAGAGAGAGAGAGAGAGATATTGGAAATTCAACCAACTGGAAGTTGAATAAACCATCATTCCATAGAAATAATACAACATGAATATTATCATGCTACTGAAATACTAGCGAACTGATATTTTTTTGTCACTTATTTTGACTTGCTTGTAATCTTGTAGTTATTCTATATATATATATATATATATATATATGCCGTCATTGCAGTCTTAAATTTGGTTTTCATTATATACCAATCTCTCACATGTCTGGACGAGCCTCGTCAAGTGGTAATAGGCGGTCCTGCTTTGGCTAATCCGAGATCAACAACACAGTGTGAGCAGAATCAGCTATAGGTCAGAAAAGTTGACTGGATGCAGCCAGGAAGCATTGTCATTATTATTAATTTTTGACTCGTCTTTCTTTCATCTTATTTCTCTTGCTTGTTTCCACCTAGTAGTAATAAGACGTAATAGTCTTAAGTTGTTTGAATTTCTTTGATGAAGCATTGTCATTATTATTAATTTTTGACTCGTCTTTCTTTCATCTTATTTCTTTTGCTTGTATCCACCTAGTAAAAATAAGAAAAGGACTACTAATAAACTGTAAGAAAACTGAATGCATGGTCATCAGCAAAAAGAGCAACCAAAAATGCCAAATACAGGTGGGGAATACTAGAATCAAGCAAGTACAAAAATTTAAATACCTAGGAAGTGTTCTAACAGGAGATGGAACGTGCGACACAGAGATCCAAAGGCAAATTTGCATGGTGAAGGACATGTTCCAGAAGCTGAGTAAAGTGCTAAGACACAGGAAAATTTCACTAGAAACAAAAAAGAGAGTGCTAGATTGCTATGTGATGTCAGTTCTTCAATACGGCAATCAATGCTGGACAATATCATCGAAGATGAGGAAAAAACTTGAAGCAGCGGAAATGTGGTTCTACATAAGGATGCTGCAGATATTATGAGCCGAGCATGCAAGCAACGATGAGGTGTTGGAAAGAATGGCAACCAAAAGAAAATTAATACTGAGCATCAGAAAGAGACAACTGAAGTTCTTGGGACATGCAATAAGGAAGGAGAGCTTGGAGAACCTGATACTGACTGGCCAGATAGAAGGAAAAAGAGAGAGGAAGGCAGCGGATAACATATATGAGGGGCCTGATCAGGTGGATGACGGAATGGGGGCTGCGAGGTGTAACAGGAGAAAGCATGAGCCACCAGAGATAGGGAGACGTGGAAGACCATGATCGCCTATGTCCTGAAAGGACAGAGTACATAGGAGAAGAAGAAGTAATGACGTAATAGTCTTATGTTTGAATTTCTTTGACGACATTATTTTTAAGCCTTTGTTTTCCAGCTTTACGTTCTTTTTTTCTGCAATCTTTGTCTTTGTCCTTTCTGTTAAGTATTGTCAACTAGAAATAATAAACTTAGATATTTGTGAAATTCATCAAATATTTTTCAGCTTAATCTTTTTCTTTTATTATGGTTATAAAATTTTATTTAAAATGTTGTGACTGTTGTCCAAATCTTTGTTGCCATATTCATGATGTTTCGCCTTTTTTACTCACTGACCTTCTTTAGGTGATTGGAATTTTGAACTAAAGCCTTTAGTTTATTCACTGGTGTAGATTGTTCATGTTTCATGAGTCATGCCACTTTGAGATGCTTGTTATCTTGATTTTACTTCAGTTCTCTTAACTTTTTGTTCATCTCTTCTATAGCCAGTAAAGAGTTTAATTCAAAATTCCTATCACCTGAAGAAGGTTGAAGCATACAATGATTGAAACATTGTGAATATGGCAACAGCCATGAGAAATGAACAATGTAAATGATTACAATGCCTCATCTCAGAAATATCAAATATCAAATTTCCTTTTTCAAAACTGTAAATATGATTTCTCTCTTCATACAAAGACATGATATTTAATTTGGAATTGTAAAGATCTTGTATAGAATTTTCTTGTGTTTGTTAGCTAAAATTCATTAAACGAATATTGTTATTCAGAATTTAGTTTTATAAAAGTAATTCAGTTTGTTACATGAATAGGTTGAAATGCATTAGATTGGTAAAATTTATAGGGGGATAAAGATGTCTTTGGTAACATCCGCGGTTCAATTACTCATTCAAGAAGTAAGATTGGTAAGGCTTCTTTGTAGTTTTTTTTTTTCACTTATTTGGGAAAAACATGGTCAGAAAGTACTTCAAAGAGAATCTTGTTTTTTCTAAAACTGATTTTATATTTTTTTTGATATTTTAGATCAATATTCAGTGACATGTTAGAAGTTGAACTTCAGGTCATGTACACACACACACACAGAGGCTGACACACACACACACACACACACACACACACACACACACAAATATATGCACGTATCTACATTCATGTCTCACCCACATTTTCTCTCTCTGTAGAAATGTATGTTTAGATTTTGCAAAGTCGATTAGGTTGAGAATGTTTCAGTACAACCTTGTGTGTGTGTGTGTATGGCACGCAGTAAGTGCTGATGGTAATGAAACAGTGTGTGAGCACAAGCACATGTTTGTATGTGCGAGCAGTTGTGTTTGTATATATGTGTGTGTGAGAACACGTGTTTTTTATATATATATGTATAGTTGTGTGTGTGAGTACATATTTATGCTTGTGTGTGTAAATATGTTTATGTATATGTGTGAGAGCACAAGAGCACATGTTTATGTATGTTTAGCATGAGAGCTAGTGTGTGTGTGTGAGAGAGAGAGCATGAGAATACATATGTTTATATGTGACAACACATGTATGTCTGCATAAAGACAAAAAATGTTTGACTCGTGTGTGTGTGTGTGGAAAACATGGTTGAATGGTTGGGATATTAGTGTTTGAACCAAGATTTGGATTAAACCATGGTCAAGTTGTCAAGGAAACCTTTTTTGATAATATCAGCCTAAGGAGATGATTTCAGGATGCAAGACCTTTGGAAAATACTAGAAAACAGGTTAATCTATGTCTTGTAAGTAAGACTGGGTAAACAAAACATGTTTGGAAGTTATCAGTGCTCATGTGAGCATGAAATCACAAGTCATTGTTACTGAGGGTATTATTGGGCTTGTTCAAAATGTTGATCATGTATACTCTCTCCTAGAAATTATAATTAAGGTTGGCTTTATGTTGAACAAATAAAGATGTGCCTGAGCAGGCATTTGCAACGACTCTTGCAGAAGCATATACTTAAAAATGAAAAGGCAATCAAGTTTCAAATGGGAAAACCTTTTAAGGTTTTATATATGTAAGTTATCAAACATTTTTTTAAATTCAAATACCCACACTCTCACACATGCTTTCCACACACAATCACACACACAATAGAGAATAAGTTAGTACACAGCTTATGATCTTGACTGAAGTTTGAACTGCAGTTTTTTTATTTATAATGTTTACATGATTATGATTCACCACTTAATTAAGTGCATTAACAAGAAAGGAGATTATGTTGAAAAATATTTGTGTAAAATGTTTGTTTTCTTCCTTGTAATCCACATACTAATTGATATACCTATATATATCACATGTTCTAATAATGGCCATTTAAAATATTTTCTGGGCCCATTAATTTGCTAGGGTAGTGACCCAATCCCTGTAACAGATGCCTGCTCAGGCACATTTGCATTTGTTCAGCACCTGTGCAGACCTTAGTTATAGTGTCCGGGGGAAAATGCACAATCTGGCATGATCAACAGTTTTTGAACAAGGCTATTATTCTCAAATATTTGATTGCATTGATTTGTGAATTTGTGCTCGTACAACTGTTAATGGCTTTTGAACAGTTTTTTCAACCTAATTTCAATCACGTTATTTTGATCAACCTATCGTATGGGTTTTCAGTCACTTTCTATCAGTGGTTTACACTAGAGTCACCTTCCTCACAAAAGAGCTATGGTGAGATTTGAACGTAGGTTTCATAGTTGGAAAGTGAATATTCTAATCACTTGGCCTTTTTCTTCTATGTGTCCTGTCCTTTCAGGACGTAGGCGATCATGGCTTTCCACGTCTCCCTATCCCTGGTGGCTTTTGGCACGCCTTCACCTGTTATACCACGCAACCCCCATTCCGTCATCCACCTGCTCAGGCCATTCCTCCCAAAAATTCTCAATTATGTCTCAAGAGAAAGCTGTTTGATGTAGGAAAACAATTTTCATCATCAAAATAGAATGGGAATTTTAAAAATCATCAAGTGTAAAATTGAAAATTCTTTTATTTGAATAGAAAAAGCAAAAGTCTAATTGAAGGTAACGTCAAGGAATTAAATCAAATATAATTTTAAAATATCAAGTGTTTGTTACTTTTATATTTATATCAAATCATAGATATGATACTGACTGAGAGATGAACCCTGTGATCCATTCTGGTGAGATTGCAGAAGGATAAGCCTTGATTATCTCTTGAATGTCATAGCAACATCTACCAGGTGTGGGAGACATCGCTAATAGTGATGAAGAAGAGATAATGACTCAAGGAATTTTTCTCCTCTCCACGTACACACAAACACACCAGTTGAAGTAAACGTAGTCACACTGACCCAGTGGATCTTTAGTTGCACTGTCTGCACATATCCGTACAGTCGAGTTTTCTGATTTAGATATACACTACCAGCCATAATTATTAGGCCACCCCAGTTTTTTTAAAAGAAATGATGTATTTCATCCTATTTTTCGTATTTATTGCCAAGTGGATAACTCTAAATGAAAATAGAACGGTTCTTTCATTATTATTACTTAGCAGAATTTTACAAGGCAAATAGCGGCAATTTATCCATCGCACCCTGTAAATTTGCTATATATATATATATATATATATATATATATATATATATATATGCACACATATATATACACTACCGGCCATAATTATTAGGCCACCCCAGTTTTTTAAAAGAAATGATGTATTTTGTACTATTTTTAGTGGATAATTCTAAATGAAAATAGAATGGTTCTTTTGTTATTATTAATTTGCAAAATTTTACAAGGCAAAGAAGCAAAGATGAACTCGTCCGAATCACTCTAAATTTTCTTCATTCTTTCATTGATGAAACTACAATATAAGTAATTATTAAATATTTCTAAATTCATTTGATGCACATGTTATTGTGCAGCATTAACAAAAGAACCATTTTATTTTCATTTACAATTATTCGCTTGACAATAAATGCTAAAAAAATAGTATGAAATATATCATTTTTTTAAAACACTGGGGTGGCCTAATAATTATGGCCGGTAGTGTATATCTGGTTAAGATGAAAGCAATATTTTAATACCAAAAGAGTTGGGTTTTTTTTTTCAATTTGTTGTTTTGATATCACTGTTTATATTTTCAGTTTTAAATTGTTTATTACTCGTCAAAAGAGGAACACTCTCTCATGTTACTTTAATTTTACAAAGAAGTAAACAGTAACTAACAGAAGTTACTAATAATTGTCAATTTTTTTTACTTGTCTCATATTACAAATATATTTGTAATTTTAAGCTTTCTATAAATAGGTATCACAAACCAGCCTAGTTTAGGGTACAAAAATGGATAAGTAGTGAAATTCTCTTCATTTTCAACTTCAGATATCTCATTTATTTTGGGGGTTATTTTAATGAAAGGTTTTTAGATATAATGAAAATAAAATTTTGTTATGGGATACCTACTATGAAATTCTTAATTTTTTATTCCTTACACTGCAGTTAAATCTAGCAAACATTTACATGCCTGGAATGTCCTGTATTGAATGAACACCTAAAATGAACATGTTTTGATAAAGAGAGTTTCTAAAACCTACTTTTCTGAAAGAAATCAAATTCAGTATTTAGAAAAAAATTAGGAAAAAAATTACTTTTATATATTTTTATCTATAACCCGGATATAAGAGAGCCGGTTATAAGAGAAACCCGGATATAAGGGAGATTTTCTCAGGCCCAAAATTAGAGCCTGTGGTAATGTATATAAAATAGACCAAACCCGGATATAAGAAACCCGGATATAAGAGAACTTCCATCCATTCCCGACAGCTCTCTTATATCAGGGTTACACTGTAATAACAAAATAAAACCGTGAAAATTACTTTATTTTTTACCAGCACTTATATACAAAATTTTGATTTTAAATAACTTTTTTCATTTGAATTAAAAAAAACTCACTTACGAGGTTGAAGAAAATTCAGTCAAATTTATTTCACTATTGAGTAGGACCACGTTTGGCCGTAATTACAGCTTGAATTCTGTATGGGATCAACTTGTACAAAGTTTGAATTGTTTTCAGAGAAGTATTTATCTATTCTTTAACTAAAACAGTCTCCAATTCTTTCAATGACACTGGTGGAGGATATCACCTGCTCACTTGTTTTTTTTCTAAAATGTACCATAAATGTTCAATGTTCTACTTCACTAGAGTGTTCCTTGTGCTAGTTAGCTACAACTTTAGCAGTATTAATAGGTGCATTATCACCCTGAAAGATGACATTTCTCCCCAGAAAGAGTTCCTGGGCCGTAGGATGAAGTTGATCTCTTAAACTTACTAAATAGTCCTGATTTAATAAACTTATTTAAATAATCAGTCAGTCAGTTAAGTGCCATACGTGATACACACTTGGGCGATCATGTCTTGAAAGAGACATGACTGACTGGGCAGAAAATTATCCCGCAGTAGGTTGCCATTGCTTTCTGCAGTAGACTGGTTGCCAGCCAAGGCTATAGAACCCAATCTGTCCTATTATTTGACTCATAGGTAGAGGGTGAAGAGATGTATTATATTATTAAGTATTAATTAGTGGGGGATCAATTGATTACTTCATAACTATATAAAACTGATCCCCCACTTTATGCCCAGTGGAAGCCTTGATCATTTTTTCATCTATTATATTCAGTCAGTCAGTTAAGTGTCATACGCGATACACATTTTGGGCGATCATGTATCAAAAGAGACATGACTAACTGGGCAGAAGATTATTCCACAGTAGGTTGCCAATGCTTTCTGCGGTAGACTGGTTGCCGACCAATGCTATAGAACCCAATCTTTCCTGTTATTTAACCCATAACTGGAAGGAAGAGACGGATTAATACCTTTCTCAAGGGTATTTGCATGTAAGTGAATTCAATGAATTCAGTTGGAATTTAAATAGTATCTGTAAAAAAAAACAATTTTTGCTAAAAAATGAAGTACTTCTAATATTAAATCAACAAGCATAAAAATAGACAGACTTTTGACAATTTAATCAAATTTTCCAAATTATGCTATTCATGGCACGGGGTGTTTTTATTATTTTGTCCACTCGTGTGACTTCAGATTTGACTTATCAGGTTCAAATGAACCCATTTATCTATCTGACTTCGTTTAGTGGTGTATCTGCAAAACTTGATGATGTATAATAAGTATTTTGAACTTTTTAATATTAACCATTTTGTTCACAAAAAAATCTGCTTACCTTGAAATTCATGAAACTCTATTAATTTACTTGCTGGCAGATTTCCTTTAGGGGCTGATGACTTGCATCATTATTTATTTAAGGGTATCCTGTTGAATGTGTTGTGAATAAAACAACAAAAATGAGGATGCTAGTTTGGATAAATCTTTTTTTAAAAATATAATAATTGTTATGGACGGGGTTTTTTGTCTCATAACTCAGTCAGTTAAGTGCCATACGTGAAACACGCTTGGGTGATCATGTCTCGAAAAAGACATGACTGACTGGACAGAAGATTATTCCGCAGTAGGTTACCATTGCTTTCTGCAGTAGACTAGTTGCCAGCCAAGACTGTAGAACCCAATCTGTCCTGTTATTTAACCCATAATTGGAGGCAAGAGACAGATTAATACTTTTCCGAAGAGTATTTGTGCGCAAGTGAATGCAAGGATTTCAACTGGAATTCGAATTCAGCTCACCTGAATGGTTGTTCCAAGTCGATATCTACTGTACCACAATGCACATCCTATAAATGTTATTAAAAAAAATATAACAATCATTGGGAATATACTTAATGACATTTTTTTTTTTTTTAATCATATCACCCCGAGCAACGCGGTAACACCACTGATGTGCAGGGGGCTACGTGAGAGTGAAAAGATTTGGAAAAGAGAAAGCCGGAAACCACATCCTAAAGAGGGAACAAGGGATGAGCCTCTACACCTGTACAATAGACGTGGGTGGACATCTGTACGTTACCAGTTTATGCAATTTTACTTCGGTACCTCTTGGGTGAATAGGAATAAAAATGATTCTCTTCACTGATTTCAAATTCGTGAGCCAGTACAAAATAGAAAAATGGATTGGCTCTGGTCTAAAATATAAAGACCAAAGTAAGGTTTTGCAAGCCTGTGTGAAAATGTATTCGGATCAATAGAAAAAGGGAGCAATTTACAAACTGACAAGCTGATGAAGAAAGTTGAATCAAACAGAAAGACAAAAAAGCAGAGGAACACCAGTTATTTAAAAACATTCTCGGCTGCTGATCAGACATAACTGTCCCGGTGACTTGCATTCGCACCCTCTCACTTTCTCTCTTGTGCTGTTTTCTGTATCTCTCCCTCTTCATCTTTATTTACTCACTGTCCACAAAAAAAAAAAAAGGAGAGGAACAAAGAAGTTACTCCTATTTGTTGATAAACACTTCAAAACATAGACTTCTCTTTTAATGCACAAATCACATTTTGCTGCAACAAACAAACTCTGAATTTTTTGAACTTTTTACTATAACTTTCTCTTAGAACATTTTAACAGTTTAATAATTTAACACATATAAATTGGTGCTATTCTGCTTGATAAATAAATTTTCACTTATTTATACAGATGAAACAGTCTTATCTTTTCAACCTTCTGATAATTTTAAATTGTGGGGAGTTTGGTTATGTTTGGCACAAGGCCAATGAGATAAACATAATTGAAGTCCCTACAACTCCACTCATTTACTGGAAAAAACAGCACGATGTTAAATGGTACCAAACTTAGTAAAAAAGTTTTTTGTGAGAATTTTTTGTATGAATGAAAATTCCCTAATGAAATATAAATGAACAGTATGATTTTTGTTTCGTATTAACAAAAAATTTGACAAAGAAGTATTAATTTTTCTTTAAACCAGTTATTCAAAAATAAATACTTTGATATCTACCACATGAACTACGATGAAAATAAAATGAGAAAAATATGGTATATAATTTTGTTTTTCGTGGAAGGGTTCCTTGAGACATGTAATTTATTTTAAGGGTTACGCAAGGGTAAAATTTTGAGAAACGCTGGTCTACACATTGTTATCACATTTTCTGCTCGTAGAAATATCAAAATAAATTTCTAAATTGAGCTTGTCATAAATTATCTCCCTTTAACAAAATAGCACTTTATGATGATTAAATTCTGATCTTCTCAATATTCTTGGGAATTTTCAGTAGGAAAAAAAATGATCAAGGCAATTTGACGAAATGGTAAAAGAAACTATCAAAGGAATAACATTTTTTCTGCATTTATGATTTAAAAATTTTTTTTATCCCAATGATTAAGAATTGATATATAGTAATGGTATTATTAGCTGTTTCCTTATAAGGAAACATTCGACATTAATTTACAAAAAGCCAGTTCTGCTTAAATTACACTGCCTGGTCAGTGGGTGAGAATCCAAGTATAGTTTCTGTTCTCTTAATTTCTAATAGTAATATTATCCATTTCCTTAAAAGGAAACATTCAGCATTCATTAACCGAGCAGCCAGTGCTTCCCAAGTTACACTTTTCTTCAGTCTATGGCCATCAGGCTAGGATCAAAGTGTAGTATCTGTTCTCTTAATTTCTAATGATAATATCATCCATTTCTTTCTAAGGAAACATGCATTGACTAAGCAGCCAGTGCTATTTTTGGTTAACATTTATAAAATCTTTCTCTTGAAATAATTTTTTAAGAAAATAAGTTCTCAAATCCATTGTTATCACATTTTCCATTATTAATGTTTTGCTTGAAGTGCGAAAACTAAACATTCGATGTCATTATTTTCCTTTCTACTTAAATGTGCCATTCATTTTAGTTGTTGCAGTTGCTGAAAGTCATGTGATGTGGTTTCTGTAATTTGGTCTCATTCTTTGCTTGTGATTCTAAAGTACCATTTTACAAGGTTCAAAGAAGGATGGTCTTCTCTAAAACCTACAGAGGTACTGTATACAATAAGAGTAGTTGTCTTATGTTAATGATTAGTACTTGACCAAATAATGTACTTCTGTTATATATTCACTAAAACATATATATTAGTCAGTTAAGGGCCATACGTGATACACGCTTTGGAAATCATGTCCTAAAAGCTGACTGGGCAGAAGATTATCCCACAGTAGGTTGCCATTACTTTCTGCAGTAAACTGGTTGCCATCCAAGGCTATAGAACCCAATCTGTTTTATTATTTGACTCCTAGCTAGAGGGGGAAGAGATGCATTATATTATTAAGTAGTAATTAGTGGGGATCAGTTTATTATTATTGCCAGCCAAGGCTATAGAACCCAATCTGTTTTGTTATTTAATCCATAAATGGAAGATATGGATTAATACCATTCCCAACGGTATTTGTGCGTAAGTGAATGCAAAGAAATTCAACTGGAATTTGAACTTAGCTCCCTGATTTCTCGTTCCAAGCTGATATTGATATTCACTGCACCACAACACACATCCATATATGTACATCTCAAATAATCATATATATATATATATATATTCATATTTGTGTATTTAAGCAGCAAATTTTCATTTAGATGTGTCGGTCCTAGGTATGACGGTAAACTGTATCCGGCAGCAAGGCTTCCGATTGAGAGGCTGTGAGGAGCATGGAACCACCTCTTAATTGCTGTTGTTCTCAGGTCCACCCTGACCCGGACTGGTAGTGCCTGTTAGGGTCCCAGCTATAGGCAAATAGTTAATGCCCCTAAACTCGAGTCAAAACACTATGAAAGTATAAAAATAGACTTTTATAGAAAAATAAACATTTTTGAAGGAAAAAAGTTATTACCAGCAATACATTTTTTAATACAAAACTGGAAGACATCCACAATTTTATAAAATAATAAAAAGATATAAAAAAAAATTTAATCAAAATCTGACGAAATCAACCTTCTCACCATAACTGAACATAAAAAAATCCTTTAAAACCCCACCTTTTTGGCATTAAATAACCCACAGAGGTGTTGATATGCTGTTAAACAAAACTCAAACAAACTTTTAGACTTGTCAGATTAAATAAATTGCAAATGTGTGTATTTAAATCTGAAAAAGCCGCAGAATATAACACCAGTCATGTTAGTGAAACACATTGTTAAATAGCTTTTCCATTTGATTATTTACACACACAGACACACACACACACACACACACAGACACACACACACACACAGACAGACACACACACAGACACACACACACACACACAGACACACACACACACACACATTATAATTGTATAATTCTATTTTGCCATCCAATTACCCATCATTATTCTGATCTGTTGAAATAGCTAATTATCACTTTCTCACTGATGGGATCTGGCTTTCCTCTATTTTTTCTACATCTGCTCTGACAAACTTCATTCCTTGGTGTGTGTCCCCATCCTCATGAATTCACTTGTGCAACTAGATTTTCAACTAGGTCCCATCATTTTACTGCCAAAATAGGTAAATGTAACCTTCACTTCTTCTCCAACAGTTTCTTTTCTCCCACTTTCTGTCTGTGGAACTCCCTTCCTCATGCATGCTTCCCTGATAGTTACAATCTCCAAAGGTTTAAGTGCAATTGCCATCTTCTATCTCCTTGACTCTCACCACTCTCTCACCCTGGTCTTGGGCATGACGGTAAACTGCATCTGGCAGCAAGGCCTCTGATTGGGAGGTTGTGAGGAGCATGGAACCACCTCTTAATTGCTGTTGTTCCCAAATTCACCCTGACCCGGAGTGGTAGCAAGGCCTCTGATTGAGAGGTTGTGAGAAGCATGGAACCACCTCTTAATTGCTGTTGTTCCCAGGTCCACCCTGACCTGGAGTGGTAGCACCTGTTAGGGTCCCAGCTATGGGCAAATAGTTAACCCCCAAACTGGGGGCAAAACACTTTGAAAGTATAAAAATGCACTTTTATTGAAATATATACATAAAAATAGACTTTTATAGAAAAATATACATTTTTGAAGGTAAAAATTTTACCAACAATACATTTTTGAAGAAAAAATTATTCTTGGCAAAACATTTTTGAATGCAAAAGTAGAAGACATTTTCAGTTTTCTAAAATAAAAATGAATAAAAATCAAAAATATTCATTAAAACCTGATTAAATCAACCTTCTAACTATAACAAAACATAAAAAAAAAATACCTTAAAACCCCATCTTTTTGGCATTAAATAACCCACATCGGTGTTGATATGCTGTTAAACAAAACTCAAACTCTCTCACCCTTTTTTTGACATCCCTGATATGTTTCTTTTTTCTTTTATTTCTTCCCTCTCTTCTCTCTGTAATCCTCTGCGCACAAGTAGCAGTACTGCCTTGCTTGGGGTGAAACAATTTAAAAAAAAACAAAAAAAGTTTTATGCTAACATTTTCTTTCCTTTTGTGGCACTCTCTTCTGAACTTTTGCTTTCCAGTCAACAGTGATCTTCAAAAATTTAAATGCAGCAATTATTGTTGTTTCTATCTTCTTAATTCCTGTTCTTTTATTATACTAGCAATGAAAGCTTTAAAACTAATCCATGGTCCTGGAGCTCAGACTCAGCCTAAAGAATATTTGAAATAATAAAATTGCGACAATTTACCAATCGCATCTTATATATATATATATATATATATATATATATATATATATATACTAGCAGTATAGCCTGGCGTTGCTCGGGTGTAATGAAAGCTTTAAAACTAATCCATAGTCTTGGAGCTCAGACTCTTTGAACATTGGCACGAAAGACTAAAAAGCAAAAGTTGTTTCCAATTAAAGCGAAACCGTAGACTGAAAGAAAAATGAATAGATGTAAGCCAAATTTTGATTTCCTGGTATCGATATCAAATTTTCTGCACTACTGTAAGAACTGCAACCTTGAAATTTCTGAATATCATTTCTTATGTCTTTGTCTATAAGTGTATCAAATTTGATTAAAATTGGACCACTCCTTCTATAACCCGATTTTTTCAATTATCAATTTTCCATATTTATCGGGGGTACCTCAACACAAAACCTAGCTAAGAACACTCGCAGACGCTTATAGTACAACTGTGTAAATTTTCAAGGAAATTGGTTCAGCCATTTCGGAGTCTATAGGTAACACACACAGACACACGCGCACACACACACACACACACACACACACACACAGACAAAGTTCCATTTATAAATAAGTTTAGATAATATTAGCAAATGAATTATTCACAATGAACTGACAAATTTGATACATTTTTTGATATAGTAAAGATCGTGTGAAGCCTAAATTCCTTTCTTTATCGATAAAAGTTGCATATGTTTGTTTTTATATCAGGAAAAAATATATTTCTAGTTCTGCCATCAAAAATAAAAATATCCAAAGAAGTAAAACCAGTGTATGAGCAACCTGTTTTTGTTATTTATGAATAAGGTATTCCATTGTTATGGTAACATATTTCTTTATTGGTGCAGAGTAATGCCTTCTGTGACTATAATCTTGTCATGTCTGTATTATTTACACTGTTTATATTCAGACTATTATCCCCATCTTTGTTGTTGATAGCACAATCATGTAAATATAATAGTTTAAATACTGATAGAGAAATGTAATTGCTCCTTTAGTAAATAGAGGAGATCAGGCTGCATAAGCAATCAAGTCACACCGTGTTTTATGTTTTTTATGTCAGTAGTGTAGAAGTTGATATATAAATTTTTTGTCGGATAACCAATACATCTTGGTTAAAAATTTCATTTATTTTAATAAAAAAAACATTAACCCACAAATAAAAAAAAATTGTTAACCCACAAATCAGAGAAATTTATACATATCGTTCTCCCAATTTGTTGTATATTATAAGTAGATTATATAGTCTATGAATAGATACTGGCCTTTTATTTAATTTTTATATCATTTTACAACATTTGTTCATTAACCTCACCTGAGAAAATTCTTTATGTGCTGTGTCCCTTCAGGATGTAGGTGATAATGGACCTCCACTTATTCCTATCGTTTGTTGTGCTTAACATTTCTCCTCTTCGAGATGCTATTCCGACATCCACTTGCACAAAACTATCAAGTATATCTCATGCTGCTTTCCCCTGTCTCTCTTTCCTTTTATCTGTCCTGTGAGTATTAGATTCTCCAAGCCCTCCTTCCTCATTACATGTCCCAAAAACCTCAGCTGTCTCTAACTGATACAAAGTATAAATTTCCTTTTTGTTTGCATCCTCCCCAAAACTTTCTCATTGCTCGCATGTTTGGTCCGTGGTATCCCCAGAATCCTTCTGCAGAACCATATTTCTGTTGCTTAGAGTCTCTTCATCTTTGAGGAGATTGTCCAACATTTGCTGCCATATAGGAGGACAGATATTACATAATAATCCAGTACTCTTCTCTTTGTTTTTAATGAAATCTTCATGTCTTTCAATATTCTAATCAGCTTTTGGAATGCATCCTTGGTCAGGCCAATATTGCACTTTCCGCCCTCTGTTAGAATACTTCCTAGATATCTAAATAGGTGTCCAAACAAAAGGATGACGAGGATGCTTTTACTCATGGATGCTTACCTTACTTAGATAGGCAAGGGAAATCTTATACATGCAAGGGAAAAGAGTTTAAACAATTTGGGATTTAGATGTTGAAATGAAGACACATGCAGACATAATGACTGGATTATATAAGTTTGATTATATTAAGAAAATCTGCCAAATATTTGAAGGAAAAACTGATTAAATTTAGGATGTGGTTTCCGGCTTTCTCTTTTCTAATCTTCTCACTTTTTTTTTTTTTCAATTGGAGTAGATAGATGTATCTATCACCCGGTTCACACTCCACCCACGTCTATTGAACAGGTTAAGAGGTTCATCCCTTGTTCCCTGTTTAGGATGTGGTTTCCGGCTTTCTCTTTTCCAATCTTTTCACTATTACGTAGCCCCCTGCACATCAGTGGCGCGTTACTGCCTTGCTCGGGGTGATACGATTAAAAAAAAAAAAAAAAAAATTTAATTTGAGAAGAATTCATTTCTTAATGAAATAAATGTTTTCTTTTCTGAAACTTGCTTTTTGCCTTTGGATATTGATCAGTTACAAAATGGATTTCAACAACTCATCATTTTTGTCTGGGCTTTAAAAAAACAGAATGGCAAAATGCAGATATTTTGGAAGGTGGGAAAACAGATTCATATACAGTTTGGGTTTAGGGATTTTTTTTATTCGATACTAACAACAACTGCATAGCAATTCTTCATTATTATGGGCTGGAAAATTGCCTGCTTGGTATCCATTTTATGTGTATGTTCACATAAATGTTTTTTGGGAAGTTAAATATGTCTTCCCTTTTCTCTCCTGTTGAACAAACACACGCACATATATATACACACACAGCTCTATTCTATTTTTTTTTTTTTGCTTTTCTTCTGTATTACCAATTGATGGAAGGGAAGGTTAACAACTACCTGCATGGCTTAACATTAGAATAAGTTTATGATGAACTAGCAAGGTGACCTGTTGTTGCCTTATTCAAAATCACTTTCAGAATCCTTACAGAATTAACTTAACGTGAGAAATTTTGATGGTCATATAGACTTTAAAAACAGTAAAATTGATATAAAAAATGACTCTAAATATATACACAAGCAGTTATTTATTCATTGGTAAACCTAGAAAAGATGCACAAAAGTGAGTCTGCCCGAGACTATAGAAAAGATGGTCTTGATCTGCTCCAGGTAACAAGTTTGGTGGGGAGGTGGAGGGTGCACCATTCAGGTGAATTAGTACAACCAATTTTGCATTCTTCTTTATTGCACTAATTTCTTTCCTTTTTTTTTTTATTATTCCATCAAACAGATTTTGTTGCTGTGGTTAAAGATTTTTTTCAGAGAGAAAGGCGGCAGTAATTACGTTCTGAAAGTCTTGTGCCTGTTCATGTTCCCTTCCTTTTTTTTCTTTTTGTCTGCAATCAAAATGAAAGTTGTTTAGCTGGGCAGTAAACATTACAATTTCCCTTGGGGGTGGCACAAACACTAGGTACATCACTGTCTTTATATTTACAAAATATAAGAAAGAGATAAAAAGCATTTAGCAATAAAAAGAAATTTAATAATGAACTTGTTTTTATTCATTTGTTCTATTTATGATTTCTGGAATGAAGAGTTATCATTATTTACATAATTTATGTCAGACTAATATCCTCATCTTTAATTAAGACAGAATATTAAGACTAATATCCTCATCTTTAATTAAGACAGAATATTAAGACTAATATCCTCATCTTTAATAACATTAAAGATTAAAATGATATTAAAGATTAATATGAAGACTAATATCCTCATCTTTAATTAAGACAGAATATTAAGACTAATATCCTCATCTTTAATAATATTAAAGATTAAAATGATATTAAAGATTAATATGAAGACTAATATCCTCATCTTTAATTAAAACGGAATAATAAGACTAATATCCTCATCTTTAATAATATTAAAGATTAAAATCTTATTAAAGATTTATATGAAGACTAATATCCTCATTAATTAAGAGAGAATATTAAGACTAATATCCTCATCTTTAATTAAGGCAGAATATTAAGACTAATATCCTCATCTTTAATAATATTAAAGATTAATATGAAGACTAATATCCTCATCTTTAATTAAGACAGAATATTAAGACTAATATCCTCATCTTTAATAATATTAAAGATTAAAATCTTATTAAAGATTTATATGAAGACTAATATCCTCATTAATTAAGAGAGAATATTAAGACTAATATCCTCATCTTTAATAATATTAAAAATTAAAATAATATTAAAGATTAATATGAAGACTAATATACTCATCTTTAATTAAGAGAGAATATTAAGACTAATATCCTCATCTTTAATAATATTAAAGATTAAAATAATATTAAAGATTAAAATAATATTAAAGATTAATATGAAGACTAATATCCTCATCTTTAATTAAGGCAGAATATTAAGACTAATATCCTCATCTTTAATAATATTAAAGATTAATATGAAGATTAATATCCTCATCTTTAATTAAGACAGAATATTAAGACTAATATCCTCATCTTTAATAATATTAAAGATTAAAATCTTATTAAAGATTTATATGAAGACTAATATCCTCATCTTTAATTAAGACAGAATATTAAGACTAATATCCTCATCTTTAATAATATTAAAGATTAATATGAAGACTAATATCCTCATCTTTAATTAAGGCAGAATATTAAGACTAATATCCTCATCTTTAATAATATCAAAGATTAAAATAATATTAAAGATTAATATGAAGACTAATATCCTCATCTTTAATAATATTAAAGATTAAAATCTTATTAAAGATTTATATGAAGACTAATATCCTCATCTTTAATTAAGACAGAATATTAAGACTAATATCCTCATCTTTAATAATAAAGATTAAAATAATATTAAAGATTAATATGAAGACTAATATCCTCATCTTTAATTAAGACAGAATATTAAGACTAATATCCTCATCTTTAAAAATATTAAAGATTAAAATAATATTAAAGATTAATATGAAGACTAATATTCTCATCTTTAATAATATTAAAGATTAAAATAATATTAAATATTAATATGAGAACTAATATCCTCATCTTTAATTAAGACAGAATGTTAAGACTAATATCCTCATCTTTAATAATATTAAAAATTAATATGAAGACTAATATCCTCATCTTTAATTAAGACAGAATATTAAGACTAATATCCTCATCTTTAATAATATTAAAGATTAATATGAAGACTAATATCTTCATCTTTAATTAAGACAGAATATGAAGACTAATATCCTCATCTTTAATTAAGACAGAATAATAATTCTGTCTTAATTTTGTGATGAGTATTTATCATTATTTACATTGTTATCAGGGGTGAATCCAGGGAGTGGTGTAGAGAATGCATGCCCTACCCCACTCTAAAATTTATGAGAAAATATTTTTTGTTGCAAAGTAGATAAGGTAAGCTATTACAGGATGTGCGTTGTGGCGCAGTGGATATCGGCTCGGAACGAGAAATCGGGGAACTGAGTTCAAATTCCAGTTGAATTCCTTGCATTCACTTACGCGCAAATACCCTTGGGAAAGGTATTAATCAGTCTCTTCCCTCCAATTATGGGTTAAATAATAGGACAGATTGGGTTCTATATCCTTGGTTGGCAACCAGTCTACTGCAGAAAGCAATGGCAACCTACTGCGGGATAATCTTCTGCCCAGTCAGTCATGTCTCTTTCGAGACATGATCGCCCAAGCGTGTATTGCACATGGCACTTAACTGACTGACTGATTACAAGATGTTATAGAAGTAATTGATCTTAAGCCAACATTAACCCTATCACCATAAACTTGAATCCAATCTTATGAAACAATTTCAATTTTAATGATATCAATAAATCAAAATTTGAAAATGATCAGTCAAGTTAAAAAAGTTTTTTATAGTATATTTCATTAATGAATTTTCAGATTCACATTATTATTTACATTATTTGGACTGTTGTCCTCATTTTTTACTGCCATGTTTAAAACATTTCGACCATTGTACTCTCAGGGCTTAGTCAGATGCTAGGAATTTCAAATGGAACCCTTTATTTCATTCACTGGGATATATCTTTCTCATTCTATATGATACCACTTCCAGTAGCCATGCAGTTATCTCTCTTTAATACACTGATATCTTCAAGGACAAATGGCTCAATGGATATTTTTTTATTTATTTATTTTTTTAATCGTATCACTCCGAGCAAGGCGGTAATGCCACTGGGGGCTACATAAGAGTAAAAAGATTAAGTAGAAGAGAGTGAAGAGGAAGACGAACCAGTTAGAAAGGAGCAAGAGAAGGATGGGAATACAGGTGTGATGACAGTTGCAAAGGTGGGGAGAAAGGAAAGGATATACGGGGTGGTGAAAGAACTAGAGTCAAGTGGTTAATAGATGAGTATTGACATTGCATTTAAATTCCTGGAGGTTGTAGCTGCCAGGAAAGCAAGAATATGGAAGCGAGTTCCACAGGCGGGAAGTGTGAGAGAAGAAGCTGCAGGAGTAGAATTGTCATCTGCATTTGGTTAATCTAACTGTGAATGGGTGGGACCCAGTTGCCAATCTGGTTGCATGAGTAAACACCTGTTGCAGAGGCACCAGTGACTTAAGTTCGTTGGAGCAGAAGCCATGAAAGTATTTATAGAACAAAGGGAGGCCACATCTCATCGGTGGGGAAGTGACTGTAGTCAAGCCACCGAGTCGGTACCTATCATATTACTGATTTTCCTTTGGAGCTGTCGAGAACACTGAGATGAACAGCAGGGGCGCCTGACCATATATGGCAGCAGTATTCCATGCACAGACGAATGGTTGATTTGTATATATGCAGAATGGATTCAGGCGGGAAAAACATCCTGGCCCGACACAGTGACCCAACCTTCTTAGCAGTGGATTTAGCTATGGACTCACTGTAGTGGTTCCATTTGAGATCATAAGAGAGGGTAAGGCCGAGGAGGCGCAGTGTATTGCTCTCAGAGAGACTCGCTTGGTCCATGCTTATGGGAGGCAGGTGAGGTTGCCTGTGATGATTGACAGACAACAGTTTGGTCTTAGTCGCATAGGTTTTGGTTAATACCAGTGACTTGTAAGTTCAGTATCAAGCTACAGCAGTGGTGAATAAATAACTTAGAGAGTTAAGGTAAAGGGAGATAATTACATGGCTTCCAGAAGTGGCATCACACAAGGAATGAGAATGATGAAACCCAGTGAGAGAAATAAAGGGTTCAGTTTGAAATTCTCAGCATCTGAAGAAGACCAGAGCATACAACGGCCGAAACGTCATAAACATGGCAATAAAAATAATGACAACTGTCCGAACAGTGTAAATAATAATGTAAATGTTTTTAACTTCTGTTTAGTCAAGTGAATTTATATTGACTCCCTACTCTGAAGAAAAATACATTACAATTTTATCTAATCTTCCTCAAGCACTTTAGTGAAAATATTTTTTTTTAATTATTTTTTTTTTAAATTACTTTTCCTGGAAAAAATTTAAATATAATTGAGAATTTAAAAAAATAAATTCACTTTCACATTTTCTGTATTCATTTTCAGTCTTCAAAAATGTTCAAATTATATTTCTAAATCAAACCTGTTGCTTATATATCTTCTCAATTCCAAGAATAAGGTTTTCAAAATATTAAAAAAAAAATTTCCACACATGTTCCGATTTAATCTAAAAAAAAAAAATGAGGTTTAAAATTTTTTTTTTGTTATATTCATCTTCAAAAATATCAAAATTTTCAATATACTATTTTTCTTTTTTAATTTTTGACTGGGAGAATTAAAACTAAGCAAAGATTCTTTCTTTTCAGTTATTCAAAACATTTTTACATTTATGTGTTCATTCTTTAAATATTTTTTTCCTGACGTTTTTTAAAATTTAAATTCAGTTCTACATGACTTTGAACATCAGACAGTTCTTTAGACTTTCTCTTAATGAGAATGACATGGACGTTTTTCAACAGCCACCATCTTAATGTCTTTCCTTAGTTTAAGAACAGTCCAGAAATGAAGTTCTAAGTTCTTCCAGAACATCTGCATTGACATCCAATCAGCATGTTGTAATTTCCAATTTCAAATCAAACGTTTTACCCAATGATTTTATAACTTTGTTTCAAATCGAATATTGTCAAGGTTTAAATTTCCAGAAAAAGTATAAAAATTCGAGGATACGGTGATTTCATGCTTTGAATATTTCAGCCAGAGATTGGTTGGAAAAAATTGATTTTCTCTCATATTGTGAATGAACTGATTCTGTTTTCTGTGTTCCATGTGTCCTTTTTCCAAGTTATACTCATAGTTTAGCCAAAAAGCTGATCTCAGAATCATGCAATAACTGGAAAGACTTTCTGGAAGACATGGAAACTCATTCTTTGTTCAATTAGAGGACATTGAGTTGATATCACTCACACTGATCAAAAGCAGAAACTTCAAGGAGTTACTCAAATTTTGGACTGAGGCTGGAAATGCCATTCCTCAAGATCATCAAGAGAGTGGAAAAAAATAAGTTGTTTCAAAAACATTACAGAATGATCTTCTTAACTAAATCAAAATCGTCATCCAAAAATTAGATCTAAACTTATTTATAAATGGAAATTTGTCTGTGTGTGTGTGTGTGTGTGTGTGTGTGTGTGTGTGTGCAAGTGTTCTTAGCTAGGTTTTGTGTTGAGGTACCCCCGATAAATATCGAAAATCGATAATCGAAAAAATCGGGTTATAGAAGGAGGGGTCCGATTTTAATCAAATTTGATATACTCATAGACAAAGACATAAGAAACGATATTCAGAAGTTTCAAGGTTGCAGTTCTTACAATAGTGCATAAAATTTGATATCGATACCAGGAAATCAAAATTTGACTTACATCCATTCATTTTTCTTTCAGTCTACGGTTTCGCTTCAACTGGAAACAACTATTGCTTTTTAGTCTTTCGTGCCAACATCTGAAGATTCTGAGCTCCAGGACCATGGATTAGTTTTAAAGCTTTCATTACACCTGAGCAACACCGGGCTATACTGCTAGTTGACAATATATGCAAGCAAGAATTTGGTCCCTTATTTGGCATTCAAGTTGATGTTAGTGGCTCATCAAATGTTGAGCACTTTGTTTTGGTGTTACGGTATATTTCAAATGGTAAACCCAAAGGAAAACTCATTGATTACTTCAGTTTCAAGATTATCATTGAAGTATACCTTTGCTGAAATGTTATAAAAAGTCTTAAAACTTGTGGATTGAAGACTGAAAATTGTATTGGGTTGTCTGGAAAGTTCATGCTGATTTTAAGGGAAATTAGAACAATACAAAATTATACCATTAAATATTCATTCAACCATAATTATACCATTAAATACTATGCCATTAAATATTATACAATTAAATATTATACCATTAAGTATTATACCATAATAAGCCATTTTCTTGCACATCATTTCTCTTCAGTCAGTCAGTTAAGTGCTATACGTGATACACACTTTGGGCGATCATGTCTCAAAAGAGACATGACTGACTGGGCAGAAGATTATCCTGTAGTAAGTTGCCATTGCTTTCTACGGTAGACTGGTTGCCGACCAAGGCTATAGAACCCAGTCTGTCCTATTATTTAACCCATAACTGGTGGGAAGAGACAGATTAATACCTTTCCCAAGGGTATTTGCGTGTATGTGAATGCAAGGAATTCAACTGGAATTTGAACTCGGCACCCCCAATTTGTCGTTCAGAGTCGATATCCACTGTACCACAAGGCACATCATTTCTCTATTTTTCCTTATTTATGCCATCCAAAGAATTAAAATTTTTACTGCTGAGATTATTTGTCAAGGCCCTGACTGAATAAAAATTCAAAGGAGCCATGTCTAGTGGATATGGCAGCCAAGGTGCAACAATTTTTGCCAGGTTTCCAAAGAAACAAGAGGTCTGGCATTATCCTGATGGAAAACAACACCATTCCTGTTCACCAATTCAGGGCCTTTTTCTTGACTTGCTGCCTTTAATTTGTCCAGTATCTTGAGGTATTTTTCAGAATCAATTTACTGGTTATTTGGCAGAGACTCATCATTCAAGATTTCTTTCCAATTCCACCAGGTGCAAGGCATGGCTTTTTTTAGGATGAAGACTTAATTTGTGGGTGACTAAAGTTGACTCATATTGCTTACCCAGGATCTTTTTCACTGAACATTGTTGTAAATGATCCATTTCTCATCACTTGTCACAATTGGCTTCAAAATGTGTGCATTTTCATCATGTTTATACAGTAATTCATAGATAGAAATGCAAACCAAAAGATTTTTCACTCAGATCATGTGCTACCCAAACAGTGTAGCGATTTGGGTATACAAGCTTTACTAAGTGCTTATGGATGGTGGATTTTGCTAAATTTAGTGTTTCTGCCAATTTCTGCATTGTGCAATGTGGGTTCTTCTTAATCAGTGTCTTGATTTAGCCATAATCTGTAGTGGGAGAAAGGTCTGTCTGAGCGTTCTTCATCAATAAAGCTACAATCACCAACTCTTAACTTCGTTAACCATTTCCGTACAGTTCTGTCATCTAAAGCACCTTCACCGTATACAGCATTTTTTTTTTTTTTTTGTTGACTGTGAGGCATTTTTTCATTTATGGAAATAAAACATCAAGTGTCTAAAATGCACCCTACATTCTTCTATTTTCATAAGGATGCAAGATTGAAATGAATTAAGTAATTTTAAACTTTCTTTCTCAAGAAATAGTTTGAATTATGCTCTAATCAGAAATGTGAACATATTATATCTAAACTTATTTAGAAATGGAACTTTGTCTGTGTGTGTGTGTGTGTATGTCCGTTACCTATAGACTCTGAAATGGCTGAACTGATTTTCTTGAAAATTTACACAGTTGTACTATAAGCGTCTGTGAGTGGTCTTAGCTAGGTTTTGTGTCAAGGTACCCCAGATAAATATTGAAAATCGATAATCAAAAAAATCGGGTTATAGAATGAGGGGTCCGATTTTAATCAAATTTGATACACTCATAGACAAAGACATAAACGATATTCAGAAGTTTCAAGGTTGCAGTTCTTACAATAGTGCAGAAAATCAATAATATATATATATATAAAATGCAAGATGTTTGTGTGTGTGTCTGTTTATCTGCTTGTATGTCTGTATTTTTTCAGCCCTTTTATTTTAGTTTTTGCTTTGGGTTTGGCTCTAAGTAGGTATAATTGTAGTTCTTAGTCTCAGCCATGATACCATTTACTCAGAGGACTTATTTAGCCTTCAAAATTCAGTTTACGACGAAAATAACTTATTTGATATCGATACCAGGAAATGAAAATTTGACTTACATCCATTCATTTTTCTTTCAGTCTATGGTTTTGCTTTAACTAGAAACAACTATTGCTTTTTAGTCTTTCGTGCCAATGTCCAAAAAATCTGAGCTCCAGGATCATGGATTAGTTTTAAAGCTTTCATTACACCTGGGCAACGCCAGGCTATACTGCTAGTCTATTGATAAACTTGACATGTTCTAATGTGTTGAAACTTTCTGGATGACCCAATAGATTACTGACTATCGTTGGAGCAGCTGAAGCACAAGGGTTTTGTAGCACTGTTTCAGAAAGAGGCTATACATGTTGTTTATAATTATTTTGCAGATCATGATTTGAATTTAGTCTGATGCAAAAGTTGCAAGATTCCAGAAATACATGCTTAATAACCACAAAGAACTTGCAATTTTGTTTTCAAATTTTCACCAAAAAGAAGTGACTTACTTCAAACATGCATTGAAGAGTACAATGTCACCAATTATGCTAAAATATCAATGTTTTCTGTATGACTTGGTAGGTAGAAAAGCACTTTGTTTTAGAAGATGTCTCAGAAATGTATAGCTCTTTATTGTCTTTTGAAGATGAATAATAGCAACAGATGGCTTGCACAGTAACAGTCTTGTTCAGAGCCAACAAGCTTTTTGAAGTCAATCACTAATTCTACATTTATTGCATCTTTTCAAGTAGCAAAATTCTTCTTCAGTTTTACTAGAAAGCTGAGTATCATGTTCTAAAGATCTGAAATGTATGTTTTGAAAGCTTTTGCAATGATCAAAACCATCAAAACCTTTCAAGAAAATATTTGAAAATGCAGAGCTTATAATCATCCTAGCCTTTGGGAAATAGAGAAACCAAGACAGTCTGCTTGACAAACCTAGAGCGCCAATGTTTTGTCCACAACATTTGATAAACATTTAAAGCATACAATCAATATTCCATTTTTTTTTGACACTCTTTTATGTAAGAATTCAGCTATTGATTTTCAACCATGTCACTACATTTAGTCTCATGGATCAATCTTCTACCTGTGAACCTTTAGAAATTACAAGAATGTACTGTTAAAAATCTTCATGAGTGGTTCAAAGTTGATTTTGATGTAACCAAAGAATTTCTGAACCCAAATGTAATCATCTGGAAAACCATGTGGGACAAAGCTTCTTTGAAACCTGAAACAGTTTTTCAAACTCTGCAACACTATATTTTCAGACATTATGAAAGTTCTTCAACTTTTCTCACTTACCGGTGTGTCTGCCAGTTCTGTTGAGTGAGCAAACTCATCCTTGAAGTTAAAAAAAAAATCAAATGAGGCACTCAAAGAGTGAGACAGATTCAAGTCCTTGTTCTTTTGTATGTTCACAAAATCATTCAGTCAAACCATGACAAAATAGTGAACTTTTATGCAAATAAGAATCTGTGAAAATTGAACCTAGTAAATCCTCTTTTATAAGCACTATATAATCAAACTTTGAATCTAAAATTTTGAATTTACAATTTTACATATCAAATAAATGAAAGAAAATGCAAATTTAAACTTATAACACGTCAGTCAATAAATCCCGGGCCTAACTAATAAAACAACAACTTTTAGGAAAAATTCAACTTTATTCATCAACATAGTCTTGGGTGATACACTGATTTCAATGTTTCTCTAACAATTTGATGCTTTTTTGTACAATGATTTGTCTTTGACCTCAAAATACACCTTTGATATAACTTCTTCATTGGTACCAAATCGCTTTTCCTGGAGCATTTTTTGAGGTCTGCAAACAGTCAGTTGTTGCTGGGGGCCAGATCTGGAGCATAGGGTGGATGCGAAAACAATTTGAAGTGCAATTCATGTAGTTTTGCTTTTGTTGCAATCGAATTGTGACATCGTGTGTTGTCTTGGTGAAAGTTCACTTTTTCTTCTTCATTTGTGGCTATTTTTTGGCAATTTCTCTCTTCAAGCATACTAGTAATGCTATATAATATTCACTATTGAGAGTTCTTCCTTTCTCAAAGTAATGGATGAACAAAATTACTTGCGCATCCTAAAATATGGAGGCGAAAACCTTGCTTGCTGATGTTTGCATCTTTGGTCGCTTTGGACGGCTTTCACCTGCTGCTGTCCACTAAGCTGACTGTCGATTTGACTCCAGAGTGAAGTGGTGGATCCATGTTTTATCCATTGTCACATATTTATGCTAACCGTATTTGTTGTGTTGAATTAGTTGCAAACAACGCTCTGGCTTGTCGACACGTTGTTGTTTTTGATTGACTGTGAGCAAACACCGTACCCACTTTGAACACTGCTTTCTCATTGACAAAGGTTCATGCAAAATGGTAAATGCACTGCCTTCTGATATATTCGACTCCTCTGCTATCTCACACAACTTCATTTTACAATTAGCCAAAACAAATTTGGAGATTTTTTTTGTTTCCAAGACAACTGCTAATTTCGGCTGACCTGAGCAATCAGCATCATTTGAGTCTGTACAACTGTGTTTAAAATCAGTATACCAGCTCTTAACTGTTGTTTCTGACAGAGCAAAGTCTGAATAACACTTATCAAGCCATTGCTTTGCTTGAACAGTATTTTTTCCCATCAGAAAGCAATGCTTTATCAGCACACAAAATTCAGATTTATCTATTGTTTTGAAAATTTGCAACAGTAACTTCACTTAAATAACTGTAATTTGTAAACTAATGATCCGATTGGACCCAAATTTTGGCAAGTGCCATTTGAAGGTTAGTACTTCGTAAAAAAATCATATGGATTTTTTATTAGTGGCACCATCTATATGTCAGGCCCAGGACTTATTGCATGACCTGTTTTTTTTTATGCATATAAAGCACTCTCTACTCTTTTCTTTAACCAAAGATATAGGATCACAGAATTTAAAAGTTTGAATTGAGATTTTTTATTGAGGAACATGCCTCCTCTAACTGACAATGCTGTGTCAGCCCCTGTTTATATTCAAACTAATGTCCTTATCTTTGTTTTTATTTTGGGATAAGAGTCATTATGATTTACATTTAGGCTAATATCCTCATCTTTGTTGTTATTCTCTCTGAATTTCTGGGATGATAAGTCATCATTATTACATTCAGACTAATATCCTCATCTTTGTTGTTATTCTCTCTGAATTTCTGAGATGAGAAGTCATCATTGCTTACGCTGTTTACATTCTTTGATGGTGTTATCCCAATGTTTTTGGCTGTTGTGCCCTTTAGCCTTCATCATGTGTGTATCAAATTAAGTAATCCGTAGCTAATTTTGAACTGAACCCTTTATTTAATATACAGGGTTAGATTGTTCTCTTTCTATTAGCCATGTGTAGTGATATCTCGCCTAGTTCTTATTTCTAGTATTGCTCACTCTGTCTCGTTTGAGTCCAAGTACACACCACCTGACACAGGTATTGAACTCACAATGACTCAGTCATCAAATTCATGGATCAATGCTCAATCAATCTACTAGGCTCTTGTTAAGGCTAAATGTGATAACAACAACAAAGATTGAGACAATAGTCTGAATGTAAAATATAATGTTGTATCGTGGAATGAAGAGATACACAGAAGTAGATAAACTGCTTTATTAACAGTGTTACAGCCAAGATGTATATACAATGTTTACGTTCTCTTGCAGTAGTAGGTGTTACCTCCCGAAGTCCATGATAATGACAACCCCCATGCTAAGTGCACATTGTCTTATATACTTCCAGGTGACTGGATGTCACATGGTATGAGCCACAACTCAACATCCTATATATATATATATATATATATATATATATATATATATATGAATAAATATAGGTCTAAGGTGTGCTATATTTATAGGATAAAGCGCTCAATATCAGAGATAGAGCGTATGTAAATATAAAAGAGTGAACATTGAAGTCAACACTCAGGGGCGACAGACTGTTTCATGCTAAGCGCAATCATCAGGCCACAATCATCAGCCACTTAAGTGCAATACATGGTGGCTTGATGATTGCGCTTAGCATGAAACAGTCTGTCGCCCCTGAGTATTGACTTCAATGTTCACTCTGTTATATATATATATATATATATATATATATATTAGACATTTTAATTCATTCGAGATTTCTGTTAAATCAAAAGAGTTTTTTAAAGAATTCAAAAACATTTTTGTCTGAAATTTTTTTTCTAGTTTAGCATCTTCTATGATTTTAATTTCATTCTTTTCTCTCTGAAATTGTCATATAGTATACACCTAAAGTACAAATGGCATTTTCTATCTCTTTACATGTATCTGTCAGTTTTTCTCTCAGTAGTAGCTTATTTTCATTGTTAATTAAGTCTGTCAAAGCCAAACTTTATCTGAGAAATATTGATTTCCATTAAAAATCTGCCTGATCCTTGGCACATATATTAATCAAAAATAGTGATACAAAGAAGTCATTTGGTGTTTTCACTCAGAAAGTCTTAGTGTTATAGAGAAATATTATTTTATAGCTGTTATGGTGCTCTACCTACATAGCAATAGACTCTTTCTCCTTGCATAAATACTAACCTGAGTGACTTCCAATGGCGCAGCTAGGATGCAGTTGTGAGAAGCAGTCTAGAGACAGTTGATACACAGCATAACTATACTGTTTTGACTTACACTTTTATCTGCTAATTACTAACATTTATTATTGTATATATTGTTCTGTTATTCTAATAAACCTACCTTATTGTTTCCATGTCTTATTTCCGGGTCCAAACTGACCCCAAAAACTTGACGACAAAGTTTTGCCAAACAATAGCACAGTACAAAAGAATGCAAGTGGTCATCAGCAAAAAGCGAAGCCCAAAATGCCAATTACAGGTCGGGGATACTAAAATCAAGCCGATACAGAAATTTAAATACCTGGGAAGTGTTCTAACAAAGGATGGAAAGCGTGACATTGAGATCCAAAGGCGTATTGGCATGATCAAGGATGCATTCCAAAAACTAAGCAGAGTATTGAGAGACAGGAAAATTTTGTTGGAAACAAAGAAAAGATTACTAGACTGTTATGTGAGGTCTGTCCTTCAATGTGGTAGTGAATACTGGACAGTCTCCTCAAAGACGAAGAAAAACCTTGAAGCAATTGAAATGTTGTTCTACAGAAGGATGTTGAGAGTACCATCACTGAACATGTGAGTAATGATGAGGTTTTGGAGAGGATAGAAATGAAAAGTAAACTTATACTTAACATCAGGAAAAAACAGCTGAAATTTCTCGGACATGTAATGAAGAAAGGGGGCTTGGAGAATCTAATACTCACAGGACAAAGGGAAAGAGGAGAAAGCAACAGGTGACATACTTGATGGCCTTGAGCAATTGGATGGCAAAGCAGCGTTTGAGAGGAATACCAAGAGAAAAGTCATAGAAACCTTCTGCAGGAAAATCTTCTGACCAGTCAGTCATGTCTCTTTCAAGATATGATCGTCCAAGTGTGTACCATGTATTCCACTTAACTGGCTGAATCTACACTGATGTCAACAGTGGAGTTTTTTTAAGCGTTAGTTAAATTTGAGTAAAATTGCTTATAGACAAAAACCATACAAAAGGATCAAATGAATTGATTTGAGTAACTGCAGTTGTCATTTTTAATCAAATTTATCAAATGACAAAAATTAATGATCAGTCTCCTCAAAAATGAAGAAGAGACTTGACACAATAGAAATATGGTTCTACAGAAGGATGCTGAGAATACCATGGACTGACCATGTTAGCAACAGCAAAGTTTTTGAGAAATTTTTTTTTTATCAATTTACCCCAAGCAAGGCAAGACCACTGGTGAAGAGGGAGTTACAGTGAGAGAAGCAACAAGGTACAAGAGATGTCGAAGATAAGAGATAGATGTTCCCATCTATCTCTTATCTTCGACATCTCCATCAAAGAGATAGAAGATGGCAATTGACGTTGCATTTAAAATTTTGGAGATTGTAGCTATCAGTGAAGTTCTATAAATGGGAAGTATTAGAAAAGAAACTGTGAGAGTAGAAGGGGCAGTTACATTTAACTATTTCAACAGTAAAAGGTTGGGACCTAAATACCAATCTAGTAGTGCAAGTAAATCCATGTGATCGACGAACCAGGGGAAAATAGCTGAAAAGAAAATGAAAATAGAAAATAAAAGGACACTCATATTTGACATCAGAAAGGGGAAGTTGCAATTTCTTAGAAACAATGAGGAAAGAGTTTAGAAAATTTGACTCTTATAGGACATATTGAAAGCAAGAGACAAAGGAAAGTAGTGCATAATCTACCTGACAAGCTTGTATAAATGGTTGGCAGAACAAGGATTAGGAGAGATAACAAAAAAGATTAAATTTACTAATATGCCACTGCCCGGGTCGGTCGCTGTTGGTTTCAATTCAGATAGCTGGTCATAGATTGACTCTGTTTACGGTGATCTCCCTTGTCCCACCTTGTGTTGATTGATCAAAAGGTGGTTACATGAGTTTTCCACTAGCTGTCTCTTTGCTGAACTATACCAAACTGGGAAGCATGCACACAACTGAAAATAAATGAAAGAAATATAGTGCCAAGAAAAAATAAGTGGACCAACGTCTGAAGTGTTATAAAATAACATCTTTCTATACAGAAAGTAATTCTCACAATAGTCTTTCGGATAATTCCCAATCCCCACTCCTATCAAGCTGGTAGCGGAACAAAAGTCTCTTAAGTAAATTGAATTATCCTCCTAAGCAATAAATGAGAAATCTGGCTAGCCGCAGCGCGCTGCTCTGAAAGGAGTTCTAAGTTTGTCATAAACCTAGTCAACTTGATTCTTGTTCTCCGGAATGTTGTGGAAATTGCTTAAGTGCTGGGTTATGGGTAGGTTGGTGCGATTCATCTTCAGAATCGGAGTCGAGGTGGATCTCTTGTTCTGGGCTGGATCACTCTCAAAAACTCTTTTGTTAACTCTGGTTGGTTGATTGGCGACAGGCTTCTCTACGGTCGGCACCCAACAGCATGACCATCATCTTTCTGTCTCTTTACTTCTTCAGCTAGGAACTGTCTTTGGCAGGCAGCGATTTTTCTATGGTTGGCACCCAACTACATGGCAATTATCTCTCTGTCATTACGTCTCTGGGCCAGGAACTCAAACTCACTGCCACTCGAACTCGAACTGGACTAACTTGAACTCTGTTTAGTTGGCGATTTCAAAACTTTGTCTGCAAAATCTCTTCATGTCTGTTTTTAACTCTGGTTGGCCAGCATCAGGCCTCTCTATGGTTGGCACCCAACGGTGTGGCATCTATCTGTCTCTTTACATCTTCAGCCAGGAACTCTATGGGAGGCGGCAGGCCCTGTGGTCGGCGCCCAACAGCATGGCGCCTATCTCTGTTGTTACATCTCTGGGCCGGTAACTCGAACTCAAACTACAACTAATTTTGGTCTCTCGGGACCCTTTATTCATGCCCATGCCATGGTGTGTGGCTGACGGACACTGGGTGTCTAACCCCTCACTTGACAATCAATAGAATGCTGAGGTAAGCTGCTACTTGTCGTTGCCTTCGCTTCATCCAATGGGATTAGTCTTATTTCCATGACATCAACTGCTGGTCATCTCCTCCTTTCGAGCACTGGTTCACAGGACCAATGAGATTCCTCTCAGTATTATGATATCATCTTCCCATACCCCTTTACTGGGCTGGACTTATCCAGCGAATTTTCTTTCTCACGAAATAATTTTGGGGATTTTTTTAATCAATCACTATTAACCTTTTGAACTTGTCCCTTCCTGGTTTGCCCAAAACAACCAGACAAACAGACAGGTGTGTCTGTTTACATTGTCACTTAGATAAGAATTTTCGCATCTGCATTTCCAATATCTATTTTTGAGTCACAGATATTTTCAGATGACAGAAAATATTTTGTTACCTGTTTTCTTTTTCTTTTCTTTTTAATGTCAGGCTAGCCAGGCAATTCTCTATTTCCTTTGTTATCACCTTGGCAGATGACTGTTTCTTCTTAAGTTTCGTCTAAGGCCATCTGTATTTTATATTTCAATCAAATTACTAATGTCCAGCGAAAATAAAAATTGAATTTATTTCTCTTCTTTCTCTCTCTCTCTCTCTCTCCTCTCTCAGGTTTAGAATAACAACAGACAAACAAAACTTGTTACCTTTCATGGGTGGGCTTGGTTCTTTTAAATTCCAATATCCATTGTTCTGTATTTTTTCTAACTGTGAAAATAAAAACAAATTTATTTCTCTTTCTCTTCTTTCTCTCTCTCCTTCTCGGGTTTAGAATAACAACAGAGAAACAAAACTGGTTACCTTTTGTTTCTTTTCCCTTGCTCATATTCGGAGAATAATAAAGACATTCTTTTAGTATGTTTTCTTCTGATCTATAATAAAAATTAAAAGATTTTCCAATTATAGTTAATAATTAATTAATAAAATTAATTACCTCCACTCTGCTAAATATTGTTACACTAAGAACTACAAAGAGAAGGAAAATGTGAAGAACCATGACTGCTAATGCTTTGAAGAAACACGGAACATAGAAGATTTATGAATTTTCTTCCCTCACTGGCTTATCTAATCATGTAAATCTGTTATGGTTTTATGATTTGCAAGAATGAACAGTATCAACTGATTTTGTTAATTAATTGATTGAAACTTTAAATTTAACAGTATTCACTGTTTTGTAACTAGGATATCAATTATTCTTCCAATTAATTAAAAGTTTACAAGCTAAGAAAATATATTTAATGAAATTTTGCATACAGATGAATTTAAGTATTTTCTATTCTTTATATTGTTCAGACTGTTGACCTCGTTTTTATTGTCACACTAGCAGTATAGCCCGGCGTTGCTCGGGTGTAATGAAATCTTTAAAACTAATCCATGGGCCTGGACTCTTTGGACGTTGGCATGAAAAACTAAAAAGCAATAGTTGTTTCCAGTTAAAGCAAAACCATAGACAGAAAGAAAAATCAATGGATGTAAGTCAAATTTTGATTTCCTGTTATCGATATCAAATAAGTTTTTTTTGTTGTAAACTGAATTTTGAAGGCTAAATATGTACTCTGAGTAAATGGTATCATGTCTGAGACTAAGAACTACAATTATACCTACTTAGAGCCAAACCCAAAGCAAAAACTAAAATAAAAAGGCTGAAAAAAATACAGATATACAGGCAGATAAACAGACACACACACAAATATCTTGCCTTTTTTATATATATATATATATATATAATCGATTTTCTGCACTATTGTAAGAACTGCAACCTTGAAACTTCTGAATATCGTTTCTTATGTCTTTGTCTATGAGTGTATCAAATTTGATTAAAATCGGACCACTCTTTCTATAACCCGATTTTTTAGATTATCAATTTTCGATATTTATCGGGGGTACTTTGACACAAAACCTAGCTAAGAACACTCGCAGACACTTATAATACAACTGTGTAAATTTTCAAGAAAATCGGTTCAGCCATTTTGGAGTCTATAGGTAACAAACACACACACACAGACACATACACACACAGAGACAAAGTTCCATTTATAAATAAGTTTAGATTCACAATGTTTTGGCTGTTGTACACACTTGCTTTCTTTAAATGATATACATTGAAATTTCGAACAGAACACTTTATTTAATCAACTGGGGAAGATTGTTCTAGTTCCACATGCCATGCCTTTTCTGGGCATCTCAGTTTCAGTTAACTCTCTTTGAGTAATGCTTTTCTACCTTGGGCTGTGCATCCCAAGTGGATAAAAGCATTGGTTGACGTAATCCAGTGACTTAACCCAAAGAGTTGTGAATTCAGTATCTGGCCACAGCAGTCAGCCAGTCAGTTATGTGCCATACGTGATGCATGCTTGGGCGATCATGTCTCAAAAGAGACATGACTGACTGGGCAGAAGATTATCCTGCAGTAGGTAGTAGACTGGTTGTCAGCCAAGGCTATAGAACCCAATCTGTCCTGTTATTTAATCCATAACTGGAAGGAAGAGATGGATTAATACCTTTCCCAAGAGTATTTGTGTGCAAGTGAATGCAAAAAATTCAACTGGAATTCTAACTCACCTTCCTGATTTGTTGTTCCAAGTCGATATCCATTGCACCACAGCAGAGATGAACAGAAATATGGAGAGTTGAGTTACTAAAAGGGAAATAACCGACACTGATATATTCAGAAAAGACATGTCATGTGAAGCCAGAACAATCTACCCCAAATGCACTGAATAAAGGGTTCAGTTCAAAGTTCCAATATAAATTTTCACCTGGAGGTTTTAGCATACAACCATCAAAATGTCAAAAGGACAATATGAATAAAGACTAAAGGAAAACATATCTTAAGATTAAATTCAAGTGATATTCATATATATTTATGAGTGTCAATTAAATTAAAAATTTTCTGGAAAAATAACAAGATTTTTAATTTTGTTTATAAATATTTATTTCAAAATAAGATCCTTACATTTGCTTTGATAAAGTCTACTGGAGAGTGAAATGCGTTGGCTAAGAAAAGTTTTCCTTTAGTTTTTATTTATATATAATTCAGTTTGAAAATCAAATCTTTACAAAATACTTGGAATATTTGTCAAAAACAGTAAAATCAATAAAATGCACTCAATAGAAATCCCAAAAATAAAAATGTAAAACAATTGTTGACAAAATGTATAGAAAAATGACCCAACCTTCCTGCTACAGTGGTTTTACCAATTTCTTTTTATTAGTCAGGAATACCATCTGGCAATAAAGTGTGTGTGTGTCTATATATATATATATATATATATATATATATACAAGTATGGGTGGAATAATATTCCCCATCCAAAGAAACACTATTTTTTAAAAAGTGCTCAATACAAAGTAGAGCTAATAATAATAATAATATTTATTAATAAATTATAACATTGATATGTTATAATATCACTACAAAAGTAGCTATTTTGTTTCGACACTTTTTGTGTCTTTTCAAGTGATGTTGTTATTTCGAAATAACAACATCACTTGAAAAGACACAAAAAGTGTCGAAACAAAATAGCTACTTTTGTAGTGATATTATAACATATCAATGTTATAATTTATTAATAAATATTATTATATATATATATATATATATTAGTCATCCACTTACAAGCCTGTTTTGCTGCATCACAGCTCATCAGTGTGGCTAGATGCATCCACTTGCTTCTGGCCAGGATTGAAACTCGACCGATTTGGTGTCAGTTGGAGTCACTACTTCCTAAACCATCGACGCATGGAATCAGAGAAGGGAAACTTTAACGTGTTGTATACAAGCAGTGTATAAACACGCCAGTCACCAAGAGAATTCGATTCATTTCTGAAGAGTCACGCTTATAGCAGAAGTGGAAACTGTTTTTAAAATTTTCTTCTCCAGAGAGCTCAATCATAATGAAAGCATAATATATTAGTCATCCACATACAAGCCTGTTTCGCTGTATCACAGCTCATCAGTGTGGCTATATGAAATTTGTATGTATATAAATATAAATATATATACATATATGTGTGTGTGTGTGTGTGTGAAATGTGTATGTATATAAATATAAATATATTTGATAATTTATAATAAATATTCACAGCTCTATACATCATATATCGAGCACTGTTTTAAATTAATGTTTTGGACGGAAGAAATTCTTTCTTCGTTCTGTACCCACTCAGATAAATATAAATATATACAGATGCAATTTGTTATATATATTAAATTGTTTATATATTATATATGCGCTGTACTTATTTGAAAGTGCTAAATATCAGTGATAGAGCTGATATATTCATTTAGATAGGTATGAGTTTGTAACCCTGGGTTTCATGCTCTTGTGATCGTCAGACAAACTGATTAATTTTTTAAAAAATTAGCTATATATAGGGCTGCATATATTGGTGTATTTTTGTTGAAGTGGGCCCCTTCCACAAAAATACACCAATATATGCAGTCCTATATATAGTCAATTTTTAAAAAATGAATCAGTTTGTCTGATGATCGCATGAACGTGAAACCCAGGATTACAAACTCACACCTATGTATATATATATATATATATATATATATATATATATATATATATGTATATGATTCACTAGATAATTGATTTAAAAAGTTATAATATAAA
This sequence comes from Ascarosepion bandense, assembly GCA_037127315.1. Classification (NCBI taxonomy): domain Eukaryota; kingdom Metazoa; phylum Mollusca; class Cephalopoda; order Sepiida; family Sepiidae; genus Ascarosepion; species Ascarosepion bandense. Next base: position 1,473,447 of record JBBBDQ010000443.1, read on the forward strand.
GAAAAACAAATATTCCAAAGAAAAGATTAGAATATATTTTCAAAAGCTCTGCTTGCGTGTTCATCTGTGAAAAACAGGAAAAGTTTGTTCAATTAAATCATCCTATGTCAAGATGGGACCCAAATCTATAATCATCCTGCCACCATGTCAGGCTGAATTTCAAGTTCTATTAAGGACCACCTCTATTCTGTCTCAGAAGTGAATGTACGTCAGGATCAAGTGGTTGGCTATGGCAGCTTCTTTTCTGGCACCAGAAATTAAAAAAAATAAAAATAAGATACTCTGCCTATGGCACTAGCTGCCAATCATAGCAACTCAGAGATTGTCAGCTCCTTGAAATTAGTCAGCATCATTGCATTCAAGGTCAGGAACCAGCTAGGGGCCTCTGATTTTTACACGTCTTCTACATCCAAGAAAAAACAAAAACAAAAACATTCTAAACAGTCAGGTTATACCATAAGATAAGCCAGCCAGTTAAATGCCTTACGTGAAACACGCTTGGGCGATCATGTCGCTTTCGAGATATGACTGACTGGGCAGAAGATTATCCCACTGTAGGTTGCCATTGCTTTCTGTAGTAGACTGGTTGCCAGCCATGGCTATAGAACCCAATCTGTCCTGTTATTTAACTCATAACTGGAGGGAAGAGATGGATTAATACATTTCCCAAGGGTATTTGCGCGTAAGTGAATGCAGTTAATTCAAACTCGGCTCTCCGATTTCTCGTTCTGAGCCAATATAAGATAAGGCATGTAAATAAAAAGGAAATCTTAAAGAAAATGGAAATGAAAAGGACACTTATGGAGAATCAGAAAAAGACAACTGAACTGAAATTTCTTGGATACATAATGACGAAGAAGTGTTTAGAGAATTTGATCCTCACAGGGCTTATTGAAGGCAAAAAGACTGAGAGAAGCAACGAGCCACTTACTAAACATTTTTTATGTGATTCAATGTCAGAACGAAGAGTAGGAGGGATGGTAAAAAGAAAACCATTACTAAGAGCTGCAAAGGATAGAAGGGTGTGGAGAACTATGATCTTTATGTCCTTAAGAGATATTGTGCCTAGAGAAACAGTAAGGCATCATAAGGATAGCTGAGTTCTACCATGAGCTCCAGGACGTCATCTAAGACAACAACACTAACAAGGGGATAAGAGTTTACACTAACACCTGCAAAGGGGTCTTGGACACACCAATCAAACTTGAGATTGGTCTATGGGTGGCTGTTTTTGTTCCAGCAGGACTGATTCTTCCTACATAACTCGCCTTGGAATAGCAGGTTGAGTATTTTCCTGTTACTTATAACAATGCATCCTATCTCTCCTTGATTTGAATCTTTTAGGCACAAAAATTCATTGAAGATCATCTGTGGGAATGTCATGGTAAACATGAACTGCAATAATGGGATCCAGATATGCAGTAATTTCCAAAGCTGTTATACTTGAGGCTGAAGTTTTTTTAGGAATTTCATAATTTTTGCTTTTTAACACATTTTCTATGGGTGATTGATATATATATATATTTTTTTTTTTGCAGCTTATCAACCTTTTGCAGGTTAGTTAAATCCAGAAAATATGATAATGATTTAATGATACAAGTCAAATTAATTAACTCATATCTGGACTATAAGAAATGGATTCATATATTTCCCAAGGGTATCTGCATGTTAGTGAATAATCCGTCACTTTCTTCCAGTTATGGGTTAAATAACAGGGTGGGGCCTGGAAGCAACCCATCCAGTGTTGGTGTCACAATAAAAACACCCTTGGTAGCCCTGGCAAAGCATCAAGTATTCAGCTATTTGACAAGATTATGAATTTCGCTATAAACTGCGCCAGGGTTTCAAATGCACAGGGAATACTGGAGGGGTGTAGTGAGTTCTATCTCAGCGAAGACTGCAGGACGAAGTGAATATAATGAAACTGACTGGAATTGAAACACAGCTCACCAAGTTCCAATTTCATTTACAGATCCAAGATTCATTACATCACCTATAGATCAAAGCTTGTCATTGATCACATTTTTTGAATGTTTTGAAAACTGATTTTCTTGAAAATTTACACAGTTGTATTATAAGCGTCTGCGAGAGTTCTTAGCTAGGTTTTGTGTTAAGGTACCCCCGATAAATATTGAAAATCGATAATCGAGAAAAATGGGGTTATAGAAGGAGTGGTCCGATTTTAATCAAATTTGATACACATAGACAAAGACATAAGAAACGATATTCAGAAGTTTCAAGGTTGCAGTTCTTACAATAGTGCAGAAAATCGATAATATATATATATATATAAAAGGCAAGATGTTAGTGTGTGTGTGTGTCTGTTTATCTCTCTTTATGTCTTTTATACAAATCCACAATTTTTATCCGATTCTCACCAAATTTCACACAAATATTCTTTAGGCTGAGTCTGAGCTCCAGGACCATGGATTAATTTTAAAGCTTTCATTACACCCGAGCAACGCCGGGCCATACTGCTAGTCTTATTAATTTAAACATTATGTTTGAGTAGATACCTTGATTTTTGGTTTGTTTCTTTAAATGATGTAAAATTATATTTTTGGACTCAAAATGTAAACTAACTAATTTCAAAAATATGTATTTTCCCTCTCCAATAAAATTGGTCAACATGAATTTTGATGCCAAGAAACAAAACCTGGTTTTTTTAGCTAATTTGACGGAGGCTGATTCTGAAAATGACGTTAAATTTTTATGGTTAGCTACCATTTTTACTGAAATGAAATTGCTCATTTGTGGAGAAAATATCAATTTACGATCTTGGCTGATCACAACATTTAGCGAATGAAGGTTGTAGAAACCCATCAATTTTCAGGTAGACCAAGCAATTTATGTCAGCCACCGAAAATAAATTATTTTTATCAGAAAAAATGTTTTTGAGTCAAAAATTTTAAAATATAAATACCACATTTTTTTAGTTTATTTGCCAGAATTCAAATTAACTGATAAACTTTATCAGTAATATGCTAATATATGTATTTTTTTTTTTAATCATATCACCTCGAGCAAGGTGGTAATGCTACTGATGCGCAGGGGGCTACGTAGAAGTGAAAAGATTGGAAAAGAGAAAGCTGGAAACCACATCCTAAACAGGGAGCAAGGGATGAGCCTCTTCACCTGTTCAATAGACGTGGGTGGAGTGGGAACCGGGCGATAGTTTAGTCTATCTACTCCAATTGAAAAAGAAAAGAGTGAAAAGATTGGAAAAGAGAAAGCCAGAAACCACATCCTAAACAGGGAGCAAGGGATGAGCCTCTTCACCTGTTCAATAGACATGGGTGGAGTGGGAACCGGGCGATAGTTTAGTCTATCTACTCAAATTGAAAAAGAAAAGAGTAAAAAGATTGGAAAAGAGAAAGCCAGAAACCACATCCTAAAGAGGGAACAAGGGATGAGCCTCTTCACCTGTTCAATAGACGTGGGTAGAGTGTGAACCGGGTGATAGTTTAGTCTATCTACTCCAATTGAAAAAAAAAAGAAAAAAGAAAACAGTGAAAAGATTGAAAAAGAGAAAGCCGGAAAGCACATCCTAAACAGGGAAGGATGAGCCTTTTCACCTTTTCAATAGATGTGGGTGGAGTGTGAACCGGGCGATAGTTTAGTCTATCTACTCCAATTGAAAAAAAAAAAGAAAAGAGTGAAAAGATTGGAAAAGAGAAAACCGAAAACCACATCCTAAACAGGGAACAAGGGATGAGCCTCTTCCCCTGTATTAAGCTTCTATTTTTTTACATAGACATCTAAATAAATTTCTGAATAATTGCGGTGAAGTGAGTGATGAGCAAGTAGAATGATTTCATGAGGATATCAAAAGAGTGTAAGAGTGCTATCGGGGACAGTGGAACAAACGAATGATGGCTAACTACTGTTGGAGTATCAAAAGGGACTTAAATAATAGTGAACATGACAGACAATCAAGAAAAAGAAAATTTTTACCATAGTTCTTTTATTTTATTTCTGCTGTTCACTCAGTTATATGCCATATGTGATACATGCTTGGGCAATCATAATGCAATTCACTCTGCCAGAAATTTAGAAACGTCATGCTATACTGTTTAATATTTGTTGGTTGGTTGGTTGTTTTGTTTTTATGGCAAATCAACACCTCGGCGGATCATTTATTGCCAACTAAACTTTATTTATTTATTGCTGGTAATACCTTTTTCTTTCAACAATTTATTGTTATATAAGTTTTTGTGTCTAGTAATACATTTTTCTTTTCGAGTATCAAGATTCATTATGATTTGTTTTTAAGGGCAGGGTCCTCAAGTTCTACTCTTGTTATTTAACCCATAACTGGAGGGAAGGGACGGATTAATACCTTTCCTAAGGGTACCAGTGCTTAAGTGAATGCAGGGTATTCAACTGGAATTCGAACTCGGCTCACCGATTTCTTGATTTCTTGAAAGAGACATGACTGACTGGGCAGAAGATTATCCTGCAGTAGGTTGCCATTGCTTTCTGCGGTAGACTGGTTGCCAGCCAAGGCTATAGAACCCAATCTGTCCTGTTATTTAATCCATAACTGGAGGGAAGAGATGGATTAATACCTTTCCCAAGGGTATTTGCGCGTAAGTGAATGCATTGAATTCAGCTGGAATTCGATCTCGGCTCCCTGTGTTATTGTTCTGAGTTGATATCCACTGTCCTGCAATGCACATTTCTGCTGATAGTTGATTTAGTTATTTGCTGAAAATACTTGTTGGTCTTGGTATATTCAGTTGTGTTATTTTTAAAGACTTAGGGTCTAATTGTTATTTTAAAAAAATAGTATTTCTCAATAAGCAAACTGATATTTTTTTGGTTTAATTATGAATTGAGAGATTTTTATGATTTTACTTTGAGAAATATTGCCATTAGTCAATATGTACAGAAAACAAATGAAAACAATGCTTTTTTTTTCTCAAAAAATGAGGCATTTCTGTGCAGCAAAACAGTAGCTAACCAAGAAAAAGTAAGATCATTTTCAGATTCAGTGCCCTCAAATTAACTAAAAAAAGATGTTTGGTGTCTTGACACCATTTCAGAACTTTTTTTTGTTTACTAGTTTTATGTATCTTATTACTATAAATATTATATTTTAGTAGATATAAGTATTTTAATAGATTCTCTGTTTTTTTATTTGTTTCTTTAAACAGTGTGAATTACATCTACCAGCTTGTGCATTTGTGAGTCTTAAAGAAAATGTGCTGTTGATATAATTCACATTGTTTAAAAAACAAAATAGGACATCCACTAAAATATAACATTTAAAGTAATAATGTTACATTAAAAATAAAGTCCATTTATTCCTTAGAAATTACTATATATGAGGACACACTGTCATGGTGAAACACACCCATTCTATAGTGAATAGACTCTCCCACCTAATTTAAGTAGGAGTAGTAAGAGGAATGAGGGTCAGTCGATGTTGGATGATAATAGTCAACAGATAGTCGAATACAGAAGCAGTCAGTGACCTGACAAGATTACACTGCGTAATATATATTATATCAAGTTCCTAACGTTTTGTACATCAGACCTATTAGGACCGATTTTAGCACAAATACTAGCCTCCACTGCAAAAATAACTCCACAGCACACACACCCCACACACACCAGTAATTTTCTCAGGTTACTGTAGATCACAAGCCTTTTTAAAAATCTGTCAGACACGGGAAGTAGTTTACATGACATTGCCATGCTAACCCATTGGCAGGGAGTTTAAATTCAGACTTATTACCCCACCAAAACTAGAAAATAGAGTCTACCCTTTTATTTTTGTTTATAGTTGGGAAGAGAAAAGATAGATTACTGCCTTTTTCAAGCATATAAATGCAAAAATGTATTCAACAGCCTCAGGCAAAATTTGAATTGAGCCTGTTGATTTGATATACGCATAAATGCAGAATGTCTCAGCCTTAATATCATGTCTGAATCCGGGGTCATTGTCATGTCACAAATCTCTGTTGGGAGCACTAGTTTTAGACATATTTCAATCATGCTAGAGAGAAAAGTAATAATCAAAGGAGAAAATACATGAGAAGCCTATCAAGTATTTGATGTCTAACCAGAACCCTTGGGCTTTGAATTGTACTAAGGTGTCTGATGCAAGTCAGTTCTAAAAGCAAAGGCATTTTTCAATTCTCAGAAAGGCAGGAAATGAAATATGGCAAAGTCTTCAATATTCAGAACAAGTGTAATTTGAAGATTTGGAATGAGAAAGACACTCTTCAGAGGCAGATGTCAACATCTGGCAATAAATGTAACAGACCAGATGTGCAAAATGCAAAAAAGAAATTGTTGGCCGATATTTTTATGACTTAAGGAAATGAGTTAATGATAAAATTAAAATAAAGAACATTTATTGATATGAAAACAGAATATATATATATATATATTTTGAGGGATTTAATTTTAAATTTCAACTTATTTTATGTGTATTTTGGGTATATTTAATTTAGATTCTTTTTGTTTCCATCACTTTTGTCATTAAATATTTCCACGTTGTGATAATAGAAGATCTGCCAAAAATGGTGAAATGCTATAAGAACCTGGATGCAAAATATATTTTTGATAGACTTGTGATTAAAGCAATTTCTAAAAAACCTTTTTGCCATTGTGAAATATTTTCTCCTTTAATTAGAGTAGCATCTTTTATGTCAAAATTGTAGTCAGTCTTGTTACTTTGGTTCTATCTAAAATTTTCACATACACACATTATATATAATGTGGTGCGATGAATAAATTGTCCTCTAAGTTAGGCAAAAATGAAAATAACACTGACATTTCATTTTCACAGATATATTTATCAAAATTTCACAAAAATATCTTGAAATACTACAATAAGTTTATTTAATAAAATTGCCATTGGATGCAACAACAGCCTCATGAAACTCTTCTGGATGGTCTCCTTTTGCTATAATCCTTGCCGTCAGTTCATTTTTGGTCTCCCACTCAACAGCAACCCACACATAATAATCAAGAGTGTTGTAGTCTGGGGGGTTAAGTGGGCAGATGTAAGGGGTGATATGGCCTCAGAAATTTTTGATGGTCATGACTGAATTTTCTTGCTTGTGTGGCATGGTGCAGAGTCTTGTTACCAGACATAGGGTCTTCCAGCAGCCACCCTCTTGATCCAGGGCAACTCTACCTCCTCAAGGCATTTGCAGTAGGCCCTAATGTTGAACCTGAAGCCCTGTTAGAAGATGAATGGTGGTATAACATCACCATCACTAGTTGTTATAACTCTCTAGTAATGGCTTATAATATTATATCTCGACTGACTCCAATATTGTTCTAACAAACACTTTATCAGGACTCCCTCAGAAATGTTTATATTGGAGCTTTTGATGCAAATGCCAAGCACTATAGCATCCTGTTTCCAAATTTCTAGCAGCGTGAACTGTGTCATGGTGCTCTTTTTACTCACAAATGGTGCCCAACTAACCCTACTATACTGTGAAGTTGACAAAATCAAAAAACAATAGACATATGAAAAATTATAAAAAAAAAAAATGGGGAAAATTTAACCATAGCACTTATATATACTAAGTGAAGTTGTGTTGAAGCAGAAAACACTTGAAGTCACTTGGTGTGGACCTCAGTGTCAACTGTTATCCCTATATTTGCATACACTCTCTCTGATATTGAGCACCTTAATATTTTCATCATATATATATATATATAGCAATAGAAATGTTATAATTCTAAAGTTAGCACTTCATTGTCATGATTATGAGATATATGCTACAGGCAAAAACTTTTGGTCGACCTTGCATTTCTTTAAAAAATACCTTAAAATTAAATATTTTTGTATAATATCCTTGGCATTCTTTCCAACAGTTTAAAAAAAAAATAGGTGGCACATCTTCCCATGCATTCTTCAAATCTTTGGATATTCTCCTAAAACTCAACTATCTAATTCATCTTATACTAATTCAATAGCAGAGCAGTCAGGAAATTGAGGTCATAATTCTCAAAGTTTGTTTACTTTTTGGATTCGAAGTAATTTCGACATAATTTAGGACAGTGTTTTGGATCATTGTCCTGCTAAAGGTGTATTTTTTACAATTATGCATAAACCAGATGGTATACCATATATTTTATTCATGATTCTCCTGACCTGAAACAAATCTTCAGCTTTCTCTCCCACAAAACAAATCTTCAGCTCTCTCTCCCACAAAACAAATCTTCAGCTCTCTCTGCCACAAAACAAATCTTCAGCTCTCTCTCCCACAAAACACCCCTACATAATAACAAATTCACCATCATTCTTAACTGTTGGGTCCAGTCATTCATCATTCAGTTTCACCTCCATCTTTCTTCTTACATACTCACTTCTTAATACCAAAATGTTCAAATTTGGACTCTGTATGTCTACAATAGATGATATGGTGCTGATTGCAGACACCGAAAGGAAACTACAAGACCTCCTACAGAAGGTAGCTGAAGAGAGTGACAAGAAAATACTACAAATAAACTGTAAGAAAACCGAATGCATAGTCATCAGCAAAAAGAGCATCTCAAATCTACAGTCAGCACTTGGATAGGTTTTGCATTGAACCACTGCACTTCTGAATCCTTTATTGGAGTAGATAGACTAAACTATCGCCCGGTTCACACAATTGGAGTAGATAGACTAAACTATCGCCCGGTTCGCACAATTGGAGTAGACAGACTAAACTATCGCCCGGTTCGCACAATTGGAGTAGATAGACTAAACTATCGCCCGGTTCGCACAATTGGAGTAGACAGACTAAACTATCGCCCGGTTCGCACAATTGGAGTAGACAGACTAAACTATCGCCCGGTTCGCACAATTGGAGTAGACAGACTAAACTATCGCCCGGTTCGCACAATTGGAGTAGACAGACTAAACTATCGCCCGGTTCGCACAATTGGAGTAGACAGACTAAACTATCGCCCGGTTCGCACAATTGGAGTAGATAGACTAAACTATCGCCCGGTTCGCACAATTGGAGTAGATAGACTAAACTATCGCCCGGTTCGCACAATTGGAGTAGATAGACTAAACTATCGCCCGGTTCGCACAATTGGAGTAGATAGACTAAACTATCGCCCGGTTCGCACAATTGGAGTAGATAGACTAAACTATCGCCCGGTTCGCACAATTGGAGTAGATAGACTAAACTATCGCCCGGTTCGCACAATTGGAGTAGATAGACTAAACTATCGCCCGGTTCGCACAATTGGAGTAGATAGACTAAACTATCGCCCGGTTCGCACAATTGGAGTAGATAGACTAAACTATCGCCCGGTTCGCACAATTGGAGTAGATAGACTAAACTATCGCCCGGTTCGCACAATTGGAGTAGATAGACTAAACTATCGCCCGGTTCACACAATTGGAGTAGATAGACTAAACTATCGCCCGGTTCACACAATTGGAGTAGATAGACTAAACTATCGCCCGGTTCACACAATTGGAGTAGATAGACTAAACTATCGCCCAGTTCACACTCTACCCACGTCTATTGAACAGGTGTAGAGGCTCATCCCTTGTTCCCTGTTTAGGATGTGGTTTCCGGTTTTCTCTTTTCCAATCTTACTTTTACGTAGCCCCCTGCGCATCAGTGGTGTTACCGCCTTGCTTGGGGTGATATGATTAAAAAAAAATGTTAAATATAGGGGGGAGGATACTAAAATCAAGCAAGTACAAAAATTTAAATACCTAGGAAGTGTTCTAACAGGAGATGGAAAGTGCGATACAGAGATCTGAAGGTGAATTAGCATGGCAAATGATGCGTTCCAGAAGCTGAGTAAAGTACTAAGTAACAGGAAACTTTCACTAGAAACAAAGAAGAGAGTATTAGAATGCTATGTGATGTCAGTTCCTCAATATGGTAGTGAATATTGGACAATATCATCAAAGATGAAGGAAAAACTTGAAGCAGCGGAAATGTGGTTCTACATAAGGATGCTGCGGATATCATGGACCAAGCATGTGAGCAACAATGAGATGTTGGAAAAAATGGCAATGAAAAGAAAATTAATAGTGAGCATCAAGACTGAAATTCCTGGGACATGTAATGAGGAAGGAGGGCTTGGAGAACCTGATACTAACAGGCCAGATAGAGGAAAAAAGAGACAGAGGAAAGCAATGGATAACATATTTGAAGGGCCTGTGCAGGTGGATGATAGAACAGGGGTTGTGTGGCGTAACAGGAGAAAGCGTGCTAAGAGCCACCCGGGATAGGGAGACATGGAAAGACATGATCGCCTATGTCCTGAAAGGACAGTGCCCGTAGAAGAAGAAGATGTCCACAATAGATTTTGCTACTATTTCAATGTCCAGTTTTTAAGCTTTTTGTCCATACCGGTTCTGTTCTCTAAATTTTCTGCTAATTAAGCTTTGTAACAAGGGTTTCTTGATGGTGGTGCTCCCTCCTTCCCTGAGCCCAAATAATAAAAATTGATTTTTCACAGTTGAAAGTGGCACTTGCTGCTGCCAAGAACAGTTAAGTTCAGCTGTGATGTCAAATTATATTATATTTGGTTTTCAGTAAATTATCTAATGCACTCTGTGTGTGTGTGTGTATATATTGTAACCTATAGAAAACATATCTGTATGTATTATATAGGTTTCACAATAACCACTTTTCACACGGGCTTACATGCCATTTATCTGAACAAAGTGCAATTAGACAGCACATTAACAAACACTATAAAAACTATATTAAACATACATTTTATGTCTGTTAAATTTATTAATTCTTGCAAGACTAAAAAAAAATTTTCATCATTACTTGTTTACTTTTTCTGTTTTTACTGCAATAAATTTAACTTTCAAATGAAATCCAATGACACTTAAAACAATGGGCTGCTTAAAATAAATTTGATTTTCTTTCCTTCTCTTTACTTTCTCATAACCCTGATGATGATTCATGTGAGTTGAAACTTTGTATCTAATAGAAATTTCAGCTTTGTTTTCTATCAACAACAACCATATTCATAAAATATTAGGCACATTTTTGAAAAAAATGATTGATAATGTTATAAGCATTGAATATCTATTCTTTTTAACACATATATTTACTCTTGAATATTATGAAAAATCATAAAAATATGTCTTTAAAAGCATTATTTTGGGCTCTGTCTTATAAGCCCTTCGGGGTGGTCTATGGCAAATCAGATCAATTGATGATCACCCACCCTGCTGGAGGATGCATATTTTTCTAACAGGATTTCTTGATTATTCAGGCCAGTAAATATAAATAAATATACCGTTTAATTAGAAAAAAAAACAGTATCTACTCAAATACAATTATCCATTAAAAATATTATTTGTATATAAGCTAAAGTAGTGTTTTGTATACAACATGTCACCAGAAAAACAGTATCTACTCAAATACAATTATCCATTAAAAATATTATTTGTATATAAGTTAAAGTAGTGTTTTGTATACAACATGTCACCAGAAAAACAGTATCTACTCAAATACAATTATCCATTAAAAATATTATTTGTATATAAGCTAAAGTAGTGTTTTGTATACAACATGTCACCAGAAAAACAGTATCTACTCAAATACAATTATCCATTAAAAATAATATTTGTATATAAGCTAAAGTAGTGTTTTGTATACAACATGTCACCAGAAAAACAGTATCTACTCAAATACAATTATCCATTAAAAATAATATTTGTATATAAGTTAAAGTAGTGTTTTGTATACAACATGTCACCAGAAAAACAGTATCTACTCAAATACAATTATCCATTAAAAATATTATTTGTATATAAGTTAAAGTAGTGTTTTGTATACAACATGTCACCAGAAAAACAGTATCTACTCAAATACAATTATCCATTAAAAATATTATTTGTATATAAGCTAAAGTAGTGTTTTGTATACAACATGTCACCAGAAAAACAGTATCTACTCAAATACAATTATCCATTAAAAATAATATTTGTATATAAGCTAAAGTAGTGTTTTGTATACAACATGTCACCAGAAAAACAGTATCTACTCAAATACAATTATCCATTAAAAATATTATTTGTATATAAGTTAAAGTAGTGTTTTGTATACAACATGTCACCAGAAAAACAGTATCTACTCAAATACAATTATCCATTAAAAATATTATTTGTATATAAGCTAAAGTAGTGTTTTGTATACAACATGTCACCTCAAAGTTTTTGGAACATAAGTCTTTCTATCCACCTGATCACCTGATCATCTTTCTATCCACTTGATCATCTACAAATGAATGCTTTTGACCAATTCCTTTTCTGTCATCCATGGCTCTACCTATATATATATATATATATATATATATATATATATATTTGTTTTTATTCCAGTGTCATCTATGATTTAAATATTAAAGTTCTTACTGGTCTACCTTTTAATATTTTCTGATCATTTGGATCCACAAATATAAATTGATGCACATCTTTTGGTTTACAAGATGAAAATTGTATTTCTTATCATTAAATTCCTTGCATTCACTTACGCACGAATACCATTGGGAAAGGTATTAATCCATCTTTTCCCTCCAGTTATGGGTTAGATAATAGGACAGATTGGTTTCTATAGCCTTGGCTGGTAACCAGTCTACCACAGAAAGCAATGGCATCCTACTGCGGGATAATTTTCTGCCCAGTCATGTCTTTTTCGAGACATGATCACCCAAAGCATGTATCACATATAGCACTTGACTGACTGTTATCTATGAGTTGGATATTAAAGTACTTACTGGTCTGCCTTTTAATATTTTCTGATTATTTGGATCCACAAATATAAACTGATGCACATCTTTTGGTTTACAAGACGAAAATTGTATTTTTGCATAGAAAAACAATTGATAGGAAATGAAGTTTTTTATTTTATTAGGGAGTGATTTTGAGTGTTATGTGGGACTATTGGCAAAACCAGGGAAACACCAGATAATTTTGCAGGTGACAAATTCGATCTTGTGAGCTTCTGGATAGCACCTCAAGAGACAGAGATATTGTGTGTGTGTGTGTGCATGCTAAAATCATTGAAAGTGAGACGTGTTACACTTGTCCAGGAATCTATACACCAGCATTACTGAATAATACTGAGTGTGAATGGAAGTAACCAAGTGTGTAATTAAATTGATACATGTTTATATTTTTCTCTCCTCCTCTGTGTGTGTGTGAGAGAGAGGGAGAGAGAGAGAGAGGGAGAGAGAGAGAGGGGTTGGGTGTCTACCAGATATTATTTCCTGTTTTGACACCCAGGATAGATACCAGTAAGCACAAAGAAGTAAAGACTGACCCTTTGTGGTCATAAAGATGTCATGCATTGGTTCAATTAATTTTCCTTCCCACTAAACCCATCCCATCCCCAAACTTCATATTCATCCCATCACTCAGCCCCAAATTTCACCCCACCTCCATAGCCACCTTTTCTCTTTAAACTTACAATCTGGCTTCTTGCTTTCACTCCTGCCATTATTATTTTATATGTCAGTTTTTCTTTCTCTCTTGAGAGAAACGTATGTTAGGAAATGTTATTGAACTTCCAGGCTAATCCCCAAACACTTTTCCTTTTGAAACTCTTTTCAAATTAAAAAATAATTATTAAACCTGCCATTATAAAAAACAAGATCATTGATACATGAATCCACATTAAGACAATATCTGTAATACCTGACAGCCATACAACTGGAGTCTGCAGTCCAAGATTAGAAGTAGAATTATAAAGACTTACATTATTATTAAATGATTTTTTTTTTAATAATCGTGTTTTTTTTTATCATATAACCCCAAGCAAGGCGGTGACGCCACTGATGCGCATGGGGCTACTTAAGAGTAAAATGATTGGAAAAGGGAAAGCCGGGAACCACATCCTAAACAAGAAACAAGGGATGAGCCTCTTCACCTGTTCAAAAGACATGGGTGGAGTGTGAACCGGGCGATAGTTAAGTCTATCTACTCCAAGCAAGGCATTTTACTGCCACTGTTGAGCAGGGGGGTTACATAGGAGGTAAGTTATGAGAAAGAGTGACAAGTTACAGGGGGTGTCAGGAAGAGGATAGGAGAAGGATGAGAATACTGCTGCAAGTGGAAATGACAAAGAAAGAAGCATATGAGAGAGAGAGAGAGAGAGAGAGAGCGAGAGAGTAGATGACTATTGACTTCACATTTGAATTCTTGAAGATTGTAGCTGTCGGGAAAGCAAGTAAACGGAAGGGAATTCCACAGAAAGGAAGTGTGAGAGAAGAAGCTGCTGGAGTAGAATTTGCGTTTACAATTAATGTTTTTAGTAATAAGAAGCTTCTTAGTTATATTGAATAATTAGTTAATTATTGAATAATTAGTTAATTAGTAACTAAAACAAAGATGGACAGAAAATTAAACACCAGAATCAAATACTGAATTAAAATGAACAGGGCAAGGACAAGAGTTCCACATATTGGAAGAACACAGCTGAGACACTGGAAACACAGACAAAGACAAACAAATTTGAAAAGATTGTTTTTTTTTTTTTTAATTGTATCACCCCAAGCAAGGCAGTAATGCTACTGATGTGCAGGGGGCTACATAAGTGTAAAAAGATTAGATAAGAGGAGAGTAAAGAGAAAGACGAACCAGTTAGAAAGGAGCAAGAGAAGGACGGGAATACAGGTGTGATGATAGTTGCAAAGGTATAGAGAAAGGAAAAGATATACAGAGTGATGTAGAAAGAACTAGAGTCAAGTGGTTTAGAGATGGGTATTGACATTGCATTTAAATTCCTGGAGGATGTAGCCATCAGGAAAGCAAACAAAATCCTTGGTAATGTGCTGCAATCCAGTTGTATGGTTAATGCACCATACTGTCAAGCTCTGCCTCTTCCAAGATGTGCCTGCTTTAATGGAACGTAAAACTTTAGTGTTTAGCTAGCAAAGAAATTATTTGCATAGCGGACACTGCTCAGCTCACTGGCTTGACTGTTTTATGTTGAATTTAATTAACATTTTCTTTCTTCATCAACAGACATTCCAGGGTTTTGCACAGGCTTTAGTGTGCTGTCTTTTTGCAGAGACAGCACACTAATCCTTGTGTCTTTCACTGACATGGGCGGGTACCATTATAGGTAGCGACTGACTACTCTTTCTACATTTCATTTCTGCTACAGGAAGCCGTTTACAAAATATAATATAATATAATATAATACAATATATATATATATATAAAATATATATATATATATATATATATATATATATATATAGTCATCCACAAACAGATCTGTTTCGCTGTATCACAGCTCATCAGTACAGTTAGACTCCGATTGCTTTTTTAATCCAGGATTGAAACCCGACCGAATTGGCGTCAGTTGGCGATTCTATCTCTGAGCTATGGGTGCTTGGTAGAAGGAGGTAGGCTTTTTAGTGTGTCTATTATCATTATACACGCCCAATAGCGGAGAGTGTTCTAATTCATTGCTGAATGAATGATGCGTAGATGCCAGAGTAGCTACTGTTTTTCAATATATATATATATTTCATAAATACAAATGTACAAAAATAGAACAAATCTAATTTCTGTTTGTATTTCTGGGATGATATCATTATTTACACTATTTATATTTAAACTATTGACCTTAAAATTGTTGTGGAGTTATTTTCGCAGTGGAGGCTAGTATTTGTGCTAAAATCGGTCCTAATAGTTTTGCCGTACAAAAACGTTAGGAACTTGATATAATATGTATTACGCTGTGTAATCTTGCCAGGTCACTGACTACTTTCGTATTCGACTAACTGTCAACTACTATCGTCCAACATCTTCTGACCCTCTTACTAATCCTACTTAAATTAGGTGGGAGAGTCTATTCACTATAGAATAGGTGTGTTTCACCATAACAGATATGCACTTGATGAAGGATGCAAGGCACAATGACCAAAACATTGTGATCACAGCAATGATAGTATAAATAGCATAAATAAAACTAACCCCCTCTAGTAACTAAATACACAAAAATAATTTTGTTCACCACATATTCGGAACACTTGAAATGATATTGAAGAAGTAATGAGACAGTTTCAAAAAATTCCATATTTCTGAAAATAAAAAGTTGTATCTAATCTGAACTTATTTATAAATGGAACTTTGTCTGTGTGTATGTGTGTGTGTCCGTTACCTATAGACTCCGAAACAGCTGAACTGATTTTCTTGAAAATTTACACAGTTGTACTATAAGTATCCGCGAGTGTTCTTAGCTTGGTTTTGTATCGAGGTACCCCCAATAAATATCGAAAATCGATAATCGAAAAAATTGGGTTTTAGAAGGAGTGGTCAGATTTTAATCAAATTTGATACATTCATAGACAAAGACATAAGAAACGATATTCAGAAGTTTCAAGGTTGCAGTTTTTACAATAGTGCAGAAAATCGATAATATATATATATATATATATAAAAGGCAAGATGTTTGTGTGTGCCTCTGTTTATCTGCCTGTATGTCTGCATTTTTTTTTCAGCCCTTTTATTAATGAATAAAAAGTAATGAAAATTTCTTGTTAGGAATTTCTTCAATTTTTTAAAAAAATTTTACAAATATTACCCAATTTATATTTGACTTCAACCAAAAACTTGAAAATAAATTGCTATAATTGAAGAACAAAACAAGTTTTGCTAGTTTGTCTTGTGTGTGTGTATATATATATATTTGTCTATATTTCTGAGATGAGGTAGTATTTACATTATTCGAACTATTGTCCTCATCTTTGTTGCCATTTGTACAACTGCCAGAATGTCATACAAATGGATGAGAACAATAGTCCAAATAACGTAAATACTATATACATATATATAGGATTTTATTCAAACATTTTTATACTGGACCCTTGGATTTAAAATCCACTATAATAATGTTTGTAGTAATAAAAAATGTTGGATTAAAAAAGAAATTCATTAATTCTTTCAAAATTACTGATCCCGCTAGATGACACACTTTCTTCCAGAAACTGGAAATGAAGTTCGCTCAGCATAGTTGCAATATAAACCACAGTGGAATCTGTATGTGTTGAACAAGCATGTAGCTGCCTACATGGCAAATAATGTGTATTTGGGCAACATTTTTTCATTTACACAAGTTTAATTGAAGGATTTAAAAAAAAAATTGTTTTTGTATATATTCGTCATTTTTTTAGTATTTGGTACATATTTAGACAAATTATCAATGTCTGCGTATTTTTGACTGTTGTTAACTATTAGGAAAAAGAATAGTTTTTTGATACTATCTTCAGATATCACATTTTCAGATATCATCTTGACAAGCTTTAGTGATCATTTTGTGCTAAGGTTTTCAAATTAAGTTTTGCTTCCTATTTTTTAAATCCTTGATAAGTTTATGCTGTTTGTGTTAATGCACAAAATACAGAATTTTGAATAAGAAAGAAAGAAAATGATTTACGCTGCTGCATCTAGAGAATATAATCTCCAAGACAAGTAAAAGGAATCTACTTTTCTTGCTTTGCCAAACCACACGTCTGACTCAGAATTCATTTCAAGGTTTATGCACTGAAAACAATCATCCGTATTGGGTTTTTCACTTCAACAAGTTCACCATTTCAGGGTGGCTGATGTTCATCTTATCGCTTATGAAGGATTTTATTTCTACTCCAGGGAGTCCTCTATTTCATGTCTTGAAATATAAAATATATATATATATATATATATATACCATCTTATCACTTGACACAGGTTTTATTTTCTGTAAAAGAAAATATTTAAAATTACCTTTTAAATGTATTCTCTCAGAAAAATATTTTTGTTGGGATATATTTGCAAGAAATAAATTTTTTTTCTCGGACATCTTGCAAAATATTGTATAAACAAAGAGTTGATCCTTGTTCTTTTCTTCTTTGTAAGAAAGATTAAGAAGATTATAGGAAGATTAATTTTTCTACACTACCGGCCATAATTATTAGGCCACCCCCGTTTTTTTAAAAGAAATGATGTATTTCATACTATTTTTCAGTGGATAATTCTAAATGAAAATAGAATGGTTCTTTTGTTATATTACTTTGGAAAAATTTGCATGGCATAGAAGCAAAGATGAACTCGTCTGTATCATCTTAACTTTTCTTCATTCTTTCATTGATGAAACTGCAAAATAGGTAATTATTAAATATTTATTAATTCATTTGATACACATATTATTGTGCAGTATTAACAAAAGAACCATTCTATTTTCATTTACAATTATTCACTTAGCAATAAATACTAAAAAATAGTATGAAATACATCATTTTTTAAAACATTAGGGTGGCCTAATAATTATGGCCGATAGTGTATATCATCATAATTGGCTTGGGTCAAAATGTACCATGTTTGATATTAACTTGATTCATAAAGTAGCAAAAATGAATAACCAAAATTGGCTTTGAGCAAATGAATACTGTAGGTCTTAGGAAGGACCATCCTTCATCGAATCTTATGGACTGACACTACAGAATCACAAAGAACTGTAATAAATAGTAGAAACCACATCACTTGATAACTTTTAACAGCAACAGCAACTAATATGGATAGCACATGTATCTAAAAGAGAAAATAATGACATAATCAATTTGTTGACGTTCTACACTATTTTGAACAAAAGGTTGTTAAGGAAGATTTGATCAGTATAAGTGATAACAGTAAATTTGAAAAATTTATTTTCCTGATAAACAGTTTTAAGAGGAAAATTTTATCAATTTAAGGCAAAAGTAATACTAACTGATCAATGGATGTCAGATGTTTCCTTTATAAGGAAACAATTAATCTCCCTATAACAAATGAAAGAATCCCACAAATTTACAAAAAGTCAGGAGGTTATATTTTAATTTCTTGGAAACATTGTTCATTATTCATAGTTTTTGGTTAATATTTCTTCTTATTTCTGAATTAATGTGTTAAGATTTGAACATAGTTTGTTATTAATGTAATCCAAATCTAAAATTATTTATAAATGGAACTTTGTCTCTGTGTGTGTGTGTATAGGTGTATGTGTGTGTGTGTGACTACTTTTGCCTTGCATATATCTTTTGCTTGTTTAATATTATTTTTGACATGATAATTTTCCTTACACCCTTCTTGTTGTTGTGCATTTCTGCCAATTACATTTAACCAAGGTCATTTACTCTACACATACACACTATTTTTCATATACATTCTGACACTTACTCAAGGTGCAATGGGTAAATTGTCACCATTTTATATTTTTAATTTTGTGCATGTGCATTGTTTAAATTTGTTAACTGCACAGTATAGTAGGGTCAGTTGGGTCTTGTCTGTGAGAAAAAAAAAGCACTATAACACAATTCACCCCACCACCCCGAAAATTGAAAATGACATGCTATATTGCTAGGTATTGACACCAGAATTTCCAATACAAAAATTTTAGTGTGTTTAGGTGTCAATCTGAGGATAGTACACAGGATTCAAAAAGAGTTGGAAGAGTCTAATGGTGATTACAAAAGTATTTAGAGTGATCACTAGTGTTGTGGAGGAAATAAGACACTCACTATAACACAAAAGAATTAGGCAAGATGCCTAAAATGAAGAACTCAAACAGAGTTTAGAGATAGTTATGATAATATTCATTGGAGATTTCACTGGGGTCAATCGAGTCATAATATTATAAACATTTTTTTTTTATTCATATCATCCCGAGCAAGGCGGTGATGCCACTGATGTGTTTGGGACTATGTAAGCGGGAAAATATTGGAAAAGAGAAAGCCGGAAACCACATCCTAAACAGGGAACAAGGGATGAGCCTCTTCACCTGTTTGATAGACGTGGGTGGAGTGTGAACTGAGCGATAGTTTAGTCTATCTACTCCAATTGAAAAAAAAAAAGAAAAGAGTAAAAAAATTGGAAAAGAGAAAGCCGGAAACCACATCCTAAACAAGGAACAAGGGATGAGCCTCTTCACCTGTTCAATAGAGAGTACCATTGGGGTCAGTTGAGTCATGATATTATAACCATTATCAGCAAGTTAGAAAAGTGGTGAAGAGGCATCAAAACTTATACAGAGTAGGAAAAACCTTTTTCGCTGTAATACATATAACAGTGATGACAAGAAATTAGAACCACATTAATGTAATTTCTTTTTTGCTGTGTGAAAAAGAAAAAAAAACATTCTTAAATGTGGAAGAATTATTAACCTAAATGGTCAGCAGTTGTTGGAGCTCCAGAAACAACAACAAAAGTTAATTGAAATAATTTAGAAGAAAACAGAAAATTCATCAATTTTTTTCACTCTGAAAGTTGGGGTGGCAAATGCCATAGCTGAATTCACAGGTGATGGAATTACCATTTCTGCTTATTTCAGAAGATACAAACAAATTTATTGGGAAGAATGCAGTGACTGGGAAGACTGGGTAAAAAAACAAAAATTCATAAAAAAGTCAGCAGCAGCAGAATGTGAAAAATACGGAATTTTGTACTACTGCAGAAAACGGAAAAGATTTGCTTTTGGAGAAATGATAAATATTCTGACTAAAATTTTTCACAAAAGAAGTTTGTTATTCAGTACTCATTGGAAGTGTATGAATCTGACAAAAAAGAAGACAAAGATTTTGTCACATGTGCTGGAATTGTTAACTAGGAGTATAAAAGATTTAAATTAAATGAACTGACTCAACATATGTTTAAAGGATTCATTTTTGTTCAATAGTTAACGGTGAAAAAGACACAGAAACACATGTTAGAGTCCTAACAAAACTGGAACAGAATAAAAAATGAACTCTACAAGAAATATCGGATGAATGTCAGAAAATCCTAAATCTGAAAAGCAATACAAAGGAAATTTAAGAAAAAGAATGCACATATATACAAATCAATGAAAAATGTGGAAAAAGAAACACTTAATCCATGTTCAGATGTAGAAGGTTACATCTCAAGAAACGACTGTTCCTTTAAGAACTTAAAATGCTACAAGGTTGGAAAAAGCGGGCATAGAAAGTCACACTGTGAAACTAAATCATGGAAAAGTCCTCACAGAAAAAAAATTTTACACAGCGTTGAGATGGGAAAAAATGACTATAAAGAAAATTGTGTATGTGAAAATTAATGTGAATGCAAAAATGCAACTAGACACTGGTAGTGGGATCACAATGATCAGTGAAATCACATAGAAAGAAAATGGAAAATATATATTAAAAAGAACTTCCAAAATTGCATATGGCACAATGTTGTGTGAGAAATTATTTGTTAGTGATGAAATGACTTAAAACATTTCATTTTGTAACAAGTGTATCAAAGCTGAGGATTATGTGTGAAAAAATACTAAAAACTTATTTGGTGCTGACTGAAAGGAACTATTGACCAGTGTTTTTTATACTGGTCAATAGTTTCATCCAAACAATGTGAAAATTTAAAGGAAGAATTGAAAAAAAATTTTCTGGGATTAGTTGGATTGGTGTTCCATGTCAAAGCAAAAATTTCAAGTGAAAAATGGGTCAACGCCAGTTTCTGAAAAACCAAAACTTAATATACTGCTTTCAGACTTTGATCAAGTCAACGAAGAATTAGACAGACTTGAAAAATGGGTGTAATTGAAAAAATTGACAACTCAAAATGGGCAGCATGAGCAGTGCATGTAAAGGGGGAAAAATTGTGTTTGTGCTGATTTTTTGACTCGGTTAAACAAATGTTTAGAACCACATAACTTCCCATCATTGTCAAATCCTGATAAAAATGTTTGCAAAATTAAATGGTGGAAAAAATTTTTGAAGCTGGATCTTTCTGAGGTGCATTTCCAAGTTGAAGTAGAATGTTCAGAGTTAATAACTATAAATACACATAAGGGATTGTCTAATCCAACCAACTTCCTTTAGGGATAAAAGTGGCTCCAACTATATTTCAACAAGCTATGGACAATATGCTTGCGGATTATAATTTTGCAGTTGGTTATCTGAATGATATATTGATTAAAAGTATATCTAAGGAACAACATATTGGGCATGTAAAAAGAATTTTTGAAAAAATATGAATGTACAGCTTCAAACTCGGTGAGGAAAAGTGGAAATTGTTTCTCCTAAAATCAAGTATCTAGGATAAATTAGTGACAAAAATGATCATCAACCAGATCTGTCAAGGGTAAGTGCAATTAAGAATATGCCTTCTCCAATAAATGTTACTGGGCTACAAGAATTTCTAGGACTAGTAAATCATCAAATTTATATCCCTAATATGTGGGATTTGAGAGCTCCACTGAACAATTTGCATAAAAAAGGCATTACATGGGATGAAACTGAAAACTGTCAAAAGACCCTTGAAGAAATCCAGAAAATACTGACATCAGACTTATCAGTGCAATATAATTTGAAAGCAGAATTTGTATTGACTTCAGATGCTAATGACTAGGGTATATGAGTGGGAATTCTACATAAAGATGATGACAATAACATGAAAGTCATCGCACATGCTTCGTATACGCTACTACCAGCAGAAAATAAAAAACAAAGGAAAACTAAAGCCAGATAAAAAAAAAGACGATAGCAATATTTACAGTGAAAAATTTTCGCAAACTTATATATGTAAGTAGTTTTTGTATGCAGACAGACCACAGACATCTTTTACTAATTTGTTTTGTAAAATCCAAATAGATCACAATACTATCTTATTAAATTATGATTTTAGGATGAAGTACCTATCATCCAAAATATTAGAACACGTAGATGGTTTATCAAGATTAACAATGAACCATTTGAAGATACTGTGATTACAGCTTTAAAAAGTAAAATAGAAATTAAAAATATATTATGCATTGTAGTATGCAAACTACCAGTTACCCTGGAAGAAATAAAAGCTGAACGGGACATGTTTATTTCAAATATAAAAAGAAAATGCCTAAAAGAAAGTAAGAAATGTAAATGTTTTATAGAGAAAAATTCGGACTTGAATACTTATTTGTTTTGTGACGGACTAGTAATGTTTCCACAAAGAGTAGTAATACCTGTCATATTACAAAAGTGGATATTAAATGAATTTCATGGTAGAATTTCAAGGATGAAATCTCTTATAAAAAGTTCAGTATAATCGACCAAAATGGATCAAGATATTGAAAAATTAGTAACAACCTGCAGAAGTTGTGCTCTGGCAGCAAAATCACAGACCATGAAATTACAACTTTGGCCAAAGACAGATACTCCATGGTCAAGACTGCACATGGATTTTGCAGGTCAAATAAACGGATTGCAATATCTGGTGGTAGTGGATAACTTTATTAAGTGGTCTGAAATTTGTAACTGCAAAAATCCAACTTACACAGTTACAGTGAATATTTACATGAACTGTTGGCAAGATATGGCATTCTAGACATCATAGTCTTAGATAATGGTACACAATTCACTGCTTATGAATTGAAAGAATTTATAAATTGTTATTAATTGAACATATTACTACCACTGTGTACCACCCAAGGTCAAACAAGTAAGCTGAACAGTTTGTGAGTAATTTTAAGAGTACATTGAAAAAATGCAAGTTGAAAAAGTGAGTGAAAAAGCACAACAAAAATTCTTGAGATTATTACCAGGAAGCACATCACCGGCAGAATTGATGTTCACAAGAAAAATTCAATTTGTGTTCGATAAGTTGTTTCCAGGTTAAAAAAAGATAAGATTGGATAACAAAAAGGACACAAAATTCTATAAAAATATGCGAAAAAAGTGTTTTTCAGGCAACATAAAATGTGAAAGCAATGTACAATGCTGATGTAATAAGGTCATGAATTGGAAAAATCATTTATATGTTGAAAGAAAAAATGGAAACACAAAAACCTTTGGAATTAGTTAAAGAATAGGCCTACTGAAGAAAGGCTCACAAGACAGGAAGAACCTATTTGTGTTCTTTACAATATCTTTGACGTATCGACACCCCTAGAATTTGTTGAATGTACAAGTGTCAGGAAAAGGAAACAGATGAAAAAAAACTAGTGCCTGGCCCAAAACGAAACGAATACAAATTCGGTATGTGGTGAACTTGCCAGGAAGAGGAGGGAATGAATCTTCTTCTTTTTCTATGTGCCTTGTCCATTCAGGACGTAGGCAATCATGACTTTTCATCCCTATCCCTAGTGGCTCTTAGCACGCTTTCTCCTGTTACACCACCCAAACCCTGCTCTGCCATCCACTAGCTCAAGTCCATAAATCTAGAATATAAATGTATAGAAACTAACATGGCCACAAAATGAGGGATGAGTTTATATATTTATTATAATATAGAATTGATCCCCCATTTTATATCCACATTATAGTTTCTTATAAACAGTTGGCATATATATTCTTTTATGTGCCATGTCCCTTTAGGACATAGGCGATCATGGCTTTGCATGTCTTTCTCTCCCTGGTGACTTTTAGCATGCTTTCTCACAACCCCCGTTTTGTCATCCACCTGATCAGGTCCTTCAAATATGTTATCCACTACTTTTTTCTGTCTCTTTTTACCTCTGTCTGGCCTGTTAGTATCAGGTTCTCCAAGCCCTCCTTCCTCATTGCATGTCCCAGGAACTTTAAGAAAATAAAAATTTCAAAAGTGGGGATGTCTTGGAGTAAATAAAACACCTCGATAGCACAAATGAACGAGACAAGACACCTTAAATAAAGAACTCAAAGATTTCAAAAACAGAGTTCCAAGAGGGTGTTTGTTAGTACTATTGAAGTCAGTCGAGATATAATATAACTATTAGTAGTGAGTTAAAGCAACTAGTAATAGTGAAATTATGCCTCTATTCATCTTCCTACAGTACCTTAGACTCAATATGGAGGTCTACATAAAATAGCTTGAAGAGGTAGTGCTGCCCTGGGTCATGAGGATGACTGCTTGAAGAACCTATGTCTGGCAACAGGACTCTGCACCATGCTGCACAAGCAGAAGAACTCAGTAATAGATGTTAGACAATTTCTGGGACCATATCAACCTTATACCTGGCCACCTGACTCCCCAGGCTGCAACTATCTTGATCATTATGTGTGGTGGGTGCAGTTGAGTGAGAGATCATCAAAAGCTTTTGTAACTTCAAAGATAAATTGGAGGCAAGGATTATGGCAGTATTCACCAACTTAAACAAGGAGACCATTGAGAAGAGTTGCAGGAAATTGTGAAGTTATCTGGGTGCTGAGGTTGGAGATAATGGCAATTTCATTGAATAAATTAACTCTTTAGTGTTTCACTATATTTTTTTTGTAATTTTAGTAAATATAGCAGTTAATTTTTAACACACTGCATTATTAATATTAGTTCCCTTTCCACTGCATTCTTTTTCAAGGTTTCTAAATTGCAGTTTTCTTACTGTTAATTTGTTTTCTGTTGTCATAAAAGGATATGACAACACAACTATGAAATTCAAACACACTATTATTCAGGGACTAGCAGTATAGCCAGGTGTTGCTCGGGTGTAATGAAAGCTTGAAAACTAATCCATGGTCCTGGAGCTCAGACTCGGCCTAAAGAATATTTGTGTGAAGTTTGAAGAGAATCAGATAAAAATTGTGGATTTGTATAAAGGACATACAGACAGATAAACAGACACACACACAAACATCTTGCCTTTTATATATATATATTATCGATTTTCTGCACTATTGTAAGAACTGCAACCTTGAAACTTCTGAATATCGTTTCTTATGTCTTTGTCTATGAGTGTATCAAATTTGATTAAAATCGGACCACTCCTTCTATAACCCGATTTTTTCAATTAGCGATTTTCGATATTTATTGGAGGTACCTCGACACAAAACTTAGCTAAGAACACTTGCATACGCTTATAGTACAATTGTGTAAATTTTCAAGAAAATCGGTCCAGCCATTTCGGAGTCTATAGGTAACAGACACACACACACACACACACACACACACACACAGACACAGTTCCATTTATAAATGTTTAGATGAGTCTATAGTGGGTTATCCATTCTAGTAAAATGTAGTTGTGTGTTGAAACAGATTAACTGAATTTGGCCTTGTTAATAGATAGCCCACTATAAGTTATAAATGGGGTTATAAAACAAGAAGATCAAATTGAATATAGAAATAACATTTTATATATACACTGATATCAATTAAGGTTTTCACAAATAAAATAATGTCTTTAGGATGGATCCAACGGATGTTAAATGTTCATGGCAATAAATGCTGAAAAGAGAGTTTGTGCGTATGCATATGTGGGAGTGTTTATCCGTTAGGAATGTCTTTGATGTATCCACTCCTTTGGTCAGGTGAGTAGCTCAAGGACAGTGAAGAAGAAGATGAGAGGGAAAGGAGGCAAGCATAGATCACTTGACGAGGTCAAGGGATGTGCTAAATACGTTTGTACTTTCTCAACTCCTGTGATGATTTTTGTGTCGGCTTTTTTATTTCGTCTTTGTGGGTCCCAGTAGGTCATTTGGAAATTCCTACCCGCATTTAATTCTGGGCTTCCCATTTGATGATAAATAAAATTCACATAGGCTTGTGAAGAGGAATTTGATATTTAATTAATTTTTGGTTTTCTGCCGGAACATATGCGTGGTGCTGGGTGTGCAAAGACCAGTTTTGGTCATTTGCTTTCTGGTCCGGAGAGTGCAAACATCCGGTCACTTGCTTTGCTTGGTCGGTATCACCACAAGTCACCTTCAGTATCACAAGAAACTTTTTGTACAGCAAATAAAGTCACAGAGTGATAAAGGTTAAAATGAAATGTCAGATTTATTTTTTTTTGCATAATTTAGATGCCAATTCATCCATTCCACTGTGTGCATGTGTGTGTGCATGTGATAAAAAAAATTTATTAAGGTACAACCCTAATTTGATTAGAAAATTAAATGAAATGTTACAGACCAGGGCCAAAATAGGAACTTTGAAGGCCAAAACAACTTTCTTACATTCTTGTCTTTAACACCAGGTTTGTCCTCCTTTTATTTCCTATCGGATTAGGCAGGCAAAGTTGGTATCTGGCGGGAAGATAAAGAATGCCTTTATTAAGGATTTTCTGTTGCAATTTTCTAGCCAGTGTTTTGGCCTAAAAAGAAAACAAAATGTCTTATGGTGTGAGGCATGTAATCTTTTTCTGTATTTTAATAGAATCTGTTTTATTCATTATGTTTTTTTTTTTAATCATATCTCCTCGAGCAAGGCGGTAACGCCACTGAAGCGCAGGGGGCTATGTAAGAGTGAAAAGATTGGAAAAGAGAAAGCCAGAAACCACATCCTAAACAGGGAACAAGGGATGAGCCTCTTCACCTGTTCAATAGACGTGGGTGGAGTGTGAACCGGGCGATAGTTTAGTCTATCTACTCCATGACTTTTTAGACATCGTGCAGTTTTCAGTAGAAATTAAAACATCACATTTCCAAGAGATTTGACTGTGTGGTTGAACTAAATGTCACCAAAAATGTCATGAATTTGTCCCCTTATTGTTTTTTTAGTGATGGAGCTTGATATCCTGGCCCATGGCCAATATTTTATTATTCCTCTTACTTTTCTCAATAGAGAACAGATTTTTTGAAGTTTGAAGTATTTTATGCTCAATTCTCTAAGCTTCAACCAATGTCTATAAATAAATCCAGTGATTTCCAAGCCAAATTAAATGACCTGGTCGATTCTTATGCAGGTTCTCCTATTTCTTCTTCAGAATTAAAATGGAGAAATGAACATCATTGGATCATTAAATTTCTCAAAAATAACCACTTGTTGGTTATCACTAAACTTGATAAGGGCTCTGGTATTGTCATTATGTACCACCAAAATTATATTAACAAAATGTTAACTATTTTTAATGATCCATCCAAGTTTATACATCTTGGTTCCATTGATATATGTGACTGTACTTTGAGTACTGAAACTAGATTTCAGAAACATCTGCCGAAATCTGTAAAAAGTGTTGTTCTTTCTTCTGAAATGTCTGAGGAGTTAAGACTATCTTACTTTATCCTTCCTTGTCTTCATGGAATATCTAAGATTCATAAGAAAGGGAGCCACTTGAGACCCATACTTTCTATGATCAGGTCTTCTCAACATAAAGTCGCAAAGTTGCTTGCTGTAATGTTGCAACCGGTATTGCAACATTATAGTCCTTTCTGCATTAAAGATTCATTTTCTTTTTCTCAGTTTATTTGTAATTGTGATGCCACTAATGGGTTTATACGTTTATTTGACATTTGTAGCCTCTTCACTTGTGTTTCTGGAGACTCTTCTTCTTCTTCTTCTTCTTCTTCTTTTTTCAGGACATAGCCATTCATGCCCTTCCATGACTCCCTATCCTTGGTGGCTCTTAGCATGCTTTCTCCTGTAATATCTCGCAACCTCTGTTCTGTTATCCATCTGCTCAGGCCCTTAAAAGATGTTATCTGCTGCTTTCCTCTGTCTCTTTTACCCTATATCTGGCCTGTTAGTATCAGGTTCTCCAAGCTCTTCTTCATTGCATGTCCCAGGAACTTCAGTTGTCTCTTTCTGATACCCAATGTTAATTTCCTTTTCATTTACATTCTTTCCAACACCTCGTCATTGCTCACATGCTCGGTCCACGATATTTGCAGCATCCTTTTGTAGAACCACATTTCAGCTGCTTCAAGTTTTCCCTTCATTTTTGTTGATATTGTCAAACATTCACTGCCATATTGAAGAACTGACATCACATAGTAATCCAGTACTCTCTTCTTTGTTTCCAGTGAAAGTTTCCTGTATCTTAATACTTTACTCATCTTCTAGAATGCCTCCTTCGCCATGCCAATTCGCCTTTGGATCTCTGTGTCACACTTTCTGTCTTTGGTTAGAATACTTCCCAGATATTTAAATTTTTGTCCCTGCTTGATTTTAACATTCCCCCACCTGTATTTGGCACTTTGAGCTGCTCTTTTTGCTGTTGACTCCCCAGACTATTCCTGAAGATATTTTCATTGAACTTATGAAATTTGCCACCATGTCTGTTGATTTCAGTTTTTTTAATGTTATGTATCGTCAGATTGATGGTGTAGCAATGGGTTCCCTTTTGAGCTCTGTTTTGGCTAATATATTTGTGGACTTTCATGAAGAGAGCCTACTCTTAGGTTCACCTCGATCAACGGTTTATTTCTGTTATGTTGATGATACTTTTTGTGTGTTCAACAGCGAATTGGAGGTTGATCAATTCTTTTTTCTACTCAGTGTCGTTCATCTGGTCCTTAAATTTACAATAGATAAGGAGGTCAATTGTTCGTTGTCCTTCCTTGATGTTTTGGCTCATAGAACACTTTCCTCTTTTGTTACTTTAGTTTATAGGAAGCCTACCTTTATGAGTCTCTATACTCTTTGGAACTCTTTTTGTCCTGAACAACAAAAGAGCAATTTGATCAACATATTGACCCATAGGGCATTGATTATTTGTTCAGATGATGCCTTGAAAAATGAAATAAGTTTTATAACTAGTATTTTTCTGAACAATGGCTATCCTTTGAAAATTGTTCAATCAGTTATTTGAGATAAGATTGCTCAGTTTAGCAAAATTAAACTTTTAACAGTTAGATGTCCAGTCTATCTTCAAATACTGTGGTTGGGCAGGGTTAGTGAGATCTTTGGCAAGTGTATTTCATTAAGTTCACATGAGTGCTATTTTGCAGCTAATGTGCATGTTGTGTTTAAAACAAGATCTATCCTTTCTATATGTAAAAATGTTTTACCTTCCCATCATATTAAATCTATTATTTACTATTTTAAATGTAGTGGAGTCAACTGCATAGGTAGAATGATGCAGTGCTTAAATTTTAGGATCAAGCAACACGTACCTGCTAAAATATTTAATAAGAATTTTTTCCTGGTGATACCATTCGAAATACATATGGCTTTTTCATTGCGGATCATCTTATTAATAACCTGAGTTGTGCTCTGGATTTCAGCGTGAACTGGTTCTCTGTTTTGGTCAGGTCACACTTGTTGTTCTATCTTAAGGTGTTGGAGACACTGTTTATCAAATCCAGGCAGCCCTCTCTTTGTAAAAAAAGAGAATGTTTGCTTGGTCTTGCTTTGCTGGGTCTCTATCAACTTCAAATGTGAGAACCTTACCAAAAGACAAATTATTATTTTTTTATTTAAAATATTTTTTCCTCCCTTTTCCTTTTATTCATGTCACCAATAATATTTGTATAGTTTTCATATTTCCTCATTTACAGTTCTGACAAGTGGGGATAGAACTGGTTGATTGGTGATTTTGTTTTAAAATTTTGCATGGCCAAACTTAATAAATTTGTTTTTTCTGACATATTAAAATTTTATATCTTTAAAAATATATATATATGTCTGTATGTGTGTGTGTATATAAATATATATGTGTGTGTGTGTGTCTGTGAAATGTGTGTGTGTGTATATATATATATATATATATATTTAGTGTATCGAGGCAGCAAATAATCTTTTAAACATATACTGTTAAATATAAGAGACAATGAATGTCTATTATGTTTATCATGAGCCGTTCTAAATGTCGTATTTTGGCTTTAATTTCAGTTGAAAATAATGACAAAAATTCTCCAACATTTGGATAATAACATATATATATATATATATATATATATATATATATATATATATACACATATGCAATTCGTTATATATATTATATTATTTATATATTATATATGCGGAGTACTTCATTCTATGAGAAACTTAAGGTAAATGTGGAGATTATATTTTATAATTTGTATTTACATACAGAAGTAATGTGAAGGAAAAATATCTTTTTTTTTTAAATTTTTAATTTATAAACATTTTTATATATACTTAAATCTTGCTGAGGTAAGAAAATAAACTATGGAGGATGCTAAGTGATGTAATTTCATGCCTAAAAAACTATGGAGGATGCTAAGTGATATAATTTATTGCCTAAAAAAGTGAGTATTGTTGAATTTTTATTTTATTTTTTTCATGAAATTATTATTTATTGCGATGTATTGTATTTTGTTTAATTCTCTATATATTATTTTAATTATTTAAATTTTAGATATTTCAAAAAAGTAGTTAACTCAAGACCTTTAAATTGTGTTAACTGTTTTCTTTCAAACTTAAAAAAATATGATCACGTCTGTACGTTGTGGTGCAATGGATATCGACTCGGAATGAGAAATCGGGGAGGTGAGTTCAAATTCTAGTTGAATTCATTGCATCCAAAGAAAAAGTATTAATTCATCTCTTCTCCCTTCAGCTATGGGTTGAATAGCAGAACAGATAGGGTTTTATAGCCTTGGTTGACAACTGGTCTGCCACAGAAAGAAATAGCAGTCTATTTCAGGAAAATCTGTCTAGTTAGTCATAGGCAATCATGTCTCTTTTAGTCTAAGAGTGTATGTATCATGTATCATGTATTATGTATGGCACTTAACTGGCTGATGTTGTTTTGAGAAGAGAGCATTTCTTTTAAAAAAGGAGATATTTTTTTAAAATTCCAGGATGTAAGTTAACATTTAGGTAAGAATTGGTAGTTGCATATTTTATGTGCGTGCACACACACACACACACACACACACACACACACACACTCTATTGTTCTTCGTTTTTATTTTGTTGTTTCTACTTGGAAATAATAGATATACCATAACATTCTTATCAAGATAAGTGATGTTATTTTATTAGGCATGTGCAAAAGTTCCCAGTGTTATTTTTTTTTCTTTTTTTAAAAAACTTGAGACTGACTACACAGTAGAAAATTGATTTATTTTTGTATTAAAAATAATACATGGGAACCTTTTGCAGAAACCTAATGTCTACTCTTTTTTGTAATTATTTACTTGGTTTTCTGTATCAAGAGAGACCCAATTCCATATTTTTGGCACAAAACTCCTCCATTACACACACACACACACATACACATACAAAAGAGAAAAAATTCCTCAGTGTTATAAACAATTTTTACCTGTTTGCAATCATGAAACATGCTGTTACTACACAAATGTGTGCCAATCTAATTTGTACAGATAGCTTTCCTCGCTATTGGAGAAGAACAGTCTAGGAAAATAGGCAGGTTAGCCAAGGAGGCAATCAATAAGTATTTTGTTGGCACCATCTTTTGAATACCAGTATAATGATGACGCTGAAGGGGCCAGGATGGAATAAACCATCAATTTAGTAATTTTCAAAACTGAAAAAGAAAGAGATGGGTGACTATTTATCAAGCAGACGATTATTTTAGTTGTGGAAAAGATGTGAGCTACGTGTATTGTTTATTTTGGTAACATAACAACAGGAAAATTTTAATTCCTTTTTTCTCATATCTTCTTTTTCTTCTTCTTCTTCTTCTTCTTTTATATGCCATGTCCCTTTAAGATGTAGGCGATCATGACTCTCCACCTCTTTCTATACCTTGTTGCTTTTAATTTATGTTGTCCTCTTATTTCTCCCAAACCCTGCACTGCAATTCATTTGTTTAAGCCCATCAAGTATGTTATGTGCTGTTTTCCCCGTTTCTCTTTCCCTCTATCCACTCTGTGAGTATCAGATTCTCCAAGCCTTCCTTCCTCATTACATTCCCAGATACTTCAACTGTCTCTTCCTGATGTTAAGTATAATTTTCCTTTTCATTTCCACTCTCTCCAAAACCTTATCGTTGCTTACATGTTTGGTCCGTGGTATCCTCAGCATCCTTATGTAAAACAGCATTTCTGTTTCTTTGAGGAAGAATAGAAATTAAGGTGTAATGCCTGGATTTGGATTCTCAGGAATGGTATTGCTCTGGGTTAGTTCAGATTAAATCATTTTCTTAATGTCTACACAGGTAATTTTTTTTTAACTCTACACCACTCTTTTCAAGACGTTGACAAGATGTAGGAAACAAACAGAATTTCTTATTTTATCTGCCATGTCCCTTCAGGACATGGGTGATATTGGGTCTCCACAACTTTTGTAGCTCTAAACAATATTTGTCTTTATACTATCTCTCTTGGTATCTGTTCTACAGGCCATTTGTACAATTTAATTAGGTAGGTTAATTTGTTTGTGGATGTACATTTTGGTGCAGTGGATATCAGCTTGGAATGAGAAATCGGAGAGCCGAATTCGAATACTAGTTGGATTCCTTGCATTAACTGATGCACAAATATCCTTGGTAAAGGTATTAATCTGTCTCTTCCCTCCAATTATGGTTTAAATAACAGGACAGATTGGGTTCTATAGCCTTGGTCAACAACCAGTCTACCACAGAAAGCAATGGCAACCTACTGCAGGATAATCTTCTGCCCAGTCAGTCATGTCTCTTTTGAGATATAAATGCCCAAGCATGTATCACATATGGCACTTAACTGACGGAATTTGTTTTTGAAGGTTACAGTATATATATATATATATATATATTTTTTTTTTTTTTTTTCATTTATAAATGAATTATTTTGCTACCTTGGTTTCTACCATGAGTGGTGTTTTCAGGCAATTTTTAATAACTTTTTATTAAAAATCGCCTGAAGACACCACTCATGATAGAAACCTAGGTCACGAAATAACTCATTTATAAATGAAAAATATTCAAAAGTTCTACAATATAATTGTATAGAACACTTTTTAATACAAATGTGTACTGGTCTAACCCTATAAGGACCAAAAACTAAGTATTAAACAATCAAAATATATATATATATATATATATATATATATAAGAAAAATTAAGGCAGACACGTTATCTCATGGTGAATCGGAAGTATAGGCCTATTTTA
The DNA here is from genome assembly GCA_037127315.1 of Ascarosepion bandense. Taxonomy (NCBI): domain Eukaryota; kingdom Metazoa; phylum Mollusca; class Cephalopoda; order Sepiida; family Sepiidae; genus Ascarosepion; species Ascarosepion bandense. Next base: position 1,507,065 of record JBBBDQ010000443.1, read on the forward strand.
GGCAAACCTTTGTAAAATAAAGATGGAAGCTGATAATGGTTTGTCTGAAATAGGCCTATGCTTCCGATTCACTATGAGATAATGTGTCTGCCTTAATTTTTCTTATATTTGCTCTATATGTATTTATATGCATATATGTTTAGAGCTCTCTTAGAGAGTTATCCTCCCACTGTATGTACAGGATATTCCTTTTAATTCTTCTATACCCACACTGCATGCTGATATATATATATATATATATATATATATATATATATATATATATATATATCTGAGTGGGTACAGAACGAAGAAAGAATTTTTTCCGTTCAAAACATTAATTTAAAACAGTGCTCGATATATGATGTATAGAGCTGTGAATATTTATTATAAATTATGTTTTAGAACATGTACATTTTTTTAATATATGTCTTCGACAATCATATGTTTGTTTCAACATTGGGTACGTTTCTTCGGGAGGTAAAAGCAAAAAAGGAGTTTTGCTTTTACCTTCTGAAGAAACGTACCCAATGTTGAAACAAACATATGATTGTTGAGGACATATATTAAAAAATAATGTACATGTTCTAAAACATAATTTATAATATATATATATATATATATATATATATATATATATAGTCATCCGCATATATATATATATATATATATATATATATATATATATATCTCAGAGTATATCTGTAAAAGGACAATATGGCTAAGATAAGTTTTTCCTTTTGTCTTTATATATAGATCCTACTTCTATAGTACAACTCAGAGTTTCATGCGCTATACAATCATCAGGTGCATATTATAAACTGGCTGCTTCAGGATTTTAATTTTTGGTTTTTGCATTGTTTGTGATAGTTCTTTATTATGCTTGGATGTGATTTTTTAATTATGTGATTTAATTTGAAGTAAAACTAAAACGTGAAATTGGAAAGTAAAATCTCAAAAGTTAAATTCATAGGTAGAATATTTTTAGAGTTTATATGTTTTGTGCCTCTGGGTCAGAGGGGATTACATGTTGGTTTTAGTTTAGGAGAAATTAAAATATATATGGAGGAACACAATATTACTGTAAAGAATGTTTTTACAAGAGAATCCAAAAAAGAAAAGTTCACAGGATGTTGATCATCCTGCATCTGATTTTATAAGAAGAGAAATGTTGCATTATTTTATCACTACCTTATTTAATGCCAGGAATGTGGTGATGTTATCTTGTTTGCTCACTGACTGGAGTGTTAATTTTTCTGTCTGATTTTAAAGACATAAAATTCATGCTTTTGTCAAACAAGCATTCATTTTAGATCTTAAATTCTGTTTCTGTTTGTCACATACGGATTGTGATGTGATGTTGATTAGAATTTTTGGTTGCTTGAGATTTAATTTTTTCAGTAAATTTCCTCTAATCAAAATGTAGAATTTGACTAATGAGGGATGAAAATTGAACAATTATATGGCACTTAAAACAAAAGGACAAGTACCAATTCTTTTTTCTTTTTGCAGCATCTTTTTTAATTCATGTAGCTTCCTTTTTTAATTCATGTAACTTCCTTTTTTGTTCTTGTAGCTGCCTTTTTTAGTTCATGTAGCTTCCTTTTTAATTCATGTAACTTTTTAATTCATGTATCTTCCATTTTTAATTCATGTAGCTTCCTTTTTTAGTTCATGTAGCTTCCTTTTCTAATTCATGTAGCTTCTTTTTTTAATGCATGTAGCTTCCTTTTTTAATGCATGTAGCTTCCTTTTTAGTTCATGTAGTTTCCTTTTTTAGTTCATGTAGCTTCCTTTTTTGATTCATGCAGCTTCCTTTTTTAATTCATGTAGCTTCCTTTTTTAATTCATGTGGGTTTTTGAATTCATGTGGCTTCCTTTTTTTAAATTCATGTACTTTCCTTTTTTGTTTATGTAGCTTTCTCTTTTTTAATTCATGTAGCTTCCTTTTTTTATGTAGCTTCTTTTTCTTTAAGGATGTATACCTATGTTTTATAGATTATGTATAAAAGTGTTTGATATGATACAACACACAGACTTGGTTGAACTTATTTGGGAATGATATTAGAATAACTCCTGCTGTACATATTGAAATTCTTGACAAAATCCAAAGAAGTATCCGCAATGTAATCGATTCTGGTCAGGCATCTTGATTTTAGTCACTTTGTCACCAATGTGATGTGGCTCCCCTCTGGCTTTTTTACAAATATTTTATGAGCTTTTTTCCCTGGTTCTTTAAATGTATGAATTTAAACATTCTACTAGATTGGCGTTTAGGTCCCACTCTTTTATCATTGAAATAACTTTTATGTAATCACCACTTTTACTACAACAATTTATTTACTTGCACTTCCCACCTGTAAATTTCCCTTCTGTTTATTTGCTTTCCTGATAACTACAATCTTCAAAAGTTTAAATGCAACATCAAATACCATCTCTCTCCCCTTTCCTCAATCCTCCCTTTTCTCAATATTCGCAGTAATGAGTGACATTAGAGGAAATCTCAATGTGCTTAACATACTAGGAAAAGTACACATTAAGTCATACGCTATAAGAACCTGAAACTAACCCAAATCAAATATTACCAAGCAAATAATCTGAAATAACTCTTTACAGAAACCCAAAATCAAAAAAATTTCCCACGTGAAATGGCAACAATGCAGGAATAATAACATCTACAATAAACTCTTCCAGATCCAGTCCATTTTAGGGTAATGGAAACCAGCTTTCAGAACCTCAAGAAGAGAATAAGACATTATGTCATGGTTGTGAAGGTAGCATTCCAGAAGTTGAGTAAGGTATTAAGAATTTCGCTAAAAACAAAGAAGAGAATACTGGATTGCTACGTGCTGTCCGTCCTTCAATACGGCAGTGAATGCTGGACACTATCATCAAAGATGAAGAAAAAACTTGAAGCAACTGAAATGTGGTTCTACAAAAGCATAGTGGATATAAAGTGGGGGATCAGTTCCATATTACAATCAGTACATAAACTGACCTCTTACTTTGTGGTCACAGCAGTTTCTATACATGGTGCGTCAGGTCATTGAGAGGTTTGTTTATCTTGGGAATACCTTTTCTCAAATGAGTTCTCTCTTTAGTTTGAAATTTAAAACAGAATACAGAAAGTTGTGCACATCTTTGGAAACCTCCAAAAGAAAGTGTGGTCACAACCAGGAATTAAACTAATCACCAAAATAGTTGTTTACCGTGTGCATGGGTGTGGATGCTTGCTACCTAGCCTCCTATAAAATTATAGCTTAGATGTGGCACCAGGTTAAAATTATGGGGCACCCAGTGAGGATCAAACTTACTTTTTAGTTGTAATTAATCTAGAAAGATAAGACACTGCCACTGGAATGCACAAATAATTTTCTAAGCGTAGATTAGATGTGGCACAAGTGTAGAGCACCCAGTGAGAATCAAACTCGCTACTCAATCGTAATTGATTTAGCAAGACTATAGTTCGAATTCTAGTCGAATTCCTTGCATTCACTTACGTGTAAATACCCTTGGGAAAGATATTAATCCGTCTCTTCCCTCCAGTTATGGGTTAAAAATTGAGACAGTTTAGGTTCTGTAGCCTTGGTCAGCAACCAGTCTATCACAGAAAGCAATGGCAACCTATTGCGGGATAATCTTCTGCCCAGTCAGTCATGTCTCTTTCAAGTCATGATCGCCCAAGTGTGTATCATGTATGGCACTTAACTGACTGATTGTATCCAGTTGTATAAATTAAAAACAGAAAAAGAGCCAGCATTGTCCGAATGGAAAGGTATCATCTCGCATTAGAACAATTTCAGATATCATATCTTTTTTTAATAACCATTTCACCCCAAGCAAGGCAGGACTGTCACAATTGTGCAGAGGGTTACAGAGAGAGAAGAACATGATACAGGGAATACTGGAGAGAGGATATTATTTTAGGAGGTGGATGGGATTTAGGGAGGTAGGAGATGACAATTGATGTTGCATTTATGCTTTTTGAGATTGCAGGTATCATAGAAGCAAGTATACAAAAAAAAGTTCCACAGAGAGGATATGTGAGAAAAGAAACTGATAGAGTAGAAGTTACATTTGACTATTCTGATGGTAAAAAAAGTGTCACTTTGATGCCAGTCTAGTAACATGAATAAAGAGGTACCAGGAAAAGAATCTTGTCAAAGCAGAAGCTGTGAAAAATATTTGTAGAAAAGATAGATGGAAGCCACATCAAATCAGTGAGACAGTGACAGTGTTGGACTTTTTGGTACTTATGTATACTGTGCAGACAGCCATGGGCTAACCCATTTTATAGTTCACTAATAGAAGGCTTAACCAATCAGTAAGCTCAAAGTACTCAATGTGACATGTAAAAAAGGCTGCCATATTTTTCTGAGTATTGCTAATCTAGTCCAGTTCAGTAGAGTGTCTGATTTGGGAGTGTTAACCTTTGACATTGTTTCATTGAACAGATTACGTGCTGTACTCTATAACCATGAACTAAGACGGAAGGTGAACTGCCAAGTCAGGACTAATTACATTGCAGTTGTAAACCTGATAGATATTGGTACACATCATCAGCTGTTTCATCTTGAATGGACACAGAAAACCAATGTGATTCCTCATCTTCAATATGGTTGCTTGTTTTCAAACATGCCTATTTGCTCATGGGATGTGTTGGGGATCAGTTTTATATTGTTATGAAGTAATAAACTGATCCCCCATTAATTACTACTTAATAATATAATACATCTCTTCCCCCTCTATCTATGAGTCAAATAATAGGACAGATGGGGTTCTATAGCCTTTGCTGGCAACCAGTCTAACACAGAAAGCAATGGTAACCTACTGCAGGATAATCTTCTGACCAGTCAGTCATATCCCGAAAGAGACATCATCGCCCAAGCATGTATCATGTATGGCACTTAAATGACTGACTGAATATAATAGTTGAAAACATCATTAAGGCTTCTACTGGGCATAAAGTGGGGGATCAGTTTTATATTGTTATGAAGTAATAAAATAATCCTCCACTAATTATTACTTAATAATATAATACATCTCTTCCCTCTCTAGCTATGAGTCAAATAATAGGACAGATGGGGTTCTATAGCCTTTGCTGGCAACCAGTCTACCACAGAAAGTAATGGCAACCTATTGCGGGAAAATCTTCTTCCCAGTCAGTCATGTCTCTTTTGAGACATGATTGCATGTATCATGTATAGCACTTAACTGACTGACGGAACTTATTTCAACTAATCAACTCCTCTTTAGCTTTATTTGTTCACTCATTTTGTATTCCTGACGAAATGACTCCATTCAGTTTTCACAATCACCCTGTTCCTTTATAAATTGGATGACAAAGTAATGACAGGGAAATGTTGACATCAACAGAGAGATAATGCATGTGATTAATTGCTGCTCTTATTAAGAAAGTGATGTTTAAGCAAAATGTCTTCAAAGTTTTGTGGATCTGAAATGAAGAGCAATTTTCACTGAATGTAGCAAAAATTTAATTTTTAAAATTCACTCTTTCTATTTGAAAAAAAAAACAGGCAACAGTACGAAATTATATTAATTAAATAACATACAACTTTAAAATATTTGTAGCATTCATTCCAATATGATCTTTGCTGCCATTTTAATAAGGCTTTTACTGCCACTCAAAATATTAATTTTGCTACCTTCCCAGTATGAATTTTTGTTAAATGACAATAAGATTTTTGTTTTCACTCCAATATTAATTTTGCTCCCATCCCAATATGAGTTTGTTAAATAACAATATGATTTTTCCTACTATTTCAATATGGCTTTAAGAATCAGTCCAATATATTTTGTTACCATTTCAACTTGAGTTTTACTACCATTACAATTTTTACTACCATTACAATGAATTTTGCTTTCATTACAATATGTTTTTTTAGCATTTAAATAAGTTGCATTTATGAGAAGAGTTTTGCTGTTATGCCAATGAATTTTGCTTCCATTTTGATTAGTTAAACATCTAGATGACTAGAGCCTGGCAGCTGATCCTTCCTTAATTGTGGAATTCTCTAGCTCCAAAACTAATCTAGTATCATTTCATCTTCACTGAGCAGACACTGAAATTTCACCATCATAATTCGTGATTTTACTCCAAATGCAGCTATTTGCTTTTAACTTGGACTCATTTACGCAGAGGACTTATTTAGCCTTCAAAATTCAATTTACAACGAAAAAAAACTGATTTGATATCAATACCAGGAAATCAAAATTTGACTTAAATCCATTCATTTTTCTTTCAGTCTATGGTTTCGCTTTAACTATTTCTTTCTTTCGTACCAACGTCCAAAGAGTCTGAGCTCCAGGACCATTGATTAGTTTAAAGCTTTCATTACACCCGAGCAACGCCGGGCTATACTGCTAGTATATATAAAAGGCAATATGTTTGTGTGTCTGTTTATCTGCCTGTATGTCTGTATTTTTTTACGACATAATAAACGACATGTATTTTTTTATGACATAATATTTTTTTTTTTTTTTTCAGTCTACGGTTTCACTTTAACTGGAAACAACTACTGCTTTTTAGTCTTTTGTGCCAACGTCCAAAGTGTTTGATCTCCAGGGCCATGGATTAGTTTTAAAAGCTTTCATTTCACCTGAGCAACGCCGGGCTATACTGCTAGTTTCCCTTATATCTGTGAGGAAATTGTTCCACATTCACTGCCATATGAGACGATTGATATTACATGGCAGTTGTCTCCCTGTTTTCTTCATTTCCAGCTTCAGATATTTTTGGCCCAAACTTTTCAATGATTTGAAATGATAAGTTACCACCCACCAAAAAAAAACCTTTAGTTGGTGAACAATTAAAAATATCCACACTTAATGTAAGTTTCTCCTTGTGTGCATATTCATTATGACCTCTGACCTTACTTTCACAACATGTCAAAAAATTCAAGGAGCTGGAAGCTAACATCTATTTAAATAAAGTAAATTGAGGTATTTGGGTGAAGCATTATTTAAGAAAGGGCCTAGTTCAAATTTTGGTCAAATTTGTTGCATTCATTTACGTGCAAGGGCTCTTGGGAAAGATATAATTCCATCTCTTTTCCTTCCAGCTATGGGTTAAACAGCAGGACATATTGGGTTCTATAATCTTGGTTGGCAACCATTTTACTGCAGAAAGTAATGACAACCTACTGCGGGAAAATTTTCTGCCCAGTCAGTCATGTCTCTTTTGAGACATGAGCATCCAAGTGTGTATCATGTATGGCATTTAACTGAAGGATTATTTAAAAAGGAAATAGGGGTGTCACCTTTCATGAAGATATGGTGTCACTGTAGCACTTAATTGACTTCGGAAACATTATCCTGTCATTAGTTACAAATAGCCCATGACAGTGGAAACACATCTTGGTGATTAGCTGAAAGCTTTTGCCTCAGCTGGCTTCAAATTCTTTGATAGCAGCAGCAGCCTATTAGATAATGAAAGGATGCAGATGAGGACTGTTTAATGTGATGGGGTTGGGTAGACTGAAACCTTGATGGTAGGTTCATAGAATATAGAAAATCAAATCAGTAAAATAAAATAACATGTACATTGATATTTCTTCATGTTTGGAACAAAAGCTATGTCATAAAATTATGTCATAAAATTATGTCATAAAGTGTATGTATTCAGCAGTAATTATGATTCAGTACTTTATAATATTAGGTACCAAGCAGTGGTGTAATGGTTAACAAGCTTGTCTCACTTGAATCATTACAATTGAGTAGTGAGTTTGATCCTCACTGGGTGTCCCTTACTTTCGGCCATGTACCACATCTAAGCTATGCTTAGAAAATCACCTTCCTCCAGGTTTGGGGGTTGGACACAGGGCTAACAACCCTGCCCCATAAAAATCAGTTTGTTACGGAAACAGCAAAAATTCTGCCCTACACACCATTGGGTGTAACGGATGATGATGATGACTTTATAATACTACTCAAACAAGTTACAAGTTACCTTCTTACCAGTGGATCCATTAATGATTCATATCACCCTTATAGCTAGAATTTATAAAAGTGATCTAGGGCTCTTTCCTGTTGGAGACAAATGATGATCAACTCAGATTTGTGCAATAAAACCTCATGTTATACCAACTACTTGGCTAATAGAAGCTGGGGTAACAAAAATTTGTGAAAAACTCATGAAGATCACCCTGTTTATTAACTTTGTACCATTCCGAGTTTGAATTCCAGTTGAATTCCTCGCATTCACTTAAGCACTAATACCCTTGGGAAAGGTATTAATCCATCTCTTCTCTCCAGATATTGGTTAAATAATAGGACAGATTGGGTTCTATAGCCTTGGGTGGCAATCAGACTACCGCAGAAAGCAATGGCAATCTACTGCGGGGTAATATTCTGCCTAGTCAGTTATGTTTCTTTTGAGACATGATTGCCCAAAGTGTGTCATGTATGGTACTTAACTGATTGACCATTCTCTAAAGATCAAGCAACTGAAGCAAATACTAATTATTATAGTTGATTTAAGCTTTTACCTGCATGCTTTGCTTTTATGGCAGTTTTCTAAGCATAGATTTGATGTGTCACAAGGCCAAAAGTATGGAGCACCAAGGGAAAATAAAACTCATTTACATTTTATGATTGCATTGTTTTAAAAAAAATAGGTTTTTATTATTCTTTTATATTGTTTCCAAAATTATCACATTCCATTCTTTGATAAACTTATGATTTTTTATTTAAATTCTTGATTTTTGTTTGTTTAAATGTTTTTTCAACCCCACTTTTATTATGACCCACTTATCTATTGCATATTATCCAAACCCCCAATTATTAACCTCCTTGTAGAATGATGCAAAACACTTCAGTGTTTTTATGGGAAAAAAAAGTTTCATCCTGAATCTACCAGATTAATGGGCTTTTTTACACAAAACATATTGACACTTTTCTTACAGATTCTGCACTGGGTTTAAAATATGGTGAATATATCCTCCTGCAGATGAGTTAGACCCTCTCCCCCCAAAAGGCCACCTACTAAGTAAATGCTTATAGACTCAAATGTAAAAAGGACAACTAATTTGAACAATTCAGAGTAATTCATGTGGTTATGGTATCAAGCAGATCTCATTAGAACAACTGCCATGAAAATATTTACAAAAAAAATAGAGGAAAGTCATGTCATGGTGGTGGGAAAGTAACTGGAGTTGAGATGCTAGATCAGATTTTATCACCAAATATCATAAAATATCTTGACACTGGCTCATGATGGCAGACCAAAAAATGGCTAAGTGTTCACTTTGTTAAACCATTTTTTGATAATTGCCTTACCTGCTGATATACCTGCAACAACCTGTTACTGCTATAGATAATCTCAACAGGCTTTGGCTGTAAGGTATACAATTACCCAGCACCCTGTTCTTGTAACCAGGTGTGTTAATTAAAAAAGAAAAATATTCTCTTTGAGGAAAATAACAACTGACACATGATTATAAGCAAGACGGAAAATCAAAAAGAGCAAAACATAATGGCTGGGTACCAATATATTTCTGTCAAAATCAAATGTCAACATTTTATTACTAAATCAATCTAAGTGTATTTGGCTGAACTTAGATTGTTGTTAATCGAAAAATATATTCAAGATTAAAAATATATTCAAGATTGTATTTCTACACTTCTAAGCAAAAACAAATGAGCATGTTTTGGTAATATCATGAGGTATTGCTGGTGTGTCTAGGGTTAGTGAGAAGTATTGCTGCTGTTTTTGTAGTAGCCTCATCTGCATACATACTTATATGCAGGTTTCATTAAAAATGACAGACAAGATGTGATGGTTAAGTTTATTATGTCATTTTTCATGTGATCTTATGATTTTTTCTTTTGGGGACATAAATTATATATGTGTTGAAAAAATATAGATGTGCCTGAACAGGTGTCTGTAATAGGAATTAGCTAACTACTCAAGTAGGCAGGTATACTTGGAAATGAGCAACCAGCTATTTACTTATCTACCTATATGTCTGTATTTTTTTCAGCCCTTTTATTTTAGTTTTTGCTTCAGGTTTGGCTCTAAGTAGGTATAATTATAGTTCTTAGTCTCAGCCATGATACCATTTACTCAGAGGACTTATTTAGCCTTCAAAATTCAGTTTACGACAAAAAAACTTATTTGATATCAATACCAGGAAATCAAAATTTGACTTACATCCATTCATTTTTCTTTCAGTCTATGGTTTTGTTTTAACTGGAAACAACTATTGCTTTTTAGTCTTTCGTGCCAACGTCCAAAGAGTCTGAGCTCCAGGACCATGGATTAGTTTTAAAGCTTTTATTACACCCAAGCAACGCCAAGCTATACTGCTAGTAAAACAAAAAAGAAAAGATAAAGGAGGTGAAAAAGATGCCAGGAAAAGAAAAGACAAAGAAGAAAAAGATGCCAAGAGAAGACAAGACAAAGGAGAAGAAAAAGAGGGAGACAAAATATTGAAGAAGATTTATGACATGAATATTGATTTGGAATTCAATTTGATCTTTCCATATCTGGAAAAAGCAGTATATCTTGGCATGAAACTTTGAAAATACCTGTTGATCTATTGTTAGATGTCATATAATTTTTTGAGTGTTCACTTGCCTGTTTTAAATAAATGTATGTAATGTTTTGTTTTTTGCTTTTTCACCCTTTATTTCTGGCTTTTAGTTGTTCTGATTTCTGTTGTTATTAAGTTTTCAGTAGACAGTGAAACTTCCATATAATTCCTTTTTTTTTCTTTTTTACATATACAAGAGTGTATAAAAGATCTATTTTGTTGTTCTTCATGCCTACCATACTCACAATTAATCAGAAAAACTAAGACAGACAAGGAATTAATCTATCTAAACTTATTTATAAATGGAACTTTGTCTGTGTGTGTGTGTGTGTGTCCATTACCTATAGACACCGAAATGGCTGAGCCGATTTTCTTGAAAATTTACGCAGTTGTACTATAAGTGTCTGCGAGTATTCTTAGCTAGGTTTTGTGTCGAAGTACCCCCAATAAATATCGAAAATTGATAATCGAAAAAATCGTGTTATAGAAGGAGTGGTCCGATTTTAATCAAATTTGATACACTCATAGACAAAGACATATATTCAGAAGTTTCAAGGTTGCAGTTCTTAAAATAGTGCAGAAAATAGATAATATATATATGTATAAATTGATACCAGGAAATCAAAATTTGACTTACATCCATTCATTTTTCTTTCAATCTACGGTTTCGCTTTAGTGTAAACTGTTTAGTCTTTTGTGCCAACGTCCAAAGAGTCTGAGCTCCAGAACCATGGATTAGTTTTAAAGCTTTCATTATACCCGAGCAACGCCGGGCTATACTGCTAGTTTATCATAAATTCAAAGAGGTCACTGGGTGTTACACAGCTTCACATTATTTCGCCAAATCCTTTCAGTTGCTAATTTTATGCAAAATTCTTTATCTGTGGAAAATATATATTTTTCTTGAACAATCTTCAAATATTACCTCATGGTTTTCAGAATATTGATATTCATTGAATATCAGAAGATTTTTTGCTTTTTTGTTTTTTAATAAAGTTTATCCAGTAGAAAGCTCAAAAGCCAGTTAATAGCGGCTTACTGAATGAGGTGTATGATGGGAATGTAAGAGGAGGTAAAAGGAAGTGAATATTATGAGGATAATAAGGATATATAAAAAATGACTCTAGACTTGAAGTTGAGATTGTAATGACAGCATCTATGTGGAAGTTTATAATTACGATAGTATTTACATTATTCGGACTATTGTCCTCATCTTTGTTGCCATTTTTACAACGTTTTGGCCGTTGTACGCTCTGGCCTTCTTCAGGTGCTAGGGATTTTGAACCGAATCTTTTATTACAATCCCTGGGTTATATGAACTCCATTCCTTGCATAAAGTCTTGATTAGAAGTCAGGAGTTATCTCCCTCTAACCCTGCAAGTTACTTGTTCACCACTGTTGTAGCCTGGTATTGAACTCACAACTGTAAGAGTCAAGTCAGGAACTAACCAACGTCTATATCCACAGTAACCCTTTTTTTTTTAACCAGAGTTCATATTGCAATTTCTGATGTTAATGGTTTTCTCTAGTATTTCTGATGTTAATGGTTTTCTCTAGTATTTTTAACAGAGCTCATATTGCAATTTTTAACCCTAATGATTTTCTCTGGCACTCTGTATTACTGGTTCCCATATTGTGTTCATCTCTATGCTTGGTCAGCTTTAGGAGATTTTTGAAGCCTAGCATATGTGCTGATTCTTTAAGTTTACATAGGTTCCAGTGGCGTTCTCTATCTATTATTTCAACTTCGTCCCATAGGGTGAGGATGATATACCCCAGTGATTGTAAAAAAGGGTTTGGTTCAAAATTCCTAGCACCTGAAGAAGGCCAAAGCGTACAACAGCTGAAACGCTGTACAAATGGCAACAAAGATGAGAACAGTAGTCTGAATAATGTAAATACTGTAAATACTATCTCATTTCAGAAATAGAGACATTATAATTACTATGTCATTAAATACATAAACCAGCACTTTAATCCACTAAGCTATTTTTTTCAGACAAGATATTCCTAGACATGATCAATGGAACAAAAACAATCAGCACCTGTATATTAAATAAAGGGTTCAGTTCATAATTTCCTGAGGGTTTCAAGGATCAGCAGTCACCTGATGTAGGATGAAGGGCACAACAGCTGAGACACGAGAACAAAGAGGATGGGGACAATACTCCGAATTTAAATAGCATAAATAATGATAATTTTTTATCCCAGAAATTCAGACAGAAAATATATTTAAGAGTCATGTATGAATATCATGGTTAACTTGCTTATCTTGAAAACCATTGGAAGTAAGTTTGATCAAATGGTTTAGAAATGCAGTATTAAAAAAACGTTTTTCAGCAAATAGATTAAAAAATGAATCGTTTCAATATAATAATTTGAATACTTATCGGGGGCCATAATTTAAACAACATAAGGTATGCAGATGATACAGTGCTGATAGCAGACACAGAAAAGAAAATACAAGACCTCCTACAGAAGGTAGCTGAAGAAAGTAACAAGAAAGGACTATAAATAAACTGCAAGAAAACTGAATACATGGTCATCAGTAAAAAGGGCAGCCCAAAATGCCAAATACAGATTGGGGATACTAAAATCAAGCAGGTACAAACATTTAAATACTTGGGAAGTGTTATAACAGAAAACGGAAAGTGCGACATAGAGATCTGAAGGCGAATTGGCATGGCAAAGGAAGCATTCCAGAAGTTGAGTAAAGTATTAAAAAAAAAACAGGACAATTTCGCTAGAAACAAAGAAGAGAGTACTGGATTGCTATGTGTTGTCTGTTCTTTAATATGGCAGTGAATGCTGGACAATATCATCAAAGATGAAGGAAAAACTTGAAGCAACTGAAATGTGATTCTACAGAAGGATGCTGTGAATATCATCGATCAAGCATTTGAGCAATGACGAGGTTTTGGAAAGGATGGAAATGAAAAGGAAATTAATACTGAGCATCAGGAAGAGACAGCTAATGAGGAAGGACATGCAATGAGGAAGGAGGGCTTGGAGAACCTGATACTAACAGGCTAGATAGAAAAAAAGAAAAAGAGACAGGGGAAAGCAGCGATTAACATATTTGAAGGACCTGATCAGATGTATAATGGAATGAGGGTTGCGTGGTGTTACAGAAGAAAGCGTGCTAAGAGCCACCAGGGATAGGGAGACATGGAAAGCCAGGATCGCCTACGTCCTGAAAGGACAGGGCACATAGAAGAATAAGATCTTGAAAGCTTTCAACAATAAAAATAATCAACATTTCATTTGCTGGAACATCATAGTAATGTCGGCTTTATTTGATATGTACTTCAGAGTTCTTTTTATGAATACTGTAATTACTATGCTGATTTCAAAATCTTTTGAATTTAAACATGATCTTTTCAAGTGGTTTATTAATACAACATCATAACTTAGTTTTATATATATATATAAGGATCACTTGAATTAATAAAGTACTTAGCATTTTGATCTTGAAAGCAAATAGGTTTTTTTTTTCAACTGTTTTATCTATCTTCCACAGCAAACTTAGCTTTATCCAATGAATATATATAAGGATTAATGTCTCTACAGTGCTTAGCATGCTGATTTTAAAAGTAAACATGATCTTTTTCAAGTACTTTAGAAATGCAACATTTTCAAAAATATATATCCAGCATATATATTTAAGGATTAAACATGTTAATACACTAGTTCAGTTGCTTATCTTAAGAGTTATTGACAATAGACATGATCCTTTTCAAGATGTTTAGAAATTTAGTGCTGTATGAGATAAATTAATCTTCATAGTACAAATTGACCTCTAGTATTAATTACAAGAATGTTTATTTCTATTTTTCTAGACTGGATCAGAATAGCCCAATTCCAATTAATCCAGGCCAGAACAAAGAACGTTTTATACCTGATGAGAGAATCAATAATGTTCTCTTCCCATCATTGAAATCAAAAATACTTGCTTCTCTTGATTACAGATGGAAAAAAAGATGTCCTACTCTGATGATTCTTGGCTTCAACAAGTTATCAACATTTACCGATTCCAATTTTTTTAATATCTGGATTTTAATGATAAGAACTGGACATTCTTATTCTAATCAGGAATAATCAGAGATTTTTTATTCTTTGTCCCATTAGAAATGGATATTCTTTGTCCCATCTGGGATAATTAGAAATGGATATTCTTTGTCCCACTTGGGATAACTAGAAATGGATATTCTTTGTCCCACTTGGGTTAACTAGAAATGGATATTCTTTGTCCCACTTGGGTTAACTAGAAATGGATATTCTTTGTCCCACCCGGGATAATTAGAATTTGATATTCTAATTAAAATTAAAGATATTTTGGTGAGGTATTGTTACCCATTTAATTTCAGGACTTGATGCAAAAAAAGAAGCGGATGAAATTTCTATCATATATATATTTGGAATTGGATATTCTTATTAACTATTTAGAAAAAATTGTTTAGATGTTCATCTGTCTTCTTAGAATAATTAGAAGTTGATATTCTTGGTCTAGTCTGGAATAATTTTGTTGATAATCTTGGTCTAGTCTGGAATATTTTCATTTTTTTTTAAATTTTACTCCAAGCAAGGCAATAAAGCTGCTAAGATGCAAAACAATTACTGAGTGTGAGAGAATATGAGGAAAATCATTAAGGAGTGAGAACAATTAAAGAACAAGAATTAAGAAAGCAAGAGATAATTATTGACATTGAAATTAAATAACTAATTCTAAAATAATTAAAATTGGACATTTCTGTTTTCATTTGGAATATTTGTAGTTGTAGGTTCTTGATCTGGTCAGGGAATAATCAAAACCATTCATGATTATTACTATCTTCGATATCTGGAATTGTTTCCATCTGCAATAATTCGGATTGGACTTCTTTTGTTCAGTTCTAATTATTCTGGAATGGACAATTTGGATTTAATCTTAATTAGAATAGAATGTTCTTGATGCCTTCTGGAATTAAATTATTGGAATTACACATTTTTGATCCAGTCTAATAATTCAGTCAGAATAAGTGAATATGGATGTTCTTAATGCCATCTAGAAGTATTGGAATTTGGTGTTCTTTATATAATCTGGTATGTTCAGAATCAGGCATTATTGTTCATACCTGAAACTGGAATTATATGATACTGATTCCTTCTGCAGTCATTGAAATTGAACATTCCTAATAACTTCTGGAATAAATGAAAATGGATGTTCTTCTTTGAATCTTGAATAATGAGAATCCGGCCATCTTGATTTGTTTTGGAATAACTGGCATCAGATGTATTTGCTCTGGTTTGGACTAATTGGAATCAAATGTTTTTTATCTGATCTGGGAAAAGTGAAATTGAACCTTGATCTGATTTTGTATAATTGGAATGGGACATTGTGGTTTTCATTTGGAATAAATGAAATTGGAAGCGCTTGATCCTTTTTAATATAAAAATGGGATGGATAGAATGCTTGGAAAATGTGTGGAACTAAATTGTGACTGTAGAAAAAAAATAAACTCATAAAATTTTTAAGAAAAATAAATTTTCTTTTAAATTTTGATATCAGTTTCATTATTTTATCTTGTCTGAAATTTGTTTATAGATTTGAAGACCTTACTGATCACATCCTGGTTATAATAAACAACATTAATAATTTTAAACTAATAATAACTAATAATTGTTACATCCTGGTTATAATAAACTACATTCAAGCTGTGGGTATGATGATAAATAGCATTCAGCAGTAAGGTCTTTGATTTACTTTGATTTGGGAGATTTAGAAGGGTGTGGAACTACCTCTTCATTGCTGTTTTTTCCCAGGTCTACTCTGAACCATTGTGATAGCATCTGTTAAGATCCCAGCTATGAACAAATCATCAACCCCTTCACTGGGCTTGGTATGATGATTAACTGCATCCAGTATCAAGGTTTCTGATTGGGAGGTGGTAACCACCTCTTAATTGCTATTGTTCCCAGGTCGACACTGACCCAGGGTGGTAGGACCTGTTAAGATCCCAGCTGTAGACAAATATTTAACCCCAGACTGGGGTCAATACACCATGAAAGCATAAAAATAGATTTTTATAGTGAAAACTAGCAGTATAGCCCGTCGTTGCTCGGGTGTAATGAAACCTTTAAAACTAATCCATGGCCCTGGAGCTCAGACTCTTTGGATGTTGGCACGAAAAACTAAAAGGCAATAGTTGTTTCCAGTTAAAGCGAAACCGTAGACTGAAAGAAAAATGAATGGATGTAAGTCAAATTTTCATTTCCTGCTATCGATATCAAATAAGTTTTTTTCGTTGTAACCTGAATTTTGAAGGCTAAATAAGTCCTCTGAGTAAATGGTATCATGTCTTAGACTAAGAACTACAATTATACCTACTTAGAGCCAAACCTGAAGCAAAAACTAAAATAAAAGGGCTGAAAAAATAAACATACCAGCAGATAAACAGACACACACACAAACATCTTACCTTTTATATATCTATTGTAAGAACTGCAACCTTAAAATTTCTGAATATCGTTTCTTATGTCTTTGTCTATGAGTATATCAAATTTGATTAAAATCGGACCATTCTTTCTATAACCGGATTTTTTCGATTATCAATTTTCGATATTTATCGGGGGTACCTTGACACAAAACCTAGCTAAGAACACTCGCAGATACTTATAGTACAACTGTGTAAATTTTCAAGAAATCGGCTATAGTCTATAGGTAAAGGATGCACACAGACACACACACACACACACACACACACACAGACAACGTTCCATTTATAAATAAGTTTAGATTAGATATCAGCAATACATTTTTGAAAAAGATTTACTATTAGCAATACATTAAAAAAAAAATCCCAGAAGTACATTTGGTTCTTAACAAAAACCCTGTTTACATCAATGAAACCTGATTTATATACTTCTTTCTTATGAAGAATACATATTCTCTTTATACGAACCTAGCCTGAAAATCTTAGCATTAAATAACCCATTGAAGTTGAGATACTGTTTTCTTGCAGTTTATTTGTCGTTCTTTCTTGTCACTCTCTTCAGCTACCTTCTGTAGGAGGTCTTGTGGTTTCCTTTCCGTGTCTGCTATCAGCACTGTATCATCTGCATACCTTTTATTGTTTAAAAAGTGCTCTCTGATGATGAATCCTGGCATAACTTGTAGGGTTTTCCAAATAGTCTGACTGTACAAGATCCGGTGAAAAGACACATCCTTGTCTTACGCCCCTTTCAATCCTTGTATAACTGCTGAATTCCTTACCTGTCCATCTGCAGGCAGTTTGCTGCCAGTAGAGATTCTTGATTACTCTTAGATCTTTCCCAAATATGTCGAAGCTGCCAAGCATCTCCATCAATTCTTTGTAGCGTATTTTGTCAAATGCCTTTGCATAATCAATAAAACATAGGTAAAAGTCCTTCTTCATTTGTATTGCCCTTTCAGAGAGCATCCTAGTTATGAATATGGCATTTCTTGTTCCAGTGTCTTTGATGAAACCGCATTGTTCTTGTCCTATCTCTGGCCTGATTCTGCTTCTTGCTCTATTCGTCAGGAAGCGGGCGATCAGTTTTGTTACATAGCTCATTAAACTGATGGCTCTGTGGAGTTCGTACTCGTTTACTCCTGACATTTTAGGCAGTGCTACGAAGATTGACTTGCTGAGGTCATCTGGTATTACACCACTATTATAAATTTAATTTATTATTTCTGTAATTTTCTCTATGCCAAATTCTTCCACGGCTATCAGCAGCTCTATGACTATGCCATCTGCTCCAGCTGCTTTGTTTTTATTCAGTTTGGCTATTGCAGCTTTCACTTCAGACTTTAATATTTCTGGTCCGTCCTCATCTTTGTGTATTATTGGTTGCTCCCTCTTGTCATGGAAAAGATCTTTCATATATTCTTCCCATCGTTGGAGTATTTCCTCTTTCTCCAATATGATTGTTTCATTCTTGGATTTTATACATCCTGTTGCAGAGCAGGTTTTTTCCCCTGTCAGTTCTTTTATTTCTTGATGCATGTCTGCTTTATTATGCCTGCTCAGTCTCTCTACTTCTGCACATTTGTCGTAAACTGGTCACATAGTACAAATGGTTGGTTTGGTTTGTTTTTATGGCAAATCAACACCTTGGCGGGTTATTTTTTGCCAACTAAACTTTATTTATTTATTGCTGGTAATACCTTTTTTCTTTCAACAATTTATTGTTGTTTTATATAATCTTTGTGTCTAGTAATAGATTTTTCTTTTCGAGTATCAAGATTCATTTAGATTTGTTTTTTAAGGGGAGAGTTTCCAAGTCCTACCCTTGTTATTTAACCCATAACTGGAGGGAAGGGGTGGATTAATACCTTTCTTAAGGGTACCAGTGAATGCAGGGTATTCAACTGGAATTCGAACTTGGCTCAACGATTTCTCTTTCCGAGCAGATATCCACTGCACCACAACGCGCATCTGTCACTAAACACTTACAGCACCTGGTATTCCCAAGTGGTCACCCATCTAATTACTGACCAGGCTCAATGTTGCTTAACTTCGGTGATCAAATGAGAACTGGTGCATTCAACGTGATCGGCCATAAGCCAGTACAAATGGATCCATGACAAAGGCAGTATACAGGACATTCCTCATATGGCCTACATCTTTTCTTTCATCCTTACTGAGTTGCTGTAACAATCAGAGTCGCAGAACGCTAGCAATGTTCTTCATGTCCCATAGATGGCAGACCAGTTATGCCTTTTCAGAACATTCAACACTAGAAAGATCCTGGTTTGAACCATCAAATTTAGGGAATAACCTCAAATTGAACTTGCTGTCCATCATAAGTGCTGAAATAACTTGTAAAATAAAGCAAGGGTGCGTTGAGGTTTGAGAGAAACATTTAATAGATTGTTCTCTTAAGAATTATTGGGAAACAAACAGAGAAGGGAAAGAGATGGGAGGAAACAAAACAAAAACTGAGTAATTACTCGTGAGGCCACTGCCTCAGAAACCACTGCCTGGCAGGTTACACGCAACTTCCGGAACAAAATGTGTCTTCACAAGACACCGAGTCTAGCCAACTGCCCACTGCTTGTTTTTCCCGTCACTTTTATTGACATGAGACAGTTGACAAAGAACAGAACAGAAGTTGTAAAGAAGCCCGTATCTGGATATGCCAAAACCTATTTTATCATTAACTAAGGAGAATCACACATGGCCACAGATTTTCTGCGCAATCTTGTGTCCCATTATGGTTGCAGACACACCAAAATATACTACAATTTTATCAGCAATGGGTGTCTAGAGCAAGATAACCTATCAGTCAATTAAGTTTCATACATGATTCCCACTTGAGCAATCTTGAAATAGATATGACTGACTGAGCAGAAGATTTTCTCGCAATAGGTTGCCATTACTTTCTAAGGTAGACTGATTGCCAACCAAGTCTATAGAACTGTTGTGGAGTAGTTTTCGCAATGAAGGTTATAATCGTGCTTTGTCGGTTGCTAATCGACATAACGTACCAAAATATTAGGAACTTGGTAATCTTCCACTGAAAGCTGACTCCTTAGAATTCGGCTAACTGTTAAGGGTGAGGGAAAAAATTAAGAGATTGTTCTCTTATGAATTATTGGGACACAGAGAAGGGAAAGAGATGGGAGGAAACAAAACAAAAACTGAGTAATTACTAGTGAGCCCACTGCCTCAGAAACCATAGCCCAGCAGGTGACATGTAACTTCCGGAACAAAATGTGCCAAGGGATCATCTTCACAAGACACTGAATCTCTGACAATAGCAAAGTGAGTCTTACTAATTGCTGGTTTCCCTGTCACATTTATTGAAATGAGACAATTGACATAAGACCCAAATCTAGAAAAGTGGCAGAGGCCCAAATCTGAGCATGCCAAGCTTTTCTGTTAAGAGTTAAAACCTGGATATAACTAGTTTCGGAAATCATGTTCACACCCAAATTGGACCTCTTTTACATCTGTACAGACACGTGTTTGTCACATGCAAATATTATATTATAGTATATTAGAACATAAAAGATTTATTCTAAAATCAGACATTATTTACTGAACAACATTATACAACAGATTTTAAGGTATCACATTTTTTCTGTCATCTACAGGGTGCAATGGATGAATTGTTATCTAAATTATACAAAAATTTTCATTTTAACAGATATATTTACCAAAATTACATAAAAATATCTTGAAGAGTAAATTTATTTAATAAAATCATCACTGGCTTCAAACATGGATTCCAGACAACTTCAGAATCACTTGCAACTCTTCTGGACAGTCTCCTTGTTTAAGTTGATGTATGTTGCTATAATCCTTGCCTTCAGTTCATCTTGGTGTCACAAAGAGTTTTGTTGGTCTTTTGCTCAACTGCACCCCACAAATAATCAAGAGGTAGCCAGATGTAAGAGTGATATGGTCACAGAAGTTGTTTGACAGCCATGACATGGCTCATTTTCTTGTCTAGCATGGTGCAAAGTCCTATTGATAGACATAGGATCTTCCAGCAGACACCCTCTTGAACCAGAACAGCACTACCTCCTCAAGGCACTTTATCTAGGCCACCATGTTGGATCTGAAAATAAGCAGAGACATAATGTCACCAACTTGGCAGCTAGGACACAGTCGCTTTCTCATTGATGCAGTATGGCTTCTCTGTGTCTCTTCTACAAATACTTTCACGGCTTCTGCTCCAAAAAACTTAGCTCACTGGTACCCACTATAATATTAACTTTCTTGAGCCACAAGATTAGCAACTAGGTCCCACCCTTTTACTGTGAAACTGATAAATTGTAAATGCAAATTCTACTCCAGCAGCTTCTTTTCTTGCATTTCTCACCTGTGGAATTTTCTTCTGCTTACTTGCTTTTCCAACAGCTACAATCTTCAAGAATTCAAATGTAAAGTCAATAGTCATCTCTTATCTCACTAACTTGCATCTTGTCTTTATCATGCTCTTTTCTCCATCCACCCCACTCTCATCAGTATTCTCATTCTTCTCATACCCTCTTCCTGACACCCCCTGTAATCTGTCACTCTTTCTCATAACATTCCTCCTATATAAGCCCCTGCACAACAGTGGCAGTAAAATGCTTTGCTTGGGGCCACACGATTATAAACAAAAAAATAAATCACTGCAAACATCTTCATAATCCCCATCAGACTCCTCCAACTCTTTCCAAAACCTACTCACTCTCCTTAGAATGACACCCAAACACTCTGAAATGAATGCCAAGGAATACAGCATGCTGTTTCCAAATTTCTGGTTGAGTGAATTGCATCATAGGGCTCTTTTTCTTACAGTTGGTGCTCAACTGACCCTACTATACTGTCCAGCTGACAAAAGCAAAATATGCACATACACAAAAATACGAATATAAAATATTGACAGTTTACCCATGGCACCCTGTAGATACTTTCTTTTTCCAGTTTTTTCTAGATTCTTGAAATCTTATTCTGAGTTCTTTTCAGACTTTTGTGACATCTTCTTAGACACATCATATCAAAGACTTCTAGAAAGAAACATTTTTTATTTATCTCTTTTGTTTTAAATGAAAAGTCATTGTATAACCTAACCATAAATATCTTTCCCATATTTTATTGTAGCAATAGACAGACATAACTCTGAACTTTATTTTTATGAGGACTTATAAGGTAATAAACATTTTCATGGAATTAAGGACTATGGTCATTTGCTAGATATTGCTTGCATTATAAATGTCATTGTGATATATATATATATATATAAAATTAAGGCAGACACATTATTTAATGGTAAATTGAAAGTATAGGATTATTTCAGGCGAACCATCATCAGCTTCCGTCTTTATTTTACAAAGGATTTTGATTTGTGTAAAATCCTTTGTAAAATAAAGACAGAAGCTGATGATGGTTCGCCTGAAATAGGCCCATACTTCCGATTTCCCATGAAATAATGTGTCTGCATTAATTTTTCTTATATTTGCTCTATATGTATTTATATACATATATATTTAGAGCTTTCTTAGAGAGTTATCCTACCACTGTATGTACAGGATACTCCTTTAGATTCTTCTATACCCACACTGCATGCTGATATATATATATATATATATATATATATATATATATATATATATATAAAGATTTTTATGTAGGTACAAAGTTTAATTATCAAAATAAAAGTGATATTACAAGACATTCTAAAAACTAAGCAACTGGTTTCGCTCCTGCTCTTCAGGCCTCTTCAGTAGATTCAAACTTGGAATAAAATAACAATGTAATGTGTGATGGAAAGAAAAACACAGATGTAGAAAAAAACTTATAATAGAAAACAAAGAGCTAGAGACAAATAATAGCGAGCCTCAACGAGCATTCGTGCTGTTTACACAGGGAAGGTTTGTGGAACCTGATATAAAGAGCCTTCAGCAGTTTCCGATGAAATATAGTATGTGCCTGGAACACAAGCACAACAGTGAACCAGTCAACACTGAAATTATCAGCACACTTTCTGTTATTTAACAGGTAGTCACACATGGTGGAACTGTAAGTATTCAGGAACGGCTCATTCAAAACCAAGGTGTGATTCCTGATTTTAGTGGGAACATGTTGTTTCATTTTCATATCTAGGTGCTGAGTAGTTCTCCCTATGTAGTCAGCACCGCAACTACAATTATTACGGCATATCACGTTGAATACACCGGTTCTCGCTCGATCACCGAAGTTAAGCAACGTTGAGCCTGGTCAGTACTTAGATGGGTGACCACTTGGCAATACCAGGTGCTGTAAGCGTTTATTGGCTTATGGCCATATCATGTTGAATACACCGATTCTCGTTTGATCACCAAAGTTAAGCAACATTAAGCCTGGTCAGTACTTAGATGGGTGACCACTTGGGAATACCAGGCGCTATAAGCGTTCAGTGACAGATGTGCGTTGTGGTGCAGTGGATATCGGCTTGGAAAGAGAAATCGGTGAGCCGAGTTTGAATTCCAGTTGAGTACCCTGCATTCACTTCAGCACTGGTACCCTTGGGAAAGGTATTAATCCGTCACTTCTCTCCAGTTATGGGTTAAATAACAGGATGGGACCTGGAGGCAACCCATCTAGTGTTGGTGTCATAATAAAAATACCCTTGGTAGTCCTGGTGAAGCATCAAGTATTCAGCTATTTGACAAGATTATGAATTTCGCTGCCAACTGCGCCAGGGTTCCAAATGCACAGGGAATACTGGAGGGGTGTAGTGAGTTCGATCTCGGCCAAGGCCGCAAGACAATGACGACGAGTTCTCCCTATGTAGTCAGCACCGCAACTACAATTATATTTATAAAAAACAGAATTTACTTGGGAAGGGAGTGCATCCTTGCATCAAGAACACAAGGTTTGAAATCAGGGGGAAGAAGCTGTTTGATTGGAATTTCTCACTAATGCAATATGGATGGAGTGTGTATTGTTTGATGCTATGTATGTGGCATGGCAGATACTAGTTGTGAAGGTCAGACTGGTGGAACCAGGTGAGTACTTTCCATGGTAGTAGCAGTAAAGCAGTGAGTGACTCACTACATCTTACTTGGAGAGCAGTTGGAGTGTGCAGAACAAGGGTGGATGTGCATTGTGATGCAGTGGATATCAACTCGGAACGACAAATTGGGGTGCCGAGTTTGAATTCCAGCTGAATTCATTGCATTCACTTACGCACAAATACCCTTGGAAAAGGTATTAATCTGTCTCTTCCCTCCATTTATGAGTTAAATAACAGGACTGATTGAGTTCTGTAGCCTTGGCTGGCAACCAGTCTATTGCAGAAAGTAATAGCAACCTACTGTGGAATAATCTTCTGCCCAGTCAGTCATGTTTGCCCAAAGCGTGTATCATGTATGGCACTTAACTGACTAACTGACTATAATAAAGAACATTATGTAATATATATATATATACATACACACACACTCTTACACACATATATTCTTGCAAAGAACTGGAATTGAACTTGGCTCTCTGATTAAAAATTCCAAGCTCTTATCCATTATACCACCCACACATTCAAGCTTACAGCACCTGGTATTCCCAAAGCAGTCACCCATCTAGGTACTGCCCAGGCTCAATGTTGCTTAACCCACTAATAGGACTAATAATGATGATATTAAAATCATTATCTAATCTGTTGTATCACCAAAGTGGATACAATACACAGAGAAAGTATTATTCAGCACAATACATCAATGATCTCCCCGATGCCATAAGATCACAAGTAGGCATGTACACCGATGATACCACAGTTTACTCTCGCCTCGATCAAAAATCTGGTGTTGGTGACAAGGCGAACCTCGCTGCCGAGCTTGAAAAGAACCTCCAATCCGTGGTGGATTGGGGTAAGAAATGGCTTGTAAAATTCAATTCTTCCAAAACGGAGCTGCTGTCAATTAACCACCACAGACAACCGCACCTCCCTCCCATTAGTATGGAACAGGCTTGCCTCCCAGAGAGTAAAACACTACACCTGCTTGGCCTGACACTCTCAGCGGACCTCAAGTGGAATGACTACGTTGAATCCATTGCTAAATCCACTGCTATGAAAGTCGGCTCTCTGTGCAGGGCCCGGAAATTCTTTCCGCCTGAATCCATCCTGCACATATATAAATCTACCATCCGCCCATGTATTGAATACTGCTGCCACATCTGGTTGGGTGCCCCTGCTATTCTCCTCGGGGTTCTTGACAAAATACAATGGAGAATCTGTAACGTGATCGATACTGACTTGGTTGACCGCCTGCAGTCACTCTCTCACTGGCGTGACGTGGCTTCCCTGTGTCTCTTCTATAAATACTTTCATGGCTTCTGCTCTGATGAACTTAAATCACTGGTGCCCCCTAGGTGTGAATTTGCACAAGATACTAGACTGGCAACTAGGTCCCACCTTTTTACAGTGAAACCGATAAAATGTAACCGCAATTTCTATTCCAACAGCTTCTTTTCTCGCACTTCCTACCTGTGGAATTCCCTTCTGCATGCTTGCTTCCCCAACGGCTAAAACCTCCGGGAGTTTAAATGTAGGGTCAGTAGACACCTAACTCACACCCATTCTCCCCAACTCTCTCCCTATGTACATCCTAACTCGTTTATCACCCTCCTTCTAACATTTC
Organism: Ascarosepion bandense; assembly: GCA_037127315.1. Classification (NCBI taxonomy): domain Eukaryota; kingdom Metazoa; phylum Mollusca; class Cephalopoda; order Sepiida; family Sepiidae; genus Ascarosepion; species Ascarosepion bandense. The sequence goes on from JBBBDQ010000443.1 coordinate 1,532,712, forward strand.
CTATACCCACTCGCTCTATATAACCCCCTGCGCTATAGTGGCGGTGGAATGCTTTGCTTGGGGTGACATGATTAAAAAAAAAAATATCCAGTGCTCAACAGATATACACAGAACAGTACAATAGTTACAATGACAAACAAGACAGAAGTTACAACACGGAGAGGAGGAGTTTAGATCACAATAGTCGTTGAAGTAATCAGTCCAAATAAATCTTGAAAGTTTATATATATATATATATATTTATTATTATTATTATTATTATGGACTCTCCCGTCGATTTGGTTGACACAGTTAGACAACCACACAAAGAATTGTTTAAAGTGGTGAAGGCTTGTGTAGCACCATCCACACTTTTTGGAACTGCTGAGAACAAACAGATTGCATGAACAAGAGACCTCAGTTATTTAACCCATAACTGGAGGGAAGGGACAGATTAATACCTTTCCCAAGAGTACCAGTGCATAAGTGAATGTAAAGTGTTCGACTGGAATTGTAACTCGGCTCACCGATTTCCCCCTCCAAGTCGACATCTACTGCACCACAACACATATCCGTCAATCACGTTTACAGTACCTGGTATTTCCAAGTGGTCACCCATCTAAGTACTGAACAGGCTCAATGTTGCTTAACTTCAGTGATCAAGCGAGAACTGGTGTATTCAATGTGATATATATATATATATATATATATATATTTTTTTTTTTTTTTCATGTCACACATGTATGAAAAATATGTTTCTTTTTTATTTTACACAATTTTTCTATTGCCTTTGACTATCATTTATCTATGAAGTCAGGTGTGTTACCAAAAACAGCTAAAAATACTTTGACAATTTTTTTTCCTATGTATCTTTGATAATTATCAGAATGAAAAAAAAAGGAAGAAATTTTCTTTCTTTTATGATAAAGTAGATCAGGATAAAATAATGTTGGTTTAAGATATCTCTAAATTTCTTTTGGCCCGGGTGTGCCTTTCTTTGAAGGGAGAAAGGCAATACTCCCAGCCTTTTTTGGGGTTTTCTGGAGTCTAGACTAATTTTCTGTGGAAGGGGACTACTTACGTAAGTCTGAAATTTTAGGGCTTCATGCAGATGAAAAACAGATTCCAGGAAAAGGTACTGTTTAGGATATGATGCAATGGTTGATAGCAGGGGAGGGCAGGAACAGTGATAAAGATGAGTCAAGTACAGGAAGTTATATTCTGTTCAGAACATGAAGGCGGATGTTATATAAAAGGGTTAAATTGAAATAGTTCATTTCTTTTCATTTTAGTTTTATTTTTAAGTTATATTTTAAAAAATTCTCTCTTTAACTGAGAATCTTCTTTCATTCGCAATTAAAAAAAATTCACTCTTTTACTGATAATTTTTTTTTATTTGCATTTAAAAAAAATTCATTCTTTTACTGAGAATCTTCTTTCATTCGCAATTAAAAAAATTCATTCTTTTACTGAGAATCTTCTTTCATTCACAATTAAAAAAATACATTCTTTTACTGAGAATCTTCTTTCATTCGCAATTAAAAAATTCATTCTTTTACTGAGAATCTTCTTTCATTCACAATTAAAAAAATTCATTCTTTTACTGAGAATCTTCTTTCATTCGCAATTAAAAAAAATACATTCTTTTACTGAGAATCTTCTTTCATTTCCAATTAAAAAAATCATTCTTTTACTGAGAATCTTCTTTCATTCCTAATTAAAAAAAATTCATTCTTTCACTGAGAATCTTTTATTCTCAATTAATTAAAAAATTAATTAAAATACGTAACTATCAGTTTTTTTTAAAATTCTCAAAGAAAGAAATGGACATAATTTTATGACATATAAACATTTCCCTGATGACTTCTTTGAAGTCTCTTCTCCATGCAATCAAATATAACATTTCTGATTATATTTGTTTAAGTTAATGATGTGGTGCTGGAAAGTTTGCAGTATGACTTAATTCCCATAATCTCACCAAATAATGCAACATAAAATTTTTAAGTGCTTTTTACTTGGACTAAGAAATGTTTATAGCCTCCTTGTATGTGTATGCATATATGAATAGGTGTGAATTTGGATGTGTGTATGTGTGTGTACATATTTGTATGTGGATGTATGTATGATAACATTTAATAATCTATATTATACAGATCCTGTTGAAGAGCCTGTTACCATAACACAACAAAAATAGCACATCGTAGCAAGATTTTTGCTAGGGCAATACTAATGAACTGCTGTAACTGGTAAGAAAAAGTGTTTTCTAGTTTTATATCAAGAATGTATGTTTGTCATTCACCATTTTTATTTTAAAACCTGACAGAAACTGAGAAATGAATGAATGTTGTAAAAAATAAAAAGATTTATTCTGAAGTAGATTTAACTCTTTTTCATGATTTCCACTTTTCAATTGCCTGTCAGATTCCTACTTTACAGGTTTGGAGAGAGTTACATGCCCTTGTCTTTGTATCTGACTATTGTAAAAGAAACAAAAGACTTGAAAACTTCAAGACAATAATTGTTATAAAACAATAATAATCAAATTTATTGTTATTTATAAATTAATTGTTACTAGCAGTATAGCCCAGCATTGCTCGGGTGTAACGAAAGCTTTAAAACTAATCCATGATCCTGGAGCTCAGACTCTTTGGACGTTGGCACAAAAGACTAAAAAGCAGTAGTTGTTTCCATTTAAAGCGAAACTGTAGGTATTGATATCCGATATTGGGGAAATTGAGTCATCTGAGAAGATCCGCTAATGTTTAAGTCTAAAAACTATAATTTTACTAAGTTAGAGCAGATTCTCCCGCAAGAACCATGATAAAATGGCTGAAATCCTGATCTTGATCAGACCTGATTGGATATTGGGGTATCGAGTTCGGAGAGAAATTGGAAAAAATAAGTTGCCCATGACCTGACCAGAAGCCTAAAGAATATTTGTGTGTTAGTTTGTTGAGAATCAGATAAAAATTGTAGATTTGTATAAAGGACATACAGACAGATAAACAGGCACACACACACACAAACATCTTGCCTTTTATATATATATATATATATATATATATATATATACACATTATCAATTTTCTGCACTATTGTAAGAACTGCAACCTTGAAACTTCTGAATATCGTTCCTTATGTCTATGAGTGTATCAAATTTGATTAAAATCGGACCACTCCTTCTATAACTCGATTTTTTCGATTATCGATTTTCGATATTTATTGGGGGTACCTCGACACAAAACCTAGCTAAGAACACACGCAGATGCTTATAGTACAACTGTGTAAATTTTCAAGACAATCGGTTCAGCCGTTTCGGAGTATACAGGTAACGGACACACACACACACACACACACACACACACACACATACAAAGTTTCATTTATAAATAAGTTTAGATATCATGATTACTGAATTGAAATGGAAGTTTTTACAAAGCCTTTTTTCAGATATGCATATTTACAAGTCACAAATTCTTATGTGTGTTTTCTGAAATTGAAAGAAATGAATAAGGAACAAAAAGAATCCATTTTGTTTTTTAACTTCTTATGATCACGTGTATTTCCACACAACTACATTTACTCATTGTACATATACACACATGACAATCACGTAATAATCTTGCTTTCCCACTTGTTTACGGGATGTATGTACAGCAGACACGTGGTACACCCAGAGACAGTTGCAGCAGAACCACAGAACACAAAGCAAGGCAGTTCGCAGCTACCGCCAATAAAAGGTGGTACAGTGGATATCGACTCGGAACGAGAAACCGGGGAGCCGAGTTCGAATTCCAGTTGAATCCATTGTATTCACTTACACACAAATACCCTTGGGAAAGGTATTAATCTGTCTCTTCCTTCCAGTTATGGGTTAAATAACAGAACAGATTGGGTTCTATAGCCTTGGTCGGCAACCAGTCTCCCGCAGAAAGCAATGGCAACCTACTGCGGGATAATCTTCTGCCCAGTCAGTCATGTCTCTTCCGAGACATGATCGCCCAAGCGTGTATCACGTATGGCACTTAACTGAATTGCGGAGTTTGCGCTCTTCAATATCAAGAAATTCTCTTACACATCTGCACTAATTGCAAGCTGCAAGTAGATGCCTTTTTATTTCTTTGAATAACACTTTTAAAAATGACTACAGTTGGCACAAGAATCTTAACATGCACAACATGTAAAGACCAACTCATTTTCTCTTATTAATCATTCTTCTAAATTTTACAAAGATGAACTTATTCATGGACTCAGATATTTTCACCAATCTTCTATCAATATTATTCCTAGCACAACTTAATTTGACACTGATAAATCTTCCAGCGACAAAAAACTTTACAACTTACCTCAATTGCTGCAGCACAATCTTATGCAGAAAAGACATTTAATCAGACACATTCAACGTCTGTACAAAGTATGTAATTCTTGTTATTTGTTAATACATTTTATATAATTACAATTAATGCTTTGACCATTTCATTCAATGTTCCATTTGCTAATTTCATGAATGATTTCAACCTTATAAAATAATTGTTCGAACGCAGGAATTTAGTTAGGAAGTTCTTTGGAAAATGGCCTTGTGCCATGTAGAATTCAAACCTAAATTTCTATGCATATGAGACCCCAACATTCTTTGTTATTCAGACTGATATCAAAATAATGCAGTTAGGTTTTTTTTTTCTATGAGAAGTTTGAAAATGTTATCAGCAGAAATTCTATCTTTATTTTTAATCTTGCCAAGAAAGTTTCCTTTTAGTTCTTAATTCTATACTATCTACACACTGACAGCTTCAGCAAAAGTTGCAATAAAAATTTATTTTTTTAAAATCCTAATGAAAATAAATACAAATTAAAATTAATAAGAATAGTTGCCAATATTTCATTCTTTTGTAGAGGTTTTTTAGTCCTTTATGATTTATATTACAATTCGTCCAACAAGAAAAATAAAAACAACAACTCCAATTTGTAACCAATAAATTAAAATATATTCAATAAACAAACAAAACAAGTAATAGCAGTACACATAGAGTAAGAGGAAAGAGTTGTTCCCCTTTAGCTGTTTGTCGACCAATGTAAGATGTAGGAAGTTTTTTCTTTCGCTGAAAAGGTTTGTTACAATTGTTAGCAAGATTTTCATATAAGAACAAATAACATAAAAAATACAATTATTTTGAACGTAACTGTGAGTGATACAAATTTTGGTCAAGAGTTCAAAGATCAAAAGTTCTTGCTAAAAATGTTCAGACAGAAGACAAAGTTCTGTGTCTGTGTGTGCGTTAGGCGAGGAATGAGTAGAGAGGAACTTACGTGTAGTTTAGTCTTCAGCCAACCTGTGGGTCTACTACTGACGAGCTTGCGAAAGTCTACCGTTTTATTTGCAGAGAGTGGATCAAACAGCAAGCGTGAGACAAACTTTGTTCATATAAGAAAAATTCAAAATTAACCAATCACCACACACACATAAAAGAGCTGAAAGATTACAGGCGACTGCGATTGCTAAATTGTCCTATACAAGAACAGTAGTGATTTATTATCCAATCGCAGATGAGTAAATGACATGGACCGAATGTGAGTAAGAAAAACACAGTAACCACTATACTTTATATGTGGAGACATGATCATTTTTCAAATAACTGAGACTCTGGTACATTTTTTAGTCCAGTGTTTATTTCATTGTCTCTAGGAATTAATAGCAGAAATTACAATAATTGTGGCACAAGGTTGAAGGGGAAGTGGGTTGAAGTTGGTCATCACGATTGTATACCTAGCTAACCAAATTCAAGATCCAAACACTCATTATAATTTGCTCATTCACCACAAGAAAACATCCATCATCTTCTAATACTATGCCACCACAAAACCACATTTTCACAGGGGAGCCTAAAAAAAGTGGGGAAAATCCATGAATAAAAATTTCCTGTTTTTTATATACAAATTCTGTTTTTGTTTTCTTTTTCTTTTTTTTTAATGTTTTACAAAAACATACCTAACAATTTAGTGATATGAAAATGTGTGAGGTAGGAGTGTATTCCAAAACAAACAAAAATATAACAAAACATCAAACTAAAAATAAATGTTAGTAAGACCTGTCCATCTCACAAAACAAATGGCTTATGTATTTTTCCAATAGTTAGAATTAAGAAGCACACACACTAATGGATTGGGAAAGGATAAAATAAATAATGAAATGGGAAAATCAAAGACTGACCCGGTCAAGATAAAAAAAAGTGGGCCAAAAATCTAAGTCGAGAGATTAGAAAACTCTCTGGAAATGACTGCAAAATACTTTCTTATACCAATTTTATAGGCAGAAGTACACAAATGCATTCTGGGATTTTTTTTCCTAGCCAATAAAATGGGTTGGTTATCAGTTTCATCTGACTCAATCCAAATTTGTCTTGTCTTGAAGTCAGAATGCTTTGCTCACTTGTCTGAATTTGCTTTTGTGTGCCGATGCCAATTCTTTCTTGGTGAATTTCTTGTCGTATTGCTATTGATTTCTCTTGCATTTATTGTTTACTTCATATTATTTTTTGCCTTCTTTTCTTTTCTTTTCCTTGTTATTGTTTATTGTAAACTTCGTCAATTCTGTTTGTTGGACAATTCTGTTATTTATTTTGTATTTGACAATGGCTACTTACTCCACGTTCAGAAAAAATAAATGAGAACTTGAAATTTTTGCTAATGTGTTGTGGAGTAGTTTTCGCACTGAAGGTTATAATCATGCTATGTTGGTTGCTAATTGACTTAACATCCCCAAAATGTTAGGAACTTAGTAATCATCCACTGAAAGCTGACTCCTTAGTATTTGGCTAACTGCCAACTAATATCAAATGCCTAGTAGTTCTACTGAACTCAAATAGAACTCTAAAGAACTCTCTAGAACTTCTAAGAACTCCTTCTGCTAACTGCCTGTTAACCCTTATTAATATAGGAGGGAGAGTCCATTATCTGAGGAATAGGCATGTTTTCCCATAACATAATGTCAATAGTTAGAGATATTACTTTTCATATAGCTATCTTAGCATATTTCATGATATAAAATTATTCTTAATAAACCGGCCCTACCATGACTTTTACTATTTTTGCCTTTGCAAAACAGAAACTATGATATTTCTTTCTTGCTTTAATTTTTTTTTTATTTTACATAAGTAAGGCAATAAAGCCACTAAAACACAGGGGGTTACTGAGATTGAAAGAAATTGTGAAAACGTTGCTAAGACAATAACATTGATTCAAGGAGAAAGAAGATGGCAGTTGACATAGTAGTAAAATTTTTGAAGATCATCTTCTTCTATGTGCCTTGTCCTTTCAGGACGTAGGCGTACATGGTTTTCCACATCTCCCTATTTCTGGTGGCTCTGAGCGCACTTTCTCCTGTAACACCACGCAATCCTTGTTCTGTCATCCGCCTGCTCAGACCCTTCAAATATGTTATCCGTTGCTTTCCCCTCTCTTTTTCCCTCTATCTGGTCTGTTAGTATCAGGTTCTCCAAGCCCTCCTTCCTCATTGCATGTCCCAGGAACTTTAGCTATCTCTTCCTGATGCTCAATATTAATTTCCTTTTCGTCTCTATTCTTTCAAGAACCTCCTTATTTCTCACATGCTCAATCCATGATATCTGCAGCATCCTTCTGTAGAACCACATTTCAGTTGCTTCAAGTTTTTTCATTCATCTTTGATGATAATGTCCAGCATTTACTGCCATATTGAAGAACTGACATCACATAGCAATCCAGTACTCTCTTCTTTGTTTCTAGCGAAAGTTTCCTGTCTTTTTATGCTTTACTCAGTTTCTGGAACACACCCTTTGCCATGCCAATTCGCCTTCAGATCTCTGTGTCACACTTTCCATCTTCTGTTCGAACACTTCCCAGATATTTAAACTTCTGTACTGGCTTGGTTTTTGTATCCCCCACCTGTATTTGACATTTTGGGCTGCTTTTTTTGCTGATGAGCAGGCATTCGATCTTCTTGCAGTTTATTTGTAATCCTTTCTTGTTACTATTTGAAAGCTACCTTCTGTAGGAGGTTTTGTAGTTTCTTTTCTATGTCTGCTATCAGCACTGTATCATCTGCATACTTTATATTGTTCTAATTATTGCCTCTGATGACGAACTCTGGCATAACATCTAGGGTCCTCAGAATAGTTTCGCTGTACAAGTTGAATAGATCTGGTGAAAAGACACATCCTTGTCTTACGCCCCTTTCTATCTTTGTATATCTGCTGAATTTGTTACCTGTCCGTATGCAGGTAGTTTGCTTCTAGTAGAGATTAGGGAACAATAAAAAAAGGACTATAAATAAACTTTAAGAAAACTGAATGCATGGTCATCAGCAAAAGGTGCAACCCAAAATGCCAAATACAGGTGGGGGATCCCAGAATCAAGCAAGTACAAAAATTTAAATACCTAGGAAGTGTTCTAACAGGAGATGGAAAGTGCGACACAGAGATCCGAAGGCAAATTGGCATGGCAAAGAACGCATTCCAGAAGCTGAGTAAAGTACTAACACGCAGGAAAATTTCACTAGAAACAAAGAAAAGAGTGCTGGATTGCTATGTGATGTCAGTTCTTCAATACGGCAGTGAATGCTGGACAATATCATCAAAAATAAGGACAAAAAAAGAAGCAGCAGAAATGTGGTTCTACAGAAGGATGCTGTGGATATCGTGGACTGAGCATGCAAGCAACGATGAGGTGTTGGAAAGAATTGCAACAAAAAGGAAATTAATACTGAGCATCAGGAAGAGACAACTGAAGTTCCTGGGACACGCAATGAGGAAGGAAAGCTTGGAGAACCTGATACTGACTGGCCTGATAGAAGGAAAGAGAGACAGAGGAAGGCAGCGGATAACATATTTGCAGGGCCTGATCAGGTGGATGACGGAACGAGGGTTGCCAGGAGTAACAGGAGCAAACATACTAAGAGCTACAAGGGATAGGGAGACGTGGAGAACCATGATCGCCTACGTCCTGAAGAGACAGGGCACATAGAAGAAGAAGCCTTGACTTCTCAGTCTTTTGGAAAAGACCAAAGTGTATTATCTGTTCTTATCAGCTTAATTGGATTCTCTCTCTCCACTTCCCTACTTTTGTTGTTTGTTTCTTTCATTTTTTCACTGAAACCAAGTAGTGTCTTTTCTGTTTATCCACATGATCAAAACAGAATAGGACATTATTTATGAGGTATTCACAGGGCATAACTGTTGTGCAAAATGACGAATGATGTGACAAGAACAATTGTAATAGAATATGTATTTATTTATATATTTTCTGTCCCATTTGTAGTGGCAAGGTAGGAAAATCAGCTTAAGTTAGTAAATTTCTGAGTGATTACTTCCCATTATAATAATCTATTCAAATAAAATATTTATCTGCATTTAGATAAAATTATTTCCTGAGCAAAATGAACCATTTAATCAATCAGTTCTTTTACTCCTTAGATTGCAGTTTTATTTATTCAAGCCTTTCATGTGAGGTACTCAGATACCTTTGTCTATTAAGTGAGTGTCTTGTCTCAAGCTTCTTTCGAAATAGGCTTTGATATCACTGTCTTTGTTGTTCTGTTGCTAATCGTTTTCTTCAGAGAGATATCTCTATTTCACTGTTATATTAAACAGATAACATGAAAAGATACTGAGTAAAAATCAATTTATGTAATACCAAAAGTAATTAATGAACCACAGATACCATTGAACATCTAAAATTATGAAGAGAATTGAGAACCATGATCGCCTACGTCCTGAAGGGACAGGGTACATAGAAGAAGAAGAGGAAGAAGACAACGGCAAAATAAATCAATGATAAGGCAGCAAAATAGAAATAATGTTCACATGCAAAACGGATACAGTGAATTGGTTTTAGTCTTCTGACTTCAAGGTAAGAAAGAAAAAGATGTGTGAGTAAGATTAAAAAATGTTGATTTTTATTGACTCAGAAGAAATCCCAGAATGCCGCTGTAGGATTTGTTTCTAAATTTGAGGAGAGTAGGTTTTTAGCAGACATTCTCAGATTTTGGAACCAACACCTTTCACTTGAGACATGGCTGCAAGCAGTTTCAATAAAAATAAATCCTTCAAATTGACAGAATATCAGTACTTGTATCTGCCATTAGTAGCATCTAGGAAAAATTCAACTAAGTGTTACTGATACTTATATAATAAGGATGATGTTAATTCTTTAATGGAGTCAGAGATAGTCTTTATATGTGTATATGAAACAGGCTTTGAAGAAAAGGTTTGTATAAAAAATGAAAATACTAATAATATTGTGGCGTCATACGTGATAATTTTTTTTTTAATCATATCACCCCGAGCAAGGTGGTAATGCCACTGATGTGCAGGGGGCTACATAAGAGTAAAAAGATTAGATAGAAGAGAGTGAAGAAAAAGATGAACCAGTTAGAAAGGAGCAAGAGAAGGAAGGGAATACAGGTGTGATGACAGTTGCAGAGGTGGAGAGAGAGAGTGGAAAAGATATACCGGGTGGTGAAGAAAGAACTAGGGTCAAGTGGTTAAGAGATGAGCATTGACATTGCATTTAAATTCCTGGAGGTTGTAGCCGTCAGGAAAGCAAGAATAAGGAAGCGAGTTCCACAGGCGAGAAGTGCAAGAAAAGAAGCTGCAGGAGTAGAATTGTCGTCTGCATTTGGTTGATCTAACTGTGAATGGGTGAGACCCAGTTGCCAGTCTGGTTGCACAAGTAAACACCTGTTGCAGAGGCACCAGTGACTTAAGTTCATTGGAGCAGAAGCCATGAAAGTATTTATAGAACAGACAAAGGGAAGCCACATCCTGTTGGTGGGAAAGTGGCTGGAGTTGAGCCGCCAAGTCAGTACCTATCACATTGCTAATTCTCCTTTGGAGCCTGTCAAGAACACCGAGATGAACAGTGGGGGCACCTAACCATATATGGCAGCAGTACTCCATGCACGGACAAATGGTTGATTTGTATATATGCAAGATGGATTCAGGCGGGAAAAACATTCTGGCTTGACACAGTGGCCCAACCTTCCTAACAGTGGATTTAGCTATTGATTCAATGTAGTGGTTCCATTTGAAATCAGAGAAGAGGGTAAGGCAGAGGAGGGTAATGATAATATTATCTGTTTCTTTATAAGGAAACATTTAGCATTCATTGATTGAGCAGTCAGTGCTACTTTTGGTCTAAATTTAACAAGAAATCTTACTCTTGAAATACTTTTTTCAGGAAATAGGCTTCTCAAGTCCAGTAGTTGTTATCATTGTTTCCTTTATTGATGGAAGTTTCCTAACCTTTTATTTGAAGTAGTGTGGAATGCCAACATCTTGATTGTATCATTATTTTCTCTTTGAGTTACATGTACTATCTGTAGTGATATGTAAATGACTGCCTAATTAGCATAGCTAAGGCATAGAGACTACATAAGTGTTTAAGCAGTAAGGGGAGGGACAGCATGCGACTAGATTATAAAATGTATAAAATATTTATCGTAAAATAATTTTTTTCAGGAAAATAGGTTTACCAATCCAGCAGTTGTTATCACTCTTTTCATTTTAGATGGGTGTTTCCTTCCTTGCTTTTTGTTCAAAGTTTTGTGGAATGTAAGTGTCTTAATTATGTTATCATTCTCTCTTAGAGTTACATGTGATATCCATTGTAGTTGTTGCTGCTGTTAAAAGACCTCAAGTGATGTGGTTTCTGTCAATTGATACAGTTCTTTATTTGTGATACTCTATTGCAAAAGAAGTATATTCCTCTCTCAGATCTGAACATTTTACTCACTTAGTTTTTTATATTTGTTTTGGGGTAAAGGTCTTGCATGATTTCTCTTTGTGGATGTCTTTTTTTATTTTAACACACAGTAATGACACATCTTTGTTAGAGCAATACTGTTAAATGTTCTAATTTATAATCAAAAGCAATTTCAAGTCTAATTTACAACTTAATAGTGTAAAGCCTATATTTGTTCTCATTCTAATGATTAGATTTTATATATTTGTTGCAAAAGAGGATGTACATTGTAGTGCAATGGATATCGACTTAGAATGATAAATTGGGGAGCTGAGTTCGAATTCCAGTTGAATTCTTTGCATTCACTTATGCACAAATTCCCTTGGAAAAGGTATTAATCCATCTCTTCCCTCCAGTTATGGGTTAAATAACAGGACTGATTGGGTTCTATAGCCTTGGCTGGCAACCAGTCTACCACAGAAAGCAATGGCAACCTATTGAGGGATAATCTTCTACCCAGTCAGTCATGTCTCTTTCGAAACATGATCGCCCAAAGAGTATATCATGTATGGCACTTAACTGACTGACTGAATATAATAGTTGGAAACATGATTAAGGTTTCTGTTGGGCATAAAGTGGGGGATCAGTTTTATATTGTTATGAAGTAATAGACTGATCCCCCACTAATTACTACTTAATAATATACTGCATCTTTTCCTCTCTAGCTATGAGTCAAATAACAGGACAGATTGGGTTCTATAGCCTTGGCTGGCAACCAGTCTACCGCAGAAAGTAATGGCAACCTACTGAGGGATAATCTTCTACCCAGTCAGTCATGTCTCTTTCAAGACATGATCGCCCAAAGCATGTATCACATATGGCACTTAACTGACTTACTACAAAAGAGGAAAATAAATTTTTAAAAATTACTAATTGCTGTATAAAATAATCATACCCATTAAAAAAAAACAATACATTTGTTTTGTGAAAAAATGTCTTATTACATACGTTTCAGCAGAGATATTTCTAGATTTTCTTATAAAAAAATTTTTACTCAGTTGTATGTATGTATATTAAAATTAAATATTAATAAAATATTAAAACCATTTAATACTAAATTCCTGCTGAGTAGGGATTAGTAACTGTACAAATAAAGCTAATTTTCAATTTTAAATGTAGTTGGAGTTTGGTTAATTACAGAGTTGTAATAAAAATAGAAAGTAAAATAACAGCCTTTCTATTTTTATTTTCAGTCATTAAATTCTTTTTCTTCAATGTGTCTTATCCTTTCAGGATGTAGGCAATCATGGCTTTCCACTTCTCCCTACCCCTGGTGGCACTTAGCACACTATCTTCTGTTACCCCACCCAATCCAAACCCCACTCTGCCATCCACCTGCTTAGGCCTGTCAAGTATGTTACATACTGCTTTCCCTCTTTCTGACCTGTGAGTATCAGATTCTCCAAGCCCTCCTTCCTTATTACATGTCTCAGAAACTTTAGCTGCCTTTTCCTGGTGCTCAGTATTATTTTCCTTTTTGTTTCCATCCTTTCCAAAACCTCATCATTGCTGACATGCTCGATCCATGATATGTGCAGGAACCTTTTATAGAACCACATTCCAGTTACTTTAAGTTTTTCCTTCATCTTTGATGATATTGTCTAGCATTCATTGACATCACATAGCAATCTCGTCCATTCTTTGGCGATCACGGTTCTCCACAACATCTTATTCTTTGTAGCTTTTAGTAACGTGTACCTTTTTACCATCTCTCTCACTCCTTGTCCTACTATCTATTCATATATGCTAGTGAGGTAAATGACTCAATGTCCTCCTCCTTACTTTGCTATCATATTTGTGTACAGTCAGTTAAATGGAAAACTTTCTCTTTCAAGAAAGCTCTGAGATATTCAAATGTAAAAACAATTATTCCATTTGAGATTTCTCAGATTACATATGAATTTTCATGAAAATAAAAGATTTTCATCATTGTTAGAAAATGTTTTAAGCCTGATGAATCCTGTATGTTTAGTTTTGAGAAAAGTTTCCATTCTAAGAAATGTTGGACCTTTGTCATTTTGTGATGAGTCACTTTCATCATTTCAAGGATTGTTCAGAATATTAAACTCTTTGTTCGTGTTGCTTGTTTTATTATTATCCCAATGTTTCAGCATTCTTAAGAGCTTCAGTTGATTGGTCAAACATTAAAGAAAAATTAGCAGCAAAATTTTTCTTTTTAAATGGTTGGTGAATATACTGAACATCTCAGTTCACAGACTGCAAACTTTAAGAAGACTGTAGAATACATACATTGACTTTACAGATGTAAACAAAGTATGAAATTGGTGGCAAGGTCTCATTATCTTACAGTTGAAATGGCTAAATGTAACTTTCCCTAAGAATATTTTCATGGTAATTGTTCTGATGAACTTTCCTCTATGGTACCTAGACTTTATGAATTTAAGTGAAGTACTTGTTGACGCTCGTGACCTAGGGGTAGAATCGCTGACTGACGCCAATTCTGTCGGGTTTCAATCCTGGGTTAGGAAGTGACCGGAGTCTAAGCCGTACTGATGAGCTGTGATACAGCGAAACAGATCTGTCTGTGGATAAGGATGTGCGTTGTGGTACAGTGGATATCGGCTCGGAACGAGAAACCGGGGAGCCGAGTTCGAATTCCAGTTGAATCCATTGTATTCACTTATGTGCAAATACCCTTGGGAAAGGTATTAATCCATCGCTTCCTTCCAGTTATGGGTTAAATAACAGGACAGATTGGGTTCTATAGCCTTGGTTGGCAACCAGTCTACCGCAGAAAGGAATGGCAACCTACTGCGGGATAATCTTCTGCCCAGTCAGTCATGTCTCTTTCAAGACATGATCGCCCAAGCGTGTATCACGTATGGCACTTAACTAACTGACTTGATTGGTGGCAAGGTCTCATCATTTTTACACTTGAAATGGCTAGATGTAACCTTCCCTAAGAATACTTTCATGATAATTGTTCTGATGAACTTTCCTCTATGGTACCTAGACTTTATGAATTTAAGTGCAGTACTTGATTGGTGGCAAGGTCTCATCATTTTACACTTGAAATGGTTAGATGTAACTGTAAGTCCTATGCTAACAGTTTCTTCTCTTGCACTTCTCCCTTGCTTTCCAATCAACTTTGATCTTCAAAATTTTAAATACAGTGTCAATTTTTTTTTTGTTGTCTCAATTCCTGTTCTTCTATTGTTACCCTTTTTCTTTTTCTCATTCTTTCACGCTCTCTAAGAAAGATTGTAATATATATTGAATATCATTCCAAGTCTGTTGATGTTTAGTGAGCTTTATGGATTGTCAAGAAAAAGAAATTAACCAATTATTTTAAACATATTTCAGCGAGCTTATCTGTGCTTATAAAATATACAATATCTTAAATTACAAATGATGACACTTACAAAAAAATATTTTCAAACTGAAATGTATTAGATTTATAATCTGCCAATGAGATGAGTTGTTGAACTGCTGAGCATCATATTTGCAATTTTACTCACTTCTGAATGACATCACAATGTGATTGTAACTGCACCTTGTTGAATTATTGCCACTTCAGAGACATCAGTTCTTTCTAGTCTCTTATAAAGAAAACTAATATCCAGAGAAATGTGTGTGATCAAAAGAACATTTATTCATTTCAATTCAGTTATTAATTTTAGAGTGTGTACTTTGTTCGTTGTTGATAAATGATTATCTACTTTTACTTTCTTCTGTTCCTTTCTGTAGCTTTCATGAAATATTTGGATATAGTTTCAAGATATTTTAAATCTCATGTGGTATGTAACGAAGAAAATGCCAGAAACAATCTTTTGAACTGCAGGTGAAAAAAAAATCTAGCTGACAAGCTTTTTTTTGGCAAAAAGATTGATTTCTCATGAGATTTAACAATACTAACCAGAAAGATTATCATGTATCAAAACTAATTTCTATTCAAGAACAAAACAAAAATATCACACACACTCATTTATATATATAGTGTTTAATTGTGATAACGCTTAGTGCCAATGTTGTTGAAAACGTCATGATGGTGTCCTTACGGAATTTTGAAGTCGGCATGAATCTGTTCAGTTAAAGAGACAGACTCAGTTTCATGCATGATGCAATCATCAAGTGCATATTATAAACTAAACATTTTTCAATTTGAATTATTATTTTAGGTATTAGTGTTCGTTAAGTTAAGGTTGTAATGAATTTAAATCAGGTGTGCAAATATTTTTATTTATTAAATGTATAATTTAGTTAGGTTAATGCCGAAAATCGAAAATGGAATAGAATACAAAAATCATGGGAGGAAAAAAACAAAATTATATTTCAGGGTCCATATTATTAATTCCACGTTGAATGGGACGTCACTAGTTTGTTTATATTATGAGCAAGTGTTCAAGTATTTGAATGAGTATTTCTTTTAAAGAATAAAAAATAATAGTTAAAAAATTAAAATGAAAAATAAGAATTAAGAAAAAGCTAAGAAAAAAATAATTATATGTATATATATGTGTGTGTGTATGTCTTGTTATTTTATTTTTTGTGGGGAAATGTTCTGGAAATTTCTGAAATGGTTTAACAACCGACATATTTTAATTTATTTGTTTAAACATTTTTAATAGATACTTGTATTTGAGAAAATATTTTGTTTTTAATTAGACAGTGGATTTGTCATCTTTAGGTCATCATTGTGTTGAAGCATGAAACAGACTGTTGCTGCTTGGTGTTGACAGCATTTGTCCACTTTTGTGTTTGCATATGCTCTATCTCAGATATTAAACACTTTTACTCATTAATGTCAGTCTTTTACGTGCCATATGTGATACACGCTTTGGGCAATCATGTCTCGAAAGAGACATGGCTAACTGGATAGAAGATTATTCTGCAGTAGGTTGCCATTGCTTTCTGTGGTAGACTAGTTGCCAGCCAAGGCTATAGAATCCAATCTGTCCTAATATTTAACTCATAACTGGAAGGAAGAGATGGATTAATACCTTTCCCAAGGGTATTTGTGCGTAAGTGAATGCAATGAATTCAACTGGGGTTCGAATTTGGCTCCCCGATTTGTCACTTTGAGTCAATATCCACTGCACCACAACACACATCCACATCCATTAATGTCAGTCAGTCAGTTAAGTGCCATACGTGATACACTCTTGGGCGATCATGTCTCAAAAGAGACATGACTGGCTGGGCAGAAGATGATCTTGCAGTAGGTTTTCATTACTTTCTGTGGTAGACTGGTTGCCAGCCAAAGCTATAGAACCCTATCTGTCCTGTTATTTAACTTATAACTGGAGGGAAGAGATGGATTAATACCTTTCCCAAGGGTATTTGCGCGTAAGTAAATGCAAGGAATTCAACTGGAATTCAAACTTGGATTCTCGATTTCTCATTCCGAGCTGATATCCACTGCACCACGACGCACATCCTAGCACCACAACACACATAACATGCCTTAAAACTGTTTTTATCTTACACACACACATATTTGAATTATATATATATATATATATATATATATTCATCATCCGCATACATGCCTATTTTGCTGTATCTCAGCTCATCAGTATGGCTAGACACATCCACTTGCTTCCAGTTGTGATCAAAACTAGACCGATTTAATGTCAGTCGGAGTCCCTACTCCCTAAGGCATTGGTGCATGGAATGAGAGAGGGGAATTTTTAGTGTGTTATATATATGCCATGTATACACACACCAGTCACTGAGAGAACTTAATATATATATAAATATACTGTGTATTTAGGCAACAATCTCTCTTTCATGCAAGTTTCATTAAAAATGACAGATAAGGTATTATCATTAAGCTTTTATATAATTTTTTATTTATTCTTCTTATTTTTTTCTTTACCGAACTCAAAAAGAACTTATATAATTTAAGTTCTGAAAAAAAAAGAACACATGAAAAATTGTATAAAACCTTAAGTTCTGAAAAAAAAGAACACATGAAAAATTGTATAAAACCTTAATGGTAATACTTTCTCTGTCATTTTTAATAAAACCTATATATATATATATACTAGCAGTATAGCCTGGCGTTGCTCAGATGTAATGAAAGCTTTAAAACTAATCCATGGTCCTGGAGCTCAGACTCAACCTAAAGAATATTTGTGTGAAGTTTGTTGAGAATTGGATAAAAATTGTGGATTTGTATAAAGGACATACAGACAGATAAACAGATATACACACAAACATCTTGCCTTTTATATATATATATTATCGATTTTCTGCACTATTGTAAGAACTGCAACCTTGAAACTTCTGAATATCATTTCTTATGTTTTTGTCCATGAGTGTATCAAATTTGATTAAAATCGGACCACTCCTTTTATAATCCGATTTTTTCGATTATCGATTTTCGATATTTATCGGGGGTACCTCGACACAAAAGCTAGCTAAGAACACTCGCAGATGCTTATAGTACAACTGTGTAAATTTTCAAGAAATCGGTTCAGCTGTTTTGGAGTCTATAGGTAACGAACCCATACACACACACACAGACAAAGTTCCATTTATAAATAAGTTCATATATATATATATATATATATATATATATATATATATATATAAGGTGTTCCAAAAGTAGGTGGACAGTAAATAATAACATTTATTTTGAGATTACACATACAGTTATATTTGCTAATATAATTATTACATTAACAATTAAATTTAATTGTATATAACACAAAAGCACTTTAAATTTCATCAGCACAGGTGCTCAAACTGTTGTCAATTGATCTGACAGGACTTAGACTGCTTGGCCCATGATGGATTTGCAGGTAGACAAAATTGATAGCTTTCTCTGGGCCTAGGTGATGCAGGTTCAAATCCTGCTGGAGGATACATATTTTTCTAAGATTTCTTGATTATTCAGGCCAGTAGACATATATACATATAGTGTTTAATTAATAAAAAACAATATCTACAACAACTTTTTATAATAGTGACCTAAAAAAGATTGCTGGCAAAGTTGCATTTCTTGAAAATGATCTGTTGATAGTGTGGGATTACCTCATGTCTGCAAAGAGACTTCTCTTTATGCCTGATAGGTGGCACTGTATAAATCAGTATATAAAGAAAAGGGACAAGATATCTGTCTTTTCTCTTTTTAATGATAGGATATCAAAGGGTACTACTCTCTTTTTTTCTCTTCAGGATACTACTTAGCACCCAGTAAACCATGTGATAAATTGTACACAACAAAGCATAAGAAATTCAAACAACTTATGAATATTAGGTGGAAACAAGCAAGAGAAATAAGATGAAAGAAAGACGAGTCAAAAATTAATAATAATGACGATGCTTCATCAAAGAATTTCAAACAACTTAAGACTATTACGTTTTATTACTACGAGGTGGAAACTAGCAAGAGAAATAAGATGAAAGAAAGACGAGTCAAAAATTAATATTGACAATGCTTCATCAAAGAAATTTAAACAACTTAAGACTATTACGTCTTATTACTCCTAGGTGGAAACAAGCAAGAGAAATAAGATGAAAGAAAGACAAGTCAAAAATTAATAATAATGACAATGCTTCAAAGAAATTCAAACAACTTAAGACTATTACGTCTTATTACTACAAGGTAGAAACAATCAAAAAAAATAAGATGAAAGAAAAAATTAATAATACTGACAATGTCTGAAACTCAGTTGAAAAGTCTTTTTACTTTCATCACTGAAAATTAGGAAATATTTGCAATTTAACTAAAAAGAATCCAACTTCTTATGTGAACCAAATAAAGGAACTTTCTTCATCAAAATATTTTATGCTTTGGTCTGAACAAAGCACATTTGAAGGAAAACAAAATTCAAAACATAGAAATTAAAAATAAAAAAAAACTCAGTAAAAATACAGTTTGTTAACTAAATGAACGAGTAATTGCTGATTAAGGTCTTCATTCTCTTCTTGGGAATCTGGTGAATTCATCACAATGTCGACATATATATGTGTAGATTTATAAAGACGAGCACATCCCAGCTAGTCTTATGAAATGCACATTAATATCCTGTTGTTGTAAAGTGATATGCCTGCATCCTACACACTGTAAATCCAATTTATTTAAGGTTTTGTTCTTTTCAACAGTTATTATTTCCTATAGAACATTCCCATGGGAATAGAAAAAGCAGTTTGAGGCGTAAAGAAAAGAAAACTGTATCGTAATTATTCAATTTCTGTTTGAGAGCATGGGGATTTTTGGGTTTTTTCTTTTTTTTTTTAACTCTAACATCACAGAAATTGCATATTATAAGACTTTTTGCTTGGTCAATTTAATGAAGAAAAGGCAATTTCTCATCCAATTTGAAACTTAATTATGTGGGGGTCTGCATTTGTGCTCAACAGGATAATATTAAACTGATTACTGTTCTGTTTGTGAGTGTGTTAGCTGTTGTAATGTAGCATAAATGGTGCACCATAATAGGTTAGACTAATACCATTGAAATACTTTGATATCAAGAATAAAGCAATTTGAAACTTAATAATTTGGAGTTTGCATTTGCGCACAACTTGAAAAAATTATCTGATTGATGTTTTTGGGTGTGTTTGTGACCAGAATGAGATTTTAATTTGAGTAATAACATTAATTAGGAAAGGTATTAATCCGTCTCTTCCCTCCAATTATGGGTTAAATAACAGGACAGATTGGGTTCTATAGCCTTGGCTGGCAACCACTCTACCACAGAAAGCAATGGCAACCTGCTGCAGGATAATCTTCTACCCATTCAGTCATGTCTCTTTCGCCCAAGTGTGTATCACGTATGGCACTTAACTGACTGACTGAATATTATAATTGGAAACATATTAAAAATGTCTACTGGGCAAAAAGTGGGGGATCAGTTTTCTGTTGTTATGAAGTAATAAACTGATCCCCCACTAATTGTACTAAATATAATAATGTAATATAATCTATCTCTTCTCCCTCCAGCTATGAGTTAAATGGCAGGACAGATTAGGTTCTATAGCCTTGGCCAGTCTACAACAGAAAATAATGGCTACCTGCTGCGGGATAATCTTCTGCCCAGTCAATCATGTCTCTTTCGAGACATGATCGCCCAAGCAGGTTGGAGGACAACAGTGGGCTGCACGGGGTGGCAGTTGCTCTCAGCCCAGAAGCACAAGCAGCATTGTTCACTTGGGAACCTGTTTCTCACAGGCTGGTCATGCTTCACTTTAGGGGTGCTGTTGTAAACACCACTGTCATTTTTGCCTATGAACCAACACTAAATGCAGCAGAGGAGGACTAGGATATGTTTTACCGAGACCTGCAAGCAGTTGTAGACCATGTCCCATCCACTGATTTTTTAGTGGGGGCAGTGGATTGGAATGCCCGTACAGGACTGGCAGATGAAAGCACTAGACACGTGTTTCTTCTAGTGTTATAAGAAGTTATTGGCCTTGTGGGTTCATCGTGTCTTCACTGCAGTCTGGCTGTCCAAGACCTTCCCCACTGATTGGGGTGAGACCATCTTGTTACCCTTTTTCAAAAAAGAGGAATAGGAACCTCTGTTCAAATTATAGGGGAATTAGTTTCATTGATGTGGTAGCCAAGGTGTTTGCAATCCTTCTCCTAAGAAGATTCCAAAGCATCCGTGATTTCCAAACACGCCTGACTCAGGGTGGCTTCAGCTCCGGCAGAGGCTGTGTTAACCAAATTTTCAACCTTCGGCACACCCTCGAACAGCACTGGGCATACCAACAGCCAATGGTTCTATGTTTTGACAACTTTGCAGCTGCCTTCGACTCAGTCAGTAGAGGTTCACTCTGGCATATCATGGAAGCCGATGGCTTGCATTCGAAACTCCTTCGTCTCATCAAAGGCTACTTCCGATTGACATGAGCTCGTGCTTATGCCGAGGAGTCAGAGACGTTTGAGGTGAGGACTGGCGTGCGACAGGGTTGTGCTCTGTCTACCACCCTCTTCAACTGTGCAATCGACTACATCCTCAACAAAGCCCTCCGAGACTACACTGGTGTTACAGTTGGTTGAAATGTGAGAGTATCAGATCTGGCATATGCAGATGACATTATCAACCATGTGCAAGATGCAGTTTGAGATCTGGGCATGAAGATCAATGCATCAAAGACAAAAATAATGTCATCTCTAATAGATCCAGTCACCTGGCAACCACTGACACTAGACGGAGTCAATCTTGAGGGCGTGCAGTCTTTCGTCGACCTCGGCTCAGCCATAGTATCTTCTGAGCAAGGTGCTACTGAAGTTGAACACAGCATAGGAGCAGCAAGGTCTGCATTTGTGCATCTCAAGTGGTCACAATGGGGGTGATGAGAAATCTCCATGGCTACCAAAGGGTGCATCTATCAAGCTATTGTTTGAACGATCCTTCTCTTTGGTTGTGAAACATGGCCACTGGGGGCAGTTGACCTGCGAAGGCTTGAAGTCTTCAACACTGATTGCCTTTGCTGCATTCTACGATGTCACCGTGGCACTCAAGTGCCAATAGCAATGCCTGAATCTCCAACCTCTGCCACCCGTCCTTCTTCAGTGTTGCCTGCGATGGCTCAGGCATGCAGCTAGACATTTGGAGGAAGAGCTCATCTGCGATGTTCTTCTCCCCTCTTCTCTACCTGGCTAGCGCAAACAAGTTGGTGGGCAGCTGACAACATGGGGGATGACTATCAAGGATGACCTGGCAGCATTATCGGGCCCACAAGTAGTTGGTCTTTGACGATGGAACTGTGATTAGCTTGCCATTTTGTGTGACCTGGCTCAGGATTGGCGAATGTGGGCTGCAATGGTTCGAGATATGGTTCATGCTCAGGAGGAAGCCGGCTCAACCCAACCATGGTGAATGCCGAAACAAGTACAAGATGCTGGGTCTGCATTTATACTCAATCTGGTAATATTGATTTAATTTCTTTATGCTTGATTTTCTTTTGTTTTTTTCACAAAAGTTGAAATGAAAATCATATCAATCCTGAAAGAAGAAAAATAAAAGATTACTAACTGTGATATGAAATAAAAGTATCCAGGAAATAATAATACCTTCATTTTTTAAAATTGTAATTTTTTTTATTATATATTTGATTGAGAAATATTCAAAATATAATAAAAATATCATTATTTCCCAGGTATGAAAAACTCCTGAATCATTTCATTTTTTCCCATCCTGAACATTTCTATTCTTTATTATTAAAAAATATTATTTATAAATTTTTTTCCCCATTTTACATTTGATCAATGCATTTATTTTCTATGGTTTATCAACCCTTTGCAATTTATTTAAAAACAGAAAATATTTTTAAATCGTAAGAAATTTTTCCCCTTTTTTTTAGATAATAATGTTTTAGTGATACATGTCTTATTAATTTCACCTATAGCTAGGGAATAAGAGGTGGATTCATACTTTCCCCAAGGGTATTTGAACATAAGTGAATACAATGAACCTGACTGGAATTCATACTGAACTATCCGGTCTACAATTCTGAGCTGTTACATCTATTATACCATTCACATGTCTAATCTTACAGCCATGGGCGTATCTGACAACCGGGCACAGGTTCAGGCTGCTCCGTGCAATCATAGTGAAAATCTGAGCTAGGAAAAATGTCTTCATCAGAAATCAAACTGAACAATTCATGAAGAAAGAAAGAAAAAAAGAAAGAAAGAAAGAAAAACGAAGAAAACATCCGAATGAACGCAGTAAAAATCTGTTTATTAATTTTTGAAGAAAAAACTGGTGATACTCGTGAAGTCCGAACCCGATTTCCTGCTTTCGTTCGCATTCTGTGCCTAATTTCCATTGGAATAGCTGAAAAAAATCTTCAAAAATCAAAGTTTCTGGAAATGGATGACACTGATGACGTCATCACATTGTCAACTAATAAATCTGGACAATTTTCTCTGTGCCCGGTGTTTTTTTAGTATCAGCTACGGCCCTGCTTACAGCACCAGGTATTCTTAAGCAGCCACTCATCTAGGTACAGAACAGGTTCAGCTTGCTTAACTTTGGTGATCATATGAGAACTAGTATTTTAACAGGATATAGCATTAAGCCATACAATTCACAAACCTGATATTCCTAAGCAGTCGTACACCTAAGTACTGACCATGCTTAATGTTCTTTAATTTTGGTGACCATACAAGAATTGGTGTTCGAATGTGATACGTCTAATAGAGTAAGAGCAAGTCAAATGAATTGATAAGGATTCAAAGACTGTTATGAAATATTCTATATGGAATATGAAGATTTTGTCTTTCTTTATGAGATGTGTTAGCTTTCAAAAAGACAGGGTTTATTTAGATTTTGTTCACTAAATAATACTATTTATAATTTTCTAAAAGAGGAAAGATCTTTTATTTTGTTTGTATTTGTGGGGTAGGAAATTAAGAATTAAAATCAACCTTCTTCTTCACTTTTACAAAAATTCACAATGACCTGTGAAATCCTGGTTTTTCCCAAATAGAAAAAGGATTGACCATGTGCTTGAAGAAAAAGTTGAAACTGGATTCCGCAAGTAGATGTTAAACTGAATTTCTGACCAATGGAAGCGACTTGCAAGACCAAAAAAGACTTTGAGTCAGTGTGAAAAATCTAGATTACAATAAAAGGACTTGATCAGTGGTCAATCAGTCACTCAGATGGGAGCAGCGAGAGACACTGCTAAAATGTAATGAGAGAAGCTTCAAGTCAACTCGGACATTCATCCTCTTTCTCTTTCCTTCTCGTGTGCTGATTCCTTTTACTTCTTCTTCTCCATCAAAAGACATTCCTACTGAATACATACATACCTACGTACACATATACTCTTTCAACAAATTACTACTACAAACATTTTCTACATTTCTTGATACCCTAAACTTTCTAATTGAACATTAATTTCTAACTATTCTTGTTATTCTTTCCTTATTTATAAATTTCTATTTTAACAAGAAAAAAATCTATTTTTATTCCTACACTATTCCACACATTCCAACCTTCTGATGATGACAATTCTGGAATGACTTGTAAGTTGTAGGGAGTTTGATTATGTCTGACACAAGGCCGAATTAAATAAACATTAACCAGCTCCCTACATCTACATATTACCAACCATCTCAGTGACTTTAATTTGAAATTACTGTACAAGAACACTTTTTTTTAGCTTAATAAATCATATTAATGCATTCAAGATGGAGTTGATACTCTTCATTCTCTGTTAAAAAATGTGAATTTGGGCCAGTTTCCATACTTAAGAGATAATGGCAATTTTACAAAATATATTGAAAAAGAATCAAGTTATTGTAGGTAACATATGGAAGCCGTTTACAAGAATTTGTTTCTGAAGAAGACTGCATACTTGCACTTATAAACCTATTTTTATTTTGAGAATAAAATATCAGGAATATGCCTAATGACCTAGAGATGGCACTTGTTCACTTTAGAAACTATTAATTATTGAAAATGAAATTTGATACACTTCTTTCAATCAAAAATATTTCTGACATTATTAAGTTTAGGCAATCTTTATGCTATGAATATTTTCTAAAAGTAATGAAATATTTAACATAATTTTCTTTTCTTTTGTATTGGAACAATAAATAGGTGTGAAAAATCATCTTCAGTTATTAAATTAACATCAAAATGAAATTGCATTTGACTGATCAAAAGTTAAAGAATTCTCTGTTGCTTTCAGTGACTAATTTAGCTTCAAACCTTAAGAATCTGTCCAAAATTAAAACAAGACTTAAAAGTCTCGTTTAGGGAAATAGTTCTGATTTTGAATTTATATTAAATCAAGGAGTATATAAAAATACTAAATATATTTGAATAAATGTCTTTACATGGAATTTATAACAGTAGAAGATTTGTATAGCAAATCTTGTCTGTAGAAACACTGATGCGTGTAATATAAAATGCTAGCCAGACATGACCTATAACTATCCACACCAAAATGGATATATATATATATGTGTGTGTGTATATGTCAGATTAAATAAATTCTAAACATTGTGTCTGCTTATATTTAATAAAATCTTTTCATACTCACGGATAATCTTTCATGTATTATAATTGAAAGATGTAAGAAATGAGCTGTAACTTTGACAGATGAATAGTAAAGTCATCTGTCAAAGTTACAGCTCATTTCTTACATTTTTAATTATAATACATGAAAGATTATCCGTGAGTATGAAAAGATTTTATTAAATATAAGCAGACACAATGTTTAGAATTTATTTAATCTGACATGCCCAAAAGAAAATTTTCTGCATAAATACATTGGTTTTAAAATATATATATATATACAAATTCAGTTTATCAAAAGCAAAAGAAATTGATTCTTTCTTTTTAAGAAATAATACTCATATAGAATTTTCTGTATCAGTTATGAAATTTACCAAATATAAGTGATATATGTGATAGTCAAGCTGGTAGGAATTTTTGAGCTTATAAAATAAGCATGGGATTTTTCATTCTTGGAACAAAACAATTTTGCCACAGAGAAAATTATTTGAAAAATAGCACACATCACATATCAAATAGAAATAGCTAATCTCACTGCATTGTGGTGCAGTGGATATTGACTCATAATGACAAGCTGAGTTTGAATTCCAGTTGAATTTCTTGCATTCACTTATGCACAAATACCCTTGGGAAAGGTATTAATCCATCTATTCCCTCCAGTTATGGGTTAAATAACAGGACAGATTGGGTTCTATAGCCTTGGTTGGCAACCAGTCTACCACAGAAAGTAATGGCAACCTACTGCCGGATAATCTTCTGCCCAGTCAGTCATGTCTCTTTCAAGACATGATCGCCCAAGCATGTATCACGTATGGCGCTTAACTGACTGACTGAATCTCACTGCTAACATTGCCTTCAGCTTATCTCTTGTTTTGGTCCATGAAGCACTTATCTGAACATTGACTTCAATAGGTTGAAAATATCTAAGCATTCTTTAAGACACAGTTTAGCTAAGCAAGTTGAAGACAACCAATAAAAATATTTGTATCACTGAAGAATAATAATATAAATTTATATGACTCCAAAAACAAAACAAAAAAAAAACCTTAAAAACTTTTGTAACAGCCTCAAAATACATGACAAAGATTTAAATATCAAAATTGAATTTTGTATTTAATTTTTTAAAAATCCAACTGGGTTTTTTCTTTTTATATATAAGCTCCAGAAAAAAAAAAAAAAAAAAATTAATACTATCAAATATTTGGAAAAAGTTCCATTCACAATCTTGTGTGTCACAACAAATTTAACCACCACCTTAAAAATGTTTAAATATTGAAATTTTTGCAAATTTTTGTTGTCATTCATAAAGTTTAAGGTGTAAAAAAATGTCCAAAAAATTTGATAATGAACAAATTTACAGGTGGCAGTAATGCCGTATCGGCAACTGGAGAAACTGATCCCCCCGGCCAGAAAATGTTTAAATATTGAAATTTTTCAAAATTTTTTTTCTCAATCGTAAAGCTAAGTGGGTAATCGATAGGACTGTGCTGAAAAAAGTAAAAAAAAAAAAAAATGAAAAACAACGAAATTAAACGTGGTGGTAGTCTGCTTCATGTCAGCCTATTTTTTTTTTTTTTTTTTTTTTGTTGCTTTGAGGCGACTTTATATCCTGAATCAGTCTTATAATGATGCTGGTTAAGCTTATTCTTCAAATGAAAACAAGCAAAGGAAATAAGATTCAAGAAAGACAAGTAAAAAATTAATAATAATGACAATGCTTTTTACATCTTATTCCTAAAATGCTTCATTTGATATTCAAAGAACTTGAAACTATTACAATGCTTACAATCATATCACGTTGATGTATGAAAAATAGGACAGATAATGATAGCTGTAAATGATGAATTTGATAAATATCTTTGACAAATGGTTAGTTTCCCAGCAACATGCAATGAAGATAGTCTTCTGACTAAACCCTTGTTTCAGCAAGTCCAGAAGAAATTAATCAATAAACATTCTGGATAGAAACATGATGTGTAAATATCATGGCCGAAAACTAATTCGAAATAATAATCTTTACATACGTTCATGTTAATTTGTTTATAATAAAGAGTTAACTGATATGACTTTACAAAATTTATTATATTTAAAACTAGCAGTATAGCCCGGCTATGAATTAGTTTTAAAGCTTTCATTACAGCCGAGCAAGGCTGTAATGAAAGCTTTAAAACTAATCCATGGTCCTGGAGCTCAGACTCTTTGGATGTTGGCAATAAAGACTAAAAAGCAATAGTTGCTTCCAGTTAAAGCAAAACCGTAGACTGAAAGAGAAATGAATGGATGTAAGTCAAATTTTGATTTCCTGGTATCGATATCAAATAAGTTTTTTTTCATCGTAAAGTGAATTTTGAAGGCTAAATAAGTCCTCTGAGTAAATGGTATCATGGCTGAGACTAAGAACTACAATTGTATCTACTTAGAGCCAAATCCGAAGCAAAAACTAAAATAAAAGGCTGAAAAAATACAGATATACAGGCAGATAAACAGACACACACACAAACTTCTTGCCTTTTATATATATATATATATATATATATTATCAATTTTCTGCACTATTGTAAGAACTGCAACCTTGAAACTTCTGAATATCGTTTCTTATGTCTTTGTCTATGAGTGTATGAAATTTGATTAAAATTGGACCACTCCTTCTATAACCTGATTTTTTCAATTATCGATTTTCGATATTTATCAGCAGTACCTCAATACAAAACCTAGCTAAGAACACTCGCAGATGCTTATAGTACAACTGTGTAAATTTTCAAGAAAATCGGTTCAGCCATTTTGAAGTCTATAGGTAACGGACACACACAAACACACGCACACACACACACACACACACACACACAAAGTTTCATTTATAAATAAGCTTAGATTAGATTTAGATTTATCCACAAATTTAACCATACCTCAAAAATGATTGCATATTTGGTTAAGTCCTCAGTATAATTAGGTTTTATCAAGTCAGTCTTCAAATACAGTTTTTCCAATTATTATATTAATATATAGTAATTCTGTGAGATCAGTTTATTACTTAATAACAACAGAAAACTGATCCCCCATTTTATATTCAGTAGAATTTTACATTCATTGACCCATGCCATCAAAAATGCTGCATACCTTGTTAAGAATTTAGCTTTAGACGGTTTTCACTCATAAGTATCTCAATAATATTTTTCCAACTATATTACTATATAGTAATTCTGCGGATCATTTTCTTACTTAACTAGCATCATGGCCCGGCGTTGCCCGTGCAGCTCAGAATATTTTTTACTTCGATGATTAATGCAGTGTGTTGCCATTTCCGAGCGCTTGTAGTTGCCACCTCACTTTAAAACTCAGTGATAGAAAAAAATAATTAAAAAAATCTATTTTTTTTTGTTTTGCGTAAACATGAGTTAATGTTTTGTGTGACATTGTAAACAACATTGCGTTTGTTCTTGTTTCAAAATTATGGGGGAAAATATTTACATTTTTTGTTGACTAAATGAATTTCAGAAATTTTTTAAGAATATTTAAAAATGTAGACATTTAATTTTAGAGGAAAAGTTACATTCATACCACACAAATTACAGACAGTTGATTTCCTGCATGAAATATTTAGCAAAAAAAAAAAGCTTTATTTTTTTTTAAAATTTTATTTTCTGAAATATGAAATATTAAAGAGGAAAAAAATGACTTAAATAAATAAATTAACCATTGGCACTTTTTTTTTACATATTTTGTTTTTGTTTGAAAAAACACTTTTTTCTTTTTAAATATTTCTTTTGTTTCAAAATTACGGGGAAAAATTTTCACATTTTTTTGTTGACCAAATGAGTTTTTAAAACATCAAAATAAAAATAAAATATAAAGGTTCCTTTTTTTTTTCTTTTTTTAGTCGCGTTTGACACGTGTGATTTGATTTCTGTGATGTAATTTAGCAACCATCTCAGATCTTAGATGATTTACGGAGCAAATGTAAACAATCGACTCCATTGCTCAAAAAGTGCAAAAGGGAAAATTGCTGAACTTAAACTCAAAAAGTATGTGTCGACCTGGCTTCCCTGGAGATATGAGTCCCTAGAAAGTTTGAATGGCGTAGCTTAAAAAATGTAGGTGTGCATAGTTTACAGTCACACACAGACTCACAGATTGCCTTTTATATATATATATATATATATATATATATATATAGATAACAATAAAAACTGATTTCTCACTTTACATCTTGACGTATCTTATATTAATTTACTCGTGTCATATTTTGTTAACGTCTTACAATGATTACAAAGTTTTTATATGTGTGTCTTTAAATATATTTTCTAATTTGTATTTGTGCATATCTTATGAAACATGCTCATCAACAACAAAAATGTGATATGCACTGCAAAAAAAAACCAGAATTTAAAAATAAAAAAGCCTTTATCATAAAAGACAAAAAAATAACACTTTAGTAAATGGCCATATTTAGAAACTAAGACTGTGGCAGAAACTTAACTCACAGGAGAAAGAGAAGGCAGACTGTTTACACATGCACTTGTAGTCATTAAAGACCCATGAGGCAAGTTTTGGCAAGGCAGTATTGAAATGACACAACGCATGCATTATTGGCAAAAGTGAGGCTGACACAAGCGAGACCGAGGACGAATAAAAGTAGCCAATTTTTGGTTTCAGGCCAGTTGGTTTTTGAGAATCATGAAAGCTACACCGGTGTTTGAGAGAAAGTGAGAGCAAAAGTACTATTTGTAGTGTGCAAGGAACCGAGTCCTGTGTGAAGCCTTGTTCCAGTTTCCGCATTAACAATCAGCCAACTACACTTTGTTTAAATACTACATCTCCATTTCAGCAGCTATAGCACCATTTATAATAGCACAACCAAACTCAGTGAAAATTGATTATACAGGGTGTCCATAAAGTCTGTGTGCACTTTAAAAAATTTATGACTTGATTTGTATTTGTAATAGAAATAATCTGAAAAAATGAGCTTGAACAATTAAACTTGAAAGATAATACAACGTTTCGACAAGAGGGAGCTCTTTGTCACTTTGCTCTGCTTCTTAGTTTCTAAATCAGGAATTTCCTAACAGATGGATCGGAAAGAGTGGACCATTTTATTGGCTCCACATTTGTCAGATTTGACTCCATTAGGTTTTTTTTCATGTAAAAACAATTGTGTATGCAACCAAACCTAGTTCATTAGAAGATTTGAAAACTAAAATAACTAATGTGATTTCGGGTATTACTGTAAATCAGTTGGCAAATGTTTTCTGTGAACTGCAAAATCATATTACCCTTTGTATTGCTAATGATGGAGGACGTATGGAAATTTAAATAAAATTTCAATAAAATCTTTAAAAATATAGGTTTACTTCTTTCTAATCCTTTTTCCAAATTATTTCTATTGCAATTACAAATAAAGTTATAAATTTTTTAAAGTGCACACAAACTTTATAGACACCCTGTATTTGTCTATACTTCTGAGATGAGATAGTATTTACACTAATTACGTTATTCAAACTATTGTCCCCATCTTTGCTGCCATGTTTACAACGTTTTGGCCATTGTATGCTCCAGCTTTCTTTGGGTGCTAGGGATTTTGAACCCTTTATTACAATCACTTGGGTATATCAATCTCATTCCATTTGCAATGTCTTGAAATCACAACTCTAAGAGTCAAGTCAGGAACTAATGAAACGTCTATATCCACAAGGACAGTTCAATACCAGGCTACAGCAGTGGTGAACAAGTAACTTTCAGGGTTAGAGGGAGATAACTCATAACTTCCAATTGAGGAGGATGATATATCCCAGTGATTGTGAGAAAGGGTTTCGGTTCGAAATTCCTTACATCTGAAGAAGGCTGGAGCGTACAATGGCCAAAACATCATACAAATGGCAACAAAGATGAGAACAATAGTCCAAATAATGTAAATACTACTTCATCTCAGAAATATAGACAAATACTAATCAAGTATTATGTATGCACTAATCAAATTTTGGCATATAAACATTTTAGTGCACTAACCAAAAACACATTAAGCAAGGGATGTTTGTACCTTTTTTTTTATAGGGTTCACCTAGAACAAGGCCTTGGAGTCACTCAAAGTAGAAACTTATTGAGTGATGTGTGTGATCTGAATAAAAAAGTTAGAAGTAAACATTAAAATGATATGGTGGATGGATAATGATTGACCTTTGACTTGAAAAGTTCAAGATCATAGTGTTCAGGGAAGCACCCACATAGGAGTTTGTTCTACAAAGTAGCAGTTCTTAAAAAAAGTTGTCAGTATGGAACTACATCTTTACAATTGGAATTTCAGTCGGGTTCATTATATATCCCTAGACAAGGGCTGTGTTCTGAACTGAGCCTTTTATTGAATCTACAGGGGTAATCTGTTCTCATTCAATGACCCATATCTAGGGATATATAATGAACCTGAGCGGAATTGGAACATAGCTCTCCAGTAAAAGTAGGAAGTGAAGATTAAAAGGGTATGGTGGATGGATAATGACAGACCTTTTTTTTTTATGATCATATCGCCCCCAAGCAAGGCAGTCTATTGCCACTGGTGTGCAGGGGCTTACATAGGAGGAAAGTTACAAAAAAGAGTGACAGGTTACAGGGCGTGTCAGGAAGTGGCTAAGAGAAGGGTTAAGATACTGAGAGTGGAGTGGACGGAGAAAGGAGCATGAGAGAGAGGATGCAAGTTAGCAAGATAGGAGATAACTATTGACTTTACACTTAAACTCCTGGAGATTGTAGCTGTCGGGGAAGCAAGTAAATGGAAGGGAATTCCACAGGTGGGAAGTGCAAGAAAAGAAGCTGCTGGAGTAGAATTTGTGTTTACATTTTATTGGTTTCACAGTAAAAGTGAGGGACCTAGTTGCTAATTTTGTGGCTCGAGCAAATTCATGCATAGGGGAACCAGAGAGCTAAGTTCATCAGAGCAGAAGCCGTGAAAATACTTGTAGAAAAGACACAGAGAAGCCACACTGCGCCAGTGAGAAAGTGACTGTATCTTGGCTGCCAGGTCAGGATCTATCATATTACAGATTCTCTGTTGGATTTTGTCAAGGACCCCTAGGTGGATAGCAGGGGCACCCAACCAGATATGGCAGCAGTTAAACTTTGACTTGAAAAGTTTAAAACTGTAGTGCTCATACAAGTATCCCCACAGGAGACTGTTTTATAAATTAGAGGTTCTCAAGAAGAAGCTTTCTCAACAGAACACTCATCTTAAAGGAGTAAGTAGGGAATGACATGGTTGGTGTAAAGTGATTAGCCATGCAAGTTTGTTGTGAGTGAGTTAAAACTGGCAATTTCTTGGAACCCCACTACCTGAACTCAGTATCACCGTACATGTTTGTGTGTGTATCTTTCAACAAATTATTTGGAAGGCAAATTATATGTTAAATAAAAAGTCATCACAAGCATTCTTTCTCAACTTTATGCCTTGTTTAAAATTTGCAGAGTAAATATTAGCTTGGCTGCTTAACTTGTATAATATGATTTTCTTATTTGTAATATGACATTTAGCCTTGGTCAAACAAGTGCAGAACTTCACTTGCCCGCAGAACATTCAACAGCCTTTCAATGATGGCTCAAATCCAGACGCCAGTCAGTATGCTGGAAAAATCAAACAATGAAACAGTACCTGGTACAGGAAGGCGTGAATAATGTTTGAGTTTGCCCAAGGAATACAATTGCTCTGAAGAGACGTTTGAATTAATGCCACACTTGAGGTTTATAAGTGGTTGCCATATTTTATTCTTTGAATTTTTTAAAGTTATTGTTGTTATTTTTTTATAACTATGTTGTTTCTTTACTTTTTCATTTGTTAATAACTTGATTGTGATTTCAGATAATGGGTAGTTTATTGGCAATGAAATCATTAATAGATTATAATGCATAATGTAGGTTATTTTAACAAGACTTGTCATTGTCGCTTATTTAACATGTTAACAATGTACACAGTTCAAGTGTAGAAAGAATAAATGATAAAAGGATTTTATTTTAAATAAAGGTTTTTCAGAAACATTTTAAAAAAATGGCAATAGTGATTGTCCTTATTTCAAAAACAGCGAATTAGCTAATCAATATCTGTGTCAACAAAAAAATGTCTTCTTTTTTCACTGTTTCTGGTCAAAAGAAGTTAAATGCATACTTAATCTACAAGCATCTTTTTTATTGATTCAAGAAAAGTTGCAGGAGATTTCAATCTTATTTGGAGGCATGGTTGAAACCAATGGCAATTTCATTGTTAAAGTTACTCTTTATTATTTCATGATATTTTTGTGTTGGCTAAAATAAGAATTCAGTGTTGTTTTCATGTTTGTGTAATTTAGATGACAATTTATTCATCGCACCATGTGTGTGTGTGTGTGTGTGTGTATATATATATATATATATATATACTAGCAGTATAGCCTGGCGTTGCTCGGGTGTAATGAAAGCTTTAAAACTAATCCATGGTCCTGGAGCTCAGACACTTTGGACGTTGGCACGAAAGACTAAAAAGCAATAGTTGTTTCCAGTTAAAGTGAAACCGTAGACTGAAAGAAAAATGAATGGATGTAAGTCAAATTTTGATTTCCTGGTATTGATATCAAATAAATTTTTTCGTCGTAAACTGAATTTTGAAGGCTAAATAAGTCCTCTGAGTAAATGGTATCATGACTGAGATTAAGAACTACAATTATACCAACTTAGAGCCAAACCCGAAGCAAAAACTAAAATAAAAGGGCTGAAAAAATACAGACATACAGGCAGATAAACAGACACCCACACAAACATCTTGCCTTTTATATATATATATATATATATATATATTATCGATTTTCTGCACGATTGTAAGAACTGCTATCTTGAAACTTCTGAATATCATTTCTTATGTCTTTGTCTATGAGTGTATCATATTTGATTAAAATCGGACCACTCCTTCTATTACCTGATTTTTTTGATTATCGATTCTCGATATTTATTGGGCATCAAAACAAAACCTAGCTAAGAACACTCGCAGACGCTTATAGTATAGCTGTGTACATTTTCAAGAAAATCGGTTCAGTCGTTTCAGAGTCTATAGGTAACGGACACACGCACACACACGCACACAAAGTTCTATTTATAAATAAGTTTAGATGTATATATACATATATATTTCCCTCCTGTCATGCCCATAGAGAGAGAGAGAAAGAGAGAGAGAGAGAGAGAAAGAGAGAGAGAGAGAATAACAAGGCAACATTGTCTCAGTTCATTCTCTTTACTACCAGTTATTAAACTTTATAACTAATTATGAAAGCTCTTGCCATGTGTTTGCTCTTTAACAGTGCCTTATCTTATTTTTTGCAATATTCATGTCATTGTGTAGTGAAGAATATATATATATATAAATCCAGGTAAAGAAGACCCAAGGTGTTATGATTCTGAATTCCCTGGCATTTATTTTTTTATAAACTGTGCTCAATACAATAAATATTGCAGGGCATAATATGATTTAAAAATACAATGTGACATAGAAATTTTTGTGTATTTTTAAATCATAACTAGCAGTATAGCCCGGCATTGCTTGGGTGTAATGAAAGCTTTAAAACTAATCCTTGGTCCTGGAGCTCAGACTCAGTCTAAAGAATATTTGTGTGAAGTTTGGTGAAAATCGGATAAAAATTGTGGATTTGTAAAAAGGACATACAGGCAGATAAACAGACACGCACACAAATATCTTGCCTTTATTATCGATTTTCTGCACTATTGTAAGAACTGCAACCTTGAAACTTCTGAATATCGTTTCTTATATCTTTGTCTATGAGTGTATGAAATTTGATTAAAATTGTACCACTCCTTCTATAACCCGATTTTTTCGATTATTGATTTTCGATATTTATCTGGGGTACCTCGACACAAAACCTAGCTAAGAACACTCGCAGACGCTTATAGTACAACTGTGTAAATTTTCAAGAAAATCGGTTCAGCCGTTTTGGAGTCTATAGGTAACGGACACACACACACACAGACAAAGTTCCATTTATGAATAAGTTTAGATTTAGATTATATGATACATATATATATATATATATATATTCCCTTCTGTCATGTGCAGGGTCAATAATATTTTGTTGTTATTTTTTACAGTAGGGGTACACTTGTGTGTGTGTGTATATATATATATATATATATATATATATATGTGTGTGTGTGTGTATGTGGATGTGTGTTTCGTTAAAAATATTTAATAGGGTACTTTCATTTATGTTTTTTCTTTTCTTTTTTCTTTTTCTTTTTTATAGGAATGTTATGCTCTTCTTCAATTTAGATCTCTCTCTCTCTCTTTCTGATTCATTCTACATGTCAACCATATATATAACCAGATATATAGATATATACCCACACGCACACATATTAGAAAGAGACTGTTTCGCAACAATATAAGCAAAAAATAGTACATCTCATGTTAAGTAAACTAAAAATGACCAACATGATGCACATAAAGATTTAACACTGAAAAATCAACAAAGAAGCATAATGAATAAAACACACACACACACACACACACACACACACACACTCTTTTTGATAATATTTGAACGATGAAAGAGCTCAGAAGACAATTTATAGTCAAAATTTACCAGAAAACAAAAAAAATGGTCTAAACTGTAAAAAAATTAAATAAAGTTGAAACAAACAACTTTTATTGGTTTCTGCATAAATTAAAAATCACTGCCTAAATACACCCTGCATATATCTGTGTATATGGAAATGTAGCTGAGTAGTTAGAACATTCTCATTCCAACCATTATTACCAGGTTTTAATCCCACCAAAGTTGATTTGTGAGGAATTGTCATCGGTCTGGGGAGATGTAAGTCATATCACTGGTTGACCCTATCTTTATGAGGGAATTTGGTTAGACAGAATTGTTTGGAAGTCATTGATGATTGTGCTAGCATGAAGTTAAAAGTCATTGTGTCCGAGGGCTTGAGTGTACTGACCTTGTGAAAACTTCCCACTGATTTACTCTCTCTAGAAAATGCAACTAAGATATTGAATGGACATACCTCCCAATACTATCATACGAATACGAGTGTACCTCAAGGCTTTATTCTAGGTCCTACACTTTTCCTGATTTTCATTAACGATATCCCTGATGTAATAAGATTCCAAGTAAGTATATACGCTGACGACACCACCGTTTACTCTTGCCTCGATCAAAAATCTGCTGAGGCTGACAAAGTGAACCTCACTACTGAGCTTGGAAAGGATCTTCAATCTGTGGTGGATTGGGGTAAGAAATGGCTCATGAGTTTTAATGCTTCCAAAACAAAACTGCTATCTGTTAACCATCATAGACAATCGTTCCTACCCTTCATTAGCATGGATCAGGCTAGACTCCCTGAAAGCAAAACACTGCACCTCCTTGACCCTAACTCTCTCAGCAGACCTCAAGTGGAATGACTATATTGAATCCATAGCTAAATCTGCTGCTAAGAAAGCCCGTTCACTGTGTAGAGCCAGGAAGTTTTTCTCATCTGAGTTCATGCTGCACATACATAAATCTACCATCCACCTGTGTATTGAATACTGCTGCTACAACTGGTCAGGTGCCCCTGCTGTTCACCTTGGGGTTCTTGACAAAACCCAACGAAGAATCTGTAATGTGATCAATCTCGACTTGGCAGCTCGGCTGCAGTCGCTCGCTCACCGACATGATGTGGCTTCCCTGTGTCTCTTCTACAAATACTTTCACAGCTTTTGCTTTAATGAACTTAGCTCACTATGTATGTTTACTCGAGCTACTAGACTAGCAACTAGGTCCCACCCTTTTACAGTGAAACCGATAAAATGTAACCGCAATTTCTATTCTAACAGTTTCTTTTCTCGCACTTCCAGTCTGTGGAATTCTGTAATGTTTTTAACATGACAAAATAAAATGGTTATGGAAAAATGACACACTCGCTGAGTAACTAGGGGAATTTATTATTGTGGAAACATGAGTACAGCGAACAGTTGTGGATGTTGAACCACCGTGTGTTTATAGAGAGTGTGGCAACCTCAGTCTGCTGGAAGTCCCTTCTCCTTGTCTCCCAGCATGCACCTGTTAGCTGGGGACGGAGTGCCTTGAATGGTCCAGGGGAGGTAACTTTTGACCCTTTTTTATGGTAATCCTAATACTTCCCTTCTTTTTTTTTTTTTTTTAAAAATGACAATTAGCTGTCACGAGCATGCTTGGGTTGATTGATAGCTGCTTCACTTTAATTCTATTCTGCTTTGACCGGTTCTTTCTCGATTCTGCAATGCTCTTGTTTATATTTGTTTGTTTGACAGGTGGTACAGGCGGTAGTTCAAAAGTGTCCATGAGTAAGTCCAGTGGAATGTTCGACGTGCTGTTTGTCTTAGTGTTGCTGTTGTACCTAGGACGTAATCGGTTTTTGTGTCGTGCCCAGAGTTGATCTCCAACTTGTACACTATAGACAAATTGTCCCTTTTTCTTCTGGATGGTACCTGGTGTCTATTTTGGTTGCCCAGGCCTGTAGTTCCTCACAAACACTGGTGTACCTACAGATAGTGGTCGATCTGAATTCTGGCATATACTCTGTTTTTGTTGTCCTTTAATGCTGCTTTGTCAACCAAATTGAGCGGGATGTCGAGAAGACCCAGTGGCTCAATAAAAGTCCCAGAAGGTTGTGCTGGGAGTTTGAAATGTATATGGTCCCAGATTGGTAAATTGTTGCAATTATTTTATTATTTCAAATATTCTTTCGGCTGAGTCTGAGCTCCAGGACCATGGATTAGTTTTAAAGCTTTCATTACACCCGAGCAATGCCGGGCTATACTGCTACTATATATATATATATATATATATATATATATATATATATATATATATATATTAGGTGCGATTGGTAAATTGTCGCAATTATTTTATTATTTCAAATATTCTTTAGGCTTAGTCTGAGCTCCAGGACCATGGATTAGTTTTAAAGCTTTCATTGCACCCGAGCAACACCAGGCTATACTGCTAGTATATATATATATATATATATATATATATATTAGGTGCGATTGGTAAATTGTCGCAATTATTTTATTATTTCAAATATTCTTTAGGCTTAGTCTGAGCTCCAGGACCATGGATTAGTTTTAAAGCTTTCATTACACCTGAGCAATGCCGGGTTATACTGCTAGTAAACTGATAAAAATGTTTCATGTTCAGATGAGAGCAGCATTCAAATGAAAGTTGCCATATATTTTCATATGCATGTTTACTGGTCATCAAACTCTCATGCATTTGGCTTTGATATTATTAGCTTTCGGCTTTTCTGTCGAATCTGTCCTCACCCTCTTGCTTTTTCTTCTAATCTTTCTTGGCTCAAAGATGTGCCACCAAAATGGATTGCTTTATTTTCAGAATAAAGGAAGCCAAGATTAAAATAATCTGCTTTGGTCTGGTGTAGATTCATTGAAAGACCTGCTGTCGATATTTGTTCTTCATCTGATTCTTTTCCGTTTTCTTTTTACCTTTACTTTCACTTTTTCTTTTCTCTTTCTGTTTTCTTCCCTCTCCCTCTCTCTCTCTCTCTCGTTCATTCTTTGCACTCTCTCAATTTTTATCACATTCTTGTATTTTTTTGTTTTTTCACTCAAAACTCTCTTTAATCTTGAGTCTTTCTCCACATCATCATTCATTGTTTCTCTATTTTGAGCACTTTTCTGAAAAGGTTTCATTTTCAGTACTAAACTCCTTTATTTCTTTTCTTTCCTCTTCTTTTATTTTCTTAGATTTCTTTTTTGTTATTTCTATTCCTTCTCTTTCTTTTTATTCTCTCTTCTCTCTCTTTCTTTGCATTTTCTCCTCTCTCTTTCTTTTAATTCTCTCTCTCTCTCTTTCTTTTTATTCTCTCCTCTCTCTCTTTCTTTGCATTTTCTCCTCTCTCTTTCTTTTAATTCTCTCCTCTCTCTCTTTCTTTTTATTCTCTCCTCTCTCTCTTTCTTTGCATTTTCTCTCTCTCTTTCTTTTTTTTATTCTCTCCTCTCTCTCATTCTTTGCATTTTCTCCTCTCTCTTTCTTTTTATTCTCTCCTCTCTCTCTTTCTTTGCATTTTCTCCTCTCTCTTTCTTTTTATTCTCTCCTCTCTCTCTTTTTTTTTGCATTCTCTCCTCTCTCTCTTTCTTTGCATTTTCTCCTCTCTCTTTCTTTTTATTCTTTCCTCTCACTCTCTTTCTTTGCATTTTCTCCTCTCTCTTTCTTTGCATTTTCTCCGCTCTTTTTATTCTCTCCTCTCTCTCTTTTTCTTTCTATTCTCTCTTTTCTTCTTTCTATTCTCTCTTTTTCCTTCTTTCTATTCTCTCTCTCTCTCTCTTTCTGTCTTTCTATTTTCTCTTTCTTTCTTTCTTTCTTTCTTTCTTTCTCCTCTCTATCTCTGACAGAGCCCAGGCTGGTTTGAATTCACAGTTTTTGCTTCTAAACTGATTGCCACCCATAGCTATAGAACCCAGTCTGCCCTGCTATTTTATCCAGAGCTTGGGAGAGAAGAGATGGATTCATACCTTTTCCAAGGGTATTCTTAGCACATAAGTGAATGTAATGAATTTGACTAGAATTTGAACTCAGCTCTCCAATTCGTCAATCCAGGCTTCAATCCCTTACTCTACAATGCCTCCTAATAAGCACACATAATAATAAGAAAGAGAGATGGATTCATGCCTTTCCCAAAGGTATTAGCACATATATATGATGAATATAATGAACCTAACAGGAATTCAAACTCTCCTCTCCAATTCCTCAATCTGAGCCACTATCCGCCACTCCACCATGCCTCATTATATTCAGTTATGTACAAATAGCCTTGGAGAAGGTATGACTCTCCTCCAGCTATGTAATAATTAAATGGACTTGTATCAGTAAATCATGAATATCTTTTAAAAAAAATAACTTACAATCTAAAAATAATTTTAGCAATTTTATTTATAAGTCAAATTTAGACACAATTTTCATTATAGCAATATTTTCTCAGTTATTAACACTTCTACTGCTGCGGACATACTTATCCGAATCCAGATATCCCATGACTCACTAGAGTCATAGGGACTTCATATGTATTGCAGCCACAGTAGAATCGGTGTTTCTTTGAGCATGACAGCCTGAAAAAAGCCCAACATTCTCCAGGCTGATTTAATTTCAGAGTTTTCCTTCTTCTAAACTGGTTGCCAACCAAGGCTACAGAATCCAGTCTATCCTGCTATTTACTCATAGCTGGGGGAAGAAAAGATGGATTATATTATTAAGTAGTAATTAGTGGGGGATCAGTTTATTACTTCATAACAATATAAAACTGATTCCCCACTTTATGTCCAGTAAAAGCCTTAATCATGTTTCCAACTATTATATTCAGTCAGTCAGTTGAGTGCCATAGGTGATAAATGCTTGGGCTATCATGTCTCGAAAGAGACATGACTGACTGGGCAGTAGATTATCTCCAATATGTTAATCCAGGCTGCAATCCCTTACCCTACAATGCCTCCTAATAAGCACACATAATAATAAGAAAGAGAGATGGATTCATGCCTTTCCCAAGGGTATGAACACATAAGTCAATGTATTGATATTTAATGGGATTTGAACTCAGCTCTCCAATTCGTCAATCCAGGCTGCAATCCCTTACTCTACAATGCCTCCTAATAAGCACACATAATAATAAGAAAGAGAGGTGGATTCGTGCCTTTCCCAAAGGTATTAGCATATACGTGAATATAATGAACCTAACAGGAATTCAAACTCTCCTCTCCAATTCCTCAATCTGAGCCACTATCCGCCACTCCACCATGCCTCGTTATATTCAGTTATGTACAAATTGCCTTGGAGAAGGTATGACTCTCCTCCAGCTATGTAATAATTAAATGGACTTGTATCAGTAAATCATGAGTATCTTTAATAAAAATAACTTACAATCTAAAAATAATTTGTGGCTTTAAATATAAGATAAACTGTAAAAACTAAAGAAAACAATCAGTCATTCAAAAACCAGATGACTGAACACATGCATAAGAATCTTGTGATATAAATCTGGTTAGAGGAATGCATTCCTGTAGTTCTGTTGCAATACTACAATTCCCAATTCTTTCTATTGACACCCCTATGGCCAAATTTGCTCTAACCGAACATAGGCAGAAATTCACCAAAATGATCATTTGTTATTTTGTTTTGTTTTGTTTTTAAACAGAAAGTGAATAGGACCATATTCTAATCTCAGAGAAAGTATAAAATCCATCCCCCCCACCATCACAACTAAAAATTTGACAGCAGTAAAAAATCTTCTTTACACTAAATATATATATATATATATATATATATATATATATTTTTTTACTCTCTCACGTTCTCTAATCTTAAAACTAAGTTTAGATAATTTTCTAAAACAAATCTTATATCACCTTATTGGGATAAACATTGACTGCATGCTATAAAGAGTCTGGTGTGTTTTTATCAAGGAAAGGTAAATGAAAACACAGGTTTAAATTTATCTCTTTGCAAGAAACATTGCATAAAAATCTGCTGGTTTTGTAGGTTATCTGAAGGTGATGAATAAATTCTATTAAAATCCTTTGCAGCACTTGATATAAAATCTTATCAAATCCCAGAATTTGGAAAATGGTGAACAAGAATTTTGAATGTTTCTATTATAAAAAGCAAGAACTATTTTTAAAACGAGAAATACCCATGAAAATTTTACAGTTTTTTAAATTGAATTTTCTGATTAATCTTAATTTTTAAGTTAATGATTAATAGTCTCCTTGCCAGTTTCATGACTATAAAATATACTAGCATCGGGGCTTATGGGTTATAACAAACAGTTGATTTACCCTTGTGTTACGAGTGTACATTTCTATATAAAAATATTAATAGTCAACAAAAAAGTTAAAATTTATAGTAAGGGATTCTACTGAGTTCTACTTGTTAATACAAAAAAGTTTTCATTCATGAAGTAGTTGTAAAATAGAGAAATTAGAAATAGAACGTTTGGAACATTCTAGATCATTTCAGTATATTCGAGAAAAATCTAGATGATTTGAGAAATATGCTAATTAGGTGCTAGCCTTGATAAAATAGTTTTTTGAAGAAAGTTGTAAAAAGAGAATTTCTGGAATTATCAACTGTGGCTTTGAAGTTATTGATTATTATATCCAGCCAAAAGAATCTCTATGAAAAGTTACTGACCAACAAAAACCCCAAAAAGAACCACATGGAACTAAAGTGGTAAATAGAGTTTTTTGAATATTTTCATTGACCAAACTAAAAAAATTATTCTATATTTGTGGATTTCCAGTAATAGCACTTAGATTACTTTGCTAGCCCTAGTGTGTTAAAAATACTTGACTCCCACTTTCTTGTTCTCCTTCATAACACTTTACCAGTAGATGTAGACCTCTACGTTTCCTGTTTGAATGCCACAGTTGCATCTTTATGTTATTTTATGTTTTTTTTGAAAAATTAAATATTTGTTTATGATTTAGCTCTGTGTTTTGGTAAATCATTTTCTTTTCTTTTCTTACAACTTCTAGCTTGTAACACCATGCCAAGAAAATTAATGAAGGATGAATGACGAGGAAGCATACGGATCATGTGAACAAAACAAAAAATCTGTTTATGAATTAAAATGCTTGCAGTTATGGGAATAGGAAATTAAGAATTAAAATCAACCTTCTTCACTTTTATAAAAATTCACAATGACATGTGAAATTCTGGTTTTTCCCCAAACAGAAAAAGGATTGACCATGTAAAGAAAAAGTTCAATCCAGATTTAGCAAGTGGGTGTTAAATTGATTTTCTGACCAATGGAAGCGATTTGCAAGACCAAAAAGGATTTCATGATCCAGTGTGAAAAATCTAAATACTATGAAAGGTTCTGGTCAGCATTAGTCTGACAGTCAGATGGAAGCAGGAGAGAAGACAAGGCAGAAACTTCAAATTGACTAGGACATAAGGTTGCATCGCACATTGTCCTCTTTCTCCTTCTTTCTCGTGTGCTGATTC
The DNA here is from genome assembly GCA_037127315.1 of Ascarosepion bandense. NCBI lineage: Eukaryota > Metazoa > Mollusca > Cephalopoda > Sepiida > Sepiidae > Ascarosepion > Ascarosepion bandense. The sequence goes on from JBBBDQ010000443.1 coordinate 1,576,420, forward strand.
ATTTTACTTTTTCTCCATTCAAAGACATTTCTACCAAACAAACGCTTATACATATGCACATACGCATAAACTGTTTGCAACAAATTACTACATCAAACATTCTTCTTTTTTTTTTTTTAATCATATCACCCCAAGCAAGGCGGTAATGCCACTGATGTGCAGGGCGCTACGTAAGAGTGAAAAGATTGGAAAAGAAAAAACTGGAAACCACATCCTAAGCAGGGAACAAGGGATGAGCCTCTTCACCTGTTCAATAGACGTGGGTGGAGTGTGAACCGGGCGATAGTTTAGTCTATCTACTCCAATTGAAAAAAAAAGACAAAAAGAGGAGTGAAAGGATTGGAAAAGAGAAAGCCGGAAACCACTTCCTAACCAGGGAACAAGGGATGACTTGTTCAATAGACGTGGGTGGAGTGTGAACCAGGTGATAGTTTAGTCTATCTATACATTTATGTTAATGCTTAGCAAAACTTGCTTCCCCGACAGCTACAATCTCCAGGAGTTTAAATATAAGGTCAATAGACACCTCCTAACACACTAACTCGCATCGATTCTCTCCAACACTCTTCCCATCTACATCCTTCCCCATCTATCACCCTCCTTCTGATATTTCCTAGATCTAACCGCTCTTTCTCACAACCTTCCCCGATGTCACCCCCTGTGCAATAGTGGCAGTGGAATGTCTTGCTTGAGGTGAAATGATGAAAAAAAATTCCAGTTATCTTTTCAACCACCTGATGATATGTTTTGGAAGTAGCCTTGTACCAGGCATGACTGACACACCCTATATCTTCACTGGCAAACACTGATGTGGAAAAAGAATACCTAATAAAAGCATGAATTCTTCAAAGTAATGTCAGTAGCTCGTTTCAGGAAAATGAATCAGAATTTTTAAAGTCCATAGTTTTAAGGAATTGTCATGAAGAGGAAATGTTCATACAACAGATTAAATGATCTGACAAAAAATAATATTCAGAAATGTTTAAAAGAGAGTTTTTTGCCCACTGAAAGGATCAATATATGGTTGGCATAGGTTTAAAAATAGACAAAGAGAGTTTGAAATACTTATCTCTATTGGGTTTTTGAGAGAAAATTCTTTGAAGTGTCAAGTGCTGGTTATAGGCTGATAACATAATTGGTAAGAACCTCAATGCTGGTCACAATGAACAGAAACAAAACATTTCACATGACTTTAGATCCTCTTCTCTTATTAATTTAATGTTTCTCTTCATTTTATATCAAAATGAAATTTGCTCAGGCTTGCAAATTTATTTTCTTCTTCTCAATTTAGAAGTCAGTTTCTGTGAAGGCAAGGATTTCATTGGTCTAAAGAAAATTTCCCATAAGCTCGCAAATTTCTTTTCCTTTTCATCAGTCCTCCCAGTTTGTATTAGCAGATAAATAAAGATAGAAAGTATGTGTCTTTTCACCGGATCTATTCAACTTGTACAGCAAGACTATTCTGAGGACCCTAGATATTATGTCAGGATTTGTCATCGAAGGCTACAATTTGAACAACAAAAGATACACAGATGATACAATGCTGATAGCAGACACGGAAAGGAAACTACAAGACCCCCTACAGAAGGTAGCTAAAGAGAGTGACGAGAAATGAGGAATTGGAGAGTCGAGTTCAAAGTCTATTTGGGTTCATTACATTCACTTATGTACAAATAACTCTGGTATGAATCCATCTTTTCTTTCTTTCTTATTATTATGTGTGCTTATTAAGAGGAACAGTAGAATAACAGAGTAAAACTCAGAATGAGAATTTGGAGAGTTGACTTTGAAGTCCAGTCAGGTTCGTTACATTTGCTTACGCGCAAATACTCAAGGGAAAGGTATAAATCCATCTATTCTCTCCACTACCTATGGGTTAAATAGTAGGATAGATTGGGTCTTAAAGCCTTGGTTGGCAACCAGTCTGTTGCAGAAAGAAACAGCAACCTATTGCTGGAAAATCTCTGCCTTGATCCCCCAAGACTTACTACCTAATATCTGATTTTATGATGCAAGTCAATTTTTTCACAATAAAATTGGCATTAATGTTAAAATTTTTCAGATATGTTTATGATAAATGTGAATATAAGTTTCTACTGGACATAAAAAGGAGGATCAGTTTTCTCTTGGTTTAAAGTCATAAATTGTTCCAACTGAAACTTACTACACAATGTCATTTTTTATTATGCAAATCAATGTCTTCACAATAGAATTATTATAAACCAAAGAATGGGAAAAATGTTCAATGTATATTTATACAAACAACTACCAGTATAGCCTGGCGTTACTCGGGTGTAATGAAAGCTTTTATATATATATTATTGATTTTCTGCACTATTGTAAGAACTGCAACCTTGAAACTTCTGAATATTGTTTCTTATGTCTTTGTCTATGAGTGGATCAAATTTGATTAAAATTGGACCACTCCTTCTATAACCCGATTTCTTTGAATATCAATTTTCGATATTTATCGAGGGTACCTTGACACAAAACCTATCTAAGAACACTCGCAGACACTTATAGTACAATTGTGTAAATTTTCAAGAAAATCGGTTCAGCCGTTTCGGAGGTAACAGACACATACAGAGACACACACACACACACACACACACAGACAAAGTTCCATTTATAAATAAGTTTAGATAGATAGATAAAAAACCGATCCCCCACTTTATGTCCAGTAGGAAACATTAATATTGAGTTATCTGGAAAGTTCAAACACATCAAATTTATTGACAGATATAATATGCTTATATTTATGATAAGAGCACACTTCAAACTATCTCTTGAGAAAGAAAGTTCAAAATTTCTTAATTCATGTCAATTTTGCATTTCTAAGAAAATGGAAGATTATAAGGTGCATTTTAGACACTTGATGATTTTTATTACTGTAAAGGCAAAAATTTCTCGCAAACAACAAAAAAGATATGTGCTGTGTGCAGTGAAAGTACTTTAGCTGACAGAATTCTATGGAAGTGGTTCGGTAAATTTAGAGTTGGTGATTGTATCCTTATTGATGAAGAATGCTCTCTCCTGAATGACCTCTCCTCCACTACAGATGACGACCAAATCAAGACATTGATTGAGACTAACCCACATTATGCAATGTGAAAATTGGCAGAAACACTAAATTTATCAAAATCCACTATTCATGAGCACTTAGTGAAGCTTGGGTACTCATTACTCATATTTTTATGATGCTTGGGTACCACATGATATAATTGAAAAGAATCTTTTGAATTGCATTTCTGTCTGTGATTTTCTGTATAAATGCAATTAAAATGCAACCTTTTTTAAGCAAAATGTGATAGGTGATGAGAAATGAATAGTTTATAACAATGTTCGGCAAAAATGATTCTGTGGTAAGCGACATGAGCTAACTTTAGCCACCTTAAATGTAGGTCTTCATCCTAAAAAAGTCATGCCGTGCAACTGGTGGGATTGGAAAAGAATCCTGTACTATAAGCTTCTGCCAAGTAACCAGTCAATTGATTCTGAAAAGTACTGCTCACAACTAGATAAATTAAAAGCAGCAATTCAAAAAAAAATACCAAGAATTGGTGAACAGAAAAGATGTTGTTTTCCATTATGATAATGCCAAATCTCATATTTCTTTGATGATCTGGTAAAAATTCTTGCAGCTTGGCTAGGATGTGTTACCCCACCCACCATATTCACTAGACATTACTCCTTCAGATTTTCATTTATTCAGGTCTTTGTGAAATAATCTCACTGGTAAAATTTTAATTCTTTGGAGGACATAAAAAAAAATCAACTTAATGAGTTCTTTGCTAAGAAACCACCAAAATCTGGTAAGATGGAATCTTTAAGTTCAAGGAAAAATGGAGAAAGGTTATACAGCAAAATGGTTCATATTTAGTTGAATAAATATTTAACGGCATAATTTTGTTTTAGGTTTTAATTTTCTTTAAAACTCAGTATGAACTTTCCAGATAACTTAATATTTAACGTAAATATATCTTCACAAATATTTCTGTCATCTGTTTGTTGATACCAATTATATTTTTGCATTATCAAAGCTGACATTGGGTCGTAATTTGAGTGGGGGGAACATGATAAGAATAGAAAATCGATCCCCCACTTTTATATTTAGTAGAAAACATTTAATGTAAATATAACTTGAAATATTTTCTCATTGTTGGTTGGTTAATACCAATTTTATTGTGAAAACATTGACTTGCATTATAAAATCTGACATTGGATAGTAATTCTAGTGGGGGGATCACTTTATTACTTAATAACAATAGAAAACCGATACCCTACTTTATGTCCAGTAGAAAACACTAATATTTAATATCAATATAACTTGAAATATTTTCCATTATTGGTTAGTTAATACCAATTTTATTGTGAAAACATTGACTTGCATCATAAAATCTGAAATTGTGTAGTAATTTTAGTGGGGGATCAGTTTATTACTTCATAAAAATAAACAACCGATCCCTCAGTTTATGCCCGGATTAAAACTTATACAGGGTGTGGCTGAAATACTTCATACATAATGGTAAAACATAAGCTAGAAGAAGGTATCATTGCCACTAATGTCTTATCATTATGCAGGAGTTATTTCTGCCACACCCTCTATTAATATTTAACATAAATACATTTTTAAAATTTTCCCATCATCAATTGATTAATACCAATTTTCTAATGAAGACATTGACTAGCATTATACGATCTGACATTGTGTTGAAGATATATAAAAAAAGATATCTGTTCTAATTTGGTGACATTTAAAATTTATCCAAAAGTAAGAAATTTCTTAAAAGTTTGATTTCTTGTTCTAGAATGAATTGGAAAAAGTGAACATTTTTAGCATAATTTCTCTACCTATTGTCCTTTAAAAATCAATTTTAACTTCCAGCCACTGATGACCTTTACATCTTCCTTTATAGGCTTTTTTTTTTTAAATTTTAGGTGCCTAAAAAGAATCATGTCCGGTGTTCATGTTTAAAATGCTGTTAAGTATCTGTTGCCACCCTTCCTTTTTCCTCTGTCATTTGCTTTCACTTTTTGGGACAGCCTCAGATTTTACACAGTCAGCAGACAGCCTGGGAACAACACGAGTCTTTGTTGTCATTTTGTAGCGGGGAGTTTTGCAAAGGGTCTTCAGCTAAATGAAGGGTGCATTGTCTTTGACTTCTTTCACCCAAAATGTAAAAATGATGGATATTTTGTCTAAAGTACTTCCTCAAGATTTAATGGCCATTTTCTAAACCGTTCAGGTTTTCTAATTTCTATTTTTGACATTACTGAGTTATTCAGAAGTCAAAGCTTAACGAGTTTAAAATATTTGGAAAAATAATTACCCCCATATAATTACAAGGTCAATTAGTACATCTGCTCCCTGATTTAGGTAATTTTTCTAAGTTTAACTTACATGTGACACAAGGACAAAAGAATGGAGCACCTAAATGATTTTAGCAAGACAAGCTGGCCAACCATTATACCACATTGAGCTGAAATTTATAAGATTAATATTTGCAACTGGATTAAGTGCATTGACAAAAAAGAGAGTGTTATTTATCAGAAGATAAACTGACTTCATATGTATTTTTCTTTTAGGGAACTTTATAGTTAGAAAATTTTACATCATCAGAATTACTGAGGTTAAGCAGTGTCAATCCCAATCAGTATTTAGATGAGGGGAATGCTGGATATTGAAAACACCCTCTACAATTTTTTTTTTTAAAAACCTGTGTTATTTTATTTAACTTGCACATTCATGTGTCTATCATGCCAAACATTATGGTCCTGCATGAATATCGGAAGGTCATTAGCGTTACATTCTGTGTCATAACATAGCTGATCAATGTAGATGGTTGCTGGGTGAACAGCTAGTTTTGTTCCATGGCTAGGTGTTTAGAGCAGTAGACGAAGTTCTTGTTTTACTTGCCAGCAGCAATCTGCAAAGTGCATTCTGCATTCGCATATATTAGGAATGGGTCCATAGAGTTGTGATTCAGTTGGATGCTGTCTCCAGGATATGTTAAATATAGCTATCAGCATCTGAGTGTAGGTTTCATCAAAATTAGACACAAGGGTTTTAGTTAATTTTTTTTTTAATCATATAACTCCAAGCAAGGCAGTAACGCCACTGATGTGCAGGGGGCTACATAAGAGTGAAAAGATTTGGAAAAGAGAAAGCCGGAAATCACATCCTAAAGAGGGAACAAGGGATGAGCCTCTTCACCTGTTCAATAGACGTAAGTGGAGTGGGAACTGGGCGATAGTTTAGTCTATCTACTCCAATTGAAAAAATAAAAGAGTGAAAAGATTTGGAAAAGAGAAAGCCGGAAACCACATCCTAAAGAGGGAACAAGGGATGAGCCTCTTCACCTGTTCAATAGACGTGGGTGGAGTGTGAACTGGGTGATAGTTTAGTCTATCTACTCCAATTGAAAAAAAATAAAAAAAGAAAGGAGTGAAAAGATTGGAAAGAGCGTCAGGAAGAGACAACTGAAGTTCCCGGGACATGCAATGAGGAAGGAGGGCTTAGAGAATCTGATACTAACAGGCCAGATAGAGGGAAAAAGAAACAGAGGAAAGCAGCGGATAACATATTTGAAGAGCCTGAGCAGATGGATGACAGAACAGGGGCTGTGTGACGTTACAGGAGAAAGCGTGCTAAGAGCCACCAGGGATAGGGAGACGTGGAAGGCCATGAAAATCTCTTCTTTAGTAACTTAAAAGAATCTCCACTACAAGTCAAAATAGTAAATATTTGGCTATACATATGAAAAATGAATTCAAATAATTTAAAATCATAAATTACCATGATTTTTAATAAATTCACCCTAAGCAAGGCAACAATGCCACTAAGATGCAAAGAGGCTACTGAGAGTGAAAGAAAATGGAAAGTGTTTAGAAGGAACTTGAAATCCAAGCCTAAACACAGAAGAAATAAACCTCTACTCTTGGTCAAAAGAAAAGGGAAATTAATTTATGTCTTCAGAAAAAAGATATGATTTCTGAAAATAAATTCAATTTTACAATAAAGCCTCCTGAGAAATGGATATAATCTTTGTATTGTGAAACTGAATTGTTAATTTCATTTATTATTAAGGGGTTTTTGATTTTGGTATTGTTAGTTTATTTGACTGAAAATGGTTCAAGAAATGTACAAAAGTGCTTGGGGGTAATGAAAATTATGGAAAGTTTTGTACTCCCTTACTCAAAATAGTAAAATGTAAGGATGCTGGAAAAACTAAATAAAAAAGTAATTAAATCTTCCTTGTTTACCATCAATAAAATCGCTTTACTTGAGGTTTCTTGTAGGTCAGATTTTCAAATGACATCCATTTTATTCAAGGTGGCTTCAGACTGGGTTTTACCTATGCAAATTTCTACCTCCTTTTTCAGTAGAATTTATTTCACTTCCTCAGCATGTAAAAGATTCAACAGAATTTATTGATTCTCTTCAAACAGTTTGTCCTGAGCCTTGCTGGTTGAAGCTTATGAATTCAGTTTTAGAGGCATTGACATAATGTCTAGCATCTTTGGCAGCATTTTCTAGAAAATATGAATCAATCATTTACATTTTTAGATGTCATTAGAAAAATCAAGAAAAGTTGTTGATTGTGTAGCAACATCTTTAATCCAATAATGTTGTTATATCAACTTGCTCCATAAATATTGGAAATTAAACAATATAATTATATCTAATTATCTTTAGTTCAATCCAAATCCAGCACCTTTTGACTCCTGTTGATTGGAACCCCTCCTTGATTAATTATGTCAGAAGGGTTACCAAACTTGACCAGTTATGGGTTGGGGAGTTTATTTAATCTACACTTAGAGGTATTGAATTCAGAGTTGTCATTCTTCTAAACTTGTTTCTAACCAAGCTTAATGTCGCTAGTCTATCCTGCTATTTAACTCTTAGTTGAGGAGGTCCTGGGCATGACAGTAAACTGCATCTAGCAGCAACGCCTCTGATTGGGAGGTTGTGAGGAGCATGGAACCACCTATTAATTGCTGTTGTTCCCAGGTCCACCCTGACCCAGAGTGGTAGCAAGGCCTCTGATTGGGAGGTTGTGAGGAGCATGGAACCACCTATTAATTGCTATTGTTCCCAGGTTCACTCTAACCCGGAGTGGTAACACCTATTAGGGTCCCAGCTATAGGCAAATAGTTAACCCCCTAACTGGGGTCAAAACACTCTGAAAGTATAAAAATAGACTTTTATAGAAAAATATACAGATTTTAAGGGAAAATACTACCAACAATACACTTTTGAAGAAAAAATTATTACTATAACACATTTTTTAAAGAAAAAAAATTACATTTTTTAATACAAAATGAAAAGATCTCTTCAGTTTTATTAAAATGAAAACATTTTTCATTAAACTCTGATTAAATAAACCTTCTCACTATAACCAAACATTAAAAAAGTACTGTAAAACCCACCTTTTTGGCATTAGATAACCCACAGAGATTGATAAAACTCAAAATTCAAATCTTAGTTGAGAAGAGATGGATGCACACATGTCTCAAGGGTATTTGCACATAGGTGAATTTAACAAACTTGACTTGGAATTTGAACTCTGATTCCTATTTTTCAATCTGAGTCACTGTCCTCCATATATATGTGTAAGTATGTATGCAATGGCACACATATATCTATATATGCTGAGCCCCATACTGTTCATATATAGTTATGTTCGTATGAGCCCCAGTGGGCAAGCACGCGTGTGTGTGTCTGTGCACATCAATGGGTGTACAAGTGTGTATGTATATCTGTCTTTGTGTGAGAGACATCATGACGACAAATTTTCCCCCAAATTTTCGTCCCACTTTCACAAAAACACCAATATACACAACCTGACATAAATTCAAATTTAAGAAAAAATAATCAGTTTGTCTGATGATCAGAAAAGTGTAATACCTAGGGTCACAAACTCACACCAACCCAACTGAATATGTTAGCTCTATTACTGATATTGAGCACTTTTAAATAAGTACCACCCATATATAATATATAAATAATATGATATATATAACAAATTGCATATATATATATATATATATATATATATATATATATATATATACTAGCAGTATAGCCCAGCGTTGCTTGGGTGTAATGAAAGCTTTAAAACTAATCCATGGTCTTGGAGCTCAGACTCTTTGGACGTTGGCATGAAAGACTAAAAAGCAATAGTTGTTTCCAGTTAAAGCAAAACCGTAGACTGAAAGGAAAATGAATGGATGGAAGTCAAATTTTGATTTCCTGGTATCGATATTAAATTTTCTGCACTATTGTAAGAACTGCAACCTTGAAACTTCTGAATATTGTTTCTTTGTCTATGAGTGTATCAAATTTGATTAAAATTGTACCACTCCTTCTATAACCCGATTTTTACGATTATCGATTTTCGATATTTATCGGGGGTACCTCGACACAAAACCTAGCTAAGAACACTCGCAGACGCTTATAGTACAACTGCGTAAATTTTCAAGAAAATCGGTTCAGCTGTTTAGGAGTCTATAGGTAACAGACAGACAGACAGACAGACAGACAGACACACACACACACACACACACACACACACACAAACAAAGTTCCATTTATAAATAAGTTTAGATTATATTATATTAGATTAGATTTAAATTTAGATAGATATATGGTACAATTAGTAAATCATTGCCATTTTCCATTTTTAATTTTGTGCATGCATGTTGTTTGCTTTTTATTTTGTTGAGTCCACAATATGGTAGGGTCAGTTGGGGACCCCAGTCAGAAAAAGAGCACCATGGTACAATTCCCTTGACCAGAAATTTAGAAATGACCTGCTATACTTTTTGATATTCACATGGGAATTTTCATTAAAAACATTTCAGAGTGTTTAGATGTCAATCAGAGAACAGTGCAGAGGATTTATAAAGAGTTGGATGAGTCTAATGGTGATTACGAAGGTGTTTGAAGTAACCATTAGTGATGCTGATTTTATGTCTTCATTTATTTTCCCACAAGGCTTCAGATGCAACAGGGAGGCCTGTATCAAATTCCTTGAAGAGGTAGTGGTGCCTTGGGTTAAGAAGGTGACTGATAGAAGATCCTATATCTCTGAACAAGACTCTGCACCATGCTATACAATGTCAGTGTTATTTTCATTTTTCATAATTTAGACAACAATTTATCTGTCATACCCTCTGTATGTGTGCGTGTGTGTGTGTATATATATATATATATTTATATACATCCATTTGTAAACAAGTTAGTACGCGACCTAGGTTTCTACCATGAGTGGTGTCTTCAGGCAATTGTCAATAACTTTATTGAATAACTTTATTGAAAATCGCCTGAAGACACCACTCATAGTAGAAACCTACATCACTTAATAACTTGTTTACAAATGGAAAATATTCAAAAGTTCTACAATTGTATTGAACACGTTTTAATACAAATGTGCACTGGTCTAACTTTATTATGACCAGAAACTAAGTAATTAAACAATAAGTAATTAAACAATATATATATATAGTAATTTTGTTATTACAATGGTTTATAAAAGCATTATATCACTACACAAAAAAAAAACTGTTTCAGAACATTATTGTTCTTTTTTTTTTTAATCATGTCACCCCAAGCAAGGCATTCCACTGCCACTATAGTGCAGAGGGTTACATAGAGGGAGTGGGTATAGGAAATGTCAGAAGGAGGGTGATAGACGACTTAGGATGTACATAGGAAAAGAGTTGGAGAGAGTGGGTGTGAGTTAGTGTGTTAGGAGATGTCTATTGACCTTACATTTAAACTCCTGGAGGTTTGTAGCCGTCAGGGAAGCAAGCATGCGGGAGGAAATTCCACAAGTGGGAAGTGCGAGGAAAGAAGCTGTTGGAGTAGAAATTGTGGTTACATTTCATCGGTTTCACTGTAAAAGGGTGGGACCTAGTTGCCAATCAGGTATCTCGTGCAAATTCACATCTAGGGGGCACCAGTGATTTAAGTTCGTCAGAGCAGAAGCCATGAAAGTATTTATAGAAGAGGCACAGGGAAGCCATGTCCCGCCGATGAGAGAGATACTGCAGGCAGTCAGCCAAGTCGGTATCAATCTCATTACAGATTCTTCGCTGTATTTTGTCAAGAACACCGAGGAGAATAGAAGGGGCACCCGACCAGCTGTGGCAGCAGTACTCAATACACAGGCGGATGGTGGATTTATATAATTGCAGGATAGATTCAGGCGGAAAGAATTTCCGGGCCCTGCACAGAGAACCGACTTTCATAGCTGTGGATTTAGCAATGGATTTGACGTAGACATTCCACTTGAGGTCCGCTGAGAGTGTCAGGCCAAGCAGGCATAGTGATTTACTCTCTGGGAGGCAAGCCTGTTCCATGCTAATGGGAGGGAGGTGCGGTTGCTTGTGATGGTTAATTGACAGCAGCTTCGTTTTGGAAGAATTGAATTTTACGAGCCATTTCTTACCCCAATCCACCACGGATTGGAGGTCCGTCTCAAGCTCGGCAGTGAGGTTCGCCTTGTCACCAACACCAGTTTTTTAATCAAGGTGAGAGTAAACTGTGGTATCATCGGCGTAGATGCCTACTTGTGATCTTATGGTATTGAGGAGATCATTGATATAGATTAGAAAGAGCGTAGGACCTAGGATAGAGCCTTGGGGTACACCCGCATTTGTAGGGTAGTTCTGGGAGGCATGTCCGTTTAATACCACCTTCAGTGTGCGGTTAGAGAGGAATGACCGGATTAAGTCCAACAAAAGTCCAGTTATGCCATAGCTTCGCAGTTTCCGTAGAAGGCCGGCATGCCATACTCTGTTGAATGCTTTAGAGATATCCAAGGCGATGGTTCGGGCTTCACCATTCTTGTCGAGAGCCTGGTATATATACTCGGTGATGGTCGTTAGCATATCAGCAGTGGACCTGGTGAAGCGGAAGTCATACTGTTTGTCTGAGAGGAGCCCGTGGGCTGTGAGATGCTTTTTTTGGGGGTGACATTTTAAAATAAATAGTGAAATTGATTTATTTTGGAAAATGTACAATGAATTCTTGATTATTTAGAAAGTTAAGGAGGAGTGGTTGAAGAAAGTTAAACAATATGATTATTGCTGTGTCTGTATTACTTAATCAAAAGTGGGAATTGGGTTCAACTATGAAGTTGAAAATTCAAATTGTATGAAGGCAAATTGTTGAATTATATCATATGATAAAATGACACTTTTTGTCTGTGTAGGAGTGATACATAAAAGGAACACATATTATTCAAATGCGTAGGCAGTGGTTTTGGACAGCAGGTCAGATTTTAGGATTTTAGAGAAATCAAATTTTTATACTACTGAATTTTTTAAGGGGTTAAGTTGTCTAAGTTAAAATTTAATTTAAGTTATTATGGTATACTAAGTTACATTGGAGTTATGAATACCAAATAAGTATTGTGTAGGTTATAAATTTTTAATAAAATAATTGTTATGTAATATTAGAGCATAAATTATGCATGAATATTACAATTAAATCTTAAAGTGAAATATTTACACTAGATTGGTTGCCAGTCAAGGCTATAGAACTAATTCTGTCCTGCTATTTAGTCCATAGCTAGGGAAGAAGTTTAATACTTTTCCCCAGGGTATTTTCACATAAGTGAATGTAACTAATTCAACTGGAATTTGAACATGGCTTTCTAATTAACAATTCTGAGTCAATATCCATTGGACCACAAAAATAGGTCCATTTTTCATCCTCATTAACAATTTCATTATCAAAAACGTGTATCTTAATGATTTGCCTGTAGTTGACTGTAAATGCTTACATGACATTGAGCCTGGTTATTGATCAGTTCACGAACTTCTTGACATCATTTGTTCACAAAGAGATGTTGATTGACACTTTGTGAATGACCAAATTCTGCTGACAATGTATGAGTACTTGTGCTTGGTTGTTGTTCGGCCATTTAATGCAAGATGTTGATTTGTCTTTGAGTCTTGTATTACCTTCCTTGGAACATCTGAACCAGTTCTTAGGCACTGAGAAAGCTTTGTAGGTGATGTGCAGCTGTTGTAAGTAACCTCAACTTCCCTGAGTGAGGATTCTCCAACCCAGCTACGTAACCTACATTGGGTACCAGTTTTGTACTGTATGTGTTGTTTATAATATATATCAGCTTGGAATATGAAATTGAAGATCCAAGTTTGAATTCTAGTTGAATTAGATTCATTCACTTGATGGATTAATACCTTTCCCTTTGGGAAATGTATTAATCCATCTCTTTTCCCTCCAGTTTTGGTTTGAATAGCAAGACAGATTGGGTTCTATAACCTTGGTTGGCAACCAGTCTACCATTGAAAGTAATGGCAACCTACTACGGGAAAAGCTTTCGCTTAGTCAGTCATGGATCAAAAGAAGCATCATCGCCCAAGCGTGTATCACATCTGATAATTAACAGACTGACTATAAATATTATATTTAGTGGTTATGCATGCTTAAAAAGATATCACTGTTTGTTAAGCAGTACAATTGATATCTACCAGTCTAGATGTATGGGATATTAATACTATTTTCAAGTTGAGTTGCATACATGCTCAAGTATATAAATTATAGATAATTGTGTATAAATTGTTAATCTAGCGAATGCGTCTAAGAACAGGTTGGGTATCTTTTATCCAAAATCAGAAAATCTCTTCAGGTGCTGACATGACTTGCCACAAATGGAAAATTTCATAAAACATCTTGGAAGGTTCTTAGGCAATGTGCAGCTGTTATAAGTGACCTTGTCTGCCTGGGATGGGAGGTTCACCATCCCAGTTACATAGCCTACGTTGATGCCAGTTTTTTTTATTTTAGCAATTGTTGATTACTGTAAGTAGTTATCATGTTTTTTGTATATGCACAGAAAGTAGAAATTATTATTTTCATGCAAAATCTTAATTTCCCCACTTAAAAATTTGTGTAAGCATTACATGACTAGCATCATTACCTGTATCTGTATGGACACAACATTTATTAGAAAGGGGCATAAGACAAGGATGCGTCTTTTCACCTGATCTATTTAACTTATACAGTGAGAATATTTTGAAGACCTTACATGTTATGCCAGGATTTGTCATCAAAGGCCACAATTTGAACAACATGAGATACACAGACAATACAGTGTTGATTGCAGACACGGAAAGGAAACTACAAGACCCCCTACAGAAGGTAGCTGAAGAGAGTGATAAGAAAGGATTAAAAATAAACTGCAAGAAAACCAAATGCATGGTCATCAGCAAAAAGAGCAACCCAAAATGGCAAATACAGGTGGGGGATATTAAAATCAAGCCGGTACAAAAAAATTAAATGCCTGGGAAGTGATCTCACAGAAGACGGAAAGTGTGACCCAGAGATTCGAAGGCAAATTGGCATGGTGAAGGACACATTCCAGAAGCTGAGTAAAGTATTAAGACACAATAAACTTTCACTATAAACAAAGAAGAGAATACTAGATTGCTATGTGATGTCAGTTCTTTAATATGGCAGTGAATGTTGGACAATATCAACAAAGATGAAGAAAAAACTTGAAGCAGCTGAAATGTGGTTCTACAGAAGGATGCTTTGGATATCCTGGACCGAGCATGTGAGCAATGATGAGGTGTTAGAAAGAATGGAAGGAAAATTAATATTGAGCATCAGGAAGAGACAACTGAAGTTTATGGGACATGCAATGAGGAAGGAGGGCTTGGAGAACCTGATACTAACAAGCCAGATAGAGGAAAAAAGAAACAGAGGAAAGCAGCGGATAACATACTTGAAGGGCCTGAGCAGGTGGATGACGGAACGGGGGTTGCCAGGAGTAACAGGAGCAAACAAGGGATAGGGAGACGTGGAGAACCATGATTGCCTACGTCCTAAAGGGACAGGGCACATAGAAGAAGAAAATAAAACTACTTTCGAGGTATATGTATAAGCTGTTTTACAAAATGTAAAAGAATATCATGTTAATGCTTGGGCTCCATTCCCTAACTACCCCAATTTTATAGACGTGATACAAAAATGAAATAGCTTGTATTTCAAAATCTGAAAACTTCTGAAAACCAGAGCACTTCCAGTTCCAAGAATTTCGAATAAAGTGTTATCAGCCTTTATTTATAGTTTACTAGATGTTAAATATATTTGACTGCTTTAAACATTTGTTAAAGATTTCAGTAAATATTGTAATATTTAAAATCATCTTTGACTTGATGTAAATATAGTTATACTTATAAAATATTACAAAAGATTTTTGTCATTTTGATGTGGATTAAATGATTGAACATGAAGAGTATTTGGGGGGAGGGAAATATTTCTTCTCTGCTTCAAATATTCTGAATTTGTAGAAATTGAAATCCTTGAGTTTTGTAGATATTTGTGGATTCTCTTAAATCTTTGAATTAATCATCTCGAATTGTCGGGGAAACCCTCTGCTTTCTTCATCTCTGAGATTCATGTCACTATTTAGGCAGTTGAGAAATCAATAATGTATGTTTGGGAGCAGTGCTATCATCTTATAATTACTGTTAAAGGCATTCTGAAAAGTGATTAAGTTTAAAATTAGACTAGAAAATTATCACTCTTTCAGTTTTCTCATAAGTCTGGTGTTCATTAAGCACCTAAATATCTGTGAAAAAAAGAGATAAATCTATAGGACAATAATCTTAAATCATGCCATGAATCTATAGGACAATAATCTTAAATCATGCCATGAATCTATAGGACAATAATCTTACATTATTTCATAAATATATAGAACAATAATGTTATATCATATCATAAATCTATAGGAGATATAATAATCTAAAATCATAGGACAAATAATCTAAATCAAGCTTAAACTACAGTGACAAAATTCAACAAATACAAACTATAGGACACAACACCTAAATCATAAATCTATAGGACAATAATCTTAATCATGAATCTATAGGACAATAACTATACTAAATTCATAGGACAATAATTCAAATCATTGACAATATCTAATCATGAATCTATAAAGATAATAATCTTATATCATAAATCATAGGACACATCTTAAATCATAAATCTAATAATCTAAATCATGCCATGAATCTATAGGACAATAATCTTATATCATAAATCTATAGGAATAATCTGAATCATAAATTCATAGGACACACCTAAATCACACATGAATCTATAGGACAATAATCTTATATCATAAATCTCTATAGACAATAATCTTAACCATAAAATCTAAGTAGGACAATAATCTTAAAACTGTTGCCATGAATCATAGGATGTATAACTTATATCATAAATCTATAGGACACAATCTAAATCATAAATCTATAGGACAAATAATTTAAATCAGCATATGAATCTATAGGACAATAAATTCAGCCACTACAACTATAGACAACACCTCAAATCATAAAATCTATATAGATAATAATCAAATCATTAAGAATCTAGGATGCACAAATAATCTTATATCATAAATCTATAGGACAAATAATCTTAAATCATAAATCTATAGGATACAATAATCTTAAACAAATCACATGAATTATAGACAATAATCTTATATCATAACTACATAGGATGGAATAACTAAATCATAAATTTATAGATTAAATAATCTTAAATCATACATGAATCTATAGACAAATAATCTTATACTATGAAATCTATAGGATGTCAAATCTAAAACTAAATCATACATATACATAGGACAAAAAAAAAAAAAACCATGCCATGAATCTATAGGATAATAATCTTATACATCATAAATCTATAGGACAATAATCTTAAATCATAACTCATAGGACAATAATCTTAAAATTCATGCCATGAATCATAGGATGAATAATCTTATATCATAAATCTATAGTATTGTACACTCCTAAATCACCATAAATCTATAGGAATAATAATCTTAAATCATGTACATGAATCTATATTAAATAATCTTAATATAAATCTATAGGACAATAATTCCTAAGAATCATAACTAATATATAGGACAATAATCTTTAAATCATGCCATGAATCTATAGACAATAATCTTGTATATCATAAATCTATAGGACAATAATCTTAAATCATAAATTTAGGAGATGTCAAATAATCTTAAATCATGCCATGAATCTAGTAGACAAATAATCTTATATCATAAATCTATAGGACAGAATAATCTAAATCAACAAATATAGGACAATAATCTTAAATCATGCCAGAATCTATAGACAATAATCTTATATCATAAATCTATAGGACAATAATCTTAAATCATAAATCTATAGGACAATAATCTTAAATCATGCCATGAATCTATAGGACAATAATCTTATATCATAAATCTATAGGACACACCTAAATTCATAACTATAGACAATAATCTTAAATCATGCCATGAATCTATAGGACAATAATCTGGACATCATAAACTAGAAATATCAACAATCTAAATCATAAATCTATAGGACAATAATCTTAAATCATGCCATGAATCTATAGGACAATAATCTATATCATAAATCTATGAATAATCTTAAATCATAAATTCATAGGACAATAATCTTAAATCATGCCAGAATCTGTGGACAATAATCTTATATCATAAATCTAGTAGGACAATAATCTTAAATCAAGGTAAATCTATAGGACAATAATCTTAAATCAAAAGCGTAATCTATAGGACAATAATCTATAAATCATAAATCTATAGGACACAATTCAAATCATGCCATGAATCTATAGGACAATAATCTTATCAAAATCATAGGAGGCCAACTAAATTATAAATCTAGACAATAATCTTAAATCATGCCATGAATCTATAGGACAATAATCTTATATCATAAATCTATAGGACAATAATCTTAAATCATAAAATATAGGACAATAATCTTAAATCATGCCACATGAATCTATAGGACAATAATCTTATATCATAAATCTATAGGACAATAATCTTAAATCATAAATCTATAGGACAATAATCTTAAATCATGCCATGAATCTATAGGAATAAATAATCTTATATCATAAATCTATAGGACAATAATCTTAAATCATAAATCTATAGGACAATAATCTTAAATCATGCCATGAATCTATAGGACAATAATCTTATATCATAAATCTATAGGACAATAATCTTAAATCATAAATCTATAGGATACAATCTTAAAATCATGCCATGAATCTATAGGACAATAATCTTATATCATAAATCTATAGGACAATAATCTTAAATCATAAATCTATGTTATAATAATAATCTTAAATCATGCCATGAATCTATAGGACAATAATCTTATATCAGTAACTCATAGGATAATAATCTTAAATCATAAATCTATAGGACAATAATCTTAAATCAAGGCCATGAATCTATAGGACAATAATCTTATATCATAAATCTATAGGACAATAATCTTAAATCATAAATCTATAGACAATAATCTTAAATCATGCCATGAATCTATAGGACAATAATCTTATATCATAAATCATAGGACAATAATCTTAAATCATGCCATGAATCTATAGGACAATAATCTTAAATCATATCATAAACTATAAGAGACAATAATATTACATTACTATAAATATATAGAAACAAATAATCTATATCACATCATAAATCTATAGGACAATAATATTACATTATTTCATAAATATATAGAACAATAATGTTATATCAGCATTATAAATCTATAGGACAATAATATTACATATTTCATAATATATAGAACAATAATGCTATGGATTTAATATCATAGGTTCCTTAGGACAATAATATTACATTATTTCATAAACATATAGAACACCTATATCATATCGAAACCTATAGGACAATAATATTATTTCATAAATATATAGAACAATAATCTTATATCATATCATAAATCTATAGGACAATAATATTACATTATTTCATAAATATATAGAACAATAATCTTATATCATATTTATAAATCTATAGGACAATATTATATAATATTTCGTTAAATATATAGAACAATAATGTTATATCATATCATAAATCTATAGGACAATAATATGACATTATTTCATAAATATATAGAACAATAATCTTATATCATATCATTAATCTATAGGACAATAATATTACATTATTTCATAAATATATAGAACAATAATCTTATATCATATCATTAATCTATAGGACAATAATATTAAATTATTTCATAAATATATAGAACGATAATCTTATATCATATCATAAATCTATAGGACAATAATATTAAATTATTTCATAAATATATAGAACGATAATCTTACATCATATCATAAATCTATAGGACAAAAATCTTAGATCATATTATAAATCTATGGAACAAAAATATAATTTTCATTCAAAACAGGCAAAATATATAAAATTATTAGTGTTAGGGCGCTGCTCCTATTTGACTACAAATGGACTGTTCCCATTGCTATATATAGCAATGGTGGATTCTCTACAGGAGAGTCGTAGAGTGTCACTTGAGAGTCTCTAATGAGTTACTGAAGAGTCAGTGCGAGTCAGTGAAGAGTTAGTCACACTTCCGGTGGCGTACCGGAAGTAATCACGTATACACACGTTTTACGACGGATTGGACTCTTGTATCTTTCTATTGTAAATATTACTAATCACTTCTGTACCTACTAACCGTCTTTCCGCGGAATACAACTTATATTCTGATTCTGTTGTTGAGTTATTCATTTATACTTGGCGACATAACAATTAGGCTGGTTGATTTAATGATATATCAATCTGTTATTGGGTTATTTAATATAGAATGTCAGTTTTCTTAGAATAAAGATCATGATTAATCAATAGAAAGGTAGACATGGGTGTGGTTTTATACATGAATCAAAAAGATAGACATAGGTTCCATTTATACTCAAGTCTGCAGAGGTCAACCTTGAAGGTGACCTCTTTTGAGACAGTTATGTGGAATTAGTAAGTATCTAACACTTAAAATACCTTGGTGTATAACAAATTTAGTGTATAACAAATTTAGTGTATAACAAATTTAGTAAAGATGATAAGTAAATTGGACATAGAATAAGGTGGTGGTTTGAACTGTAAAATGAATAGTTCTTGTCTTGGTGAGTGGATTAGTTATACCAAATTTAGTATAGAAGATGAGTAAATTGAATGTAAAATAGGCTGCTTTTAGAAGTAGTTTGAACTTTTTTATGATCATTTCACCAAGCAAGGCAGAATTTCATTGGTGCACAGGGGTTTACAGTGAGAGAAAAAAAAACATGGTACCAGGGATGTTAAAGAAAGGATAAAAGTTAAATGGGAATCAATTGATAGAAGATGGTAAATGACATTGCGTTTAAACTTTTCGGTGATTTTAGGTATCAGGGAAGCAAACAAACAGAAGGGAGTTCCCCAAACAGGAAGAACGTAAAAAAAACTACTAGAGTAGAAACAGCGGTTACATTTAACTATTTCGATGATAAAAGTGTGGGACCTTGATGCCAATCTTGTAGTACATGTAAATATATGTGGTTGGGGAACCAAGGAAAAAAGCTTACCACAGCGGTTGTCACGAAAATACACACAGAAAAGACATATTGATAACATATTGTCATGCAGCATTTGTTGAACTTAACAATGAAGGATCTCAAGCAGGGTATATTATTTTTCTTGTGGGTGACAATGATAATTATGTTCCTGATTCTTGGCATTCTCTTGGAAGAAAGCTGTTAACTATGCTCTTTTCGTCATTGTTGTTAGAACTTGTTGCCAAGTATTGGGGTGCTTATAGACATTTCCTTCTGTGTAAAATGAGTCACGTGTTGAATCTGAAGAGACGTCTGCATGATAGGAACTTGGTTGATATTTTCTAAAACACCATGTTCAAGCTGAGTTAGTTGTAATGCTCATTTTGAAGCTTATCAACCAGATAGAGTTTGGCAACAAATTTACAAAAATGTTTGCATCCAAAGGAATGTAATTACCTTTCCTATTGATCTAAAGTAGGATCTGTTGTAGCCCCAGGCTACTCACCTCAAAAGCTCTGGTTTTTACATCACGTGACCATGACTCAGTGAAACAAAAATGAGGCTGACAAAGATTGTGATGTACACAGAGGCATATAAAAGAATCAGTTAAAAGCAAACAAGTCATTAGCCAGTTTGTGTGGGCAAAGAGAGGATGCCACGCCTTTCCAGGAACCTGATACTATCTGACACCTCCAACCAATGCTACTACCCTGCTGATGCCTGTTGAGACCAAGGAAAGGCAGTGAGGTACTTACCTGATGAGCTTGTGTGAATGGATGGGGTGGGAGAGTTTCAGAAATAGGAGAAAAACTGTTAAATGTCACAAGGAACAGGAAGTTAAGGAGAGTCATGATTGTTAATGTCTTGAATGGATGTAGCATCTAGAATAGAATACACTGAAAAATCTACCAGCAAATTCTTTTTTAGTGCTTTTGGTAGAAAAGATCTTGCCTGTTTCTGTAATTTCAAATTTTTGCAAAAAATCTGGCATAACAGAAATCATCAATATCGTAATGATAATATTAACTGTTTCCTTATCGGGAAACAATCAGCATTTATTGACCAAGATCTAGATAAGAAGATAAGCTGAAGTTTTGGGGATGCTCCCATATACCATTGTATCACCAGCATATTCACAAATGATTGAAGTATATTTTTAGGCAGATTATTTATGTAAAGTAAAAAGAGGATTGGATCAAGAAGCAAACCTTGGGGAAAGCCTGCATTGATTGTTAGGGTCTCAAAGGACTGCCTATTAATAATTATCTTCAGGGACCTACCTGTTAGGAAGAACTTCCAGTGATATCATAGCTAAAGAGTTTGTGCAGTAACCATTTATACCACACTTTGTCAAAAGCCTTTTTAATATCGAATGCAATCATCCTTGAGATATGTTTGTTGTCTAGTGCCTCACTGTTTCTCTGAGTAATGGCAGTTACGATATCAGAAGTGGACCAAGCCATTCAAAACTCATACTGTTTGTCACTCAAGAGGTTGTCTCAATTGAGCTGATCAACAACCTGATGTGAATTGCATAATAATATATAATCTTTAGATGTGGACATCAAATAAGGTTACAAGTTAAAATCTATTTACATTATTGAGACTGTTGTCTTCATCTTTATTGTCATGATCATAACGTTTTGACTATTGTATACTATCCATCTTCAGGTTATATACATTGGAATTTCAAACTGATCCCTTTATTTAGTCCATGGGGGCAGATTGTTCTAGTTCCATGTGCCATGCCTTTTCTAGATATCTTAGTTTCAGTTATTTCCCTTTAGTAACTCAACTCCAAGATTTTGTTCACCTCTGCTGTGGCCAGGTATTGAACTCACAGTTCTTTGGTTCAAGTCACTGGATTACTTCAACTAATGCTTTTATCAACTGGATCCTGTGTGAAGAAGGCCAGAACCTACAACAGCTGAAACATTGTGAGTGTGACAATAAAGATAAGGACAACAGTCCAAGCAATGTAAATAGTTATATCTCATCTCAGAAACATAGACAAAACATTTTTTGTTTTGAACTGAGCTGCTTGTCTAATCTAAACTTATTTATAAATGGAACTTTGTGTGTGTGTCTGTGTGTGTGTCTGTGTGTGTGTGTGTGTGTGTGTGTGTGTGTGTGTGTGTGTGTGTGTGACTGTTACCTATAGACTCCGAAATGACTGAACCGATTTTCTTGAAAATTTACACAGTTGTACTATACGCGTCTGCGAGTGTTCTTAGCTAGATTTTGTGTCGAAGTACCCCAGATAAATATTGAAAATCGATAATCGAAAAAATCAGGTTATAGAAGGAGTGGTCCGATTTTAATCAAATTTGATACACTCATAGAAAAAGACATAAGAAACAATATTCAGAAGTTTCAAGGTTGCAGTTCTTACAATAGTGCAGAAAATCGATTATATATAAAAGCTTTCATTACGCCCAAGCAACGCCGGGCTATACTGTTAGTTTAATCTGTAAGGGTGGAGGGTTCTCATTCTGCTGTCAAACTCCAGGGATATCTGCCTCCATAGATTAAATAATGGATTCTGTTTTAAAATTTTCTGAAGCTTACCTTGATCAACAAGCACCTGAAGAATGGTTTGGTTTGAAATTACAACGTATATTACTTGAAGAAAGCTGGAGTGTACAACGGCCAAAATGTTGTGATACGACAATATAAAGATGAGGAAAACAGTCTGAACAATGTAAAAAGTTACAATACCTCATCTCAGAAATATTATAAAATTTTTCTTCCTACCAAATTCAAGTTCTTGTGCCAAACACAAAAACTTAGTAGAAACAGCACAACATAAAAATAGGTGCAAAATTATGAGACAACCACTGCTTGAAATACAAAAAAAAACGAAACAAAACATTTATGACATAAGTACAGGTTAAAAAGGAGGTTAAAAATCTGGTGTAGACGTCAAAGCTAACCTCGCAGCCGAGATTGAAAAAGACCTCCAATCCATATTGGACTGGGGTAAGAAATGGCTAGTAAATTTTAATGCTTCTAAAACGAAGCTACTCTCAATTAACCATCATCGACAATCTCACTTACCTCCCATTAGCATGGACCAGGCTTGCCTCCCAGAGAGTAAAACACTATGCCTCCTTGGTCTCACACTTTCAGTGGACCTCAAATGGAATGACTATATCAAATCCATTGCTAAATCTGCTGCTATGAAAGTTGGTTCTCTGTGTAGGGCCCAGAAGTTTTTCCTGTCTAAATCTATCCTGCACATTTACAAATCTACCATCCGCCCGTGCATTGAATACTACTGCCATATCTGGTCGGGTGCCCCTGTTGTTCTCCTTGGGCTTCTCGATAAGGTTCAGAGGAGGGTCTGTAATGTAATAGATACTGACTTGGCAGACTGCCTGCAGTCTCTCTCCCACCGGCGCGACATGGCTTCCCTGTGTCTCTTCTATAAATATTTTCACGGCTTCTGCTCCGATGAACTTAGATCACTGGTGCCCCCTAAATACGAATTTGCACGAGATACTAGATTAGCAGCTAGATCCCACCCTTTTACAGTGAAACTGATAAAATGCAACCGCAACTTCTACTCCAACAGTTTCTTTCCTCGCACTTCCCGACTGTGGAATTCTCTTCCACACGATTGCTTCCCCCGACAGATACAATCTCCAGGAGTTTAAATGTAAGGTCAATAGACACCTCCTAACACACTAACCTGCTCCCATTCTATCAAACACTCTTCCCATCTACCCAACCCTCATCCTCGCTATCCTTACTCATCTGTCACCTTCCTCCTGACATTCCCTATGTCTAACCACTCCTTCTCTTTACCTTCCCCTATGCAGTGGAATGCCTTACTTGGGGTGAGATGATTAAAAAAAAAAAGTACAAAAGTTAGTGTAAAAGTTTTTCTTTTGCATTCCTATTACAGCAAGAAAAGAAATTTCTGAGACTACAAAATAGAGATTAACATCAGAGATAAGGGAAAATGTGTTACAGTTTTTTAGAAAAACGCCACATATTTAATAACAAAAAAGATTACACCCTTTAAAAAGGGAAAAACATTGCACAAGATTAAGCCACCTCAGCACTTCAGCTGAATACTCAAAAGAGATGTCTCAGCATGAAGGGGTTTCATATTTCCCACAAGTTGTTATCTTCAGGGCTTTTTGTATTACTTTGCTGGAAATTTAAACTTTGAATGTTTATTCGGTTTAATTTTTTTTAGAAAGACACAGTAACGAATTTTATATCCTGGTGGTTGAATTTGTTGGCTCTTTCTTTCATTGTGTTGATTTATTGCCTCTTAAGCTGGATTAATCCTCTGTCTTTGAAACATAGGAACTAATTCTACCTGCTTGGTTAATTTATTTCTGTTGTTTTGCTCATAGCAGTCCCTTTTACTGAACACCAGCTTCATCCAGGATTTTACAAAGGCTTGAAGAGCATGTCTCTCATTGGCTGGTTAATATGAAACCGTCTTTCTCCATGAATTCAAAAAATGAATGTGCAACAATTAAAAAATTTGGCAGTTTTCAACCACTAAACTGAAAAGGCCATAAAATGTAACAATTTTTATACAAGTAATTTTGGGCGGTTCTTTCACCAGTAATTTTAAAACAGATTTTCACAACTAACGATTTATCTTTACAAACCTATTTGGTGCAAAAATGCATTTTTTTCTAAGGTATGTGAAAACAAAAAAATAACAAGTTAACCTACACAATTAAATACTAGCATTTTTTAAAAAATAAAGATAAATTTTTATAATATAGTCAGTCAATTGCCATTTCTTTCTGTGATAGACTGGTTGTCAACTGCAGAAACCAATCTGTCCTGCTATTTAACTCATAGCTGGAGGGAAAAGAGATGGATTCATACCTTTCCCAAAGATATTTACACACAAGTGAATCCAATGAATCAAGCTGGAATTTAAACTCAGATCTCTGATTTCTTATTTTGAGCTGATATCCATTAAAAACCGTATTAAAATGAAAATACCTTTGATACACCTTTTATATTTTGAGTAAAACGGATATTAAAGAGGTTTCACAAAATAGCCAGGACCTGAAAAAATGTTTCTTTGATTGAAATATGAAAGAAAACCGTTCATTGATTCCAGCTCTAAATATGTCACTTGGAAAGTGTAAGAAAGAAAAAGTCCACTGAATAAACAACTTAGAATGAAAATAAAGAATCTTTTCTTTATTGTCAAACTAACAGTTTAGCGTCTGCTTTCCTTTGGGGCACAGGAAAATCTTGCTGGAAACAAAGAAAAGAGTGCTGGACTGCTAGGTGATGTCAGTTCTTCAATATGGCAGTGAATGCTGGACAATATCATCGAAAATGAGGACAAAACTGGAAGCAGCAGAAATGTGGTTCTATAGAAGGATGCTGCGGATATCGTGGACTGAGCATGCAAGCAACGATGAGGTGTTGGAAAGAATGGCAACAAAAAGGAAATTGATACTGAGCATCAGGAAGATACAACTGAAGTTCCTGGGACACGCAATGAGGAAGGAGAGCCTGGAGAACCTGATACTGATAGGCCAGATAGAAGGAAAGAGAGACAGAGGAAGGCAGGGGATAACATATTTGCAGGGCCTGATCAGGTGGTTGACGGAACGGGGATTGACATGAGTAACAGGAGCAAACATACTAGGAGCCACAAGGGATAGGGAGACGTGGAGAACCATGATCGCCTAGGTCCTGAAGGGACAGGGCACATAGAAGAAGAAGAAGAAGAACAGTTTAGCCCAGTTTCACTTGGTAAGCGCAGGAAAGAAAGAGTCCACTGAATAAACAACTTAGAATGAAAATAAAGAATCTCTTCTTTATTGTCAAACTAACAGTTTAGCCCAGTTTCACTTGGGTAGTTAAAGGAATAATAAGAATAAAAAAAATATGATGAATTTACATAGCAAATACTTACACAACGTCCACCCTCATCACTTTTATAGATATAGATAACAATGTAGAATGTTTCTATTGGATTTGGGTGGGAGCGGGAGGGGCAACATAAATATAGATAATATGATGTGGGGTGATCGATTCTATATTATAATCAATACATAAACTGATCCCTGACTTTATGGGGTGATAATATATATTTTTCTACCCCTAATTTTGGCCTTCTGAAAAATTTCAAGGTGGGGTTAGCATTCTAAAATTTTGATCTACATCTGAGCGCAACTCCGGTCAAGCTAGACCACAAAATGCAGATGTTAAGTCAAATCTATCAAACAAGCAAATACCTACACAACATCCACCCTCATCAATTTTATAGATATAGATCTGGTGTTGGTGACAAGGCGAACCTCACTGCTAAGCTTGAAAAGGACCTCTAATTCGTGGTGGATTGGGGTAAGAAATGGCTCGGAAAATTCAATTCTTCCAAAATGAAGCTGCTGTCAATTAACCACCACAGACAATCGCACCTCCCCCACATTAGCATGGAACAGGCTTGCCTCCCAGAGAGTAAATCACTACGCCTGCTTGGCTTGACACTCTCAGCAGACCTCAAGTGGAATGACTACATCGAATCCATTGCTAAATCCGCGGCTATGAAAATTGGCTCTCTGTGCAGGGCCCAGAAATTCTTTCCGCCTGAATCTATCCTGCACATATATAAATCTACCTAAACTAGGTCCCACCCCTTTTCAGTGAGACCGATGAAATGTAACCGCAAATTCTACTCCAACAGCTTCTTTTCTCACACTTCCCGCCTGTGGAATTCCCTTCCACATGATTGCTTCCCCGACGGCTATAATCTCCAAGTGTTTAAATGTAAGGTCAATAGACACCTCCTGACACACTAACTCACACCCATTCCCTCCAATGCTCTCCCTACGTACCTTGTAACTCGTCTATCACCCTCCTTCTGACATTTCCTATACCCAATCGCTCTATGTAGTCCCATGCACTATAGTGGCAGTGGAATGCCTTGCTTGGAGTGATATGATTAAAAAAAATAAAAAAAAAGATAATGTTTTTTATCATGGTGCCATTATCTTGTGTCTATCACTTATTTTCTCTTTATGAATTAGCATTCAAGAATCATACATTCATTTGCAGCCAGTAACATCTTTGTCAAATCATCATGTATTAATGTCGAAATTTCTGATGTTATTTCTCTTCAGTTTTATTGATTCTCTTTGAGAATCGAGCTTATAACAGCTAATGGCTGTCATTTATACTCTCTTGCCTTGGGACATTTTTTTTAAAATAGAAAAATCAATTTTATGTTAAAAAAATAGTCATTTAACTTGAAATTAAACTGTTTGAGGAATAAACACTGATGTGTTAGTCAAAAATCAAATAACAAATCAGTAATAACAATACTATTTAAAAATGCCTGCAAAAAACAACACTGAGCAATTTTATGGTCGCTTTGAATGCAGCTGATGATTTTTACTGCAATGCGACATTGTGATGTTATAAATCTTCTGGAAATGTTTAACCGTGATAAGACGATGATAATTTAAAACATAGAACTTAAAAGAAATGAAAATGAAAAAAATATGGAGATGTTTTCAGTTGACAGTTTTGAAAATGAACTAAAATGAGTAATTAAAGGTTCAAAAATATTTTCACCTTTAATTTACTGAATTGCATTTGTAAATCAAATGTCTCTTTGTTTTGTTATATCAACCTCAAGAAAAACTAGGGTCACTAAATTTTCTGTTGTTACTAATGGGTTACCAGAAAACATGTATAACCTATTCTTTTTCGTTCATGTTCTGTATCATTTTAGGAGATTGTCCAGCATTCTCCTGGGGTGATATGGTAGATTAGTAACAACAGAAAATTTAGTGACCCTAAATTTTCTCTCTTCAAAGATGGAGAGACTCAGAGCAATAGAAAGGTATTTCTACAAAAGGATGATGAAGTAATGACAAAGTTTAATGATGTGAGTAATGACAAAGTTTTGGAGAGAATGAAAACAAAAAGGTTGGTTGGTTGTTTTGTTTTTATGGCATGTCAACCTCGGCAGGTCATTTAATGCCAACTAAATTTTATTTATTTTATTGCTGGTAATACCTTTTTTCTTTCAACAATTTATTGTTGTTTTTTTATATAAGCTTTGTGTCTAGTTATACTTTTTTCTTTTCGAGTATCAAGATTCATTGGGATTTGTTTGTAAGGGCAGGGTCCCCAAGTCCTATCCTTGTTATTTAACCCATAACTGGAGGGAAGGGATGGATTAATACCCTTCCCAAGGGTACCAGTGCTTAAGTGAATGCAGGTTATTCAACTGGAATTTGAACTTGGCTCCCCGATTTGTCGTTCCGAGTCGATATCCACTGCACCACAATTAATCACTTATGTACTTATGTAGTTAGTTTCCCTTTTTGGACTTCACATATTTTGATGTAACTTTTTTTCTACTGAACCAAAATTCAAATTTTTCTTTCAAAATGTAATTAAGAAAGTGTTCTAACTCTCAAAACCGATTTCTCTTTCCAAGCCGATATCCACTGCACCACAACACACATCCGTCACTATACGCTAACAGTACCTGGTATTCCAAAACGGTCACCCCTCTAAGTACTGACCAGGCTCAACATTGCTTAACTTCGGTGATCGAGCGAGAACCGGTGTATTCAACGTGATAGGCTGTAAGCCGAAAACGAAAAATAAATGAGGAAGAGACAGCTGAAGTTTCTGAGATACATAATAAAGAAGGAAGGCTTGGTGAATCTAATACTCACAGGACAGACAGAGGGGAAAAAGAGAGACAGAGGAAAGCAATATGAAACATACTTGATGGCTTGAGCAAGTAGACGACAGAATCAGGGTTTGGGAGAGATACAAAGAGGAAAAGTGTTAAGAGCAACAAGGGATAGGTTAATTCACGATTGCCCACATCCTGAAGGGACATGGTACATAACTAAGATGATTACTTCAGGACAGAGGCAATCATTTCTCTCCACTACTTCCTATCCTTCAAAGATCAAAACAATGTTTGTTTCCTTATCATCATAGGCTAAAAGGGGTTCAATTTACAAATAACTAAAATGCTAACTTTGATCCTCTTTTAGTGTTCACCAGGCAAGTTGAATCAAATCTTCATCTTATTGTTAACGATATAGAATAGACATCCAGCTAGAAATTTTATGGTCTGTTGGTCAATTTTGGCAAATACCTTCCAACATTGATACATGTAAATTAAAGGTTTTCCAAATGCTCATAATATTGCTATGTTGATGAGTTTTAAATAATTCAATAAATACATAGTTCATATCCATGATTTTTTGACACTACAAAAAGAAAATCAAATATTGTTCTGAGAATTTTAAACTCCAGACCAATTACATTAGAATTTTTGACATAAAGAATTATGTTTATATGTTTGGACCAGCATTCTCATGTTGGTTGTGACAGTGGTGCTTTAACACTGACTGATCTCCAGGTATCTATCAAAGGTGGTCACTTTGGAATGTTGAACCATTTCTTTTTTGAGATACAAGAATTAAAGCATTGGTTGAAACATACCTGATTCCCTAGCATTTGTGAGTTCAATCCCTGGGTTAATACTGAAATGTCATATATTCAGTTGAAAAAATCAACAAGCAGCACAAAGGCAAAATAGACAAAGTATATTAATAGATATGAATTATCTCCCTTGAACATAAAAATCAGCATGAGAATAATCTATCTCCATGAATTGAATAAAGGATTTAAAATACTTAGGTTACCAATTATGACAGACATCTGAAGAATGCTGCAACAGAAAACATGAGTTGAAATGAACAGGATGATATTCTTAAAGAAAGAGGGTTGACTTTGTCTGGCATATAGGACTTTGGTTTCAGATCGAATCCACGTCTTTATGAATGTGAGAAGCATGACTTAGGCATAATGTGGAAGCTTAGTTTAATTCAGGTGCCAGGATGTTTGTTTTAATTCATATACCCAGATGAATGAAAAGCTGCGTGGACTCTGGTGTCAATAAATAGACAAGCCAGAAAGTCTAGAGAGAAGAGATCTCCATGAAATCCATGCCCTCTCTTGGTCAACTTTCTGATTCCGAGCGGAGAGGGACTCAGAAGAGACTCCGCCGAAGAGTAAAGTCTCGTCTAGGGTGAATAGACAAGAGCCCGACCTGGCATTTATATTGGCACCTGTCACCTCGTTTTCAGAAGACGACACCTATAAAACCTGTATGACCAAATGTGACAGAGTACACAAGTCAAATAGCAGAAATGAACAGGACTTAGCGTAAAGAAGGTTAGACTTTGTCTGGCATGTAGGACTGGTTTAAGGTCGAAGCCGTGCCCTTATGAATGTGAGAAACACAACTTAACCCTGGAACACTAACCATCAATTAAAGTTACACTACTACTAACCATGGGTATATCAAACCTGATTTTGAAAATATCAAAAAAATATTAAATATAATCTTTATTTGAAATATTTTACATGTAGGCACTTCAAGATTTGTACTTTTGAGTTAACATTAACGGAAACTGAAAAACATTATTTAGGTAAGAAAATCAGGTACTGAAAATTTAATTAAATTGTAATTAAAATGACATCCTTTGCACTGGGTACTATGGTAGTGTTCTCGGGTTAAGCCTAATGCAGACACTTAGTTTAATTCAGGTGCCAGGATGTTTGATTTAATTCACATGCCCAGATGAACGGAGGCGGGGGGGGCTGTGTGGACTCTGGTGTCAAAAATAGACAAGCCAGAAAGCCCAGAAAGAAGGCAGTTTCATGAGATCTGAGAGGCAGTAGCATAGGTTCAATTAGACAGGAGCAGAAGAGATGACAAAAAAAGGAGGAGGAAGAACAACAACAATTAACAAAATTGATTTCACATGTTCATTTTACTTTTAAAAACCTACAAAGGCCAAAACCAGAGGGTTCAACAGCTGAAATGTGAATATAAGCGTACAAGTCTGAACAGAATTGTAGATTCTTTTATTCAAACCTTTGGGATGATAGATTGTTCTTATTTCATTGTCCTTGCTAAGGGGATATAACTCAAATCAGTTCAATCATCAAAGACATTTGTCTTTTCTATTGAACTAGAGTTAAATAACTGACTCAGGAATTGAACCCATGACTGCAATCTAATTCAATCCATTTTATTAATGCTTTTATTCATGATGCTATCTGCCTCATAAACAAAAACTTTATCCTCTAATTCAAGAAGTACTCTTTCAATTCATATAAATAATTTTACAAAATGTTCTGCCATATTGTTAAGCAAATTAACATATCATCTAATCCACAAAAGTTTTATTATTTTTTTTTTTTTGGCTTAAATTAATACTGAGCATCAGGAAGAGACAGCTGAAGTTCCTGGGACACACAATGAGGAAGGAGGGTCTGGAGAACCTGATGCTAACAGGCCAGATAGAGAGAAAAAGAGACAGGGGAAAGCAATGGATAACATATTTGAAGGACCTAATCAGGTGGATGACGGCACAAGGATTGCATGGTGTAACAGGAGAAGGCGTGCTCAGAGCCACCAGGGATAGCGAAACATGGAAAGTCATGATCGCCTACGTCCTGAAGGGACAGGGCACATAGAAAAAGAAGAAAGCCAAGTCTGCATATCTTGGTCCAAGTTCTAGGTATTTTAGAGATAACCATCTTACTGACAATATCCTGCAATAAAAAAAATTATATACATGAATATAACAAATGTAATGTGCCTTATATTGAATAGAGGCCATTTTATCATTGGAAAACACATCACCATTGATTCCGTAAGTTGTCAGATGTATGGAAATATGTTGAGCCATGTTGTCTTGATAGCTGTCCACAGTTTCCTGATATTTGTAAGTACTTCACTTGTGTGTAAATAAGTTTCTTTAACATGTCTCAGGTGAATGTGGTAATCCCACTATTAGTTAGAAGTATCTGTAACATGTTTAAGCAGATCATCATGTACTAAGTGAACACACCTCACACAATTAGGAAACCATTACAAGTCTACACATTGTTTTATTGTCAACTTGGGCTCATTGTTTTATGTTCACAGTTTTCTGATTCTTTGAGGTGTTTGATCTTGCATGTGAATAGGCATCTTCGCCACATCCCATAAATGCTCAGCTAGGTTCATGGTGGGTGAATGCAGTGGTCATGCCATTCATTCGTAAGTTGGGTTTGATGACATAGGGCATTATACTGTTGGAAATAGTCAAGTACTGTTAGGTTACATGCAGTCTATGAATGGTCATGAAGCAGGATAATATAATAAATGACACATTTAAACAGGTTAAAAAGCCTAAACCTTGCCACATGAACACACCTTACACTTTTATGGAACAATCAAAAGCCTACAGAGTGCCTTGATGACAACTGGGATGCATGGCCTCATGGCCTATGCACTATACCCAAACTGTACCATCAACTTGGAACAGCTGAACACCTGACTCATCGCACCATGTGAGTCTTTCAGGGTCCAATTAGCAACATTATAAATCCTGTGTTTAGTGTCATGGTGTTAACAGGAAGACGCCAATGGGTCTTCTGCATCTTTATCCAAAAGAAGTGAAAGAATGCTGAATTGATCTGCTAGATATTTATCTGGTACTTCCTGGATTGAATGTGGATCAGATTCGAACCAGGATTGCTTGTTTCTTATGGCTGATAATTCCAACACAATGGCGCTGTCATCAAACATTAAAAGGATCTACAGTCAATCATTGTGCTGTTCATGGTGAGCAATAAGGCCTTCAATCAGTTATTCTTGATACTCACATCGCACCATAGAGTAAGGAATGCCATATTTCCCCTGTGAGTTTAGAAAGGGTGAAAAAAAATATGAAATAATACTTTTGATGGAGAAGAGAAAAATGATTAAGTTCACTAAGTAACGATTTTAAAATAGTTTGTTTTTAGTCTTTATTTTTGAGATGAGGTAGTATTTACAGTATTCAGACTATTTATACAATGTTTTGACCATTGTAGGCTCCAGCCTTCCTCAGGTGCTAGGAATTTCAAACCAAACCCTTTATTACAATCACTGGAGTATATCATTTTTATTCTTTGCCTAGAGTCTTTTCTGATAATCATGAGTTCTCTCCCTTTAACTCTGTAAGTTACTTGTTCACTACTACTGTAGCCTGGTATTGAACTCACAACTCTTTGGGTCAAGTCACAGGATATAACCAATGTCAATATCCACTGGGCCATGTGTCCTTAAGAACAACTGAATTTTTGGGACTTTTAAACCTATGTCCAGTAATCTTTTTTTTACAAGAGTTCATATTGCAATTTTTTGATCTTAATGGTTTTCTCTAGTATTTTTTTTTATGTTAATGATTTTCTCTAATATTTTTTACTAGAGCTCATATTGAAATTTTGACACTAATGATTTTCTCTGGCACTTCATATTATTGGTTCCCATATTGTGTTCCTTTCTACGCTTGATTGGCTTAGAAAATTTTTGTAGATTAGCAGATGTGCTGATTCCTTGAATTTACGTAGTTTCCAGTGGCATTAAAAATGTCGTACAAATGGCAACAAAGGACAATAGTCTGAATAATGTAAATACTACAGTTTGATTTTAGTAAAATAATTTTTAATGTCACACTGTTAAAAGAATAAATTTACATGTTTTGCAGATTTTTTCTTTAAATGAGCTAAAAATGATCCTAGATTTTATCAGTTCATCTGTAATAAATTTCTTGTGGGAGAAATATGATATATATCAGGCTAATGGCAAACAATCTTCAATATTTACATGAATAAAAATGCTTTTAAACTCTTCTAAAAAAAAAGAGGATGTGCGTTTGTGGTGCAGTGGATATTGGCTAGGAATGAGAAACTGGGGAGCTGAGTTCAAATTCCAGTTGAATTCGTTGCATTCACTTATGATCAAATACACTTGGGAAAGGTATTAATCTGTCTCTTCCCTCCAGTTATGGGTTAAATAATAGGGCAGATTGGGTTCTATAGTCTTGGCTGGCAACCAATCTACCAAAGAAAGCAATGGCAACTTACTGCGGGATAATTTTCTGCCCAGTCAGTCATGTCAATTTCAAGACATAATTGCCCAAGTGTGTATCACGTATGGCACTCAACTGACTGAATTCAGAAGGAGGGCTTGGAAAATCTGACACTCACAAGATGGACAGAGGGAAAGAAAGACAGGAGAAAGCTACATGTGACATACTTGATGGGCTTAAGCAAGTAGATAGTGGAGCAGGGTTTGGGAAAGACATCAAGAGAAAGTATGTTAAAAGCTACAAGAAATAGGAGGACGTAGAAGGCCATGATTGTCTACGGTACATAAATGAAGAATATTCTAATTACTCAAAAAATAACAACCTAAAACCTGAAGCAGGAATTTATATTCTTAACTGTGATAAAAGTCACAGAAAATACATAGGTGAGACTTACAGAAATTTAAATAAAAGAATATATAAACACTAAAGAATCTTTTACAAAACAGCACACTCAATACGAGTTGCTTAGTGCAGGGAATTTTTTTTTTTAATCATTTCACCCCGAGCAAGGCAGAAATGCCACTGATGAGCTGGGGGCTACATAACTGTAAAAAAATTAATTAGAAGAGTGAGGAGTACAAACTAGTTAGAAAGGAGCAATAGAAAGCTGAGAATGCAGGTGCGATGACAGATGCATAGGTGAAGAGAAAGGGAAGGATATATGGGGGTGGGGAGAGAGCTAGAGTCCAGTAGTTAATAGATGAGTATTAACATTGCATTTAAATTTCTGGAGGTTGTAGCCGTCAGAAAAGCAAAAATATGGGAGCGGGAAGTGCGAGAGAAGAATTGTCGTCTGCATTTGGCTAACCTGACTGTGAATGTGTGCGATCCAGTTGCCAGTCTGGTTGCACGAGTAAACACCTGTTGAGGAGGCACTAGTGACTTAAGTTCGTTAGACAATAATTTGAAGAATGTAGCTTTAATTAAGAGAATAAGTAATTTAATAAGGCAAAAATGTATAGAAAATACACTGACTTCTTGGTTTTTCATAATAAATCTGTTTTGAGGTTCATGCCAGATTGGATATTTCTTATCAAATCTGCTACTTTCACAATGTGAGATATTTACAAACAACAGTGATAAAAACCAAACAAAAGTATTGGTAAGCTGAATGATATCAATACCAGGAAATCAAAATTTGACTTACATCTATTTATTTTTCTTTCAGTCTACAGTTTCGCTTTAACTGGAAACAACTAACCTAATTGTACACCAGAAATTGAAAATTTTAATCTTGAAAGTTAAGCATTTCTATGACTTCAGTATTTTCTTTCAATCTATAATTAAGCCAACATTTTGTTTTTATTTTACCCCCCCCCCCATTTCATATATATATATATATATATATATATCAGTCAGTCTGACTGGCTGACATATATATATATATAATCATCTGCAGACAAGCCTGTTTCTCTGTATCATTTCTCCTCAGATGGATATCGTTCCACTACACTATCAGTGTATGCCAGAGAAAGGCTGCTTTCATGGCAGGTTATTTACAGGAAGTAAACAAACAGCCAGTAACTGATAGTGTTCAATTTAGTAGCCAAACTGAACTGCATTCATTTCATTAACCAAAGAACATAGCATAAAGCCATAAGTAGTTACTGTTTTTATGAAATCTACCTTTCCCTATAGTGCTCTATCAACTATAAATATATATATATATATATATATATATATATATATATATATACGTATATGTTTATGTCTTGAAGGCTGTCACAATACGTTGAGTAAAATAAAGGAAGGCAAAGAAGCTTTTGGGTATTACCTATTTATTATACATTAATATTTCGAGATCAAAATCTTATCTTCAGAATAGCAGAGAAACGTGTGTCTGTCCGAGTGTGTTCTCGGCCTTTCAAAGTATATATATATATATATATATATATATATATATATATATATATATATATAAACTGTGTTGCTAAAAATTACTGTAAATTTTTTTTCTGCTTCAAATATAATGGCTGACAAGTTGTTCTTTCGATGTCAAAACAAAATGTACAATTTTGTAGAAGTTTGTAGTTTTTTACATATTTTAATGTAACAATTAATAATAGATATTCATTGCTCTATTTTTATATTGAGCACTGTTTTAAATTAATGTTTTGACTGTGGCAATTATTTTCTTTGTTCTTATTCATTTGGATAATTATATATATATATATATATATATATATATATATATATATATATATATATATAAGGATGATGTGTGTTGTGGTGCAGTGGATATCAGCTTGAAAGAAGAAATCGGAGAGCTGAGTTCAAATTCCATTTGTATTTGTTGCATTCACATATGCACAAATACCCTTGGGAAAGGTATGAATCCATCACTTTTCCCTCCAGTAATGGGTTAAATAGCAGGATATATTGGGTTTTATAGCCTTGCTTGCTTTCTACTGCAGAAAGTAATGGCAACCTCCTGTTGGAAAATCTTCTGCCCAGTCAGTCAGAACTCTTTCGAGACATGATCGCCCAAGCTTGTATCACGTATGGTACTTAATTGACTGATATGTATAAAATTATTTATATGTATATAATTATTAAGCAGTTATTAATTAGAGTTAAATTAAACTTGTAAACAGTTGTATTAAAAAGTGCTCAATAAACATTTAAAGGAAAATTAAAGATGAAGATTTAACATGCAGAGCTTTTAAAGATTAAAATTAGGAATATCAGCCAATTATTAACTGATCTTCCTAATTTTAACATATATATATATATATATATATATATATATATATATATATATATAAATTAGAGCACTCTGGCTATTGGGCATGTATAATGATAATATATGCGCTAAAAAGTCTGCCTTCTTCCACTGAACGGCTATAGTCCAGAGGTAGAATCGCCGACTGACGTCAATTCGGTCGGGTTTCAATCCTGGGTTAAAAAGCAATCGGAGTCTAACCGTACTGATGAGCTGTGATACAGCGAAACAGATCTGTCTGCGGATGACAATATATATATATATATATATATATATGTGTGTTAAAATATATTGTTATATCTATCTTTATATATATATATATATATATATATATATAAAGATTAATGCAGGTTTCATTGAATAATATAGACAAGTTTTGTCTATTAATTTTGTGTAGGATCCGTTCATACCGTCTGATATACTTGATGGTGATGTCGTTGAAAGACAACAAAAAAATCACAGTAATTGTTAATTTTTTATCAGGTCTAAGCTTTCGGCTCACATAAGCCATTATCAAAGAGTAAATATTAACACACAGTAAACATAGAACATTTAAGCTATTAACAATAAAGAGAATTGAATTGAAAAAATAAGTCCATCCCTACCGTGGCGGATGGCTGAAGACAGTGACAAAATATATATAAAGATAGATACAACAATGAATTCCTTGTCTCACCAATGATTTTCTTGTCAAAAATCAGCCTATGTATGAATCGGTTTTGTAAAAAGAAGTATTTTTTCTTATTAAAAATAATTTGATCAACCATGAATCTCCTCGTGTAATGCACACCAAATTTACAGACTTATTTGTTGCCTCTATTGATAAGAGTGATCAAATTAGGTATGCAATGCTGTTTGCAGATGTGCAGACAGAAACATATGCTGCCCTGTCTTCTGTTACTAATTCTATTTCTGATATGCATTCACCAAAGCATCTTGAAAAGACTGGTTAGCATGCAACCATTTAATCCAAGAGGAATAAATCCAACTTATTAATAAAAGAGGAAGAAAACCGATTCTGGTTTCCCTTGAATTCGGTATTTGACTTTAAGTCTTAGAGTGCAATGAACTTAGAACTGGTAATTTCTCTTGAACAAACCTGCAGCAGCAGTAGCAGCAGTCAATCTATTTTTTCCAATGAGAGACTGAATGGCAACTCGATAGTGAATCAATAACAAATGAAAGGGCAACTTGTAGCTTGCAGTATGAGCCGAATTGTGAAGATTAATTATTTGGGAATGATTTTATCAATACGATAGTGTTTTGCACAAAGCGTGGGGTGAAACAAATATAGTAATGAAAGACTTTTAAAAAAATACAATCTAAAATTTGAGCTGCTTGGTTGCAATGAACAAGTTTTTTTTGCTCACCAGTTTGTTGTGGGAGAAGTTTTTTTTTTTAATCATTTCTCCACAAGCAAGGCAATAAATCCACTAAGGCACAAAGTTAAAGAGTGTGAAAGAATAAGAAAAAGAAAATTATTATTAAGTACTAGCAGTATAGCCCGGCGTTGCTCGGGTGTAATGAAAGCTTTAAAACTAATCCATGGTCCTGGAGCTCAGACTCTTTGGACGTTGGCATGAAAGACTAAAAAGCAATAGTTGTTTCCAGTTAAAGCGAAACCGTAGACTGAAAGAAAAATAAATAGATGTAAGTCAAATTTTGATTTCCTGGTATTGATATCAAATTTTCTGCACTATTGTAAGAACTGCAACCTTGAAACTTCTGAATATCATTTCTTATGTCTTTGTCTATGAGTGTATCAAATTTGATTAAAATCGGACCACTCCTTCTATAACCCTATTTTTTTATCATCGATTTTCGATATTTATCGGTGGTACCGCGACACAAAACCTAGCTAAGAACACTCGCAGTTGCTTATATTACAACTGTGTAAATTTTCAAGAAAATCAGTTCAGGCATTTTAGAGTCTATAGGTAATGGATACACACACAGACATACACACACACGCAGACAAAGTTCCATTTATAAATAAGTTTAGATAAATTTACCCTACTCCTCCACTGAAGCGAGATGTGACACAAGGTCTTTTTAGCTTGGGGAGCCCGACCGCATACAGACGGGCAAAGGAACAAAAATTTCCCAGTCCCCTCAACTGCTGGTTGAGCTGGCTCCGGTGATGAGCACCTGGTCCACACCTCTGGTGTGATGGGGTGGCGCAGCCGCAGGACACCATTCCCAGGGACTGGGCATCTACTCAGATGCACCTCTGCCCTCATGGACAGAGCTACAACTGAGCTGTACTCTGTCTTCGAGGACAAAATTATTATTAAGTAGCAAGAATAATAAAAGAAAAGGAATCAAGAAGATGGTAGATAACAACATTGCATTTAGATTTTTAAGGATCAAAGTTGACTGAAAAGTAAGATGATCAAAGAGATTTCCACAAGCAAGTATTAAGACAGAAGACAATGATTGACATTGCATTTAAATCTTTGAAGATCAAAGTTGACTGAAAAGTAAGATGATCAAAGAGATTTCCACAAGCAAGTATTAAGACAGAAGATAATGATTGACATTGCATTTAGATTTTTGTGGATCAAAGTTGACTGAAAAGTAAGATGATCAAAGAGATTTCCACAAGCAAGTATTAAGACAGAAGATAATGATTGACATTGCATTTAAATCTTTGAAGATCAAAGTTGACTGAAAAGTAAGATGATCAAAGAGATTTCCACAAGCAAGTATTAAGACAGAAGACAATGATTGACATTGCATTTAAATCTTTGAAGATCAAAGTTGACTGAAAAGTAAGATGATCAAAGAGATTTCCACAATCAAGTATTAAGACAGAAGATAATGATTGACATTGCATTTAAATTTTTGTGGATCAAAGTTGACTGGAAAGCAAGAAGCTGGATAAGAAGCGTGAGAAAAGAAACAGTTAACAATTGTTATAATCTTCTCAAACCAAATCTTCTGATTCATGTTATGCAAATTTCACCCACTTGTTGGATGTGAACACTTTGCAGCCTAAGGCTGAACTAAAAACTTTTGTTAATTGTGCATCGGCTTCAAACATAGCTTGTTTTTCACTTACATAATCAAAGAAAAATACAATCCAGAATTTTCACCAATAGCAACCACTCCTGCCTAAAGAAACAAAAAAAAAATTTGAAGCTGACCTGAGCCTAAGAAAAGGATATAAAAACCCATCAAAAGGACTTCATTGGCACTTGGCCAGCACACCAATCACACTTCACAGCCAGAAACTTCCCATTTCCAATGACATTTCCTAAAAGCCATTGCTACAGTTATTCACAACTCACTCTCCCTCTTCTATCATATAGACTCTTATCAGTCAGTTAAGTGCCATACATGATACATGCTTGGGCGATCATGTCTCGAAAGAGACATGACTGACTGGGCAGAAGATTATCCCGCAGTAAGTTGCCATTGCTTTCTTCGGTAGACTGGTTACTGACCAAGGCTACAGAACTCAATCTGTCCTATTATTTAACTCATAACTAGAGGGAAGAGACGGATTAATATCTTTCCCAAAGGTATTTGCGCATAAGTGAATGCAAGGAATTTGACTGGAATTCGAACTTGGCTTCTCGATTTCTCGTTCCGAGCCAATATCCACTGCACCATGATGCACATCCATATCTCTACTTATTTCATTCTTTCAGTGAGAGACATTATTGTATTTTTTTATTAATACAATTATTTATTTACAAAACTTCTGTCTTTCTTTCTATCTTGTGCTTAACACAAAGAACTTAGGATTACATGTAGCCAATTTAACTGTAAAATGATGGGACCTTGTTGCCAATCTCATACTCTGTTTAAATTTTTAAAACCTGGGGACCATAAAGCTAATTTTATCAGAACAATTACCATGAAAGTATTTATAGAAAAGACACTGGGAAGCTATATTATGTAATGGTAAAATTACTGAAGCTGGGATACCAGGTTAGGACAATAACATTGCAGATTCTTCTTTGGTTACAACCTATTGCTGATGAGAATGAAAACTTTTAAATTAATTGAATTCAAAATTTACCCCACTAAAATGAATTCAATACATGGGGAATTTTTATAGATTTTTATTTTAAAAATGACATGACTTACAACAAAAATGATAAAATATACTTCTATGTGTGTAGGTAGCTCAAAAAGAGAAAATAAATTATGTACTTAGCTGTAGTGTATCTGTGTGCATTTGTATGATGTACACATGGTTTGTTTGAAATTAAGTAGTCAGTTTGCTGCAGGTAAGAAATCACTCCAGGTAGAGACAAGTCTTAGTGTTGTCGAGAGAGAGAATTTAAGTCTCTTATTTTTATAGTTGTAAAATAGTACCACTGAACAGGTGATTCTCACATATGTAAACTGAAAATATATTTTATTTAAAGAATGATAAATTATATAATTTCAATAAATGTATGTAAACTTATGCAAGAATAAAAGCTATAACTTTTAAGTTTTTGGCATTGTCATTATTAAGTATCAACTAGTAGTTTTTATCTATTTTTTGTCCAAGCCGCTTGCACCCTAGGTAGGTCCCAAGTCCTACCCTATTATTTAACCCATAACTGGAGGGAAGGGATGGATTAATACCTTTCCCAAGGGTACTAGCGTGTAAGTGAAGGCAGGGCATTCAACTGGAATTCAAAATCGGCTCACCGATTTCTCTTTCCAAGCCGACATCCACTGTACCACAACGCACATCTGTCAATAAACGCTTACTGGACTTGGTATTCCCAAGTGGTCACCCATCTAAGTACTGAGTAGGCTCAACATTGCTTAACTTTGGTGATTGAACAAGAACTAGTGTATTCAACGTGATATGATTGTAAGCATTGTAATAGTTCAAGTTCTTTGAATATCAAATGAAGCATTTTAGGAATAAGATGTAAAAAGCATTGTCATTATTATTAATTTTTTACTTGTCTTTCTTGAATCTTATTTCCTTTGCTTGTTTTCATTTGAAGAATAAGTTTAACCAGCATCATTATAAGACTGATTCAGGATATAAAGTCGCCTCAAAGCAACAAAAAAAAAAAAGAAATAGGCTGACCTGAAGCAGACTACCACCACGTTTAATTTCGTTGTTTTTCATTTTTTTTTACTTTTTTCAGCACGGTCCTATCGATTACCCCCTTAGCTTTACGATTGACAAAAAAAATTTAGAAAAATTTCAAGATTTAAACATTTTCTGGGGGGATCAGTTTCTCATACAATGTTATTGTAAATCGAGCCTTCATTTTGAAACCAGTTGCTGATACCACATTACTGCCACCTGTAAATTTGTTCATTATCAAATTTTTTGGACTTTTTTTCAGTGTAATATTATCTTTTACACCTTACACTTTATGAATGACAAAAAAAAAAATTGCATTAATTTCAATATTTAAACATTTTTAAGGTGGGCGGGTACCAGTTTCTCATACAACCTTATAATGACTTGAAAATGGAGGATCAATTTACTTTAATGTTGTATGAGAAACTGCCTCCCCCACAAATTTGTTTAAATATTGTAATTTTTCAAAATTCTTTTTGATAATCAGAAAGTTTAAGTAACAATCGATATGACTGTGCTGAAAAAAGTAAAAAAAAATGAAAAACAACAAAATTAAATGTGGTGGTAGTCTGCTTCAGGTCTGCCAAAAAAAATATTCTGTGTTCAAGATGACGAAGATTAAATGTGTAGTACCAGTTCCAGCAACTGACAGTGATTTCACTGCTCCAACCATCAGCAGCAGTTCCATCTTTCTATTGGCTTTTGTTCCAGCCATCAGCAGTGGTTCCATCTTGCCATTGGCTGTTGCTCCAGCCATCAGCAGTGGTTCCATCTTGCCATTGGCTGTTGCTCCAGCCATCAGCAGTGGTTCCATCTTGCCATTGGCTGTTGCTCCAGCCAGATCCTACAGCATGAATGCTGGCATTCCACAGGGCTCTATCCTAGGCCCAACGCTCTTTCTAATCTTTATAAATGATCTCCCAGACATGATCAGATCCGAAGTAGGCACCTATGCAGATGACACCACCATCTACTCCTGCATCAGTAAGACATCTGGCAAGGTGGACAAACATAACCTCGCTGCTGATCTCGAGAAGGACCTCTACTCAGTGGTGGCTTGGGGCAAAACGTGGCTCATAAATTTCAATGCTTCTAAAACAAAACTCCTATCTGTCAAACATCTCTCTGGCCACCCATAAGTATGGACCAAGCAAGTCTCCCCGAAAATAATACACTGTGCCTCCTCAGCCTTACCCTTTCTTCTGATCTCAAGTGGAATCATTACATTGAATTAATAGCTAAATTCACTGCTAGGAAGGTTGGGTCACTGCGTAGAGCCAGGAAGTTTTTTCTGCCTGAATCCATTTTTCACATATACAAATCAACCATTCAACCGTGCATGGAATACTGTTGCCATATCTGGTCAGGCACCCCTGCTGTTTGTCTTAATGTTCTCGACAGGTTCCAAAGGTGAATCTGTAATGTGATTGGTTCCGACCTGGCAGCTCAACTCCAGCTACTTTGTCATCAGTGGGATGCGGCTTCCCTCTGTACCTTCTACAAATATTTTTATGGTTTATGCTTCGAAGAACTTAGGTCACAGGTGCCCCCTCCATAAGAATTTACTCGGGCAACCAGACTGGCTTCAAGGTCCCACCATTTTACAGTTAGATCAACCAAATGCAGGTGACAATTCTATTCCAGCAGCTTCTTTACTTGTGCTTTCCGTTTGTGGAACTCCCTTCCATGTACTTGCTTTTCTGACAGCTATAACCTCCAAGAATTTAAATGCAAAGTCAATTCCCATTTCTTATCCACTTAACTCCAGTCTTTTTCACATCACCCCGTGTATCTTGTTCTTTTCCTTTCTCTCTACCTTTGTAACTGTTTTCACTCATGTGTTCATATCTTTCAATTGCACTTTCTTTCTCCCCCTCTAGCTGATTCGTCTTTGTCTTTACTCTAACATACTTTCTCCTCCACCCATTCTCACTATCACTGATATGCATTAAACTGTCCTTTTCAAGACAACATTCTCCAGTGACTAACAAAACTGTACTTTCAGGACAACACAGTTTTCAGCCTCTATATGAATTTGTAGATTTTTGTTTTCCTATTTGCATTGTAACATTAT
This sequence comes from Ascarosepion bandense, assembly GCA_037127315.1. Classification (NCBI taxonomy): domain Eukaryota; kingdom Metazoa; phylum Mollusca; class Cephalopoda; order Sepiida; family Sepiidae; genus Ascarosepion; species Ascarosepion bandense. The sequence goes on from JBBBDQ010000443.1 coordinate 1,620,688, forward strand.
TTTTGTTGATGTGTTTCCTTGAACAAAAATAAACTGGGCAATCTATTTCTTACGCAAGTTTTTACTTTGTTAGTATGTTTCATCATTCAATATCCGTTTACAGGCCAATATACTGCCCACAGCCACCCATTAGCAATAAGATATAATAGTCTTACTAGTAGTAGTAAGATGTAATAGTCTTAAGCTGTTTGAATTTCTTTGATGAAGCCTTGTCATTATTATTAATTTTTGACTCGTCTTTCTTTCATCTTATTTCTCTTGCTTGTTTCCACCTTGTAGTAATAAGACGTAATAGTCTGAAGTTGTTTGAATTTCTTTGATGAAGCCTTGTCATTATTATTAATTTTTGACTCGTCCTTCTTTCATCTTATTTCTCTTGCTTGTTTCCACCTTGTAGTAATAAGACGTAATAGTCTTGAAGTTGTTTGAATTTCTTTGATGAAGCCTTGTCATTATTATTAATTTTTGACTCGTCCTTCTTTCATCTTATTTCTCTTGCTTGTTTCCACCTTGTAGTAATAAGACGTAATAGTCTTAAGTTGTTTGAATTTCTTTGATGAAGCCTTGTCATTATTATTAATTTTTGACTCGTCTTTCTTTCATCTTATTTCTCTTGCTTGTTTCCACCTTGTAGTAATAAGACGTAATAGTCTTAAGTTGTTTGAATTTCTTTGATGAAGCATTGTCATTATTATTAATTTTTGACTCATCTTTCTTTCATCTTATTTCTCTTGCTTGTTTCCACCTCGTAGTAATAAGACGTAATAGTCTGAAGTTGTTTGAATTTCTTTGATGAAATGTAGTCATTATTTTTAATTTTTGTATCTTTCTTTTACTTGTGATCTCAAATTCCACTCAGTTTTTATAAATTTATTATTTGCAATGATTTTGTGTAGACAAAGATAACCAAATATTAATCCCTCAAACGCAAAAAAAAAGTCAGCAAAAATTAAGATTTTTGCAATATTTTAACTTTAAGACGATGGCTATTCCAGATAATTTTTCACATTTTTAAATGAAACCTTTATTTCTTTGTCATTTAATGCTTTTGCACTTTTGCCAATGTCTTATACTTGTTAAAAATCTCAACCTGTATTCTTTGCCAACTTATCCCGACTTACCATTCCCCTATGGTTTATGGAATAATCTATCTTGATGCCAACAGATGGAATGGTGCTGTACTGATGAACTGGTTGATTATATTACATGGCAGAAAAAACCAGTGGTTGCCTGTGAGAAGTGTTAAGAAAATGCTGGCAGACTTAGGGTTTATTTTGGGTTCCAAAGTTTTATTTTGTTTTTTCATAAATTCCTCTCGTATTAGATCATCACTGATATTATCTTGACATTTCGAAGAAAGTTATCAGTTTTTTATCTGTCTAAAATGGTAAGAAATATTAACGGTTGTAGTGATATATCCAACATAGTGTCTGTAAACGTATTAATATCAGAAATGAGACATGATTAAATTTTGTCAAGGTTGTTTATGGTAGCTACAGCCTTTTATAACTATGACATTTTTATATTAGTTATGTCTCTATTTATGGCTATATCACATTGAAGCAACAGTTCCCGTACAGTCACTGGTATTAAGCAACATCAAGCCTGGTCAATATCTAACTGGGTGCCTTTTTTGGAATACTAAATGCTGGAAGCTTGAATGTGTGGGTGGTGTAATAGATAGCTGAATTTCAACTGGGTTCATTATATTTTCTTAGGTGCAGATACCCTTGGGAAGAATATAAATCCATCTCTTCTCTCCCCAGCTATGGATTAATTAGTAAGACTATCATTAAATCAATATTATCTCCAAAACTTTTTAAAATCTAAAAATATTTTCTTGTCTTAAAATAATCTGTAAAAGGTTGATAAGCTGTAAAAATAAATAAAGAAATCTCTCTCTTTATGAAGCATGTCTATTCAGGACATAGATGATCATGCAAGTTGAATATAAATTAATAATTATTATACTTACCTAAAATTTCAATATGAAGTTTCCAACCTCTAAATTTTTATTATACCCAATCCTTTGATATTTGTGTAGAATTTAGTATTTCCTAATATTATTTATATTGATTAATTATAATATTGTAATGATGGTACTTTAATATAATTACAGTTTTATAATATAGTACTTTAATGTTTGTTTTAATATTTCTAAATATTACTTCAGTATTTGTTTATGTTTCTGAGATGAGGTAGTATTTACACTTTTTTTTTTTTTTTTAATCATTTCACCCCGAGCAAGGCGGAAACGCCACTGATGTGCAGGGGGTTACATAAATGTAAAAAGATTAATTAGAAAAGAGTGAGGAGTACAAACTAGTTAGAAAGGAGCAATAGAAAGCTGAGAAAGCAGGTGCAATGACAGATACATAGGTGGAGAGAAAGGGAAGGTTATACAGGGGAGGGGAGAGAGCTAGAGGCCAGTGGTTAGTAGATAAGTATTGACTTTGCATTTAAATTTCTGGAGGTTGTAGCCATCAGGAAAGCAAGAATACGGGAGTGAGTTCCACAGGCGGGAAGTGCGAGAGAGGAAGCTGCAGGATTTGTCCTCGTCTTTGTTGCCATTCCTATGTTTCGGCTGTTGTATGCTCCTGCCTTCTTCCGGTGCTAGGAATTTTGAACTGAACCCTTTATTACAAATCCTAGCACCCGAAGAAAGCCGAAGCATACAATGGCAACAAAGATGAGGACAATAGTCCGAATAATGTAAATATTGTAAATACTACCTCATCTCAGAAATATAGACAAATACTAAAGTTTGCTTGATAATCAATATTTTGCTAGAATTTTAAACAGAAATGTATTTGGTTTTATCATTTACACACATACTAACATTACCGACTTATAAACACACACATTCATGCATATACATTTCATTCTCTGATACACATATTTTATTTTAAAAAAGAAAATTGCCCATCATTTGTTACTTGCATACATTATTTTGCTACAATTTTGAACAGAAATCTATTTTGTTTTGTCCTGAACATACATACTGATGTTACTGAGATATAAACACACTTAATTTGTTTATAGTTTAAATACCCTTGACACATGCATTATTTTCACATACATACACTTACATTTAAAATAAACATCTATTGCTTTATTACACATGATATGTATCTGATCAATGAAATCAAGCCTCAATCAACATAATGTCTGGATTTTTAAAAATTTTTAGAAAAAGAAAAAAATTTTTTAGATCATTCGTTCTTACAAAAATCTTTATACAAATCAATCATTCGTCCATGCATGGAGTACTGCTGCCATATATGGTCAGGTGCCCCTGCTGTTCATCTCGGTGTTCTTGACAGGCATTAAAGGAGAATCAGTAATGTGATAGGCACCGACTTGGTGGCTTGACTGCAGCCACTTTCCCACTGCCGGGATGTGGCTTCCCTTTGTCTGTTCTATAAATACTTTCATGGCTTCTGCTTCAACAAACTTAAGTCACTGGTGCCTCTGCAACAGGTGTTTATTGTGCAACCAGACTAGCAACTGGGTCTCACCCATTCACTGCTAGATTAACCAAATGCAGACGACAATTCTACTCCTGCAGCTTCTTTTCTTGCACTTCCCACCTGTGGAACTCTCTTCCATATTCTTGCTTTCCTGACAGCTACAACCTCCAGGAATTTAAATGCAATGTCAATACTCATCTCTTAACCACTTGATCCTAGTTCTTTCTTCACCACCCTGTATATCCTTTCCTTTCTCTCCACCTCTGCAACAGCCATAACACCTCTATTTCCTTCCTTATCTTGCTCCTTTCTAACTGGTTCATCCTTCTCTTCACTCTTCTCTATCGAATCTTTTTACTCTTGTGTAGCCACCTGCACCACATCAGTGGCATTACCAACTTGCTCAGGGTGATATGATGCATACATACTATACCAGTGACAATTTTGTGGGTCACATTTAATAGGTATGCCATGTACCATACCAGTGACAGAATTTTGTAGGCCACATTCAAAAGGTATGCCATATACTAAACCAGTGACAATTTTGTAGATCACATTTAATAGGTATGCCATGTACCATACCAGTGACAGAATTTTGTAGGCCACATTCAAAAGGTATGCCACATACTAAACCAGTGACAATTTTGTAGATCACATTTAATAGGTATGCCATGTACCATACCAGTGACAGAATTTTGTAGGCCACATTCAAAAGGTATGCCACATACTAAACCAGTGACAATTTTGTAGATCACATTTAATAGGTATGCCATGTACCATACCAGTGACAGAATTTTGTAGGCCACATTTTCACATCAGTGGCATTACCACCTTGCTTGGGGTGATATGAAAAAGAAAAAAAATACCAGTGACAATTTTGTAGGTCACATTTAAAAGGTATGCCACATATTATACTAGCACCGAAAATCCCCTGCTGTTATTTAAAGCTTGATTTTGTATAAAAGTAATTTTTTTTATTAATTTAAAATTACAGGCACAAAATTTCACATGCTTTAATGATCAGATTAGAAAACATTTTCTATAAAGTTGTGGTAATATCACCACAATTTTCCCATATAAGAATGATTTTATTTCTTTTTTCAGTTCCTCTAAACATTTATTTAGGTGTTTTTGTCATTTAAAAAAATGATGAAATGACATACACAATGTAATAATAAATAAAAAGTAATAAAAAAAAATATCTTTTTACCATATCCGAAAAAAAAGAAAGAAATTCTAAAAATAAAATGAAATCTTGTTTTTTAAAAATATTTAATTTTTTTAAAATAAAACATTTACTACCATCATTATTAACTACCTGTTCTTTTACTGTCGAAATAAAATGTACAATTTTGTAGGAGTTTGTAGTTTTCACATGTTCTAACATAATAATAATAAATGTATATATATTATAGGGAAGTGAAAAAATAGATACATTGAAACCCACTGTTCATGCATTTACTTTTATAAAGAATGCTCAATACAAAGTAGAGCTTAATATTACTTCTGGAAAAAACAAGAATCTGTAAATCATTCTATGACATCTGCTTTTTGTACCTGAATGAAAAACTGCTTATTGATTAGAAGGTTAAATAAAAATATAGTGCTGCTTAATTGTAGAGATGTATTTTTTAAAATTTTTTTTTATAATCATTTCACCTCAAGCAAGGCAGTTTTACTGCCACTGGTGTGCAGGGGGTTACATAGAAGGAGAAGGATGAGAAAGAGGAACAAGTTATAGGGGTGTCAGAGAATGGGTAAGAGAAGGATGAGAATACTGGTGTGATGAGAGTAGAGTGGATGGTGAAGAGAACATGAGGGAAAGGATGTGAGTGAGAGAGATAGGAGATGGCAATTGACCTTACATTTAAATTCTTGGAGATTGTAGATATCAGGGAAGCAAGTATACGGAAGGGAATTCCACAGGCAGGAAGTGCAAGAAAAGAAGCTTCATAGAGTAGAAGTTGCAGTTACATTTTATTGGTTTCACTGTAAAAGAGTGGGACCTAATTGCTAGTCTAGTAGCTTGAGTAAATTCATGCAGAGGGGGCACCAGGGAGTTAAGTTCGTCAAAGCAGAAGCCATGAAAGTATTTGTAGAATAAACAGAGGAAAGCCACATTACGCTAGTGAGAAAGTGACTGCAGCTGAGCTACAAAGTTGGGATCGATCACATTGCAGATTATTTGTTGGATTTTGTCAAGAACCCCAAGGTGAATAGCAGAGGCACCCGACCAGATGTGACAGCGGTATTCAATACATGGGTGGATGGTAGATTTATATATGTGCAGGATGGATTCAGATAGGAAACGCATCCTGGCCCCACACAGTGAACTAACCTTTCTAGCAGCAGATTTAGCTATGGATTTGATATGGTCATAGGCTGAGGAGGCACAGTGTTTTGCTTTCAGGGAGACTAGCCTGATCCATGCTAATGGAGGGTAGGAGCAATTGTATGTGGTGGTGAACAGATAGCAGCTTCATTTTGAAGCATTAAAATTCACAAGCCATTTCTTACCTCGGTCCACCACAGGTTCGCTTTGTCTGCCTCAGTGGATTTCTGATCGAGGCGAGAGTAAATGGTGGTGTCATCAGCATAGACGCTTACTTGGGATCGTTAATGAATATCAGAAAAAGTGTAGGACCTAGAGTAGAGCCTTGAGGGACACCCACGTTCGTATGATAGTATTGGAAGACATGTTCGTTCAATACTACCTTCATTACGCAATTTGAAAAAAATGTCTGGATTAGATCAAACAATTGTCAAGTAGCTTGCATAGAAGGCCAGCATGTCAGACTCTGTCAAACGCTTTGGAGATATTCAGAGCAACAGGTCGAGCTTCACCGTTCTCATCAAGAGAATATATACTCAGTGATGGTCGTTAGTATATCAGCAGTAGACTTGGTGAAGTGGAAACCATACTGTTTGTCATAGAAGAGACTGTGAGCTGTGAGATGTTGAACCACCTTGGCATTGATAATGGCCTCGAACACTTCGTAAAAAATCAGTAGAAGGCTGATAGGGTGATAATTAGAGGGGTTTGAGGGTTCTTCAGAATTTTTAAATACAGGAGCCACAGAGGAGGATTTCTGGCAGGCAAGAAATAGAGAGGCAGTAGTTATAGAGTTTGGAGAGGACAGAGAAGAGTTTAGGGGCACATTTCTTCAGGACAATGATTGGGATTCTATTGTCTCTGCTCACTTTATAGGGGTCAAGCTTTGAAATTATGTTACAGACCAGTGTGGGGTAATGTGGATGTCACTCAGTTGATCCTCAGTTCTAGGTGGGAAGTTGGGTAAGGATACCCAAGACGAATCCAGTGTTGAGTTTGTGGAAAATCTGTGAGTAAAGCACTTGGCCTTGTCAGCTGAAGACGTGAGGACCTCAAATTCATTGATCATATATATATATATATATATATATATATATATATATATATATATATATAAGAAAAATTAAGACAGACATGTTATTTCATGGTGAATTGGAAGTATAGGCCTGTTTCAGGCAAACCATCATCAGCCTCTGTCTTTAAAGATGGAAGCTGATGATGGTTCACCTGAAATAGGCCTATACTTCCGATTCACCATGAAATAACATGTCTGTCTTAATTTTTCTTATATTTGCTCTATATGTATTTATATGCATAGATGTTTAGAGCTCTCTTAGAGAGTTATCCTACCACTGTATGTACAGGATACTCCTTTGGATTCTTCTATACCCACACTGCATGCTGATATATATATATATATATATATAATTGGAATGAAAGTGATGACACATATCCTGAATTCATCATAAAACCCTCAATGTGGAATTAGTAAATACGGATTACTTCAGATACCTTGGTGTACGGATCAGTTATAACAAATTTATTTCAGAGTGTTTGGTTGTCAATGTGAGGACAGTGCAGAGGATTCAGAAAGAGTTGGATGATATATCCAGTCAACATCATGGTGTTTGGAATGATCACTAGTGATGGCAAAGTTATACATCTATTCCTCTTTCCACATGGCCTCAGACTCAATACTGAAGTCTAAATCAAGTGCCTTGAGAAGGTAGTGCTGCTCTGGGTCAAGAGGGAAGATGCTATGCCTGGCAACAGAACTCTACACCATGCTACACAAGCAGGAGGACCCACCTAACTTCCCAGATGGCACCCTGTTTGATTATTATGTGCTGTGTACAGTTGAGCAAGAGACCAACAGAACTCCTTGTGATACCAAAATTCCTTGTGATACCAAAGATGAACAGAAAACAAGGATTATGGCAGCATTCACCAACTTAAACAAAGGAGACTGTCAAGAAGAGATGCAAGAGATTCAAAAGTCTTCTGGAGACCATGGTTAAAGCCAATGATGATTTTATTGAATATATTTACTCTTTAGTATTTGAAGATATTTTGTGCAATTTTGGTAAATATATCTGTTAAAATGGTGTTTTCATTTTTTTTCATTCATCATAACCTGTATGTATATATAACTTACATCTCATGTCTGCAACATTTTTGATGCTTTATCAATCTTAACTTAAATTCAGAATTTGAAAATTTTTATGGTAAAAAAAAAATTGGATCTGAAAATGATTTTATTGCAAATAAGATTGATAATACAATGATGTTTTGCTATTGAAAAAAAATGAGCAAGCTTACTGCTCATAGGCTCAAACTAACTTCTTTACCAGACAATCTATGCCTGGCTTGTTATAAATCTGGTACTTCTAGAGAGAGACTGCTGATTTCAGTTCTGTAATATTGATCAGTGGTGATAGAAGTCTTTCATACCATTCCTGATATTGTAGCATATAAAGTATTGGACATTAGCCAAAAATGGCAAAATTATTACAAGTCAAACAATAATGTATGTCTGTTCTCTTTCTTTATGATAATAAATTTGAACTCATTAGTATAGGATGAACTGCTACAATAGATTTTAAGAGTCATTATTCTTCATTCATTAAATTTGTTATGAACGTTGATTGATAAGTAAGGCCCCCAATCTGATAAAACAAGGTCAAGCCCAAATAGAATTTTTAAAAAATGCTTTCCAAATTAAGGAAATTTATTTCTCTTCAAAACTATGAGGGGTGACTGATAGGTTGTTAATAGTAAAAAACAAGTTTTAAACTAGCTAGAATGATGAAACTGGAATTAAAACAAAGGAAATTTATTTTTAATCAAAATTACATGGATGAACTGATAAGTAAGATCTCCAATCCTATAAAACAAGATTTAGACCAGATAGAATAATGAAACTGGTATCAAAATGAAGGAAATTTATCTCTCTTCAAAATTACATGGATCAATTGATAAGTAAGATTTCCAATCCTATAAAACAAGATTTAGACCAGATAGAATAATGAAACTGGTATCAAAATGAAGGAAATTTATCTCTCTTCAAAATTACATGGATCAATTGATAAGTAAGATTTCCAATCCTATAAAACAAGATTTAGACCAGATAGAATAATGAAATTGGTATCAAAATGAAGAAAATTTATCTCTCTTCAAAATTACATGGATCAATTGATAAGTAAGATCTCCAATTCTATAAAACAAGATTTAGACCAGATAGAATAATGAAACTGGTATCAAAATGAAGAAGTCTGTTTGTCTTCAAAATTACAAGTGTTGATTAATAAGGTCGCCAATTATGTGAAGCAAGTTTTAGTCCAGATATTATAATAAAACTGATATCAAAATGAAAGAAATTTATTTCTTGTCAAAACTACTTGGTTTGATTGATAAGTAAGATCTCCAATCATATAAAACAAGTTTTAATCCAGATAGAATAAATTTATCTCTCTTGAAAATTATAATTTTATTTTTTCAACACAGTCACTATTTTATTTTTAACTTTTTTGTAAATGCTTTGTTCACTTTTTCATTCTGTCTATGAACATAGCTTCTATTTTATTTTTAATCCGATACACACATCAACATCAGCTTTAGTATCATATTGTGTCATGCGAAAATGACTTTTCTCTGTATCTTCCAGTTCTGGGAACAATCACAAATTAAACTGTGGCTTTATGAAGTGTGTGCAACAACCGTGAGTATCTCATTTTTGGTATTTGAAACATTTGTTGACTGCAATACAACCTCGTACCTAAATGAATAACCACTTGGGAATACCAAGTGCTTTCAACTTGGATATTCTGGTTGTGTGAAAGAAGTTTATATGCATATCATTTTGAAACACTGGTTCTTGTATGATCACCAAATTTAAGCAAGTCCGAACCCAATCAGTGCCTAGATGGGTGACCAGGTGGGAATATCAACTGCTGGTGATGTAGTGGATGATGGCGTAGAATTCTAAATTAGTGTGCTGTGTTCCAATTCCAGGTGGGTTTCTTATATTCATTTATATACAAATAATCTTGAAAAAGATACGAATACACCTCTACTCCCCCCAGCTAAGGGTTAATTAATAAGACTTATATCAGTTTTCATTATAATGCTGACTACAGTTTATCTTGTGCTTGGCATTTTTTGGTACACTTTCATCTGCGGACACCAACTAGTTTATTCACAGTGATACTTTTAGTATAAAAAGAATTTTAAGACTTTAGTCAAAGCTACAAAAATTGGCTATTATAAAATTAGCATTTATAAGTGACTCCTTGAAGTCAATGTATTAAAAACCAAAACTATCATATATTCTAAATTTGTTACATTTGAACTGAAATGTATCAGACTTTTATTTGCTTTAATTTTGATGATTGTGGACGTGTGTTGTACTACAGTGGATACTGGCTTGGAACAAGAAATCAGAGAAATCAGTTTGAATTCCAGTTGAATTTATTGCATTTACACTCTTGAAAGAAGTATGAATCTGTTGCTTATCCCTCCAGCTATGGGTTAAATAGCAAGACATATTAGGTTTTATATCCTTGGTTGGCAGCCAGTTTACCACAGAATATAATGGCAACCTACTGAGAGAAAATCTTCAGCCCAGTCAGTCATGTCTCTTTCGAAACATGATCGCCCAAGAATGTATCACGTATGGCTTGCAAGTCATGAAAATATAAAAATCTATCTGAAAATATGAGAATATTTCATGTTTTTAGAAGAAAAAGATGGAAGATTTGTAATCTAAAAATGTTTAACTTTTTGAATGTATGTTTGATCATCCACTCAATACTGGGTGGGTTGTCTTTTGTACAAATTTCTACATCAATTCAGCACAACATGGAAGCAATCATTTTGTATCACTTGATGTTTTATGAAAGCTCATATAGCTTTGACAGTAATTTTCAGCTCATCTGTATTTTCAGTCTAATGTCCAAGTTTCTTTTGTCAATATCTGAATTCAGACATATTGGCCAATCAAACTTAAGTTATACCATAGTCAGCAAGCCAGTTACTCATTGTTCTGGAAGTCAGTATCTCCACCGAGCTTGTCAGTAGACAGGATGAAGTGCTCTAAAATTTTCTGGTAATAGTTGTGTTGACATTAGAATTGATAAAACACAGTAGACAAACACGTACATGTTTGTTTAAGATTTGTTTTATACATAACTGAGAGGTATTTATTCATCACTAATGGACACAATTATGATTCAGTGCTATCAGCAAATTGATAAATGCACATTAAGATAACTCATGGTTAGCAGCTTCTATTATGATGCTGACTATGATAAAAAATGAGGCAAAGTGGAAAAACTTTTTAATGACAATGCATTTTTCCTCCATGTTTTAGGATGGCGTCTTTAAATACTGCCTTTCATTTTGACATGAAGATGCCAAACTGACGTCTGAAGGCAAAATGTGTTGTCATCAATAAACTTTTCCAATATATATATCTAAACTTATTTATAAATTTAACTTTGTGTGTGTGTGTGTGCGTCTGTGTGTGTGTGTGTGTGTGTGTGTGTGTCCATTACCTATAGACTCCCGAAATGGCTGAACTGATTTTCTTGAAAATTTACACAGTTGTACTATAAGCGTCTGCGAGTGTTCTTAGCTAGGTTTTGTGTCGAGTTACCCCCGATAAATATCGAAAATCGAGTTATAGAAGGAGTGGTCCAATTTTAATCAAATTTGATACACTCATAGACAAAGACATAAGAAATGATATTCAGAAGTTTCAAGGTTGCAGTTCTTACAATAGTGCAGAAAATTGATAATATATATACATAAAAGGCAAGATGTTTGCGTGTCTGTCTGTTTATCTGCCTGTATGTCTGTATTTTTTCAGCCCTTTTATTTTAGTTTTTGCTTCGGGTTTGGCTCTAAGTAGGTATAATTGTAGTTCTTAGTCTCAACCATGATACCATTTACTCAATGGACCTATATAGCCTTTAAAATTCAGTTTACGACGAAAAAAACTTATTTGATATTGATACCAGGAAATCAAAATTTGACTTGCATCCATTCATTTTTCTTTCAGTCTACGGTTTTGCTTTAACTGGAAACAACTATTGCTTTTTAGTCTTTTGTGGCAACGTCCAAAGAGTCTGGGCTCCAGGACTATGGATTAGTTTTAAAGCTTTCATTACACCCGAGCAACGCCATGCTATACTGCTAGTATATATATATATATATATGAATATATTATGGAAATTAATGAAGATTAACGAAACTTGGTTATAAACAACCGACAATTTGAAATGATTTGTTTGAACATTATTTTTTATCAATACTCATATTTAAGTAGATATTCTGTTTTTAATTAAACGGTATTATATATTTATATCTACTGACCTGATTATTTACAATAAATTTTTATTACGAAAATGTGTGTCATTTGGCAGGATTCGAACCTGCAACCCCTATCCGTATATATATATATATATATATATATATATATATATACACAGTACTGTGCAAAAGTATTAGGACAAGAAATGTTTTATCTTTTATGAGGCATATTGACAGAAAAAAAACAATTTAATTAAAGTAATTTTATTTGATTTACTCAACAAATGTTTTAACATGAAAAAATACTTGTTACATTTAAATTTAATATTTTTTTTTTTTTTTTATAAGCGTTCCACCTCGAGCAAGGCATGTCACTGCCACATACTGTGCAGGGGGCTACGTAGAGTGGAGAAAGGCTGATTAAATATAGGAAATGACAGAGGGTGGGTGATAGGCGGGTAAGGAGACCGAGAATGAGGGTTGGGTAGATGAGAGTGTTGTGAGAATAGTTGGGAGTTAGTGTGATAGGAGGTGTCTATTGACCCTACATTTAAACACCTGGAGATTGTAACTGTAGCAGAGTTGTGGAAGGGAGTTCCACAGGCGGGAAGCGCGAGAAAAGAAGCTGTTGGAGTAGAATTTACGGTTACATCTTATTTGTTTAACTGTAAAAGGGTGGGACCTAGTTGCTAATCTAGTATCTCGTGTAAATTCGTGCTTAGGCGGCACCAGTGATCTAAGCTCATCAGAGCAGAAGCCATGAAAGTACTTGTAGAAGAGGCACAGGGAAGCCACATCACGCCGGTGTGAGAGTGGCTGCAGCCGGTCTGCCAAGTCAGTATCAACCACGTTACAGATCCTCCTTTGTATTTTGTCAAGAAGCCCAAGGAGAGCAGCAGGGGCACCCGACCAGATATGGCAGCAATATTCAATACACGGGCGGATGGTAGATTTGTATATGTGCAGAATAGATTCAGGTGGGAAAAATTTCCGGGCCCTGCACAGGGAGCCCACTTTCATAGCAGCAGATTTGGCAATGGATTCAATATAGTCATTCCATTTGAGGTCCGCCGAGAGTGTAAGGCCAAGGAGGCGTAGTATTTTACTCTCTGGGAGGCTAGCCTGTCCCATGCTAATGGGAGGTAGATGCGATTGTCTATGGTGATTAGTTGATAACAGCTTTGTTTTGGAGGCATTGAAATTTACCAACCATTCCCTACCCCAGGTCACTACGGATTGGAGGTCCCTTTCAAGTATGGCAGCGAGGTTCACTTTGTCGTCCAGACCTTGGTTTCTGATCGATGCGGGAGTAGATTGTTGTGTCATAGGCATACATGTCAACTTGGGATCTAATGGTGTCGGTATAATAGCCTTTTGCTTTGATCACAGCCTTCATTGTGTCAGGCATTGACATCACAAGCTTCTTCAATGTATCTAATGGTATCTCCTGCCAAGCAGCTTGTATCTGTTCCCAAAGTGTGTCTTGCAAAATAACATTAGATTTATCAATTTTTTTATCCAAAATATCCCGTAGTTGTTCAATAGGATTGAAATCAGGACTTTGTGGGGGGCCAATTCAAATTAAACTTTATTTTGATACCTTATAAAACATAAAATAGTTCTTGTCCTAATACTTTTGCACAATACTGTATATATACTAAATAAAAATTAATTAAGTTTTCCTTGTCTGTCATATTCAACAAAATATGTTTAAGAGAAATATAGATATTATATGTATATCCATACACACACACACACACACACACACACACACACACACACACACACACACAAGATGGTAAAATGTTCTTAATTTAAACCACTTCACTACTTCAGTTCTCTGATATGTGGTCTTTAAAATACTGGGTATGGAAAAATGGACTGGTCAGTATACCCTTGTGTATGTATGTCATGATACCCCTTGAAAGTGAATGGACAGATCTGTCTATGAGTCTCTGAATTTCAGATGCTGAAGGTAACATCAATCAGCTAAACAACAAACTTTTACTTATATTGATTCTCTCTCTCACGACCACTTCCAAGGCATGATACAATAAAAAGTGGTAAATATAAAATTCAGCAAGAAGTGGAGCAAAATATACTTAGCTGTTACACCAAGCTACCCGAGTTTCAACCATGATGTATTTTCTGTCTGAAGATATCTCATGGTTGAAACCCAGGTAGATTGGTGTAACAGTTTATTTGCTAAGTATATGTATATATATATATATATATTTTTTTTTTTTTTGGCTGTATTTTTGCTCTACTTTCGTACTTTCATATTGAAGCTCTCTTCTGTTAAGGTTTTCGTCTTGGGGTTTATTTTCTTTCAAACAAGCTCTTGACTCATTGTTATTGGGATTTGTTTGTTTCTTTTTTTATTCCCCTTTAACCCACTTGGTAGTCCTCGTTGGGTTGTTGACGACTTACGTTACTGATTTGTTAGCGTTAGTTTTTTCTGACTTTGGTCTTTATTAGTGCTACTGTATTGTTGGTACGTATAGTAATATATATATATATATATATATAAATCCAGGTGAAAAGAACCCCAAATTTTATGATTTTGAGTTACCTGGCATTTATTTATTTATTGTTTTTCATGTATTGATGAAAAGGAATTACTATAAATTAAACAAAGAAACCATTTAAAGACTCTTATTTTCTTTTATAATCAAACAACAAAGAAATGCCACTAGCACCCAGGGGACTACAGTGAGAGAATAAAAAAGGTAGAGGGGATGTTGAAGAAAAAATAAGAAGTCGATGGGAATCAAGTAGATAAAAGATGGAAACTGATATTGCATTTAAATTTTTGGAGATTGTAGCTATCAGGGAAGCAAGCAAATGGAAGAGAGCTCCACAAACTCCATTTGAGGTCATTCCATTTGAGGTCATTCCATTTGAGGTCATTTGAGAGACTAGCTGTAAGAGAATGTATGTTTTTAGTTGTGTGAAGTTTTTGTACATAGTAGACTCATTTTTACATGTGAGTGTGCAAAAAAAAAATGTGTGCAATAGACACATGTGTGAAAGAGTTCAACAGTCTGAAAATGAGAAAAAAAGCATGTGAGTCTAGCAGACATGTTCCAACTGCACGTACAACTACATTTTTATAACATCAAAGATGAACAGAAGGCAAGGATTATGGTAAGAATCCCTGACTTAAACAAAGAGACCATCCAGAAAAGTTGCAGGAGATTCTGAAGTTGTCTGGAGACTATGGTTGAAGCCAATGACGATTTTATTGAATACATTCACTCTTTTGTATTTGAAGATATTTTTGTGTAATTTTGGTAAATATATCTGTTAGAATGAAATATCTGATATTTTTTTTGCATAATTTAGATGACAATTTATCCATTGCACTCTCTCTCTATCTCTCTCTCTCTCTCTCCTCTCTCAAGTAAAATACTTGATCCTTTCTTTATTCGTTTAAACCCCTCCCTGTCTCACAGTTATGTTCAACATTTACTCCCTTTGTCTTATGTTCTTGTTATGTCGCCAAGTAATAATGAATAACTCAACAACAGAATCAGAATATAAGTTGTATTCCACGGAAAGACGGTTAGTAGGTACAGAAGTGATTAGTATATTTACAATAGGAAAGATACAATAGTTCAATCCATCATAAGACGTGTGTATACGTGATTACTTCCGGTACGCCACCGGAAGTGTGTCTAACTCTCGCACTGACTCTCAAGTGACTCTGTACGACTCTCTATGACTCTCTATCACGCTCCATGTAGAGAATCCACCATTGCTATATATAGTAATGGGAACAGTCCATTATGTAGTCAGATAGGGGCGGCGCCCTAACAGTTCTTTCTCTTCTCTTTTGTCTTTTCATTTATTTTGTTAATTAGACTAAACTAGTCTCAGGTATGTATTGTTTCTTTTTCTAGATTTAAGCTTTTCACTTACACTTAACCTGCTGATGAACATGACTTTGTCTTCACAATTTCGATTGCTGGGTAAGGCGTTTATCTGGCTGTCTGAAGTACATATGTGAATCAGGGGGCAGTACAATTACTATTAATGTTTAAAGGTTAAAAAAGTATATTAATACACTTGTTTCTACCAGCTTATTGGTATATATATATTTTTTATTTATACAAAACTACTTGGTAGCAGAGATAGTTGTGTGTTTGGTTCTACAGTAATCATACCTGCTATTCATCTTGAGGTTCTCATCAGAATCCATCTTGCACAATTATAAATCTACCATTCATCCGTGCATTGAATACTGTTGCATACATCTGGTCGGATGCTCTTGCTATTCATCTTGAGGTTCTCATCAGAATCTATCTTGCACAATTATAAATCTACCATTTGTCCGTACATTGAATACTGTTGCATACATCTGGTCGGATGCTCTTGCTATTCATCTTGAGGTTCTCATCAGAATCCATCTTGCACAATTATAAATCTACCATTCGTCCGTACATTGAATACTGTTGCCATATCTAGTCGGATGCACCTGCTATTCATCTTGAGGTTCTCATCAGAATCTATCTTGCACAATTATAAATCTACCATTCGTCCGTACATTGAATACTGTTGCCATATCTAGTCGGATGCACCTGCTATTCATCTTGAGGTTCTCATCAGAATCTATCTTGCACAATTATAAATCTACCATTTGTCCGTGCATTGAATACTGTTGCATACATCTGGTCAGATGCTCTTGCTATTCATCTTGAGGTTCTCATCAGAATCTATCTTGCACAATTATAAATCTACCATTCGTCCGTGCATTGAATACTGTTGCATACATCTGGTCGGATGCACCTGCTATTCATCTTGAGGTTCTCATCAGAATCTATCTTGCACAATTATAAATCTACCATTCGTCCGTGCATTGAATACTGTTGTCATATCTGGTCGGATGCACCAGCTATTCATCTTGAGGTTCTCATCAGAATCTATCTTGCACAATTATAAATCTACCATTCGTCCGTGCATTGAATACTATTGTCATATCTGGTCGGATGCACCTGCTATTCATCTTGAGGTTCTCATCAGAATCTATCTTGCACAATTATAAATCTACCATTCGTCCGTGCATGGAATACTGTTGCACACATCTGGTCGGATGCTCTTGCTATTCATCTCGAGGTTCTTAGCGAAATAGAAAGAAGGATTTGCAATGTAATCAGTCCTGGCTTGACATTTTGACTTCACTCACTTTCTCACTGCCATGACGTAGCTTCCATTTGTCTTTCCTACAAGTATTTTCATGGCAATTGCTCTGACCAGCCTTTTCCCTGGTACCTCATCCATGTGATTTTAAGCATGCTACTAGATTGGCATTTAGGTTCCACCCTTTTTCCATTGAAACAACTGAATGTAACCTCTGCTTCTAAACAATTCTAAAGTTTCTTTTCTCGTACTTCCCACCTGTGGAACTTCCTTCTGTTTACTTGCTTCCCTTATAGCTACAATATCCAAAAATCTAAATGCAACATTAATTGCCATCTTTTATCTTCTTGAATCCCATTCATCTTTTATCCTTTCTTCAATACCCCTGTACTCAGTCTTTTCTCTCACTGTAATCCCCTGCTCACTAGTTGCAGACCTTGCCTTGCTTGGGTTGAAATGATTTAAAAAAACGTAAAAGTTAGTGTCAGTGCTCTCCTTTGATTTTTATACCCTTTATCTGTTAGATCTAAATGGACACCATGTCCAAATAGACTGTTTATCTGTAGTTAATTAACAGAGTCACAGAGTGGTGTTCCTATCAACAGATATTTAGGTTATGGGCAATGGACAATTACTCTGGATTGCAAATCATACTTGCTGAGACATAGCCTTTGACTCTTGGCCAATTAAATAACACCATAAAGAATGTCATGGCTCCAGATATATTTACGGCAAACAAAGTCATCCAGAAAGGGAAACAGAATAAGTTGTTTTTAGCATTCAAGAAAATCAATAACATTGAGAAGTCCATCATTTTGGCATTCTCTGGCGCCTATTTCAAAAGCCTTTCAGGTGGTGCCTCTCATGAAAGCTATTTGATATTGCTTGCTGACAATGAAGGAAATATATTCCTTATTTATTGGCAATTAGGGAAAATAAAATGGATTGTGAGGAGTTGACTGGAAGATCAATGTCTGGCTTTGCAAGAAGCAAAGTAAATGGCATTCTATTTGAAAACGGTTCTAACAGAAATCATACATCGAAGTGAAAGAGAAGTTCACATTATCTGCTTCACAGATAACAAATCACTCTCTGATTCATGATATTTTTTCAAGACCCTTACAGATAAGAGATTTATTCCTGATAAAGTCATTGTCAAAGACATGATGGTAACAGATGAAATAAATGTACAACTGAGTTTAAAAGACAATTAGTTGACTGCTTAACAAAGGTTTCAGCATTGTCAGAGAATTTGTATGATGTTGTACAGCAAGGACAAAAAAAAGCCACTCCAGAATGAAACAGTTTGCTTTTAACTGTCTGAGAGAACTCTCATTGTCTTATTCTAACTTCAATTGGAATTACTCATTGTGCCTTCTTGGACTAACATTTTCTACTGACATGAAGTGAAAAGATTATATTGAATCAATTGTTAGGTCTGCTGATAAAAAAAAGTTGCTTCACTGCTTGGCAATTTTTTCTCCCCAGAATCTTACGTATTTATAAATCTACTATTTATCCAGGCTTTAAAAATTTCTGATGCTTTGGCTGTATATTTAGAGATTTTTGATAAAATACAAAGAAGAATCTGCAATTTTATTGGTTTTGACTTGGCATCTCAGCTTCACCCACTTTATTACTGCCATAACATAGCTTCCCAGTGTCTTTTCTGAACAATTAAGAAGATGAGGCTCAACTTCACAAGGATGTTTCCAACTAGCGTCCAGTTGGCAGATAAAAATAAACCGGGTTGTAACTCAGTACATGTCCCTCTCTCCTCTCATCATCGAGTGGATATTGTGCTGATATTTATTGAGCACAATATCCATACTGGAATCATCAGCCAATCAGAACCTACAGAATAGACTTGCCTACATGGCAGAGTGGAATCATCCTGGCTATTATATAAACCACCTACTGATTAGAAGCAGAGGTTACATTCAAATGTTTCAATGGAAAAAGGGTGGAACCTAAATGCCAATCTAGTAGCACGCTTAAAACTTCAACTGATTGCTGGCTGTTGCTATCTAAGGATTCTATATTTTTTTATAAATACTTTCATGGTAATTGTTCTGATAAACATTTTTCCGTGGTACTTAGATTTTATGTATTTAAGCACAGTACTAGATTTGGATTAAGTTCTCATCATTTTACACTTGAAATGGCTAAATGCAACCATAAGTTCTATGTTAACAGTTTCTTCTATCACACTTCTTGCTTGTGGAACTCTCTTCTGGCTTCTTGCTTCCAGGGCAAGGTCTCATCATTTTACAGTTGAAATGGCTACATGTAACCGTAAGTTCTATGCTAATAGTTTCTTCTATCACACTTCTTGCTTGTAAAATGCACTTTTGGCATCTTGCTTCCCAGTCAACTTTGATGTTCTAACATTGAAATACAATGTCAATCATTATTTTTTTTTTAAACATATCACCCCCAAGCAAGGTGGTAACACCACTGATGCGCAGGGAGCTACTTAAGAGTGAAAAAATTGGAAAAGAGAAAGCCGGAAACCACATCCTAAACAGGGAACAAGGGATAAGCCTCTTCACCTGTTCAATAGATGTGGGTGGAGTGTGTACCGGGTGATAGTTTAGTCTATCTACTCCAAGTGAAAAGATTGGAAAAGAGAAAGCCGGAAACCACATCCTAAACAGGGAACAAGGGATGAGCCTCTTCACCTGTTCAATAGATGTGGGTGGAGTGTGTACCGGGTGATAGTTTAGTCTATCTACTCCAAGTGAAAAGATTGGAAAAGAGAAAGCCGGAAACCACATCCTAAACAGGGAACAAGGGATGAGCCTCTTCACCTGTTCAATAGATGTGGGTGGAGTGTGGATAGTTTAGTCTATCTACTTCAATTGAAAAAAAAAAAGAGGAAAGAGTGAAAAGATTGAGAGTTTTATTTTTCTCTCTCCATATTAGTGTCATTCTTTTTCTCATAATTTCTCTCACTAAGTAACCCCCACCCCTCACATTTTATTCATTTTATTATCTTGCTTGGGGTGAAATGATTAGAAAAAAAAAAGCATCAGCAGTTTCCTTCATTGAACTGAAAGTGTATAAATAATGTTTTGTGATTAATTCTAGAGGAATTTTTTTTCTGTTGTTCAATCAGCACACAGACCAGCGTCACAAATTACTGAATCAGCTTCTTTAAAGTAGATAACAATTGACTCAAGACTTGAAAAGGTTAACATTGTAGTGATTTCCTGCTATTTGTACATTTGAGTATATATATATATATATATATATATATATATATATAACATTTTTAACTTATAAAAATATATAAAACTAATAATAAAATAATATTAAAAATATTAAAATAATATTAAAAATAATAATAAAATATTCAAAAAATAATAATAAAATATTCAAAAATAATAATAATAAAATAAAAATAAAAAATATATTCAAATGAAATATATTTAAATATTTAAAAAATAAAAAAATTTAATTTAAAAATAAAAATAAAAAATAAAAATGATAATTAAAAAATTATAATAAAATACAAAAAATAATAATAAAATATTTAAAAAATATTAAAAGTAATAATAAAAATATATAAAAAACATTTTTAACTTACAACTTTTTAGTAGTTTTTCCTATATGATATATATATATATATATATATATATATATATATATATATATATAACGTAGAATACTTGGTATATAAGTCAGGTAAATTCAACTCAAAAGAACTCAATGTTAAATTTATTTATTTAATTTAACAGAATAATAAAATTTGAAGAAATTTTAGATATTCTACAATTTCATGGGTAATATGTATTTCGCAGCCGGAAAAAAAATGATGCTCGTCCGACCCAAAAGATACAACAGTTAATAATTAACTAATATGTAAATGATAATGATCATTTCTGTTCTTTTTGTATTTTGTGTCTTTCATATGTTTCTTGTATAAGTCATTGTCGTATTCATGTGAATGTTCATTATTATATATGTATTGCTGTGTTCATGTTATGAAATTTTTTTTCTGTGTGTATGTATATTCATGTAAATATAGCATATTTGTTCCTCTGTGTGTGTCTCAGGTGGAATGAAGTATCAGGATGCGGTTTGTGCTATGTTATATTCTGGGTGTTTGAGTGTGCAGATTGTACTCATGAATTCATTCCTTGATTTTTCCAATATTCTTTTCTTGAAGATTATTGAGGAATATTTCTGGTTTGCACAGAGGTAGTCTTCTTTTGGCTGGTAGGTGTGTCGATTGATTCTCCAATGGCTGACTTGCCATTCACACGCACTGTGGGCGAACTGTGGACCAACTCCTATGCACATGTTCACTGTTCTTTTTATATTTACTTAATGTCTACGTGTTTCTGACTTGATTTTGGTGGAAGTGTTAATGAAGATGGATTAAAAAAGGACATATATATATATATATTTAATATCAGAGAGAGACAGATGACATTTTCACATAATGAGGAAAGTGGGTTTAGAGAATTTGATTCAGGACATACTGAAAACAAGAGAGCCAATTAGAATTATTGAGTAATCTAGCTTCTGTAAATGGATTGACAAAACAGGGACTAGGAGGAATAGTAAGGGGACAAACATAACTTAGAGCTACAAAGGATAGGAAATTGTGGAGAACCATGATAGTTCCTGTCTCAAGGCTCATGACATCTAAAAGAAGAATCATTAATTACATAACTTAGAGCTGCAAAGGATAGGAAGTTGTGGAGAACCATGATAGTTCCTGTCTCAAGGCTCATGACATCTAAAAGAAGAATCATTAATTACATAACTTAGAGCTACAAAGGATAGGAAGTTGTGGAGAACCATGATAGTTCCTGTCTCAAGGCTCATGACATCTAAAAGAAGAATCATTAATTACATAACTTAGAGCTACAAAGGATAGGAAGTTGTGGAGAACCATGATAGTTCCTGTCTCAAGGCTCATGACATCTAAAAGAAGAATCATTAATTACATAACTTAGAGCTACAAAGGATAGGAAGTTGTGGAGAACCATGATAGTTCCTGTCTCAAGGCTCATGACATCTAAAAGAAGAATCATTAATTACATAACTTAGAGCTGCAAAGGATAGGAAGTTGTGGAGAACCATGATAGTTCCTGTCTCAAGGCTCATGACATCTAAAAGAAGAATCATTAATTACATAACTTAGAGCTACAAAGGATAGGAAGTTGTGGAGAACCATGATAGTCCCTGTCTCAAATCTCATGACATCTAAAAGAAGAATCATTAATTACATAATTTAGGGCTACAAAGGATAGGAAGTTGTGGAGAACCATGATAGTTCCTGTCTCAAGGCTCATGACATCTAAAAGAAGAATCATTAATTACATAACTTAGAGCTACAAAGGATAGGAAGTTGTGGAGAACCATGATAGTTCCTGTCTCAAGGCTCATGACATCTAAAAGAAAAATCATTAATTATGACTGTCCATGTCCCATTTGTCCCAACACATAAAAGAAAAATCATTAATTTAGTTTATTTTCAAATCCCCATGGATATAAAATGCAGTCTTGCTCATGTGCACTTAGCTTTGTGTTAAAGCAGCCATCTGATCAATCAGTCAGTTAAGTGACATACGTGATACTCGCTTGGGCGATCATGTCTCAAAAGAGACATGACTGACTGGGCAGAAGATTATCCCACAGAAGGTTGCCATTTGCTTTCTGTAGTAGACTGGTTGCCAGCCAAGGCTATAGAATCCAATCACTCATGTTATTTAACCCATAACTGGAGGGAAGTGACTGGTTATTACCTTTCCCAAGGGTATTTGCACGTAAGTGAATGCAAGGAATTCAACTGGAATTCTAACTTGCCTCCCTGATTTGTCATTTCAAGTTGATATCCACTGCCCCACAAAGCACATCTCCTATAATGTGATACACGCTTGGGTGATCATGACTTGAAAGAGACATGACTTACTAGACTGAAGTTCATCCCACAGTAGGTTGCCATTGATTTCTGCAGTAGACCGGTTGCTAGCCAAGGCTATAGAACCCAGTCAGTTCTGTTATTTAACTCATAACTGGAGGGAAGAGACATATTAATACCATTCCCAAGGATATTTGCATGCAAGTGAATGCAAGGAATTCAACTGGAATTTGAACTCGGCTCCCCAATTTATTGTTCCGAGTCATACCCACTGCCCCACAATGCACATCTGATCAGTAAGAGGCTTAAATTTACATCTTAAGTGATAACGTTATGAGGCTTGTTCGTGCAAATTGCCTAAACTAAAGAAAATCATCAAAACAAAAGTTTGTACATTGAAATAGACAGTCTAATAACAAACACATTCACGCATAAGAGTGAATGTGGCATAATGGTTAACAAGCCTTATGAGATCAATTAACATTCAATAGTTAATTTAGGTCTTCACTAGGTCACCCACACTTTCAGCCTTGTACCACAAATAAAGATACACTTAAAAAACCACCATAAAAGCGAAGATCTCCGCTTGAAAATCAGATATTGTCCTTTCTGTTATGCAATTCCTCATGAAGAGTTTATGCCTGCTTACATTGGAAATGGTAAAAAGAAAATAGATTTCATGTCTTTGATTGTGCCTTAAGCATGAAACAAAGAACATTCTCTGATATCTTTGTTTTCCATGTTTCTGCTTCTTCATCATTGTAATTGCAGTTCATGAATTTTTTCTTCCCAAAATAAAAAAATAAAGAATGTTGCACAATATCCTATACTGTTGACTTTGATACTCAGAAGTTCCAAAATTTCAGGACCAAATTTTTTAGATTTGAAATCTGTTAGGGCGCCACCCCTATTTGACTACATAATGGACTGTTCCCATTGCTATATATAGCAATGGTGGATTCTCTACAAGGGAGTCGTCGAGAGTCACTAGACTGACGACTCTACGACACTGTCAGCTCTCTGCCTTCGGGTAGAGGGCGCTCTCTGCTTCCGAGCAGAGAGCAGTAACCCAGTCGTGGTTCCGCCGAAGGGTAGAACCACGACTGGGGAAAAATAGACAGACATTTTTTGGCCCGGCTATATGGCCGGGAATACCCACAATAAAATGACCATGTGTCACATCCGGCCTTGCGTGGGAAGGCTAGTAAATACAGTCGTAGAGAGTCACTGGAGAGTCTCTAATGAGTTACTGAAGAGTTAGTCACACTTCCGGTGGCGTACCGGAAGTAATCACGTATACACACGTCTTACGACGGATTGGACTCTTGTATCTTTTCTATTGTAAATATTACTAATCACTTCTGTACATACTAACCGTCTTTCCGCGGAATACAACTTATATTCTGATTCTGTTGTTGAGTTATTCATTTATACTTGGCGACATAACACAATCATATCAAATCATTTTTGTATCAATTGAGGGCATCCTGCTGGTTTGAATGAACTGATTCTTACAACTATTGAAGTTTCTTCTTCTTCTTCTTCTTCTTCTTCTTCTTCTTCTTCTTTTTTTATATGCCATGTCTCTTCAGAAAAATTGTCATTTTTATACACACACAAAAAAGTCAAAATTCTTTTGAAAATACTGAGGGGTTTCAGAACTGCAGTAATCTTTTCCATTTATGATTAATTTATATAGTTTTTATTTAAAAACAATATCACGTAATTGGTACAAATTAATACAGAATTTTTAAAAATTTGG
The DNA here is from genome assembly GCA_037127315.1 of Ascarosepion bandense. Classification (NCBI taxonomy): domain Eukaryota; kingdom Metazoa; phylum Mollusca; class Cephalopoda; order Sepiida; family Sepiidae; genus Ascarosepion; species Ascarosepion bandense. The sequence goes on from JBBBDQ010000443.1 coordinate 1,645,575, forward strand.
AACTTTATAAACTATTTTCATTTAAATTTTTAAAAAATTAAAATAATTCTTGTAAAAATTCATTATTCATGGAAAAATTTCTTTTTCTTTAGACAATATTGCCCGTAATATATTTTATTCATTAAAGCAATGAAAAGCTTTTCTAATTAAATAATGTTTTAGTTTTATTGCATTTTTTTATTTTGTGATTCTAAGCAGAGTTTTTCGTAAATGTGAGTCCTCTTTTGCAAAAACAAATTGATACTGTCTCAGCAGGGATGCCCTATGCCAGAAGGATCTCCTTCATTTTTTTCATTTGAACAGAATTAAAAGCTTTAGAGAAATCTACAAATATTAATGCTGACTGAAGATTCTTTGCAGTAATGACCTCAATAATCTGCCTAATAGTCAGGATTTATTAAATGGTTGATATTATTTTTTCACTAGCCATTAACTAGATATTATTGTAAGCTCTATTATAATAGTTTTTGTCTTCACACTTCTTGCCTGTGGAACGTTCTTCTTGTTTCTTCTTCCCTGCCGCCTATGTTCTTTCAAGGAATGTGTGTGGTGGGGCAGTGGATATCAGCTCAGAATGACAAATTCGGGAGCCGAGTTCAAATTCCAGTTGAATTTCTTGCATTCACTTACACACAAATACCCTTGCTTCCCTGCAGTTATGGGTTGAATAATAGGACAGATTGGGTTCTATAGCCTTGGCTGGCAACCAGTCTACCGCAGAAAGCAATGGCAACCTACTGCGGGATAATCTTCTGCTCAGTCAGTCATGTCTCTTTCGAGACATGATTGCCCAAGTATGTTATCACGTATGGCTCTTAACTGACTGACTGAATATAATAGTTGAAAACATGATTAAGGCTTTTACTGGGCATAAAGTGGGGGGTCAGTTTTATATTGTTATGAAGTAATAAACTGATCCCCCATTAATTACTGCTTAATTATATAATACATCTCTTCTCCCTCTAGCTGTGAGTCAAATAATAGGACAGATTGGGTTCTATAGCCATGGTTGACAACCAGTCTATTGCAGAAAGCAATGGCAACCTACTGTGGGATAATATTATGCCCAGTCAGTCTTGTCTCTTTCGAGACATGATCGTGCGTATCATGTATGGCACTTAACTGACTGACTGACTGATGATCTTTCAAAATTTAAATGCTCTCTCAATCAATATCTGTAATCCTGGAACCTGTTCTTTTATTGTCTTTTCTCCTAACTAAAGTCATCTTGATCACTTTAACTCAGTAACCTCTTGTGTCTTAGTGGCATTATTGCCTACTTCGGAGTGAAATGATTAAAAAATAAATATATATTCATATCAGCTGGAATTTGAACTTACTGATTTTCCTACTATTAGGCCATCCACAAATTCTGGAATATATAAATTTTTTTAAATCATAATAATACTTCTTTTAAAGTCTTAGTCCTGTAAGGTTCTAACTGCAGCTGAGACACTTTGTACTAATATCCTTGACAAAAGCATGAATTCACATTTCACTTTTTACTAATATCCTTGACAAAAGCATGAATACACATTTCACTTTGTACTAATATCCTTGACAAAAGCATGAATCCACATTTCCCTGAAACTACAGATAACTGTTTGGGTAATTAGAACTCTTTCATTCCTCTAAGGTTCAAAATGTAGTTGAGACAGTTTGTGTTCACTTTATACCAATATCCTTAAAAAAGGCATGAATCCACTTCTAACTGCAAAATAATTGGCCAGGTATTACTCTTAAAAAATGGTACTTTTGGTGTTTTATCAGGCTTTTTTATACAGTATTCAGTGTTGATTCCATTAATCTATCATATTCAGAACTTTGATATGCACAAGGTAGGAGAGTAAATGAGATGGATACACTCTCACATATGTCAGTGAGTTAAGTGCCATATGTGAAACATGCTTGGGTGATCATGTCTCGAAAGAGACATGACTGAATGGGCAGAAGATTATCCCGCAGTAGGTTGCCATTGCTTTCTGCGGTAGACTGGTTGCCAGCCAAGGCTATAGAACCCAATCTGTCCTGTTATTTAACCTATAACTGGAGGGAAGAGACGGATTAATACCTTTCCCAAGGGTATTTGCGCGTAAGTGAATGCAATGAATTCAACTAGAATTTGAACTCGGCTCCCCAATTTCTCGTTTCGAGCGAATATCCACTGCACCACCCACACACATCCATATGTACTGTCATGTTTAATGAGCACTTGCTTATGCTTTGATTTTATGACAGTTCCTGGACCAAGCCATCTATCACATATGTTTCTTTTATCACCATTCTTGTATGACTGCACTATATTTGTTCAAACTTGGTGATAAATTGTGCATCTTAGTTTTTCTGATGATTCACATGTTATGAAATGTTTCTTGGCATTCTATTGAGGTTTTTTTCAACAACTTCACTCATAGACATGACTTCTAAAGCAGGGAGTTTATCATTTAAAAAGAAAGACAAGCTGGGACTCCTGCCAAAAACAAGTTGGTTAGAATCCTAACAATGGATGCTGTTAAGTGTATTTTTGCCACTGATAACCCAATGCAAATCAGGTTGAAATGAGCCTGAACTTTTGTCAAAAGATACTGGAATTTTATTTTTACATCCTCTCCTGCCTTTGTTATTACTACTTTGCTAACTGGAAAACCAAGAAAAAGGCATGAATTCACTTGGAACTCTTAAGGACTGTAAGGTTCAAACTGTGGCTAAATTTATGTTCACTTTTTACTAATATCCTTAGAAAAAGCATGAATCCACTTCTCTTTCAAAAATTTATTCGTGCAACCAGACTGGCAACAAGGTCCCACCCTTTTACAGTTGAATCAACCAAATGCAGGTGACAAATCTACTCCACCAACTTCTTTTCTTGCACTTGCCACCTGTGAAATGCCCTTCCATATACTTGCTTTTCTGATGGCTACAACCTCCAGGAATTTAAATGCAATGTCAATTCCCATCTCTTATCCACTTGACTCCAGTTCTTTCTACATCACCGCTAGTATCTTATTCTTTTTCTTTCTCTCTACCTTCACAATTGTCTTCAGTCCTGTGTTCACATCCTTTTCTTGCTTTTTCTATGACACACCCTGTAACTGGTTTGTCTTTCTCTTCACTCTCCTCCAGCCTAAATTTTTGCTCTCTTATGTAGCCCCCTGCACATCAGTGGTGGTGCTGCCTTGCTTGGGGTGAAACGATTAAAAAAAATTAAATACTATAGGTAATTGGTCGAATAATTGGAACTGTCTTGTCCTAATTCCAGCTAAGACAACTTGTATTCACTTTTTACTAATATCCTTGGAAAAAGCATGAATCTACTTCTCCCTGAAACTATAGGTAATTGGTCAGGTAATTGGAACTCATTAGTTCTGTAAAGTTCAAATTTCACTTGAAACAGTTTGTGTTCACATTAACTAATGTTCTTCAGAAAGGCATGGATCCACCTCTCCCTACACCTACAGACAAATGAGACAGAGAGTCTGAAACAGTAGAGATATCTGCATTTTGTTTGACTTCTTTTTTTCTTTTTAAATAATACACACCAGTTTTGTGGGTAAAATAAACATTACACACTTGAAAGATCCTGATAGAAAACTGTCCGTTATTTCCTTTAAAAAGGATGTTAATAATTTTATAGCACTTAATATATTCCACATGATGGATGCTTGTAGGTTTCTTGATAGACAAGAATAAAGAGCAAAGGTAGCAGAAGAAATAAAAAAGGATAAACACTAATTTTTATAGAAGGTCAAAGAAAAGATGAAGAATATTCTTGGAATTATGCTTCTGAGAGGAAAAAAAAAGGAATAATGTTTAGTTTGGCAATTAAAAGAAAAACTGCATCTGCTTCAAAGATGGGAAGATAAAAATGAGGCAAGTTTTAATAGTGCAGCTATAAAATCAAAAACTTTCACAATCTTTTCCATTTTTTTGTTTTCGCTATATAATAAAAATAATATATAAGAATAAGTTTGTTAATTTTGTGCCTTGGAATCATTTTTTTTTCTCTTCTTTTGAGAAGTAATGTTGATGAAATGAATACATGTGAACCCCACATGTAAAAACACAGAACTCCCAAATCTAAAACTATTATCAAGAGGGAAATATAAGCGTTTGCAAATATCCTTTTGCCATTATTCTTAGAACTATAATCTGGTAACCATTCCATTTTATGTAACTAACATGATATTTTTTTTCGTCTCAAGGAATAAAAAAGATAATCATTATAATTATGTTAACAACATGTTATCATCGTTTTACAGAACAATAAAGCTTAAAATGGAAATACCTGGATAGATTTTGTGTCAAGACAGACCCCCAGGGCTCAGATGGTAAGCATGTTAATTCATTTGCACAATGATTCTAATTATGCCTGGGATTGATAGATTAATTTGTTTTTTATGATTTATCAACCTTTTTTTTCTGAAATCAATTCACCCCAAGTAAAGTGCTAATGCCACTAAGACAAAAGTGGTTACTGGGAGGGAAAAAGAATGATGCAGAATTTTAAAGGAACTGGATAACCCAATCGTAAACAAGGTATAAACCTTTACACCTGTTCAAAAAACCAGTTAGGAGTGGGAACTGGATAAAAGGCAAATCTATCAAGGAAAAAAAAATAGTCTATAAAGTTTCAGACAGATTATTTAAAGCCAGAGAATATTTTTAGATTATAAGAATTTTTTGAAGATAATGATCTTATTGATACAGGTCTTACCAATCAACCCATAAACAGGGGTGATTGATAGCTTTCCTAAAGGTGTCTGCACACAATGTATGTAACAGACCTGACTTTAATTGGAAATCAGGTCTTCAGTTATACCTTGGAGAAGATAACTTAATACATTTCAGAAGAGCCTATGTTAACTTCACTTCATGGCTACATTCCTTTACCCCAGCTACTAGTAAAATCATAGGGCAAACTAAGTCTCGTAAATCCAGTGGAGCAGTCTAGGTGAAGGATATCTTAGAATTTAAAACCATGTAGAAACCAAGAAGCAATCAAGCAATGGAGCTTAAAAAACTTAAAATGAAAGAAAGATGTAGAGAGCCATGCTTGCTTATATCTTGACAAGATATTTTTTATAAACATTTTGAATTAAATTAAAAATCAGCTAATTTTTTTATTCTCTTGGAGTTGGAGTGAACAATTTATTAATCTCAGTTAAGTGCCATATGTTTTACGCCCTTGGTGATCATGTCTCTTTTGATCCATGACTGGCTCGGCAGAAGATTTTCCTGCAGTAGGTGGCCATTTCTTTCTGCAGTAGACTGGTTGCCAACCAAGGCTATAGAACCCAATTTGTCCTGCTGTTCAATCCTTTTATCCAGATCAGTCAGTTAAGTGCCATACATGATAAACACTTGGGCAATCATGTCTCTTTTGATTCATGACTGACTAGGCAGAAGATTTTCCTGCAGTAGGTTGCCATTTCTTTCTGCAGTAACCTTGTTTGGTAATGAACCAAATCTGTCCTTCTATTCAATCCATAGTTGGAGGGAGAAGAAACGGTATTTGCATGTAAGTGATTGCGACATAATCAACTGGAATTTGAACTCGACTATCTGATTTTGTCATTCTGAGCCAATATCCATTGCATCACAAAGTATATTTTATAATTAATTTATTGGAGTATTTCACCAGCCATATTTTTTAATTTTCAAAAAGTATGTAAAAACAAGTATTAAAACTGCAGTAACTAGAGAAGGTTGTAAAAGAAAGAGGGAAAAAAAGGATTAACCATCAATTTTAAGAAGAGAGACTATACGATGGGTAACAAGAGGGTCAGCCCAAGATGCAAGCAAAGACTTAGAGATGTCAAAGTCTAGCATGTACAGAAATTTAACTGTATAAGAGACAAGGTAAAATGTTCTAGGAAAATGCAAAAGTGCATTTGAATAGTGGAAGGTGCCTTCCAAAAGTTAAGCAAAATATTCTTCTCTATGCCAAGAAATGTTGGACAATTTTCTTCCAAGATGAAGCAGAAACAACACTGAGAACGCTATGGACAGATGATGGGAATAACAAAGAAGTTTTATAGACAATGGAAACAAAAAAGGCACTTATACTTATAATCAGAATGAGACAACTGAAATTTATGGGACACATAAAAAGAAAAGAAGGCCTGGAGAGTTTGATACTCAGAAGACATACTGATGGCCCAAGGGATAGATGAAAGCAGTAAGTAACTGAGTAACAAGTTTGTGTAAATGGATGGTAGAACAGAGATTGGGAAGAATAGTACAATGACATTGCTTATAGCCACAAAGTATAGGAAGTTGTGGAGAGCCATGGTCCCTTCACGTTCTGAATGGATGCGGCACATAGAATAATAAGATGCACAACTCATACTTTGAATTATTGCTTTTCTCCCAACCGTTCATTTATTCTTCTTTTAATTGATGTTAAACTTTTTATTCTTGTTTTCCTTGACTACTCATTGGTCTATTAGTTCAGTTCTTCTGAATTTACCACCATCACAATGTCATCTGCATGCTATATATTGTTTAAATCATGTCTACTGATTTTTGTTCTTTAAAACAATCCAAATACCTCTTTTAAAAACAGAAAAGTTGTCACAGACATTCTCTAACGTTTCTAAAATTCCTGTATAAAAACATTTTCAGCTACATTTAAACAACTTGGAAGATTTGCTTTAAGTTTCAAACTCAATAAATAAAAAGAAAAACAACAATAAAATATAATATTAATTATGAAATAATAAAAAAAAGAAGCTGAAATTTATATCAGTTTGAAAATGCCAAACATACATCTATACGTCTACCATTCACCCATGCTTTGAATATTGCTACCATATATGGTCTGGTGCTTCTGCTATATATTTAGAGATCCTTGATAAAATCCAAAGAAGTATCAGCAATATTATTGATCCTGATCTGGCATCTTGGCGACAGTCACTTTTTCATGTAAAGTAGCCTCTCTGAGTTATTTCTATAAATGTTTACATTGTGTTTGTTTGGATGAAGTCTTTGCTATGGTACTTATAATTTAAGTGCAGTACTAGACGGACCACAAGATCTCATCAATTTACAGTTAAGTCGACTGGATGTAACTAAAAGTTTTATACTAACAGTTTCTTTTCTCACAGTTCTTGACTCCATGCTTACCAGTTAACTTTAATCTTAAAAAATTGAAAAGCAATGTCAATCGCTATCTGCTGTTCTCCTGATTACTCTTCTTTTGTTCTTGCTTCTTAGTAATGTTTTTGTTTTCAAATTCTTCTGTACTCAGTAACCTCTTAGTTTCTTAGGCACTACACCTTGCTTGGAGTGAATTCAATTCAGTTAGTCAGTTAAGTACCATACGTGATACAAGCTTGGGTGATCATGTCTCAAAAGAGACATAACTGTCTGGGCAGAAGATTATCTTGTAGTAGGTTGCCATTATTTTCTGTAGTAGACTGGTTGCCGACCAAGGTTATAGAACTCAATCTGTCCTGTTATTTAACCCATAACTGGAGAGAAGAGACAGATTAATACCTTTCCCAAGGGTATTTGCATGTAAGTGGGAATTCAATTAAATAAATTAAAAAAATCACCAAATTCTTCATTTTTAACAACTTTATGAATCTATGCCTGACTAATATTAGAATAAGTCAAATTTGTATAAGGATCCAAATACTGTATGAACCATATTTTCAACAAGGCATCCTGTTTCTAAAGTTCTTTTTGTCATTATGTTAAGTCCAATTGAATTTCTTACTCTGGACAAAGTGATACAGAGTTGAACATAAGAGGAAAATTTGAATAATATTCTAATACAAGTGGGCTTATGCTATAAAAAATGACGGCAAAATATTTATATCTATATGCCGTCTAAAATGATAGCATATTGATGAATAATATTGATGTACCTGCTATTGACTATCTTACATTGAGATATAAGAAAGAAAAACAAAAAATAGTCCAAACCCTTCAGTATGACAGGAGGGAAATACATATATATATATATTCTTCACTAATCAGTGACATAATTATGGCCCCAAAATAATAAGGCATTGTCAAAGAGCAAACATGCAGCTAGAGCTTTCATAACTGGTAGTAAAGTTTAATTACTAGCAGTAAAGAGAATGAACTGAGCCAACACTTCCTTGATATTACTTCTCTAATGAAATGAATCTATGCTACTTTGCTATTGCCTCTCTCTCCATCAGCGTAACAGGATATATATATATATATATATATATATATATATATATGAAATGATTTGTTTGAACATTATTTTTGATTGATACTCATATTTAAGTAGATATTCTGTTTTTAATTAAACAGTATTATATATTTATATCTGCTTGCCTGATTATTTACGATAAATTTTTATGATGAAAATGTGTGTCATTCGGCAGGATTTGAACCTGCAACCCCTATCCAAATACGGGGAAGATACCATTTGATCTGGCAACGTCTTAGACCTCTCGACTATGACTGACCTCCAGTTTAAATGTGCTATATAGGCTTGATTTTTGTGAAGAATTTTGGTCTGAAGAGCAGTCTATAAGAGCTCTATGACGTAAACTATTACCAATGGATTTATAAAGGCACCCAACTTATTTTCATTATAATACTCTGTTAAATTCTAACATTCAGTTCTCATCAGATTACAATCCCCTGTGGAACTAACCTTACAAAGTACTATGGATACTAATATATATATATATATATATATATATATTGTTTATTTGAACATTATTTTTAATAGATATTTGTATTTGATGAGATACTCTGTTTTAATTAATCAGTATATTTATATTTATAGCTCTAATGGGCTGAATATTTTTTGAGAAATTTTTGTTATAAAAATGTGTCATTCGGCAGGATTTGACTCTGTGACCCCAAACAACATATAAGAAGCCATCAATTGATCTAATGTATCTTACCTGCTTGAACATGAATGATTTCACAGTAGACAAAGCCAAATGAAGCCTTATAAACACAAATTTTTTGACTTCTCATAAATAATCATTTCTGCTCTGAAATCGTATCATAATGTAAACAAATGTAAACAGACAATGTTACAGAAAGTTCAGGAGATTTACAAAATGGATTAACAATCAACATATTTAATTTATTTGTTTGAACAGTACTTTAAATAGATACTTGTAATTGAGTAGAAACTCTGTTTTTAATTATATATATATATATATATATATATATATATATATATATATATATATATATACTGCATTTTATAGATAGAAATAAACATAAGGTTACAATATGTTACAAGCAAACATTATGATTTTGACCACATGTAAATTAAATGTTCCTGTTATCTGATTTTGTAAAGGTTGTCCCAAAATAACACATGATCCATTATTCAACTGTCAAGTGATTAGTAGTGAAATAAATATTTCATTAATTAAATGACTTTTTAACAATTGATGAAATAAGTCAATAAAAACCATGTCAAAAGACATTATATGTATATATATATATATATGTATATAAAATGGATGTGGCTGTCTGTCTGTGTGTTTGTGTGTCTCCATTCTAATGAACTTTACTCCTCCAAAACCCTTGGTTCGTTTTCAACCAAAATTGAATCACTTGTTGATCATGACATGAACCTTCGATATACACAAAAATTTTTCAAATTGATTACAGGGTACAGCAGAAATCATTGAAATGCTTAGAATTTACAAACTTTTCTCATCTGAAATGCCTTATATGTTTTCAACCAAAATTGGGTAACTTTTAAGTTAACATCCGAACCTTTCATGTACACAAAAAGTTTTTGAATTAACGTACACAATTCATCAAAAATCAACAACAAACATAATTTTGGGTCATCCTTTGCACACTTTTATGCATTTCTCCAGACACTTTACTTAAAATTCAATCAAAACTGAATCACTGGTAGATCAAGGTCTGACGCTTTGATATGTGAAAAAAAATTCCAATTGACACACAGTGTTTGGCAGAAATTAACGGAAAATGTTGCTTTTTGCGATTGTTTATTTCTCCAAAACGTTTAGTTGTATTCCAACAAAAATCGGGTCTTTTTTTATCTTTTACCTTATCATATTCCATAACAATTTCATGTTTTTTACAACATGCCAACCCCTCTAATGTTGCAGGGAAAATGCATCCGCTTCTTCTGGGTCACGTCATTGCATCACATTACAGGATCCCATAACGACTGCCCCCATTCTTTCAATTGTACATGCATCATTCTTGGCAATACTGGAGTTTTTTTAATAAATACTTGACGTTAGAATTTCAGCATAATCACTAATAACACCTGAGCAATTCTGTGCTATACAGCTAGTGCTTAAATAAACTGTCATTATATATAAATCCAAACAAGCTTGATTAAAAAGAACTGACAAGGTCTGTTTATTTTTTTATCATGTTTTTCCAATTTTCAGATAAGGTTTTAAATATAAATGAGTTTTGTGCTCAAAGTTGTCGATAAACTGTCTAAAGTTCATATTTCGTCATTTTTGTTAAGGGACTTTTAACTTTCACAATCGTTATCAAAAACCACTGAACGACACGATGCATCTAAAAAAATTAAAGCATCATGCAAGAGCTTGATATTTTTTGTTGGCTAAGTGTTGGGGCGCTCTCCACCTGTGTTCTACTATAATGGACTATTCCAATCACTACATAAAGTAGTAGTGGGAAGACCTCGGGGATCAGTAACGAGTAACCAGTCTCGAGAATGAGTCAACCGATTCACAAGTCAGTCGAGTATTTCTGGTAGTGAACCAGAAGTGTGCTATTATCAGACTCTATGTCTTACGATGATACATGCTACTAAACCCTTGTTCCTGTATGCTACTAACAAGCCTCTTTTGTAAATACTATTTCTCCTGGTAATATATACATTTACTATATTTCTGTTGTTGGTATTTATTTACTCAATAATTCTGTTATGAATAGCATAACAATAAGAATGTGAAAATTGGATATATTCTAGACTTATTACATGTAAACTGAAAATTTTCAAGCATTTTTCAGTTTCAATTTTGATAATTATGGTCTACAGCAAAAAAATTAAAAATATATATTAAAATATTAGAAGATTCTGTTTTCAGTTCGAGCAAATGACAATTTATCTAGCTATAAATACCATGAATCTCTCAGTTTGGTTTATTATGATATATTTGGTTTATTATGTACAATCATAAACATTGGGGGGGTTGTCAAGAGGACACTCATTGACACAGTCCTTGTGGAGGTTAAGATCATGACTGAAATGACTTTATCAAAGCATTTTCATTGAATGTTGACTAGAAAGGAAAATCGAGCAAGCAAGGAGGATGTTCATGACCTTAAGATGTTTGTCAAGTAGATTTAAGAACTTGAGGAAGCTTTACAAGTAGTGAAGGGAGGCTGGGGTCAATGCATCAAAAGCCGCCACACAAAAAAAAATGGCTCAGAAGATGGCTTACAAGTTTCATATTCATCCTTGTCAAGCAACCAGCAACAACATCACAAGAACTGAAAAGTCTTCCACTGTCCTTTTTCAGATGATAACAAATTTTACATTTCATTTGGAAATCAAGATCTCAGAATCCATAGGAAGAGTGGGCAGGAGTCACTGAATCCAAGTGGATTGAAGTCCACTTTAAAATATAAAGCCAATGTAGCCAATCTATTAGAGGATCTGTCCAGAATACTTCACCTGAACCCCAGAGAGAATCTATAGGGTACTGTCCAGGTCACTTCACCTGCATCCCAGAGAGAATCTATAGGGTACTGTCCAGGTCACTTCACCTGAACCCCAGAGAGAATCTATAGGGTACTGTCCAGGTCACTTCACCTGCATCCCAGAGAGAATCTATAGGGTACTGTCCAGGTCACTTCACCTGAACTCCAGAGAGAATCTATAGGGTATTGTCCAGGTCACTTCACCTGCATCCCAGAGAGAATCTATAGGGTACTGTCAAAGAAGAGATGAAAGACAAATATTAATTGGAGTAGATAGACTGAACTATCGCCCGGTTCACACTCCACCCACGTCCATTGAACAGGTGTAGAGGCTCATCCCTTGTTCCCTGTTTAGGATGTGGTTTCCGGCTTTCTCTTTTCAAATCTTCTCACTCTGTTTTTTTTTTTCAATCGGAGTAGATAGACTGAACTATCGCCCGGTTCACACTCCACCCACGTCCATTGAACAGGTGTAGAGGCTCATCCCTTGTTCCCTGTTTAGGATGTGGTTTCCGGCTTTCTCTTTTCAAATCTTCTCACTCTGTTTTTTTTTTTTTCAATTGGAGTAGATAGACTGAACTATCGCCTGGTTACACTCCACCCACGTCTATTGAACAGGTGTGGAGGCTCATCCTTTGTGGTTTCCGGCTTTCTCTTTCAAATCTTCTCACTCTGTTTTTTTTTTTTCAATTGGAGTAGATAGATCTATCTATCGCCCGGTTCACACTCCACTCATGTCTATTGGACAGGTGTAGAGGCTCATCCCTTGTTCCCTGTTTAGGATGTGGTTTCCGGTTTTCTCTTTTCCAATCTATTCACTCTTACGTAGCACCCTGCATGCCAGTGGCCTTGCCGCCTTGCTTGGGGTGATGTGATTAAAAAAAAAAAATATAACAGTAAAGACTATCTGAATTCCATTATCAAAATAACTTTGGATTCCTTAACACCTCAGCAGTACCCGACAGACTGATCACCTCAATATCACACAGAATTGATACAGTAATTGGTGCAAAAGGAGCCTCGTTCAAATATTGAGTGTCTAAACATAACTTTAATATTTTTGTATTATAAATCTGTTATGTTTTATCTTACATTTTAATATTTTGATTTTCATGTTCTGTAAGTTGTAATCCCTAAAATTAAAACACAAAAGCTTGAAATATTTCATTATATTTGCAAATAAATACTGTTTAAAATAAACAAAGCTCTACTGTCAAGTCAACTGTGGGTGTTACAGTTACAACTTCTGATTCAACCCAAAGCAATGAAAAAGCGAGAGAAAAGATTTGGTACAGTTGTATTGAAGAAAAGATAAAAGAGGAATCAGATTCAAGAAGATAGACGATGGCGATTGACATTGAATTTACACTACCGGCCATAATTATTAGGCCACCCCAGTTTTCTAAAAGAAATGATGTATTTCATACTATTTTTAGTATTTATTGTCAAGTGGATAATTCTAAATGAAAATAGAATGGTTCTTTTGTTATTATTACTTTGCAAAGTTTTACAAGGCAAGGAAGCAAAGATGAACTCGTCCAAATCACCCTAAATTTTCTTCATTCTTTCAATGATGAAACTGCAATGTAGGTAACTACTAAATATTTATAAATTCATTTGATACACATGTTATTATGCAGTATTAACAAAAGAACTATTCTATTTTCATTTACAATAATTCACTTGGCATTAAATACTAAAAAATATTATGAAATACATCATTTTTTTAAAACACTGGGGTGGCCTAATAATTATGGCTGGAAATGTAGATATTTAAAGATTGTAAAAGGTTGGGACTTAGATGCCAGTCTAGTTGTATGCTTAAATTCATGTGTATGGGGAACCCAGAAATAAGGCTCATTAAACAGTTGCCATGAAAATATCTGTAGAAAAGACGGAAAGAAGCCATGTCACTGCGGTGAGAAAGTAACTGAAGTCAAGACACCAATTGCATTGCAGATCCTTCTTTGGATTTTATCAAGAACCTCATGTTAACAGCATTGTGCCAAGCTTCTGAAGAATGAACAAAACTGGTAGCTTTGGTGAAAATTAGAAAGCACAAGAGAAGAATCCTCAGACTTTTTTTATTCTCTTCCTTATTAAAACCGTAGACACGGGGCAGGCATCTGAAACGGTAGAATAGGTAACCTATTTTTACTGTCTTGAAGTCTTGCCCAAAGATTCATTTATCAAAGTTAAAGCATCAAACTTTTTCTGCAGCCAAAACATGCTTTGGCAAAATAGGGTTTCATACTTTTTAAGATGGCAACTACCCAGTATTTTTTTAGCTCACATATTTAATTTCAGATGCCAAAGAAATGAATTATAGACAATGAGGATATATATGAAAGTTTTGTTCTGAAATGCTACCCTTATCCTAAATGTGGGGGTGTTTGTTTGAGTATAGAATCATCCATGATAAATTGTGCTTTCCACAATACTTGAGTCAGGTAGTAGGAGAAAGCTAAGATTTTATTTTTGTTTTTGAAGAATATTTCGTAATTCTCCTAGCTTTCTGCAAAGACTAGAATATGAAAAACATTTGTAGCAGCAAGTTCCTTCGGGACTGAAAATAATGCTGAAAACATCTGTGAAAAAAATGTACATAAATAAATTTGTGAAGACGCTCACAATAGGGGTGGGGTTGATTTTCATGCACATTGCTTCTAAGAATTTGAATATTTATCTATGTTACGGATTTCAGATTGAGAATTTATATTGTCTGAAAGGAGAAATTAAAGTTGAATTATATAATTTGATTGATTGTGTGTGTGTGTGTCTGTGAGAGAGAGAGAGAGAGAGAGAGAGAGAGAGAGAGAGAGAGAGAGAAAGAGCACATGAATGCATTTGTTTTTTTTATTCTTTCACCCCAAGCAAGGCATTCCACTGCCACTATTGCGCATGGGACTATATAGGGGAAGGTAAAGAGAAAGAGTGGTTAAATATAGGAAATGTCAGAAGGGGCGGTGATAGATGGGTATAGATACGGAGGCTGGGGGTTGGGTGGATGGGAAGAGTGTTTGAAAGAATGGAAGCAAGTTAGTGTGTTAGGAGGTGTCTATTGATCTTACATTTAAACTCCTGGAGATTGTAGCCATCAGGGAAGCAATCATGTGGAAGGGAATTCCACAGTCGAGAAGTGCAAGAAAAGAAACTGTTGGAGTAGTAATTGCGGTTGCATTTTATCGGTTTCACTGTAAAAGGGTGGGATCTAGTTGCTAATCTAGTATCACATGCAAATTCGTACCTAGGGGGCACCAGTGATCTAAGTTCATCAGAGCAGAAGCCGTAAAAGTATTTAGAGAAGAGACACAGGGAAGCCACGTCGCACCGGTGAGAGTGAGACTGCAGGCAGTCTGCCAAGTCGGTATCGATCACATTACAGACCCTCCGCTGTACCTTGTCGAGAAGTCCGAGGAGATTAGCAGGGGCACCCGACCAGATATGGCAGCAGTATTCAATGCACGGGCGGATGGTAGATTTATATATGTGCAGGATAGATTCAGACGGACATATTAGTATTTCACCCTGTGAGTGATAAATTAAGCATATGCTGGCTGCATCCTCTTGCAGAAGGTGAAAATATACCCCATAAAGGATCCACCTGTTTACTTGTTCCCATGTCTATCTTTTTGACCCCCATGCACACCAAATGTGTGTCTACTTTCAGACTCTCATGTAAAATCAAAAAATGTTTAACTTGTACTAACCAAACCAATATGAACCAAACCAAACCAAACCAACCCAGTATGAACCATTTTTAATACCATTGTAAACCAACCCTATGTCTATCTTTTTGATGCTCAGGCAAAGCAAACCCATACCTATTTATTTTGACACTCATGCCAACCAAAGTGATGTCTACTCTTTTTGACTCTTGTGCAAATCAAATGCATGTCTACTCTTTTTGACTTTGGTCTAAACCAGACTGATGTTTACCATTTTGACTCTAACAGAATTGTCCACCTTTTTGAAGTGGCTGAATTATACAAATTCTTTGTAAGGATAAGAACAAAAATATCTGTGAAACTCTTCATTTTTCACCTTCCCCGCTGCTTGATTCATGCTTTGGGGAAAGCACAATTTTTCATGGATGATTCTATACCTAAACAAATATCACTTTGTGTTGTATAACATCAGGATTCCAGGGCATACATCTATATATTTTCATTGTCTCTAATTTATATATTTGGCATCTGAGATTAAATGTATAAGCTGAAATACTACTTGATATATGTCTGTTTTTAACTGTCATGGAAACCAAATACATCTTTCTATTATATATGAAAATTATAGAATCCACCATTAATTAACTTGGCAACGGTTGAAACGCTGTCAAACAAACCAAACCATATTAGGATTATATAAAAAACTTCGAAATAAAGAAATTTCATATCACTTCTCATATATGGCAGTGAATGTTGGATAATCTCATCACAATTGGGGAAGAAATTTGAATCAACAGAAAATTTACAAGGTTAAAATTTCTAGGGTACATAATGAGGAAAGGGGCTTAGAAAATTTGACAGTTAAAAGATAATTTGAAGGCCAGAAGGACAGTGGAAAGCAGTGCATAATCTACGTCATAAGCTTAAATAGTTAATATAACAGGGATTGGAAGATATACCCCAAAGACAGATTATACTAAGGGCTTCCTCGAACAGGAACTTGGGTAAATCCTCAACTACCTATACCCTGAATCAAGACATGGCACAAAGAAAATGTTATTAATTTTACAAATCTAGTTACTTTTTAATACCATAGCTTTTACCTCCCTCATCAGTGTGTGTCTCCAATAAAAAAAAAAAAAGTTAAATAATGCTTTACCCAATATAGAATATCAAAAGGGTCAAGGAGTAATAAATTCACAGCAGAAAACCTGTTTTACTTTTATTTTCATCCTTTCCTTTTTTCTTTTCTTGTTTTCTTTACATTTTTCTCTAGCTTTCTTAATTACACTTTACTTTTCCTTTGACCAACATTTTGTCCTTTTACTTCCCCCTCTTAACAAAATAAATGCCACCTTAGCAATCTCATGATTTACTAGTTTCTTTCATTGAAAATAACCAACATTGATTTCTGTCTAAATTATTTGTACGACTATTATTACTTTTATTATGTTTTTGTAAAAACTGATCTCCTCATTATTTGCCAGTATATCTGAGATGAGGTATTGTAACTATTTACACTATTCAGACTATTGACCTCATCTATGTCATACTAGCAGTATAGCCCGATGTTGCTCGGGTGTAATGAAAGCTTTAAAACTAATCCTTGGTCCTGGAGCTCAGACACTTTGGACATTGGCACGAAAAACTAAAAAGCAATAGTTGTTTCCAGTTAAAGCGAAACCGTAGACTGAAAGAAAAACGAATGGATGTAAAATGAATGGATGTCAAATATTGATTTCCTGGTATTGATATTAAATAAGTTTTTTTCATCATAAACTGAATTTTGAAGGCTAAATAAGTCCTCTGAGTAAATGGTATTATGGCTGAGACTAAGAACTACAATTATACCTACTTAGCGCCAAACCCGAAGCAAAAACTAAAATAAAAGGGCTGAAAAAAATACAGACATACAGGCAAATAAACAGACACACACACAAACGTCTTGCCTTTTATATATATATATATATATATATATATATATATATATATATATTATTGATTTTCTGCACTATTGTAAGAACTGTAACCTTGAAACTTCTGAATATTGTTTCTTATGTCTTTGTCTATGAGTGTATCAAATTTGATTAAAATTGGACCACTCCTTCTATAACCCGATTTTTTCGATTATTGATTTTCGATATTTATTAGGAGTACTTCGACACAAATCTGAGCTAAGAACACTCGCAGACGCTTATAGTACAACTGTGTAAATTTTCAAGAAAATCGGTTCAGCCGTTTCGGAGTCTATAGGTAACACACACACACACACACACACACACACACACAAAGTTTCATTTATAAATAAGTTTAGATTCACAACATTTCACCTGTTGTATGCCTCAGTCTTCTTCAAGTTGTATGCATTGTAATTACGAACCAAACTCTTTATTTTGTCCACCGAAGTAAATTATCCTCGTTACACTTGCCCAAGGACATTTTGTTCAATTGATAAAAAGCATTGGTTGAAGTAATCCTGTAACTTGATGCAAAGACTTGTGATTTCAAAACCTGGCCACAGCAGATGCGAACAAAAACTTAGATAGTTTCTTGCTAAAAGACAACAACTGATACTGAGATATCCAGAAAAGGCATGACATGTGGAACTAGAACAATCTACCCCAGTGGACAAAATAAAGGGTTCAGTTACAAATTCCAATGAGTATCAGCTGCAGAAGATGCAGTGTACAATGCCGAAATGTTGTGAATTTGGCAATAAAGATGAGGATAATAGTCCAAACAATGTAAATGTTTTTTATATCCTCATCTTTGTTTTTATGATCACAACAATTCAGCCATTGGTCTTCTTCAGATGTCTGTCAATCTGGGTAAGATTCATACATTTGGGATTTGTTTTTTCAGCACCACATGAAACCAACTCTGCTAATGTTGGTAAAAGTCAGTCTGGTTATTTCACCCCCCCCCCATCTTGCTATCTTGTATTTGGTGCTTCTGTGCTTTCATCTGTTTCATTCCAAAATCATTGGTTTAGAAACGTCCATTAAGGTGCAGACTCTGGGGCGGTCATTTGGAAGCATTTGACAATAGCTGCCTGCGAATTTGAACTTTAATGGAAGTTTCTGCACCAACGACTGACTTGTGATGAAAGAGACGAAAACACAAAATGTCAAATGCAAAAGACAATGGGTAGAGTAGGGGGACTCAACTGACTTTTATAGACAGTAGTCAAACTGGTTTAATATGGCGCTGAAAAATTACTGATATATGGTATTACCTGGATCGATAAACACCTAACAATGACAGACTGGCACAATGACCAAAAGACTGCTATAATGACGACAAAGATGAGGATATTAGACTGACTGAAAATAATAAAAATAATGATATTTGAAAATACTTTGAACATAGCATATAATTTTGACATTTTTTTTATCTTTATTAACACTGATATGAAAAAAAAAATGAATCAGGTACTTGTTAACTGTTGTGGTCCCAATAATTTAAAATGTGCTATCATTACACTGATGACAAAAGTTAAGTCGATATGTCAAAGATGTTCAGTCACATTTTAAAATAATGATTTGCCTTAAATAAGCTTTGAGTTCTTGAAAAAAATTTTAAAAAATTGATTTAAATTATTGTTATATTGTGCGTAACAGAAATATTGAGTAAATAATTACAAACAACAGAAATATAGTAAATGGATATATTACCGGAAAAATAGTATTTACAAAAGAGGCTTGTTAGTAGTAGACAGGAACAAGGGTTTAGTAACATGTATCGTCGTAAGACGTA
Organism: Ascarosepion bandense; assembly: GCA_037127315.1. Taxonomy (NCBI): domain Eukaryota; kingdom Metazoa; phylum Mollusca; class Cephalopoda; order Sepiida; family Sepiidae; genus Ascarosepion; species Ascarosepion bandense. The sequence goes on from JBBBDQ010000443.1 coordinate 1,664,672, forward strand.
GAGTCTGATAATAGCACACTTCCGGTTCAATACCGGAAATACTCGACTGACATGTTATCGAGACTGGTTACTCGAATTCTGTCTCAAGGTCTTTCCACTACCACTTTATGTAGTGATTGGAATAGTCCATTCGTAGAACAAAGGTGGAGAGTGCCCCAACAATTATTTTAGCTGTTTAAGAATTAATATCTCAAATGAATATGAAATATACAAAATCAGAAACTAGGTCATACAGCACCTGGTGTCCGCATACTTCTCTTCAGATCATGATATTTAACATGTACTAAAATTTACATTCTTCTTCTTCTTCTATGTGCCTTGTCCTTTCAGTACATAGACGATCATGGTCCTCCACGTCTTTCTATTCCTAGTGTCTCTTAGCACACTTTCTTCTGTAACACCCTGCAACCCCCGTTCTGTCAACCACTTGCTCAGGCCCTTCAAATATGTTATCTGCTATTTTCCTCTATCTCTTTTCCCCACTCTATCTGTCCTGTTAGTATCAGGTTCTCCAAGCCCTCTTTCCTCATTGAATTTCTCAGGAACTTTAATTATCTCTTCCTGATGCTCAATATAAATTTCCTTTTTGCTTCCATCCTTTCCAAAACCTCATCATTGCAGACATGCTTGGTCCATGATATTCGAAGCATCCTTCTGTAGAACCATATTTTGGTTGCTTCAAGTTTTTCCTTCATCTTTGATGATATTGTCCAGCATTCTCTGTCATATTGAAGAACTGACATCACATAGCAATCCAGTACTCCCTTTTTTCTTCTAAAGTACAAAAATATTTATTTTAATTCAAAAAGTAACTTCTTCATCTTCTCATTTGAAGTTCAGTTGAAATTTCTTCTTGTGGGCATAGTTGTTTGGTTTAATGGCATTAAATCTATGGACCATTTTCAAAGAGTTATCATGGAAAACCCTTTCAGGCATTTGTAATGGTAACTAGAAACTGAGAATTAATTGGAATAAGAAATAAAGAAATTTCAAAAAACTTAAAATAAAATTTTCAAAAGAAGGGAAAATAATGAAGTTCACTCAGAGCAGTGATGACCTAAATGAATTCCCTAATCAGGAAAGGAAAAAACTCTGGGGCCTAGAAGTAAGATATCTGAAGCTGATTTGCCTTCAAATCTGCAGATTAACCATTAATTTTATAAAAATAGGTGTATCAAATGCCCTATATTTTATTTTTTACAGTGATGTTCATCTAATACAAGGCCCAAGAGCCACATAAATTAGAGCTTTACAGAGTAAGAGGCATAGTTTATGTGAATATGTGGGGAAGATAACCCTCAACTTGAAAAGTTAAAGATGATAGTGATTGGAAAAACATCCTTTTGACACTCTTTTATTTTTGGAGGCTTAAAGGTTCAAGCTTACCATTTTTTAAAATATACTATTGCTTGCCCAATACAAGGCCAAAGAGATATGCAAGGAAGAGGGTTCATGAATGAGGCTCTTGTCAGAGTATACAAGGAGAGAGGGTTCCTGGTTTTTCAGTATGATGCAAATTATTGATTTGTGCCATTCTGTATTCAGCATTAAGTTTGCTAACATCTGTACTATTTTGATTTTTTAGAAATGATTCCTCCTTAATTTCTTTCAGAGTTGATTTTTAGATTTGTCTTCTGTTGACTCGTGGTTATATTTTTGGTAAAACAAAAATATTATGAAAAATATTTATTCTTTTTACAATGATGTTCACTCTGAACAAGACCCAAGAGCCACTTGAAGTAGGGTGTTATAGAATAAGAGGCACAGTTTATAGAGATATGTGGGAAAGATAACAATTAACCCTAGACAGGTTAAGATTGTAGTGATCAGGGAAGCATACTTTTATGGATTTGGTTCCACAAAGCAATGGTTCATGAGAAGAGCTTACTCAAGAAAAATCAGGCATAGCTGACCACATATGGAGAAAGAAAGGGGATCACAGCTCCCTGTGGGATGAAGTTAAAATAATAGAGTATGCCACTGGAAACTATGTAAACTTAAGGAATCAGCACATATGCTAAGCTTCAAAAATCTCCTAAGCCGACCAAGCATAGAGATGAACACAATATGGTAACCAGTAATATGAAGTGCCAGAGAAAATCATTAGAGTCAAAAATTGCAATATGAGCTCTGGTAAAAAATACTAGATAAAACCATTAACATCAGAAATACTAGAGAAAACCATTAACATAAAAAATTGCAAGATGAACCCTGGTAAAAAAATTGCAAGATGAACCCTGGATATTAGGTTTATAGGTTCCAAAAATTCAGTTGTTCTTAAGGACAGTGGATATAAACATTGATTAGTTTTCTTATTTGACTTTTAGAGTTGTGAGTTCAATATCAGGCAACAGCAGTGGTGAACAAGTAACTTACAGGGTTAGAGGGAGATAACTCATGACTTCTAATCAAGGCTTCTCACAAGGAATGAAGTTCATATACCTCAATGATCATAATAAAGGGTTCAGTTTGAAATTCCTAGCACCTGAAGAAGGCTGGGGTGTACAACGGCTGAAATGTCGTACAAATGGCAACAAAGATGAGGACAATAGTCTGAATAACGTAAATACTGTAAATACTATCTCATCTCAGAAATATAGACAAATAATCTCCTTCCTTGTCAATGCACTTAACCCAATGCTTCACAATTAATCACATATGTAGGTACGTTTATAAGTCTGTAGCCTAACGATAAAAACAAGAAATATTTTTCAACATAATCCACTTCTGTGTCAATGCACTTAACCCAAAGTTCCACCATTAATCTCATATGTAGGTACGTCAATAAGTCTGTAGCTGATGGTGAACAAAGCATTTAATTTATACAAAAATGTTTTTCAACATAATTTTCTTTCTTGTCAATGCACTTAACCCAGTGCTTCTGTATGAATTGTAGGTGTAAAATCAATAAGTTTGTAGCATGATGATTAAAAAAAAGTATCTATTTAACACAAAAATGATTTAATTTTTAATACTACTTCTTCCCTGTCATTACACTTAACCAAGTACTTTTCCATTAATCACATATGTATATACATCAGTAAGTCTAAAGTTTAATGATGAAAAAGCAGTTATTTTACAAAACAGGTATTAAATTTTCAACGTCATTTTTTTCCTTGTCAATGCACTTAACCCAGTGCTTATCCATTAATCACATATTCTGGTACATCAGTAAGTTTTTAGCTTAATGATGAAGAAAGCATTTATTTAACACAACAAATGTTTTTCAACATAATCTCCTTTCTTGTTGATACACATAATGAAGTGCTTTGCCATTAATCACGTATGTACATACATCAACAAGTCTAGATGATGTGGTATTATGACTAGGATAAAAAGGAAAGTGTATGTGACCACTTCATGTAATGGTTCTTCTATGTGCCTTGTCCTTTCAGGACGTAGGTGATCATAGCCTTTCATGTCTCCCTATTCCTGGTGGCTCTTAGCACGCTTTCTCCTGTTACACCATGCAACCCCCATTCTGCCATTCATCTGCTAAGGCTGGTCAAGTACGTTACATGCTGTTTTCCCCTGTCTCTCCTCCCCTCTATCAGGCCTGTTAGTATCGGGTTCTCCTAGCCCTCCGTCCTCATTGCATGTCCCAGGAACTTTAGCTGTCTCTTCCTGATGCTCAGTATTATTTTTCTTTTCATTTCCATCCTTTCCAAAACCTCGTCATTGCTCACATGCTCGATCCATGACATCTGCAGCATTAGGAACTATATTTATTTCATGTGCATACAAATGTGTTGGCTCTGTCTTAGTCAATCGATAGATAGTGTCTTGACTGTGTCAGCCAATCAGCATTGTCTTCACAACATCAACAACAGATGACAGGAAGTTGTTGAGAGCCATGATTACCTGCAAACTGAAAGTATATGGCACATGTAGATTAACATACTTCAATTAGTTACATTTCTCTTTCTGAGTTTTTTGCATACTAGCACTTTAATTCTTCATTATTATTTTTCTGTGAATGTTTTCTTGATTGATATGACCATTATGTCAGTCAGTTAAGTGAAATATGTAATACACACTTGGGCGATCATGTCTCGAAAGAGACATGACTGACTGGGCAGAAGATTATTCCTCAGTAGATTGCCATTGCTTTCTGCGGTAGACTAATTGCCAGCCAAGGCTATAGAAACCCAATCTGTCCTATAATTTGACTTATAGCTAGAGGAGGAAGAGATGTATTATATTATTAAGTAGCAATTAGTGGGGGATCGGTTTATTACTTCATAACAATATAAAACTGATCCCCCATTTTATACCCAGTAGAAGCCTTAATCATATTTTCAACTATTATATTCAGTCAGTCAGTTAAGTGCCATACATGATACACGCTTTGGGCGATCATGTCTCAAAAGAGACATGACTGACTGGACAGAAGATTATCCTGCAGTAGATTGCCATTGCTTTCTGCGGTAGACTGATTGCTAGCCAAGGCTACAGAACCCAGTCTGTCCTGTTATTTAATCCATAACTGGAAGGAATACATGGATTAATACCTTTCCCAAGGGTATTTGCACGTAAGTGAAATGCAACGAATTCAACTAAAATTTGAACTCGGATCCCCGATATCTCGTTCTGAGCCGATATCCACTGCACCACAACGCACATAGCATATTTAATAAAGCAAAATATTGCTTTCTTTGTTCAATTTTAGCCAAGAGAAAGACTTTTTGACAGCATGGTTTTTCTTCCATGGTTTTTGACTGTTCTTTGTATCTTAACTTTATTTTGTATTGTTAGGTTGATTGATTCTATGACATCAACTATGATCAGCTTATTTAATATTGAATGTTTTATAGGGGCAATCAATAAAATATCAAACTTATTGATCAGTAGTAATGGTTGAGCCAAGTAGTTTCATTAACCATTACCTCATACCAAAGCACCTGGAAATAATTTTACTCTGAAAATGCATTGCAAATGGTTTTTATTATAAAAATGCATTGCAAGTGATATTACAATGAAAATGTATTCGAAATTGATTGTACTATAAAATGCATTGCAAGTGATATTAAAAATGCATTGCAAGTGATATTAAAAAATGCATTGCAAGTGATGTTGAAAAATGCATTGCAAATGATATTAAAAATGCATTGCAAGTGATATTAAAAAATGCATTGCAAGTGATATTAAAAATGCATTGCAAGTGATTTTACAATGAAAATGTATTTGAAACTGATTGTACTTTAAAATGCATTGCAAATGATATTAAAGAATGCATTGCAAGTGATATTAAAAATGCATTGCAAGTGATATTGCTACGAAAATGCATTAGAAATGATTTTTAATATGAAAATGCATTGGAAATTATTTTAATATAAAAAAAATGCATAGGAAATGATTTTACTATAAAATGCATTACACGTAATATGAAAATGCATTGAAGTAATTTTATTAAAAAATGTATTAGAAATGATTTTACTATAAAAATGCATTACACGTAATATGAAAATGCATTGGAAGTAATTTTATTAAAAAATGTATTAGAAATGATTTTATTATAAAAATGCATTACACGTAATATGAAAATGCATTGGAAGTAATTTTATTAAAAAATGTATTAGAAATGATTTTACTATAAAAATGCATTACACGTAATATGAAAATGTATTGGAAGTAATTTTATTAAAAAATGTATTAGAAATGATTTTACTATAAAAATGCATTACACGTAATATGAAAATGCATTGGAAGTAATTTTATTAAAAAATGTATTAGAAATGATTTTACTATAAAAATGCATTACACGTAATATGAAAATGCATTGAAGTAATTTTATTAAAATGTATTAGAAATGATTTTACTATAAAAATGCATTAGACGTAATATGAAAATGCACAAAGTAATTTTATTAAAAAAATGTATTAGAAATGATTTTACTATAAAAATGCATTACACGTAATATGAAAATGCATTGGAAGTAATTTTATTAAAAAATGTATTAGAAATGATTTTTACTTTATAAAAATGCATTACACGTAATATGAAAATGCATTGGAAGTAATTTTATTAAAAAATGTATTAGAAATGATTTTACTATAAAAATGCATTACACGAATATGAAAATGCATTGGAAGTAATTTTATTAAAAAATGTATTAGAAATGATTTTACTATAAAAATGCATTAGACGTAATATGAAATGCATTGGAAGTAATTTTATTAAAAAATGTATTAGAAATGATTTTACTATAAAAATGCATTACAATGAATATGAAAATGCATTGGAAGTAATTTTATTAAAAAATGTATTAGAAATGATTTACTATAAAAATGCATTACACGTAATATGAAAAATGCATTGGAAGTAATTTTATTAAAAATGTATTAGAAATGATTTTACTATAAATGCATTACACGTAATATGAAATGCATTGGAAGTAATTTTATTAAAAAATGTATTAGAAATGATTTTACTATAAAAAAATGCATTACACGTAATATGAAAATGCATTGAAGTAATTTTATTAAAAAATGTATTAGAAATGATTTTACTATAAAAATGCATTACACGTAATATGAAAATGCAATGAAAGTAATTTTATTAAAAAATGTATTAGAAATGATTTTACTATAAAAATGCATTACACGTAATATGAAATGAAGTAATTTATTAAAAAATGTATTAGAAATGATTTTACTATAAATGCATTACACGTAATATGAAAATGCATTGGAAGTAATTTTATTAAAAAATGTATTAGAAATGATTTTACTATAAAAATGCATTACACGTAATATGAAAATGCATTGGAAGTAATTTTATTAAAATGTATTAGAAATGATTTTACTATAAAAATGCATTAGACGTAATATGAAAATTCATTGAAGTAATTTTATTAAAAATGTATTAGAAATGATTTTACTACAAAAATGCATTACACGTATTTATGAAAATTCATTGGAAGTAATTTTTATTAAAAACGTATTAGAAATGATTTTACTATAAAAATGCATTACAATGAATATGAAAATGCATTGAAGTAATTTTATTAAAAAATGTATTAGAAATGATTTTACTATAAAAATGCATTACACGTAATATGAAAATGCATTGAAAGTAATTTTATTAAAAAATGTATTAGAAATGATTTTACTATAAAAATGCATTACATGTAATATGAAAAATGCATTGGAAGTAATTTTATTAAATGTATTAGAAATGATTTTACTATAAAAATGCATTACACGTAACATGAAAATGCATTGAAAGTAATTTTATTAAAAAATGTATTAGAAATGATTTTACTATAAAAATGCATTACATGTAATATGAAAATGCATTGGAAGTAATTTTATTAAAAAATGTATTAGAAATGATTTTACTATAAAAATGCATTACATGTAATATGAAAATGCATTGAAGTAATTTTATTAAAAAATGTATTAGAAATGATTTTACTATAAAAATGCATTAGACGTAATATGAAAATGCATTGAAAGTAATTTTATTAAAAAATGTATTAGAAATGATTTTACTATAAAAATGCATTACACGTAATATGAAAATGCATTGAAAGTAATTTCATGAAAATGTATATTAGAAATGATTTTATTATAAAAATGCATTACATGTAATATGAAAATGCATTGGAAGTAATTTTATTAAAAATGTATTAGAAATGATTTTAATATAAAAATGCATTACACGTAATATGAAAAATGCATTGAAAGTAATTTTATTAAAAAATGTATTAGAAATGATTTTACTATAAAAATGCATTACATGTAATATGAAATGCATTGAAGTAATTTTATTAAAAAATGTATTAGAAATGATTTTACTATAAAAATGCATTACACGTAATATGAAAATGCATTGAAAGTAATTTTATTAAAAAATGTATTAGAAATGATTTTACTATAAAAATGCATTACATGTAATATGAAAATGCATTGGAAAGTAATTTTATTAAAATGTATTAGAAAATGATTTTACTATAAAAATGCATTAGACGTAATATGAAAATGCATTGAAAGTAATTTTATTAAAAAATGTATTAGAAATGATTTTACTATAAAAATGCATTACATGTAATATGAAAATGCATTGGAAGTAATTTTATTAAAAAATGTATTAGAAATGATTTTACTATAAAAATGCATTACACGTAATATGAAAATGCATTGAAAGTAATTTTATTAAAAAATGTATTAGAAATGATTTTACTATAAAAATGCATTACATGTAATATGAAAATGCATTGGAAGTAATTTTATTAAAAAATGTATTAGAAATGATTTTACTATAAAAATGCATTACATGTAATATGAAAATGCATTGGAAGTAATTTTATTAAAAAATGTATTAGAAATGATTTTACTATAAAAATGCATTAGACGTAATATGAAAATGCATTGAAAGTAATTTTATTAAAAAATGTATTAGAAATGATTTTACTATAAAAATGCATTACACGTAATATGAAAATGCATTGGAAGTAATTTTATTAAAAAATGTATTAGAAATGATTTTACTATAAAATACATTCCGAGTGACTTTATTAAAAATACATTTTTGGAAATGAATCTATTAGGGAAATGTATTTTGAATGACTGTAGATTAGGTTGAGTGTTTGAATAACATGTCAACATTTCATGGGTTATTAATTTTTATAATTTTGAATGTCATCCAAACTGCATTCATATAAAAATCGATTCAAGACTGATAAGTTTGGTAAATTGTTTTCTTATTTTAAAAAAATATACCAGGTTTATATGTCATTGCTATAATTTATAAACACTTGATTGTGAATTGGCTAAACAAACTAAAAATAATCCAGTATTTTTTGAAAAGATATGAATCAGTATATTTTCTTGACCCCAGCTATGGATAAAGTTAATAGACTGAGACTTCTTGAACGTTTTTGTGTTTAGGTCTCACTGCTGGAACTATGATTGGTTAACTCTTACTGACTAAATTACATTCGACGACTGAACTGAGTCAGCTATTGTTCAGATTGTGACAAATTTGATGGAACTGACTCAACTAATTACAGGTGAATGTTGCAGTAAATACAAGTAGTGGGTTCTTTAGTCTTGGTTGGTGACCAGTCTAGAAGAAGTTGTATGCTGAATACAAAACCATGGTGGGGAGGAATGTGACAAAACTCTGCATTCATGATAATTCAGTCAGTTAAGTGCTATATGTGATGCACATTTGAGTGATCATGTCTTGAAAGAGACATGACTGACTTGGCAGAAAAATTTCCCACAGTAGGTTGCCATTACTTTCTGAAATAGACTGGTTGCCAACCAAGACTATAGAACTGAATCTGTCCTATTATTTAACCCATAACTTGAGGGAAGAGACAGATTAATACCTTTCCCAAAGGTATTTGCGCATAAGTGAATGCAATGGATTCAACTAGAATTTCACAGATGTTAAAAAGAAAAGGAATTTGTGGAGAGTCGTAATCAACTAAACCTGAGGGGACATGGTATTAAAAAAAGAAGCAATAATGTGTTGGCGTGAAAAAGAACAATCACTTGTCTTGCATTGTCAGTGGCCACAATTAATGTCTAGATGTCTAGTAGCTTGTTGTCAGAATTTAGAAAAGCCGATGAAGCAATAAAGAACTGTGAGAACAGTTAAATCAAACGAGATACATGTGTCAGGTAATAATTATCAGTCAACTCAACTGCAGCCAGATTTGTAACTTAAAACTCTGAAACTTTTAATCAGTGTTAAACAGCAGTTGAATTTGATACAATGATTAAGGATAATAAAAAAAGCTGAATTCTTGTAGGCAACAATAATTAACAACAAGTTTCAAGCTTCAAAGAACACTTACCTGGTTACCTTTTATCTTCATTATAACGAGCTGAGTGTCTGCATAGCCTAATGGTTAGCGCATCTTTAAGCCTGGTAACATATATACTGGGCCCTTCAGCGATTATTCATCATCCTTTATCCATCACACCCAATGGGCAGCAACTTTTTGTTGCTGTTTCTGTAACTGTTTTTTACGGGGCAGGGTTGTTAGCCCTGCACCCAACCCCCAAACCTGGAGAACAGGTGGACCATTCTTGGTCCTTACGTTTACAGCACCTGATATTCCGAAATGTTCACCCATTTAAGTACTGACCAGGCTCGATGTTGCTTAACTTCGGTGATCAGACGGGAACTGGTGTATTCAACACGATATAGCCGTAGACTCAGCGATTATTACGCTTACCTGAATTTTTTATTATAATTGTTTATCCCAAGCAAAGCAGTACCACCACTGGTGCAAGGGGGTTACAGTGAGATAATAAAAAAAACAAGGTACAAGGGATGTCAAAGAAAGGATATGAGAATGATGGGATTCAAGTCGATAAAAGATGGCAATTGATGTTACATTAAAATTTTGGAGATTGTAGCTATCAGGGAAGCAAGTATACAGAAAGACATTTCACAGGTGAGAAGTGTGAGAAAAGAAACTAATAGAGTAGACGTGATAATTATATTTGACTATTTTGACGGTAGACGGGTGGGATGTAGATGCCAATTTAATAGCATGAGTAAATTCAAGTGGTCGGGGCACCAGAGAAAGAAACACATCGGAGAAGAAAAATATTTGTAGAAAAGATGAACCTCAGTGTCAAAATCATAAACAAGATAATGGCAAGTGGTCAAAATTATAGACAGTTCCTTGTATTTCTGTTGTGGAGTAAATAAAACTCCCCTGGTGACTAAATGAACTAGTCTAAATGGTTAAGTAAAGAACTCTAGTGAGTCTAAAAAAAAAGTCTGTTGGAGTCAGGATTCACAGCACTTCTTACAGATGTCACAGTAAGTGCCAAACTGATAGAAGCAAGTTATAACTGTAGCAATGAGAATTTAAAACTCATATCTAAACTTATTTATAAATGGAACTTTGTCTGGGTGTGTGTCTGTGTGTGTGTGTGTCCGTTACCTATAGACTCCGAAACGGCTGAACCGATTTTATTGAAAATTTACACAGTTGTACTATAAGCGTCTGCAAGTGTTCTTAGCTAGGTTTTGTGTTGAGGTACCTCCGATAAATATCGAAAATCAATAATCAAAAATATTGGGTTATAGAAGGAGTTGTCTGATTTTAATCAAATTTGATACACTCGTAGACAAAGACATAAGAAGCGATATTCAGAAGTTTCAGGGTTGCAGTTCTTACAATAGTGCAGAAAATCGATAATATATATATATATATATATATATAAAAGGCAAGATGTTTGTGTGTGTGTCTGTTTATCTGCCTGTATGTCTGTATTTTTTCAGCCCTTTTATTTTAGTTTTTGCTTCTGGTTTGGCTCTAAGTAGGTATAATTGTAGTTCTTAGTCTCAGCCATGATACCATTTACTCAGAAGACTTATTTAGCCTTCAAAATTCAGTTTACAACGAAAAAACTTATTTGATATCAATACCAGGAAATCAAAATTTGACTTACATCCATTCATTTTTCTTTCAGTCTACAGTTTCGCTTTAACTAGAAACAACTATTGCTTTTTAATCTTTCGTGCCAACGTCCAAAGAGTCTGAGCTCCAGGACCATGGATTAGTTTTAAAGCTTTCATTACACCCGAGCAACGCCGGGCTATCCTGCTAGTGAGTTATAACAGGAGTTAGGAGAATATAGAAACACATACTGAGTATAACAAATAGAAAAAATAATTTGTTGCTTTGGTGTACAAAGTACCGGTGACAATGAGAATTTTGAACTAAATTGGTTTAAATTTTTCTCTCTGTGCAGAAAAAATTTATTTTCAAATAAGGAGTATATTTTTGCTTTTGTGGTGCAACAGTTGTTTGAACTCCAGAAACATCAACAAAAGTTGATGGAAATAATATTGAGGAAAACAAATTTTTTTTACTCTCAATGTGCTTACCACCTCTGAATACAATCCAGATGATGAACTTAGCTTTTCTGCATATTTTCAAAGATATTAACAAATTTTCAGAGAAGAAAGCAATGACTGGAAAGACAAAAGAAAAAGAAAACTTTTGTTGAGAAAGTTAGCACAGGTAGAATATGAAAAATACTGTAACTTTGTACTATTGAAAAAACCAGAAGAAATTTGTTTTGAAGAAATTACAGATTATGACAAAAAATTTTTAGCAACAGAAACTCTTTATTTAACATTCGTTGAAAATGCCTGGATCTGATGAATAAAGAAAATGGAAGATTTTGTCACATATGTTAGAATTGTTAAGGAATGTGAAATATTCAGATTAAGCAAAATGACTCCGGATATGTTTAAAGGGTTCATTTTCGTTCAAGAGATAATGATGAAAAAAGATGCAGAAATATGGGTAAAAATTTTAATGAGAATTCAACAAATTAATAAACTTACTGTGTTATTCTAAGCAAATTAACTGAGTTGCATTTACACTACCGGCCATAATAATTAGGTCACCCCAGTGTTTTAAAAAATTATGTATTTCATACTATTTTTTAGTATTTATTGCCAAATGAATAATTGTAAATGAAAATAGAATGGTTCTTTTGTTAATATTGCACAATAACATGTGCATCAAATTAATTTATAAATATTTAATAATTACCTATATTGCAGTTTCAAGGCAACCTACTGCGGGATAATCTTCTGCCCAGTCAGTCATGTCTCTTTCGAGACATGATCGCCCAAGCGTGTTTCACGTATGGCACTTAACTGACTGATATATAAAGTCACACTGTAAAACTAAAGCATGAAAAAAATTCTCACACGAAAAAATTTGTAGACAGCTTTGCAATGGAAAAAATAATCCCAGAAAACAAAAATATTTGTTATATGAATGCGAGAATTCTACTCGACTGGTAGGGATATCACAATAGATAAGCCACACTGAAAAAATCAGAAAGCCTATATAAAGGACTTTGAAAGTCACAACTAGTGTTTCAGGTGAGAAATTATACTTTATTGGCAATATGACTTGTAATGTCTCATTCTACAATAAGGGAGGGTAAAAGGCTAAGGGGGGTTATGTGCTAAAAAATACCACAAACTTATTCAGTACTGACTGGATGACATTTTTTGAGCTTTGGGATTTGCCTATTAACGTTTAATGCAATTTAATGCATCATTGGATCGAGTCAATGAAAAATTAGACAGACTTGAAAAATAGGTGTAATTGTAAAGATAAACCATTTAAAATGTGCAGCACCAGCAGTGGATGCAAAGAAAAAAAAATTGTATTTGTGCAAATTTTTTAACTGAATTAAACAAGCGTTCGGATGTGTGTTGTGGTGCAGTGGATATCAACTCGGAACGAGAAATTGGGAAGCTGAGTTTGAATTCCAGCTGAATTCATTGCATTCACTTACGTGCAAATACCCTTGGGAAAGGTATTAGTCTGTCTCTTCCTTCCAGTTATGGGTTAAATAACAGGACAGATTGGGTTCTATAGCCTTGGCTGGCAACCAGTCTATTGCAGAAAGCAATGGCAACCTACTGCGGGATAATCTTCTGCCCAGTCAGTCATGTCTCTTTAGAGACATGATTGTCCAAGCGTGTTTCACGTATGGCATTTAACTGAAACAAGTGTTCAGGATCTCATTAATACCCGTTACCAAGTCCTGAGGAAATATTTTAGAAGTTGAATAGTGGAAAAATCTTTTTGAATGTTGGATCTTTTTGAAGTGTATTTACAAATACAGGTTGAAGAAGAAAGTGGGTTCTAGCTATATTTCAACAAACTATAGATACCATACTTGCAGATTGTGATTTTGCAGTGGCTTATCTGAATGAGATATTAATTAAAAGTGTATCTAAGGAGCTGCATATCAGGTATGTGAAAACAGTTTTTGAAAAAATGCAAGAGTACAGGTTCAAACTCAGTGAAGAAAAGTGCAAATTGTTTTTGTATAAAATTAAGTACCTAAGACAAATCATTGACAAAAATGGTCATCAACCAAATCCATCAAGGGCAAGTGCAATTAAGAATATGCCTCTCCCAACAAGTGCTACTAGTTTATAATCTTTTCTGGAACAAGCAAACTACTATCAAATTTATGTAACTAATATGCAGAATTTCAGAATTCCCTTGAACAACTTAATAAAAAATGCTCAAAGTGGAACTAGATTGATAAGTTTCAGAAGGTGTTCAAAGAAATAGAAAAATACTAACACCAAACTTATCATTAGCATAGTACAAACCAAAATAAGAAATTTTAGTGGCTTCAGATGCTAGTGATTTTGGTATAGGAACAGTAATTTTACATAAATATGGTGATAGTAATAAGAAAGCTGTTGCATATGCTTTGCCTTTACTGCTACAGCCAGATAAAAAAAGGTATTAATAATAATATTTGCAGTGGAAAAAATTTCACAAATTTGTACACAAAGAGTTTTTGGCTGCAGATAAACCATAAACCTCTATTATTAATTTATGCTTCAAAAATAGGAATTCCTGTGCATACAGCAAATAGATTAAAATGCTGGTGTTCTATTTTATTAAATCACAATTTTAGGAGGGAATACCAACCATCCAAAAAAATTAACATGTGTGGATGGGTTATCAATGTTGATGTCAAAAATACTGAACCATTTAAAGACACTGTCATTGCAGCATTAAAAATTGAAATACAAATAAAAAACATATTATATAGTGTAAGACACAAATTACCCTGGAAATAAGTAAAAGAAAAACAAATGAAGAAGTGTTTATTGTGGAAATAAAAAAATAACTAAAGGAAAGTAAGATCTGAACGATTACTCGCTATGTGACAGAGTACTGATCTTTGCACAAAAAGTAGTAATACTGAGTATATTACAAAAGCAGAAATTAAATGAATTTCATAGTGGATATATGGGAATTTCAAGGACAAAATCTCTTAGAAGTTATGCATACTAAACCAAAATGGATTAAGACATTGAAAAAGTCATAAAAACCTGGCAGCAAAATTACCTACCATGAAATTACAAACTTGGCCAAAGACCTACTCCATGGTCAAGACTGCACAAAGATTTTTGCAGGTTCAATAAACAGATCACATTACCTGCTGATAGTTCTACTAAGTGGCATGAAATACAAAAACCAACTTCTTCAGTCACAGTGAATATTTACATGAACTGTTGGCAAGAATTGGCATTACGGATATCACGGTCTCAGATAATGGTACACAATTCCCTACTCACAAATTTGAAGATTTTTGTAAAATGTTCTTGATTAAACATATTACTATCCTGTTGTATCACCCGAATGGATAAGCTGAACAGTTTATTGGTTCTTTCAAGAAATCTTTGAAAAAAGCAAATCATGAAAAAGTGAATAAAGAAGCACTACAAAAATTCTTGAGAATTTACTGGATAATGCCAAATCTCAAAACATCATCAGACATGTCACCTGCAGAATTAATGTTCGCAACAAAAATTAAATTAAAAAATGTTCGACAAGTTGTTACCAAGTCAAAAAAGAATAAGAATATATAACAAAAAGGATGCCAAATTTTTTCGAAATTTCCATAAAAAATATTTTTTGGCATGTATAAAGATATAAGGGTGTGCATCATGGTGCAGTGGATATCGGCTCGGAACGAGAAATCGGGAAGCCGAGTTCGAATTCCAGTAGAATTCCTTGCATTCACTTACGCGCAAATACTCTGGGGAAAGTTATTAATCCGTCTCTTCCTTCCAGTTATGGGTTAAATAACAGGACAAATTGGGTTCTGTAGCCTTGGTCGGCAACCAGTCTGCCGCAGAAAGCAATGGCAATCTACTGTGGGATAATCTTCTGCCCAGTCAGTCATGTCTCTTTCGAGACATGATCGCCCAAGCGTATATCATGTATGGCACTTAACTAAATAAAGATATAAAAGAAATGTGGGAAGATGGCATAGTTATGTCATGAATCCAAAAGATTATATACATGGTTAAAGGAAAAAAATGGGAACACAAATGACCTCATAATCAGCTAAAGAAAAGTTTTACTGAAGAAAGGCTTAAAAAATGGAAGAACCTATGAAAGTACTGTACCATGTTTCTACGACCTCTAGAATTCATTCGTTGACCGTACAAGCAAGATTTCAAGAAAAAAGGAAATGTAGAAAACTACTAGAGGTTGATCGTAAATGTAAAAAATACAAAGTACTTTGGCCAACTTACCAGAAAGAAGAATTGGTGATCATAAATAAATAAAATATCTATTAATAAAAAGAAATCTCAAAAAGGGGATATTGTAAAGTAAATCACCCTCCACCCGGTGACTATAATGAACTCATCTACATGCTTAAATAACGAACTCAAATGAGTCTAAAATCTTGTTGGAGTCAGTCTTTTTTTTTTTTTTTTTTTTTTATAAGCGTTTCACCCCGAGCAAGGCATGTCACTGCCACTACTGCGCAGGGGGCGACATAGAGTGGAGAAAGGATGATTAAATATAGGAAATGTCAGAGGGTGGGTGATAGGCGGGTAAGGATACAGAGAATGAGGGTTGGGTAGATGAGAGTGTTCTGAGAATAATTGGGAGTTAGTGTGATAGGAGGCGTCTATTGACCCTACATTTAAACACCTGGAGATTGTAGCTGTCGGGAAAGCAGACTTGTGGAAGGGAGTTCCACAGGCGGGAAGCGCGAAAAGAAGCTGTTGGAGTAGAATTTACGGTTACACCTTATTTGTTTAACTGTAAAAGGGTGGGACCTAGTTGCTAATCTAGTATCTCGTGTAAATTCCTGCTTAGGTGGCACCAGTGCAATCGTTTCACCTCAAGAACAGGAGTATTGCCTCTGGTGTGAAAAGGGTTATATGACAGGAGAGCAGAAGAAAAGGAGAACTAGGTACAGGAGAGAAACATTAGAATTGAAGAGATAAAAGTTGGAAATTGATGTTGCACTTAAACTTTTGGAGATTGTAGCTATCAAGGAAGCAAGTATGTGGAAGGGAATTCCATAGGCTGGAAGTGTGAGAAAAGAAACTGTTAGTATAGAAGAGGCAGTTACATTTGACTGTAAAAAGAGTGGGACCTCATTGCTAATCTAGCTCAAGTAAATTCAGAGTGGGACCTAATTGCTAATCTAGCTCAAGTAAATTCAGAGCATTTGTTACAGATATCATGGCAAGTGCCTAAGCAAGATTTTATATTATAACCAATAGAAAGAGTTATAACAATTACTTATTCAGATTTATCATAACATAATAATATTCAACGGCTTTCTAAAGGTTTCTTCAAATAAACCTGTGATCATGTTTAATTTACACCCTTTGTGTGTCAAGTCTAGTTATTGACCAACCCTGACATTTCATCACCAAGGTTTTTGTAAACTACTTTTATTTATGTCTTAGACATTATTTCTTTTTCTCTACAGATACAGTTCAGTTACAAAGATACTTCGGTAAATTTTTGTTTTAAGTCCCGAAGGCTTTTCCCCTTTCAAATTTATTTAAAATAACATTATTTCTGTGCAAATGTATATGCTGAACTCAAATCAACAATTAGTCACGTGACCAGGTTCACTTATATATAGAGTGAGTCGGTTGAACTTGGCAGTTAGTGTGAGCTGAGGGCTACCGTTAACAACCGTGATTACTTACTAACTCAACCACCCATATTGTTGCAATCTAGTATGGACTATTTATATTGTATCTACGAATAAAGGTATTATTTCAACATCTGTGTATTGTTTTACCACTTGACGATACAATAAAAATTTAACTGAAAATCAAGAGAAAATTGCAGAGACAGATTAACGATAAAGAAGTAAAAGCTAAAATGTAAATATTGTAATGACAAACACTAACCAAAAATAGAAAAGCTCACATATAAAAAAAAACATTTTCAAACAGTGAAAGACAGAAGAAAGGACTATCAACTGCAAGATCTAAACTTATTTATAAGTGGAACTTTGTCTGTGTGTGTGTGTGTGTGTCTATAGATGCTGAAACGGCTGAACCAATTTTCTTGAAAATTTATACAGTTGTACTATAAGCGTCTGCAAGTGTTCTTAGCTAGGTTTTGTGTCGAGGTACCCCTGATAAATATCGATAATCAAAAAAATCAAGTTATAGAAGGAGTGGTCCGATTTTAATCAAATTTGATACACTCATAGACAAAGACATAAGAAAAGATATTCAGAAGTTTCAAGGTTGCAGTTCTTACAATAGTGCAGAAAATTTGATATCGATACCAGGAAATCAAAATTTGACTGACATCCATTCATTTTTCTTTCAGTCTACGTTTTCGCTTTAACTGGAAATAACTATTGCTTTTTAGTCTATCGTGCCAGCATCCAAAGAGTCTGAGCTCCAGGACCATGGATTAGTTTTAAAGCTTTCATTACACCCGAGCAACGCCAGGTTATACTGCTAGTATATATTAAATGAAAAACAAATACAAGAGGTGCCCCTGCCGTTCTCCTCAGTGTTCTTGACAAGCTCCAAAGGAGAGTCTGTAATGTGATAGGTACTGATCTGGCGACTCGACTGCAGCCACTTCCCCATCGTCAAAATGTGGCCTCCCTTTGTCTCTTCTATAAATACTTCCATGGCTTCTGCTCAGATGAGCTTAAGTCACTTATGCCTCCTCAACAGGTGTTTACTCGTGCAACCAGACTGGCAACTGGGTCCCACCCATTCACAGTCAGGTTAGCCAAACGCAGACGACAATTCTACTCCTGCAGCTTCCTCTCTCGCACTTCCCGCCTGTGGAACTCACTCCCGTATTCTTGCTTTCCTGACGGCTACAACCTCCAGAAATTTAAATGCAAAGTCAACTCATCTACTAACCACTGGCCTCTAGATCTCTCCCCTCCCCTGTATAACCTTCCCTTTCTCTCCACCTATGTATCTGTCATTGCACCTGCTTTCTCAGCTTTCTATTGTTCCTTTCTAACTAGTTTGTACTCTTCACTCTTTTCTAATTAATCTTTTTACATTTATGTAACCCCCTGCACATCAGTGGCGTTTCCGCCTTGCTCGGGGTGAAATGATTAAAAAAAAAAATTAAAAAAAATAATACATCAGTCTGACTGCCAAGTATTAGACCGGCGGGGTGACTCAACTCAACTCAACTCCACCCCGAGAGGCATATTCTTCCGGTATTCATAATAATAGGAAGAGTTCATTATAGTCCGAAAAGGGTAAGTTCCATAACAATATGTAAGTAAAAGAACAAAAACCTGATTTATTAAATTCCCTCTGATCAGTCCCCAAACTATCATCAATCACAATGAACGGATTTATTCTCAAAGAGATTCTGTGCCTTTAAAAGAATATTAGGCCTTAAACTCCCACCTGACCTCAAGTGAAATTCTTATATACAATCCATCACTAAAGATGCAGATAAAATGATTGGCTCCTAGTAAATAACTGATTCTTCATACTATCCTTTACTATTATAAGACTCAGATCGGCCAAAAATGGAGTACGGTTGCTATATTTGAATGGGAGCTACCCATTCCTTACTTTCCAGTCTTGATAGAGTTTAAAAACGTCTCTGAGTTTTTGTTGAAGATGAATTATTTTCCACCCTTCAACCTCTCTCTCATTGCTTTATCGCTACTTCCATGGAAAGTGCTCAGACAAACAACATTTCTTGGTTCCGCAAGATCTAACCTTCACAGCTATGACCCACCATGCCACTTTACATTGTAGCAAATCACTCCGAATTTCAATGGTGAGAGGTCCTGGGTATAACGGTAAAATGCCTCCAGCAGCAAGGCCTCTCATTGGGAGGTTGTGAGGAGCATGGAACCACCTCTTAATTGCTGTTGTTCCCAGGTCCACCCCGACCTGGAGTGGTAGCACCTGTTAGGCTCCCAGTAATGGGTAAATAGTTAACCCCCAAATTGGGATCAAAACACTGTGAAAGTATAAAAATACACTTTTAGAGAAATATATACATAAAAATAGACATTTATAGAAATATATACATTTTTTGGATGAAAGATATCACCAACAATACAGTTTTTAATAAAAAACTATGACCATAATACATTTTTGAATATTCTCAACAAAACATTTATGAATACAAAACTAGAAGACATTTTCAGTTTTCTAAAATAAAAAAGAATAAAAACAAAAAATTTTCATTAAAATGTGACAAAATCAACCTTCTCACTATAACCGAACACTAAAAAAATACCTTAAAACCTACCTTTTTGGCATTAAATAACCCAGAGAGGTTGAAATGCCGTTAAACAAAACTCAATGGTGAGAAGTTCTACTCAAACAGCTTTTCCCATGAACCTTTGCCATGTGGGCAATGTGTGACTTCAGGCCCTTCCCCAATCTGAACA
The DNA here is from genome assembly GCA_037127315.1 of Ascarosepion bandense. Lineage (NCBI taxonomy): Eukaryota > Metazoa > Mollusca > Cephalopoda > Sepiida > Sepiidae > Ascarosepion > Ascarosepion bandense. Next base: position 1,684,876 of record JBBBDQ010000443.1, read on the forward strand.
CCACATGATTTCCAGGCAGAGTTGCTTCTGTTGTTCTACCAGCATCATGAGAATAAATTTCTTCAACACTTTCCACATGCACAAATCCTTCATTAATAAGAAATGCTTATTCTCACTTTGGTTTGTGGATGGCCTGTCTGAGTGCCCCTCACTCTCGACTGAGAGGATATTATGTTTGTACCACTCTTTGATCTAAGTTTTGTCCACAACATCATCGCTAAAGGACTGCTGAATATCCTGGATGGTTTGGAACTTAATGCACTATCTTCATGCGATGTTTTCAGTCATCTTGCATAAAAATGAAAATCAAATGTGTGTGCACTACATGTCTGTATCCTAGATGTAACTGACGGTAACTGTGCTGGAATGGTGGCGTCATCCTTCACCCAAAGGATTTTGCCCAAGCAGCATTAGTTTTGGTGGGAAAAATAAATTTGCACTTTTTTTTGAATGCACCTCATTTGTAAAGTTTCCTGATGGGCAATACTTCAATCCATAGGGTTCCCAAGTATTTAAATAAAATCCTTAGCCACAAAAACATTTTCCATTACTGGAACGCAGCTCTTCATCCCAAGTTGGTTGATCAAACTGAGAGAAATCAAAAAGTGGGTAATTTTATATCGATTTACATTCATCTAAGAAAATATTTTTATCTTGTAAGGAAATATTTTGTTGGTTGTTTTGTTTTTATGGCATATCAACTTCGGCGGGTCATTTATTGCCAACTAAATTTTATTTATTTATGACTGGTAATATCTTTTTCTTTCAACAATTTATTGTTGTTTTTATATAAGTTTTGTGTCTAGTAATACTTTTTTCTTTTTGACTATAAAGATTCATTGGGATTTGTTTTTAAGGGCAGGGTCCCCAAGTCCTACCCTGTTATTTAATCCATAACTGGAGGGAAGGGAAGGGACGGATTAATACCTTCCCAAGGGTACCAGTGCTTAAGTGAATGTAGGGTATTCAACTGGAATTCGAACTCGGCTCACTGATTTCTCTTTCCGAGCCGATATCCACTGCACCACAACATACATCCGTCACTAAACGCTTACAGCACCTGGTATTCTCAAGTGGTCACCCATCTAAGTACTGACCAGGTTCAACATTGCTTAACTTCGGTGATCGAGCGAGAACCGGTGTATTCAACGTGATATGGCCGTAAGCCATCTTGTAAGTAGATATAATTACCACTTAATATTTTCAACAAAATGATACAAAACAAATTCAAAATACAATCTAGCCTAAAATTTTACAAAAGATTTATTCCACAGTAATAAAATAATAACAAATGATTGATTGTAGAAAGGTAGACTTTTCCAATGAGTCCACGTGTCTACATTTTTAAACAAGAAAAGTATTACCTGCATGGGTCACTGCAAGAAATTCTCCAGGTGAAACAAAAGGAGGATTTCTGTTGACAGCATAAGTTTATATAATCACTGGTCAGCTGATTAATTAGTTAATGAGACCCTCAATAGGCACTTCCCTTTAGATCCAATATTTTTTTAATATTAATAAGTGTGTGAGATTTCATAAAACTTACACTTTCAACCCAGCATATTTATATATTAATGAATTCGTGAAACCTTCAATATGAACTTGAAATCCAATCTATTCTTAAAATAAGTTTATAAGACCTTCAATAAGCCCTACTCTTGAGATCCAATGTATTTTTATATTAATGAGTTCATGAGACCTTCAATAAGCCCTACTTTTTAAAGCCTGTGTGCTACTAAATACAAAATAATTTTTTCAGTGTAATACAAAAATTGCCCCAAGTGACATATTGTGTAACAAATAAGCAAGATTATTTACAGAATTTAGCATCTGGTTTTATTAATTGAGATTTTCTTTTGTGTAAGTATCAATGGCTACTGCATGTCCCTAGCTTCCCAATTGCTACCCCAACCACCCCGACACATACATGAATACACATCTCTTTCTGGATATCTTGATGTGAGGTCTTTTGTGAATTTAGAGCTATTAATCAAATATTATATGCAAGTGAATGAATGTCACAGATATAACAAAGATAATCCACATTATTTTATGTATATAGAGCAACCTTGGTTCTCAAATGCCTCACATGTCAAGCAAATAGGTTATTGAACAAAATTTTGGTTCTCAAACAACATTACTGAACCAAGCTGAACAATATCATTTCTGAGTCTACCGCCATGTTGTATATATGTGTGTTGTGCTGTGTTTTTGTTTTTCAATCCTATTCTACTGTCCATTTTTTCTCTTAGCTCTTAGTCATGGCTCCAAAGAAAATTAGTCATAGCTAGAAAGAAAATTAGTCATGGCGCCAAAGAAAATTAGTTATCGCTAGAAAGAAAATTAGTCATGGCTCCAAAGAAAATTAGTTATCGCTAGAAAGAAAAATAGTCATGGCTCCAAATAAAATTAGTTATCACTAGAAAGAAAATCAGTCATGGCTCCAAAGAAAATTAGTTATCGCTAGAAAGAAAATTAGTCATAGCTAGAAAGAAAATTAGTCATGGCGCCAAAGAAAATTAGTTATCGCTAGAAAGAAAATTAGTCATGGCTCCAAAGAAAATTAGTTATCGCTAGAAAGAAAATTAGTCATGGCTCCAAAGAAAATTAGTTATCACTAGAAAGAAAATCAGTCATGGCTCCAAATAAAATTAGTTATTGCTAGAAAGAAAATTAGTCATGGCTCCAAAGAAAATTAGTTATCGCTAGAAAGAAAATTAGTCATGGCTCCAAAGAAAATTAGTTATCACTAGAAAGAAAATCAGTCATGGCTCCAAAGAAAATTAGTTATCGCTAGAAAGAAAATTAGTCATGGCTCCAAAGAAAATTAGTTATCGCTAGAAAGAAAATTAGTCATAGCTAGAAAGAAAATTAGTCATGGCTCCAAAGAAAATTGGTCATGCCTAGAAGGAAAATTAGTCATGGCTCCAAAGAAAATTAGTCATGGCTAGAAAGAAAATTAGTCATGGCTCCAAAGAAAATTAACAGGTAAAGGAAAAAAGAAAAGTTGAGAGAAAAACAATTGCAGTGAAGAAAGAAAACATTGCAGAATGAAGAGACAGAGAAGGGAAAGAACCCCAGAGAAAAACTTTCCGGATGTCTTTACAGAAGATTTCTTTATGGATGTCTTAGATATGCCAACAAAATAAAGTTAATATGAAGTTAAATATTCATCAATCATACCCCATATTGAAATAAATTTGCTTGAAATTTTAATGTGTTTCCATTATTTTGTACACCCCCTGTCAGTATCTTCAGGTGTTTTATATTAACTGATCAGCCAATGCTTTTTCAAATGTATAAAAAGAGCTTTCAAAGGAGCATTAGATGATCAGTTAGTATAAAACACCTGAAGATACCAAAAGGTTGAAACCAATGTAGTGTAATTGACTGATTTCTGAATTCAAATATTTAAATATTTAAAAGCTCTACATTATATATGTATTGATCATTTTTAATACAACTGTGTATTGGTTTAATTTGATTCTGACCAATAACTGGTTAATAATTATATTTACATGTCAACTACTTTGTCCTCACTGTATTAATGAGATGGATATTCTTTGGTGTAGATTTATCAACTTTCAACATCAAGCTGTTATGAATTAAAGGCGTGTTCGATTGGTTTCTTTTCATAGAATGCAACTGGGGAAGTGCAATGTAGTTAAATCTATTTCTATTTTTTTCTGTGATGAAAGCTATAAAGAATTGCTTGGCTTTGTTCCTCAATGCAAGATAACAGAAATGTTTTTAGAACCAGAAATTTTATTATAATTGTTTCAACTGTGGTCTCTTTTCAGTATTATTTTCAATTGAAATCACTTCATCTTCCACCATTCTTGTTTCCTCATTGTTAATATCCTGTAATAAATTGGTGTTTTAAGCAAAAGGAAAATTTTAATTAGAAAATAGGTGTATAGTTAGGTCTTGAAGGCTATCACAATGCGTTTAGTAAAACAAAGGAAGGTGAAGAAGTTGTTGGGTATTACCTATTTATTATACATTAATATTTCGAGATCAAAATCTCATCTTCAGAATGGTAGGAAATGTCAAATCACTTTTTTATACAAATAGGCAGAGACTGTTGAATTAAACGAGAGAGAGAGAGAGAGAGAGAGAGAGAGAGAGAGAGACCCACATGCCTGAATAACACCGATGTCAAATTATATGCTGCTATATTATGAGTCGCTAATGAGAGCCAGGAAATTTCGAGGAACTCTATTCAACTCCTAAGCTAAGTACCTTAAAATATATCTTTTTATTAATGTTGAATACAACCATGTAACTTTTTTCTCTTCATGACAACTCATTAAAACTTTGAACCTTTAACGTTTATTTACTTGTCCTGAAACAAGCTACTGAAACTTCAAATGTGTACAGTTGTAAATAAACTCCTTGTTTTGTTTCATTAAAAATAATGTGTTTCCTCATCATTATTCCTACCTCACCTGCTGGGTATGCATCTTATTATATTCTGTATCAAATGTGGATGCATTTTGTGTCAGCATTGCTTGTTTTTAGTGCAGACAATTATAATCAAATACCTCTGGTCACAATCATTAAGGACTTGTAGTTGGCCACTTCACTGATCACCAATGGACAGTATCACTTTCCATCAGGTATTTCTGATACACCCATGGTACCATTTATCAAAACATATTAATGTCCCCATCATTTCAAAATTGGAATTTAACATCTTTCTGGTACCCACTAACACGCTTTATTCAATTTCCAATAAGTTATGTCACCTTGACATGGGCAGCTGTGTCACACCAACTGACCAAATATCAGAGCACTGCTAATATAGATTTAGGTATTTCCATAATACCAATGTATGGTCGTACTACCTACTCTTACCTTTACATATTGTTATCTCATGATTTTGAGATGTCATCAAACATTCTATAATTTAACTCTTTAGAGACTGTCTGCTTCTTTTTTTTCTGAATTCATAAGATCTACAATTTTAGAATTGAAATGCCCATCTATTTGGCACCTATAATCATGATGAGCCGAGTTTGAATTCCAGCTGAATTCATTGCATTCACTTACGCGCAAATACCCTTGGGAAAGGTATTAATCTGTCTCTTCCTTCCAGTTATGGGTTAAATAACAGGACAGAGTGGGTTCTATAGCCTTAGTCGGCAACCAGTCTACCGCAGAAAGCAATGGCAACCTACTGCGGGATAATCTTCTGCCCAGTCAGTCATGTCTCTTTCAAGACATGATCGCCCAAGCGTGTATCACATATGGCACTTAACTTACTGAATCATGATCTGTTCAATATCGTAGTGCCACTAACCAATATGTTAACATACTGCTATCCCGTGAATTTTGGCATGTCATTAGACTTTCAATAAGCCCTACTCTTTAGCTACTATGTATTAAGGAGTTCATATGACAGTCTCAAAATTGGAATACCCCATCCAGTTGGTATCCACAATCATGCTCTGTTCAATACGATGGTACCATGTACCATTGCTTCTACTTACTTCTGTCCCTTAAGTTTTTGCATATTATCAGACCTTTGGTAAGACTTACTCCTTAGATCCTATGTGTTTTTCTATTAATGAGTTCATAAAACCTTTAATAAACACTTCTCTTTTGATGCAGTGTGTTTTATTAAAAGACTAGCAGTATAGCCCGGCGTTGCTTGAGTGTAATGAAAGCTTTAAAACTAATCCATGGTTCCTGGAGCTCAGACTCTTTGGAAGTTGGCACAAAAGACTAAAAAGCAATAGTTGTTTCCAGTTAAAGCAAAACCGTAGACTGAAAGAAAAATGAATGGATGTAAGTCAAATTTTGATTTCCTGGTATTGATATCAAATAAGTTTTTTTTGTCGTAAACTGAATTTTGAAGGCTAAATATGTCCTCTGAGTAAATGGTATCATGGCTGAGACTAAGAACTACAATTATACCTACTTAGAGCCAAACCCAAAGCAAAAACTAAAATAAAAGGGCTGAAAAAATACAGACATACAGGCAGATAAACAGATACACACATAAACATCTTGCCTTTTATGTATATATATTATCGATTTTTTGCACAGTTGTAAGAACTGCAACCTTGAAACTTCTGAATATCATTTCTTATGTCTTTGTCTATGAGTGTATCAAATTTGATTAAAATCATACCACTCCTTCTATCACCCAATTTTTTCGATTATCGATTTTCGATATTTATTGGGGTACCTTGACCTAAAACCTAGCTAAGAACACTTGCAGATGCTTATAGTACAACTGTGTAAATTTTTAAGAAAATTGATTCAACTGTTTCGGAGTCTATAGGTAATGGACACACACACACACACACACACACAGAGACAAAGTTCCATTTATAAATAAGTTAAGATGCAAATCTGTGCAAAAAAGGGAATCACACTCGAAGAAAATTTACATTTCAATATTGATTTTTTTTTTTACCAATGATAAAACAGAACAAAATCAGCCCATCAGTGAACAGTTTATCTAAGCATAGATTTTCATTATTAGCCATGAGTTATCTCCCTTTAATTGAACTCTTTAAGTTATTTGTTCACCACTGCCATAGCCTGGTATTGAACTAACAACACTTTGGGTTAAATCATTGGAACTAACCAACATCTATATCCACTGGGTCATGTGTCCTCAAGCAGTGGTGAATGAATAACTTAGAGAGTTAAGTTAAAGACAAATAACTCATGGCTACCAGAAGTGGTTTTGCACATGGAATGAAAATGATATACCCCAGTGATCATAATAAAGGGTTCAGTTTGAAATTCCTAGCACCTGAAAAAGGCCGGAGTGTACAACGGCCAAAACATTGTAATAATGGCAGCAAAGATGAGGACAATAGTCTAAAAAATGTAAATAGTGTACCTCTTTTGTCATTTTCCCTGGGTGTTTGGTCTTGATAGTCTTTTGTAACTTTCTCAGCAAGTTAGAATAGTACTCTCTATTGATAGTGCGTCCTTTTTGAAGATCAATAAACACAATGCCATTTACATCCCAAAGAACTGAGTCCATCACCTTCCCTACAGGGGAAAGGACCTTGGCCTTTTTTGGAACAGGTGCATGGATTATCTCTGGATTAAAGTGATGAACCCAACACTCATCCTGAGCTAGAAAACTTTAAGGAAACAAGCTGAATCAGCCTCAAACAGTGTCATATTTTTCCATGATGTGATCAACCTTGTGCGTTTTTGATCAAGTGTCAGAAGATTTGATTCTCACTGCACAGAAACCTTTGTTATGCCAAGTTCATAGTGGAGAATATTCTCAACTCCCTTATGAGATATGCTAATAGCATTGATTATTTATAATCAATTGCCTGTCCTTCATCACGATGTGCTGAAAAATGATAAATCTTTTCCTTATTAGTTGCAGTCACAGAGCATTCAGGCCTTGGGCCATCTTCCAAACTCTCCCTGCCCACTTTTGCACTATTGATAAAGCCGAAACGTCATCCCTTAATGCAGCAAGCATGCCAGCATTAATCTCCTGAAAGGGCTAAACCCTTTTTCTGCAGATTCTTGATAACACCAAAATGCCAAATTTTATCTTCATTTTCAAGAGAAGTTACTACAAGTTACTTTTGAAGTTATCTTTGATTAACCAGATGACAGTTTATATGGAAAAAATAAAATCCACTTATTAAAAAGTCAAAAAGCCATCAGAAACATTTTCCAGTTTTTTTAAAGCTTTCATCATAGAAAATGAATTTATTTATTTGTTTTATTCTTTATTACTATTCATTTTGAATCAAAAATCAGAAAGATTCAATTTTTTCAACAGTGATATCATAATATCACACATGTGACCAGAAACCCATTCTGGTTTCTTTATAACTTGTATCATAGAAAATGAATTTATTTATTTGTTTTATTCTTTATTACTATTCATTTTGAATCAAAAATCAGAAAGATTCAATTTTTTCAACAGTGATATCATAATATCATACATGTGACCAGAAACCCATTCTGGTTTCTTTATAACTTGCATCATAGAAAATGTCTTTACAATAGTGCAGAAAATCAATAATATATATATATATAAAAGGTAAGGTGTTTGTGTGTGTGTGTGTCTGTTTATCTGCCTGTATGTCTGTATTTTTTCAGCCCTTTTATTTTAGTTTTTGCTTCGGGTTTGGCTCTAAGTAGGTATAATTGTAGTTCTTAGTCTCAACCATGATACCATTTACTCAGAGGACATATTTAGCCTTCAAAATTCAGTTTATAATGAAAAAAATTTATTTGATATCGATACCAGGAAATCAAAATTTGACTTACATCCATTCATTTTTCTTTCAGTCTACGGTTTCACTTTAATTGGAAACAACTATTGCTTTTTAGTCTTTCATGTCAATATCCAAAGAGTCTGAGCTCCAGGATCATAGATTAGTTTTAAAGCTTTCATTACACTCGAGCAACACCGGGCTATACTGCTAGTTTACTATACAGGGTGTCCATAAAGTTGTGTGCACTTCAAAAAATTTATAACTTTATTTGTATTTGTGGTAGAAATAATCTGTAAAAAATGTTATAAAGTTTAATGTGCCTAGTTTTAAGTATAGTTATTGAATAATTCTTTACCACAAAATTTGTAACAATTTTTAGATAAGTAAACAGATGGATTGGAAGAAGTGGACCATTTTATTGGCCTCCACGATTTGACTCCATTAGATTTTTTTATGGGGACATGTGAAAACAATTGTGTATGCAACCAAACCTAGTTCATTAGAAGATTTGAAAGCTAAAATAACTAATGCGATTTCAGGCATTACTGTAAATCATTTGGCAAATGTTTTCCGTGAACTGCAAAATTGTATTATCCTTTCTATTGCTAATGATGGAGGACATGTGAAAACTTAAATAAAATTTCAATAAAACCTTAAAAAATATAGATTTACTTCTTTTTAATCATTTATATAAGTTATTTCTATCGCAAATACAAAAACAAATTATAAATTTTTTAAAGTGCACACAAACTTTATGGACACCCTGCATATTCTGAAAGATTCTGCAAACTCGAAAAAATACTTTTTCATTGTCAACCAAACATCATTTCAAAATCTAACTGTTGTTTGAAGTTTTCTTATCAAACTTTTAGCATGACACATCAACATCTACATCTCTAGAGAACTAAATCATGCAAGCCCCAGATGTCACGACATGGCTACATTGTCTTTGAATAAATGTTACTTGGACATAAATTTGAAGACAGTTGACTTGACTTTGATAATGCTAGCCTCATTCTCTTGAAGTTTCAGAATAACTTAATTTAACTTAGTCAATCCATTTGACGAGTAAGCAGTCTTATGCTTCTAAAGTTATCATGAAGAACAAAAAATGAATTGTGAATCAGATCATGGAAAAACTCAATAACTGTTTTAAAACGTGAATAGATATGTCTCAGTTTCCCTTTGACAGGCATCTGACTTCTGTATGCAAGAATGAATATGTCATGGGTCCTTACCTGTAACTCTAGAATGAACTCTTCCTAACACTATATATATATATATATATATATATATATATATATATATATACTACGCCTATCAAGAGACGGGGGGAGAGAGAGAGAGAGAGAGAGAGTTGAGTTGAGTTGGTAGTAATTTACTCCACCAGACTGACAGTCATACTAACACCTTCCACATTTTGTATTATTATTTCTTGTTAATATTCATTTGCTATTTCTACCCTTGTGGCTGTGTTGTTCTTTTCAGACCTTAACCTGGTCCATAACAGAACATTAAATATCTTCATCTTGTAGAGCTGTCACAATGGCCATGAACTGAGACCAATGTGCCTTTATTTTATTTACTGTGGGTCACCTTAGATAATAACACTATAGATTTTATACTCAGTGTTCTTCTTTGTATCCCTTCAACTACAGATAAAATGTATGTTTAGTATTTTTTTTTTTTAATCAAAAATGAGGAAGAGAAAGATTTTATTTTTTTCAGAAGTGATATCATAATGTCACACATGTGACCAGAAACCGGTTCTGGTTTCTTTATAACTTGCATCATAGAAAATGAATTTCTTTATTTGTTTTATTCTTTATTACAATTCATTTTGAATCAAAAATTAGAAAGCTTCTATTTTTTTTTAGAAGTGATATCATAATATCACACATGTGACCAGAAACCCATTCTCGTTTCTTTATAACTTGCATCATAGAAAATGAATTTATTTGTTTTATTCTTTATTACTATTCATTTTGAATCAAAAATCAGAAAGATTCTATTTTTTCAGAAGTGATATCATAATATCACACATGTGACCAGAAACCCGTTCTGGTTTCTTTATAACTTGCATCATAGAAAATGAATTTATTTGTTTTATTCTTTATTACTATTCATTTTGAATCAAAAATCAGAAAGATTCTATTTTTTCAGAAGTGATATCATAATATCACACATGTGACCAGAAACCCGTTCTCGTTTCTTTATAACTTGCATCATAGAAAATGAATTTATTTGTTTTATTCTTTATTACTATTCATTTTGAATCAAAAATGAGAAAGAGAAAGATTCAATTTTTTTTCAGAAGTGGGATCATAATATTGCATAATATTAGAGCTTTCTTTTCTTTGTCTGATATCCACACTATGTCATCTGCATATTTTACGTTGTTAAGATTGTAGCCATCAATAATGAATCTTGGTAGGACATCTAATTCTCTCAAAATCACCTCACTATATAGGTTGAGTTTGAGTTTGAGCTTTTTTAATGGCATATCAACCTCTGTGGGTTATTTAATGGCAAAAAAGTAGGGTTTTAAGATGTTTGTTTTCAATGTTTGGTTATAGTGAGAAGGTTGATTTAATCAGATTTTGATGAAAAAAATAATTTTGTTTTATTATTATTTTTTTTATTTTGGAAAGTCTTCCAGTTTTGTATTTAAAAATGTAAATATTTCTATAAAAGTCTATTTTTATACTTTCTTAGTGTTTTGACCCAAGTTTGGGGATAAACTATTTGCCCATAGTTAGGTTGCTGTCCTTTTTTCTATTTCTTTGATTGGACTTAAGTCCTGTTAAATTCATTGTTCCTGTGTATTTTTTTTTTAGCTAGTTGAATATCCAACCTACCCACAAAGCCATCCTTCTGCTGGCCATTAGATAAAATAACTTTTTCTTTCTTTTTGTCAACTGGCAGTAAGCAAGCATGTGTGTAGGTGTTGGTTAGACTTTTTGAAATTTTAGTAAGTCATGATTTTGTATTTATTTATGCTTAATTTTATGTTTTTTTTTTATTTTGCTGTCATTTTTTCTATTTATTTGATTGGACTTTAACTAAGTTAAAACTTAGTTAACTCACCATTCCAAACTTTTTTTTTTTTTATTTTTTATTGGAACAGATATCGCCCGGTTAACACTCCACCCATGAATATTGAACAGGTGAAGGAGGCTCATCCCTTGTCCCTGTTTGGGATGTGGCTTCCGGCTTTCTCTTCTCCATTCTTTTCACTCTCTTATTTTTTTTTTTCCTCAATTGGAGTAGATAGTTTAGTCTATCGCCCGGTTCACACTCCACCCACATCTATGGAACAGGTGTAGAGGCTCTCATCCCTTTTTCCCTGTTTAGGATGTGGTTTCCAGCTTTCTCTTTTCCAATCTTTTCACTGTTTTCTTTCTTTTTTTTTTTTTCCTCAATTGGAGTAGATAGACTAAAATATCACCTGGTTCACACTCCACCCACATCTATTGAACAGGTGTAGACGCTCATCCCTTGTTCCCTGTTTAGGATGTGGTTCCCGGCTTTCTCTTTTCCAATCTTTTCACTCTTATGTAGCCCCCTGTGCTTCAGTGGCATTACCGCCTTGCTTGGGGTGATATGATTAAAAAAAAAAAAAAAAAAAGGACCCTAACAGGTGCTACCACTCCAGGTCAGGGTGGACCTTGGAACAACAGCAATTAAGAGGTGGTTCCATGCTCCTCACAACCTCCCAATCAGAGGCCTTGCTACCACTTCGGGTCAGGGTGGATCTGAGGACAACAGCAATGAGGTTGGTTCCATGCTCCTCACAACCTCCCAATCAGAGGCCTTGCTACCACTTCGGGTCAGGGTGGACCTGGGAACAACAGCAATTAAGAGGTGGTTCCATGCTCCTCACAACCTCCCAATCAGAGGCCTTGCTACCACTCCGGGTCAGGGTAGACCTGGAAACAACAGCAATTAAGAGGTGGTTCCATGCTCCTCACAACCTCCCAATCAGAGGCCTTGCTGCTGGATGTAGTTTATTGTCATACCCAGGACCAAATATATAGATTGAATAAGTTGGTAAGAATACATATCCTTGTTTTACACACAGTTCTTTTTTATTTATTTACTGAATCCATTTTCTAGACAAATCCAAATTTCAAACTTTCGGTACTATTACCTGTGTAGTGGAATTTGTTAACTTTTTATGGTTAGGTATTACCAATAATTGAAGGTATATATTTAGCATTGGAGGGATCATGTAAAATGTTTTCTCAAGCATGAGATAAGAATAAAATTACTATCTTGTTTTATGTGCCGTGTCCCTTCAGAAGGTAGGTGCTCATGACCCCTCACATTCCCCTTTCTTTTGTAGTTCTTTACACCTTTTCTCTTCTTATTTCTCCCAGATCAATTGCTTAAGTCCATCAAGTATGTCACGCATTGCTTTTCCCTGTCTTTCTTTCTCTCTATCCATCCTGTGAGTATCAGATTCTCTAAGCCCTCTTTCCTCATTACATGTCCCAGAAACTTTAGCCATTTCTTCTTAATGTTAAGTATCAGTTTCCTTTTCATTTCCATCCTCTTCAAAACCTTGTCATTGTTCACATGTTCAATCCGTGGTATCATCAACATCCTTCCATAGAACCACATTTTGTTTGCTTCAAGTCTTTCCTTCATCTTTGATGGGATAGTTCAACATTCTCTGCCGTACTGAATAATAATTACAATAAAAACAACAATAATAATAACAATAACAACAGTAATAATAGTAATAACAAAAACAACGATAATACAATAATAATAACAGCAAGAACAATAGTAACAACAAAAACAACAACAATAATAATAATGAAAATAGCAACAATAATAATAGCAACAATGACTTCATAAATAATGTAGGTAAAAATAAGCATATTAAAATGATATATCGTTTTATTGAATTGGTTGGCATGTGAAGGTGTTTGAAGGTCATTGATATTTGGTTGGAAATTGGTGATGTTTAGTCGTAAGTTAGTATAATTTGGATGCATAGATAATGTTACAGTTAACAGTACAGAAAATAAGATATCAAGTCAAGTTTAAATTCTGATTAATTCTGTTGATAACTTTGGACTAACACCCTTGGAAAAGGCATAGACTATCAGTGGGTTAAATAGCAGGACATACTGTATTTTTTTGCTTTATGTGGCAACCACTTTAGAAGAATGAAAACTCTAAATTCAAAACCGGCCTGGAAATTAATGGGTTTTTCCCTTACATACTCCACAGCTGCTACATATGATGTTGTTACGACCCAAATAGTTCCAGGAATCCTGATACTACAATTTATTTATTGAAAGTATTGTGTGTGACTATTTTTTATGGTCACCTATACAGGATCATAAAAGCATACCAACATAATATTCCTGCTACATTCCTGAATCTTCCCAATCTCCAACCCTTGTTTTTCAATTAACAAAAAAGTCTAAAACCTACTCATGCTACCATACTTACCCAGTAAGTATAGTAATAATATCAAAAACAAATTCCTTGATATATTACAGTCTAATAAATCAAGTAATGTTATCCTAGTCTTGTTAGAAATTGAAAGGTTCTTCACTAATGTCCAAATCAAAGAAATCATAGATATAGTCTTAAAGAATATAAACAATCACTCTCCCTCATTTCCACCTCCTAAAACTAGTTCCAATTATTTTGTATAAACCTCTTCTATATTGTGTGACACAAGTACTTTTTACAACCACTATGGAAACATTTAATACACGTACTGATGGTGTAGCGATGGGTTCCCCTCTCAAACACACTTCTACATGAAGTAAATGAAGTCTTCAATAATTTTGCCCACTCCAATGTATACATTTATCATATTGCCAGTATCTTCATATTAGCCAAAAAATCTAAATGTGTGTGTTTTTTTATTTATTTATTTTTTTTATAATCATATCACCCCAAGCAAGGCATTTTATTGCCACTGTTTTGCAGGGGGTTACATAGAAGAAAAGTTATGAGAAAGAGTGACAGCTTATAGGGAGTGTCAGGAAGAGGGTAAGAGAAGGATAAGAATACTGATGAGAGTGGAGTGGACGGAGAAAGGAGCATGAGAAAGAGCGGATGCAGGCTAGTGAGATAGGAGATGAACATTTACTTTACATTTAAATTCTTGAAGATTATAGGTGTCAGGAAGACAAGTAAATGGAAGGGAATTCCACAGGCAGGAAGTGCGAGAAAAGAATCTGATGGAGTAGAATTACAATTTATTGGTTTCACAGTAAAAGGGTGGGACCTAGTTGCTAATCTTGTGGCTTGAGTAAATTTATATATAGGAGGCACCAGTGAGCTAAGTTCATCAAAGCAGAATCCATGAAAGTATTTGTAGAAGAGACACAGGGAAGCCACATTGTGCCGGTGAGAAAGTGACTGTATCTGAGCTGCTAAGTCAGGAACGATCACATTACAGATTCTCCAGTGGATTTTGTAATCAAAAAAACATAAAGTGATCTTCAAGAATAACTCCATTCTAGACTTTAATTATGAACTCAATATCAATCCCTTTCCTTGATGTGAAATGCCAACAGCTATAACTTTATCACTTCCCTTTATCAAAAAAAAAAAAAGACCATTATACGTTTCATCATCATCAACCAATTGGTTGGCCAGTAATCCATGAACAATTCCACTCTATAAAACACTGTCAAACACTGCTGTACTCAGATCCTGGTGTTGTGAGTGGATGTCATAGATTTCTTTTGACAGCTGATACAAATTGGATTGCTGGCCCCAATATCAGAGTATATACAAGACACCATCTCAATAAAGATTTCCAACCAAGGCTCAAAATTTCCCCACTGTTATGAGGTGAATAACCAATTTTCCCGCAGTAGGTTGCCAAGTCTTACAGCAGTAAACTGATTGCCAAACCAAGATTATAGAACCCGGTCGGTCCTGCTATTTACTCATTTTTATCCATTTAAACGATTGTAGCATATTAAAAAAAAAAAAAATAATCTAAACTTATTTATAAATGGAACTTTGTCTGTGTGTGTGTGTGTCTGTGTGCGTGTGTATCCATTACCTATAGACTCCGAAATGGCCGAACTGATTTTCTTGAAAATTTACACAGTTGTACTATAATCGTCTGTGAGTGTTCTTGGCTAGGTTTTGTGTTAAGGTACCCCCGATAAATATCGAAAATCAATAATCGATAATTGAAAAAACTGGGTTATAGAAGGAGTGGTCCGATTTTAATCAAATTTGATACACTCATAGACAAAGACATAAGAAAGGATATTCAGAAGTTTCAAGGTTGCAGTTCTTACAGTGGTGCAGAAAATCGATAATATATATATATATATAAAAGGCAAGATGTTTGTGTGTGTGTCTGTTTATCTGCCTGTATGTCTGTATTTTTTTCAGCTCTTTTATTTTAGTTTTTGCTTTGGGTTCAGCTCTAAGTAGGTATAATTCTAGTTCTTAGTCTCAGCCATGATACCATTTACTCAGAGGACTTATTTAGCCTTCAAAATTCAGTTTACGATGAAAACCTTATTTGATATCGATGCCAGAAAATCAAAGTTTGACTTACATCCATTCATTTTTCTTTCAGTCTACAGTTTTGCTTTAACTGGAAACAACTATTGCTATTTAGTGTTTCGTGCCAACGTCCAAAATGTCTGAGCTCCAGAACCATGGATTAGTTTTAAAGCTTTCATTACCCCCGAACAATGCAGTGCTATGCTGCTAGTTTTTATAAGAAAGAATGTCACCTCCACAGAATGCAAAAGAAAACCTTTAAAAAAGACAAAGGAAACTTTATAGAATGCAAGAATAGAAAACTTGACCAGAAGTCAAAAGAAACCTTTACAGAAGATAAATAAAATTTTACAGAAGGCAATAAAACCTTAGCAGAAGGTAAAGAAAACTTTATAAAAAGCTAAAAATGACTTTAAATGCAATGAAACCTGACCAGAAATCAAAAGAAACCTTTATAGAATGTAAACAAGAAGGTAATGAAACCTTAACAGAATTAAGATTTCATTTATGGCAATGAAACATTAACAGAAGGGTAAAAAAAATTATAGAAAGCTAAAAATGACTTTAAATGCAATGAAACCTGACCAGAAGTCAAAAGAAACCTTTATAGAATGTAAACAAGAAGGCAATGAAACCTTAACAGAAATAAGATTTCATTTATGGCAATGAAACATTAACAGAAGGGTAAAAAAAATTATAGAAAGCTAAAAAAAGTCTTTAAATGCAGTGAAACCTAACCAGAAATCAAAAGAAACCTTTATAGAATGTAAACAAGAAGGCAATGAAACCTTAACAGAAGGTAAATAAGATTTCATTTATGGCAATGAAACATAAACAGAAGGGTAAAAAAAAATTATAGAAAGCTAAAAAAGTCTTTAAATGCAGTGAAACCTGACCAGAAGTCAAAAGAAACCTTTACAGATAGCAACTGAAGCTATGCATCCAAAATTTCTGGGAGATCTGTAGCATAGGGTGCTGGTTAATGTTTCTTTGTTTTGACCTTGTATCATACTTAACTGAACTCCCTACAGCTTACAAGTTTTATGCAGAAATTATCATCAGAAGGTTGCTTGTCAGTAGGTTGGAATGTGTAGAATTGTGGAATAATAAAATATACATTTTTCATGTTAAAATAGAAATTTATTAATAGGAAAGAATAACACGAGTTGTAGGAGTTAATGTCCAATTAGAAATATTATTAAGAAGTTAAGGGTAGAGTTTGTACAAACTGTTCCAGTAGTAATCATTGAAATAGATAATAAGCAGAAAGAGAAAGAGGACAATGTCTGGATCACTTGAAGTTTGAAGTTACATTTTAGATGTGTGTCTCTCTTTCACTGCTCCCATCTCTCTGACTCTTGACTGATGGATGTCATTTATATAGTCTTTTTGAATTTTGCACTGGATTGCCAAGTCCTTCCAAGTCTTACAAGTCACTCCCATTGGTCAAAAATCATTTTAACACCTACTTGAGAAATCTGGTTAAGCAGATGGTCAATCCTTTTTCTATTTGGGAAAACCAGGATTTCACATTGTGAATTTTTGTAAAAGGGAAGAGAAGGTTGATTTTAATTAATTTCTTATCCCTACAGATCCACCTGAAGAAATTTTATTCTTTAAATTTCACTTAATCTTACAAATAACTCATCATCTGCCATTATTTTATTGTATGATTCTATCATATGAGTAACTGAAACAAACCTGTTAACATACAAATGAATTTAATTAATCATCATAAACATTTCAAACAGTTGCTGTATTGACATTTTTGGGGTGATTTTTTCAAATTAAATAAAAAGAAATACAAAACCTTGTAATGATTTTAATTTTTAGTTTGTTTCCTACTTACACCCCCCTCTAACCTGTTATGCCTTAAACAGGATGTTATGACATCATAACAGTATTCAGCTGATGAGAATTAATATTAATAAAATTTTCAGGATACTGATTTACCATTTCAAAACCCAACCCACATTCAGTGGACAGCTATAAAGACATGACATTTATGAACAGATTTTTTGAATTGTACCAGTTGACAAATGTAAAATATGTTCTTATGAGTGTCTTGTGTATAAAGAAAATGACTAAACTGAGAGTTGGTTTTGTTCAGATCAAGGAGCATGGAAAACAGGAAATCAATCTGAAGAAAAATGATGTGTCAGTGTTGGGAGCAAGGTTCTTTCATTTTTTTGTCTTTTGTCTTTTTATTCTTTCATTTTTTGCTTCATATGTTCCTTAAGTTTCTGCCTCATACTTTTTTTTTTAATTTCTTTCATTTTAAACTTACACTTTTTATTTAATTTTTTAAATCCTGTTCTTTCGTTATATTTTCATTTTTTCATTTAATTTCTTTTTTCTTTTTATATTTTCATCTTTATTTATTATCCAATATTCTTTCTATTTTCATTCATCTTTTATTCTTTCTTTCATTCTCTTCTTTTTAAATCTCTTATAGTTTTCAACATTTTTGCACTTTTTCTTTTCTTATTTTCATTCTTCTTTATTTTCATTTTTCATTTCATATCATTTAAACATTTTTCTTCTTCCTGGTTTTCTTATATTCCTTCTTCATTTCCCACTCAGCAAACAATTCAAGAACATTTTAAAAATATGTTTATCTTTGAAATATTATTTATTTTCGTGCATACTATCTTCATTTGTTGATTCTAAACTAACAAATGATTGCCTCATGTTGCAACTTGATTCTAATTTGCATCAATGGGCACTGGAAACTGGGAAAGGGCTTGTTGTATATTCACAAGGTCAGTCAGTCAGTTAAGTGCCATACGTGATACACGCTTGGGCGATCATGTCTCGAAAGAGACATGACTGACTGGGCAGAAGATTTCCCCGCAGTAGGTTGCCATTGCTTTCTGCGGTAGACTGGTTGCCGACCAAGGCTATAGAACCCAATCTGTCCTGCTATTTAACCCATAACTGGAAGGAAGAGATGGATTAATACCAAGTGTATTTGCGCGTAAGTGAATACAATGGATTCAACTGGAATTCGAACTCGGCTCCCTGGTTTCTTGTTCCGAGCCGATATCCACTGTACCACTAACAAGGTAAAAAAAAACAACTGCCACTTCTAAAAATGAGAATGCAATGCCTGTTTCCCATATTATAAAATAAGCATTTTATTCAGAGCTTCACCTGCTTATCTGGGGGGTTAGGTAGGTAACACTTGGAACAACTATACTGCCATGTCAGTATAGCATTATAATATTATAAAATATTATTATATATTATGGACGATTTTGACGTATGAGTGTCCAACCTCAGTTAGACTGCCACACAAAGAATTGTTTTGAGTGGTGAAGGCTTGTGTAGCACCATCCACACTTTTTGGAACTGCTGATAACAAACAATCAGTGCAGAAGTTCGCCACAGATCGCACGAACAGAAGACCTCAGTTATTTAACCCATAATTGGAGGGAAGGGATGGATTAATACCCTTTCCAAGGATACTAGTGTGCGAGTGAATGCAGAGTGTTTGACTGGAATTGGAACTTGGCACACTGATTTCTCTTTCTGAGCTGACATCTCTTTCTGAGCACCACAATGCACATCCGTCAATAAACGTTTACAGCACCTGGTATTCCCAAATGGTCACCCATCTAAGTACCGACCAGGCTCAACATTGCTAAACTTTGCTGATTGAGCGAGAACCAGTGTATTCAATGTGATATGACCATAAGCATATTATATATAATAATAAAATAATTTTATGTAATATTAGCTCTTCCCTGCTACCATACCCTGCTTATCTACGATCTATGGTTGACAATGCAAATGTGTGTCATCAGAACCATACTGTGAACAAAGGTGAAGCAGAAATGGTTCACTTGATTTCAAGCATAACTGTTAATATAGGTTAGCAGCTGTGATCTGACTCATATCCAGTTTTGTTGTCACTTGACCATGACTACTTTTCTTCAGCTCCATGTTTTCTTTTTCTTTGATCAGTTTGAAAATCCCGTCTACTAACAATAAAAAACACTTGAGATTGAACCAAGATCACTCTTTCTTCTTTTACATGCGTTTCTGAATTATAAAAGTTACAATTTTTACAATTTTTTAATAAGGTGTGGGACAGTGGATATCCACTTGGAATGAGAAATCGGGAGCCGAGTTGAATTCCTTGCATTCACTTATGTACAAATACCCTTCGGAAAGGTTTCTTTCGTTTCTTCCGGTTATGGGTTAAACAATAAAACAGATTGGGTTCTATAGCCTTGGCTGGCAACCAGTCTACTGCAGGATCATCTTCTGCCCAGTCAGTTCATGTCTCTTTCGAGATATGATCGCCCAAAGCGTGTATCACATATGGCCCTTAATTGACTGTTATATACGTAGACCAAAATTGTGGATAAACTGTCTTAAGTTCATGTTTGTTTTGCTGATTTGTTCAAGTATTTTTCACCGTCTCAGTCATCATCAAGAACCGTGTATTGTCTGTATGGCAGGCAAGATCCACTTGACTAGATTCTGGGTTTTTATATTTTGGTATAAGCTTAAGCAGATATTAGAGAGCTGAATTTGAATTCCAGTTGAATTCATTTCATTCACTTATGTGCAAATATCCTTTGAAAGGTATTAATCCATCTCTTCTCCCTCCAGCTATGGGTTAAATAGCAAGACAGATTGGGTTTTATAACTTTGGTTGGCAAGCAGTCTACCTTGCTCGGAGGATAAAGAGGTTTGCATAGGATCTACACATATACCTGCGAAAAAAGATGAGTTACAGAAGCATTGACGAACCCCTTCTAAAGGGTCATCAATGGCTTATGTTCTACTGAGAGCAACATGGGTTTAGGATGAACTGATGGTTTTGAATCATCAATGTTAAACCATTACATATGATTTGACTATGGATTGTTTTAAATGTTCAGATTTCTGTAAAAATACCAGGTTGTCACCAACCGAATATTGCCTACAAAACATGGATTTTAACTATCTAAATAAAGCTATGAAGCAATTAAAGTATCTCATTCCTATCCTCGAATATCATTTACACAAATTAAAGAAGGTTCCAATCTTCAGCAAACTTGACGCAGTCCCCAGGTTCTGGCAAATCCCACCAGTAAAATTAAGAACCTTTATAATTTCTTATGATTGTTATTTTTATAAAAAGCCAGCTTTTGAAATTTTGTCAACTCCTGAAATCTTTCACCATACTATGGAAGAGAATTTTTTTTTTAATCATCTCACCCCATCCAAGGCATTCTACTGCCACTGTTGTGCAGGGGTTTACATCGGGAAAAGTGATGAGAAAGAGGGGTTAGATATAGGAAATGTCAGGAGGAGGGTAATAGATGGATGAGAATACCGAGAATAGGGGTGGAGTAGATTAAAACAGAGCTTGAGAGAGTGGATGCGAGTTAGTGAGATAGGAGATGTCTATTGACCTTACATTTAAATTTTTTTTTTTTATCATCTCATCCCAAACAAGGCATTCTACTGCCACTGTTGTGCAGGGGGTTACATAGGGGAAAGTGATGAAAAAGAGGAGTTAGATATAGCTTGATGTAGAAGATGGCATTACTGGTTACTTTGATAATGTCTTATTATTTTTATTTTTTTAATCATTTCACCACAAGCAAGGCAATAGAGCCACTCAAACGCAAGTTGTTACTGATTGTTAGTGAATATGAGAAAAACTACTGTTAAGAAAAGAGAACAATAAAAGAACATGAATTAAAACAGCAAAAGATAACGATTGATATAGCATTTAAATTTTTTAAGATCAAAGTTGAGTGAGAAGCAAGAAGCTGGAAGAGAGTTTCACAAGTGAGAAGTGTGACAGAAGAAACTGTTAGCATAAAAGTTACATTTACATCAAGCCATTTCAAGTGTAAAATGACGAGACCTTGCCAGAGAAGCAAGAAGCCAGAAGAGAATTCCACAAGAGAAACATGCGATAAAAGAAACTGTTAGCATAGAACTTATGGTTGCATCTAGCCATTTCAACTGTGGAATGAAACTTTCCTGCCACTCTGGTCAGTCAGTTAAGTGCCATATATGATACACGCTTTGGTTGATCATGTCTCTTTTGAGACATGACTGACTGGGTAGAAGTTTATCCCACAGTAGGTTACCATTGATTTCTGCGGTAAACTGGTTGCCAGCCAAGACTATAGAACCCAGTTTGTTCTATTATTTGACTCATAGCTAGAGGGGGAAGAAATGTATTATATTAAGTAGTAATTAGTTGGGGATAAGTTTATTACTTCATAACAATATAAAACTGATCCCCCAATTTATGCCCGGTAGAATCCTTAACCGTGTTTTCAACTATTATATTCAGTCAGTTAAGTGCTATACGTGATACACACTTTAGCCGATCATGTCCTGAAAGAAACATGACTGACTGGGCAGAAGATTATCCCCCAGTAGGTTGCCATTGCTTTCTGCGGTAGACTGGTTGCCAGCCAAGGCTATAGAACCCAATCTGTCCTATTATTTAGCCCATAACTGGAGGGAAGAGATGGACTAATACCTTTCCCAAGGATATTTGCGCGTAAGTGAATGCAAGGAATTCAATTGGAATCCAAACTCAGCTCCCTGATTTGTCTTTCTGAGTGAATATCAACTGCACCACAATGCACATACAGCGCTAAAATTCATAAAGTTTAAATACCATAGAGGAAAGTTTGTCATAACAAATACCATAAAAAGAGAAGCTAATATTTGCCTATATTTCTAAGATGAGGTATTATTTACAGTATTTACATAATTTGGACTATTGTCCTCATCTTTGTTGTCATTTGTACGACGTTTAATAATAGATCATTCTATTTATCTATATTTCTGAGATGAGGTATTATTTACAGTATTTACATTATTCGGACTATTGTCCTCATCTTTGTTGTCATTTGTACAACGTTTAATAATAGATCATTCTATTTATCTATATTTCTGAGATGAGGTATTATTTACAGTATTTACACTATTCGGACTATTGTCCTCATCTTTGTTGTCATTTGTACGACGTTTAATAATAGATCATTCTATTTATCTATATTTCTGAGATGAGGTATTATTTACAGTATTTACATTATTCGGACTATTGTCCTCATCTTTGTTGTCATTTGTACAACGTTTAATAATAGATCATTCTATTTATCTATATTTCTGAGATGAGGTATTATTTACAGTATTTACATTATTCGGACTATTGTCCTAATCTTTGTTGCCATTTGTACGACGTTTAATAATAGATCATTGTATTTGTCTATATTTCTGAGATGAGGTAGTATTTACAGTATTTACATTATTCGGTGATATGATTATAAAAAAAAAGAAAAAAAGAAACATGATCAAAATGGAATACTCTGTTATTTATAAGGTACTTGCAGGAACTGTTAAACACTTCTTTCTTTATTTCTTTCTTCTCTAAAACTATGTAGTGTCTCTGACATGTCTCTTCAGTTTTTCTATGCCATCAAAATGGAATAGTCCATTATTTATGAGGTATTAGCAAATGTTAAACACTTCTATCTTCTCTTCTTTCATTAGGTATTTATCGATATAATATTTTGATTGAAAATGTAACACATGTTCTTTTTAAATTGAGTCTTTGTAACTTTCTAAAAAAATAACTCTTGACTTCAAAGAAACCCAAATTAGTTGATATTGAAAACTGATTGCGAAAAAAAAGAAGAAAAGAAAATTATGTTAATTGTAGCCAATGTGGCTCTTATAAAATTATAGAAGATTTATTGAAATAACTATACAATAATGTCCGATAAAAATACCCAGAAACAAATCTTTATAAATTGAGCCATTTTCTCTCTCATTTCAAAAAGTAATTATCCGTCTTGTAAAAGACATGGCTTCAATATTTTCAGACAAGCTCACAGCAAAGCACTAACTACAAAAGCTGCTTTTTCTATTGGTTGAAAGAATAGAGTATTCCCTGAATATACAAAAGGTGGAAAGGCAAGCAATAGATGTTCTTTCCATATTCTGTTCAGCTGTATGTAGAGAGGAAAATAATCAATACAATGACAAGAGATGTTGAGTATTGGTATGATGTGTACAAACCCTTAAAACTGTTTAAAATCAGCACAAACAATTTTGGTTTATTCTGTTACTGGCAATATAGCCTGGCGTTGCTTGGGTGTAATGAAAGCTTTAAAATTAATTCATGGTCCTGGAGCTCAGACTCTTTGGATGCTGGCACGAAAGACTAAAAAGCAATAGTTGTTTCCAGTTAAAGTGAAACCGTAGACTGAAAAAAAAAATTGATTTTTTGGTATTGATATCAAATAAGTTTTTTTTCGTCGTAAACTGAATTTTGAAGGCTAAATAACTCCTCTGAGTAAATGGTATCATGGCTGAGACTAAGAACTACAATTATACCTACTTAGAGCCGAACCCAAAGCAAAAACTAAAATAAAAGAGCTGAAAAAAATACAGACATACAGGCAGATAAACAGACACACACACACAAACCTCTTGCCTTTTATATATATATATAATCGATTTTCTGCACTATTGTAAGAACTGCAACTTTGAAACTTCTGAATATCTTTTCTTATGTCATTGTCTATGAGTGTATGAAATTTGATTAAAATTGGATCACTTCTTCTATAACCTGATTTTTTTGATTATCGATTTTCGATATTTATCGGGTGTACCTTGACATAAAACCTAGCTAAGAACACTCGCAGACACTTATAGTACAACTGTGTAAATTCTCAAGAAAATCGGTTCAGCCATTTCGGACTTTATAGGTAATGGACACACACACACACACACAGACACACACATACAGATACACATACAAAGTTCCATTTATAAATAAGTTTAGATTTTACATTTGGAG
This sequence comes from Ascarosepion bandense, assembly GCA_037127315.1. Lineage (NCBI taxonomy): Eukaryota > Metazoa > Mollusca > Cephalopoda > Sepiida > Sepiidae > Ascarosepion > Ascarosepion bandense. Next base: position 1,709,425 of record JBBBDQ010000443.1, read on the forward strand.
AATTCCAGATGGAAATAGGTGCCAGCCCTTACTAATTTCCATCTGTTGGTAAATGATAAACTATACTGTCTTGTTCTTTCTCTGTTGGGTGGGTTAGGTTAAAACTCAGCACAAGGAAACTGTATAATAGCACAATTAAATGAAGTCTCTGACTGTCTACTGACTTTAGCTATAAGATGTCAGAACAAAGTGTTATATCTTGTAGTGTTTTTAACTGTCAAGTGGATGATTGAATGGGTGTTGGTTCTCTTCTCCAGAGGGAATTCGTTCATAAAATCAGGCAGCATTTTAATGTTTTTAACATGACATGCACAGAAACAATCAGCAAGCTTTCAAAATATTTAGCAGGTATTATCTTAAGAAAATGTTTCAGCATCAGCTTTGAATGCCAGGTTTAGGAATCCAGATCTATAACAAGATCTAAAACGATCTATATTGTTGATTTTGTTTAGTGGCATATCAACACCTCTATGGGTTATTTGATGCTAAAATCTAAATATTTTGTACATAATTTTATACTTTTAGGGTAAAAAGTATCTTTTTTAAATATCGGTCAGTTAATTGCCACATGTGATACACACTTCAGGGATCATGTCTCGAAAGAAAGATGACTGACTAGGCAGAAGATTTTCACGCAGTAGGTTGCCATTACTTTCTGCGGTAAACTAGGCTATAGAACCCAGTCTTTCCTGCTATTTAACCCATATCTGGAGGAAGAAGAGATGGATTAATACCTTTCCCAAGGGTATATGTGCATAAGTGAAACTAAATGAATTTGACTGAAATTTGAATTCACTTCCTCCGATTATCTCATTTTGAGCCCAATATCCATAATATCACAAAGATCATAAAATGTATTACTGGTAATTTTACTGTAAAATGTATTGGTCACATTAATATAAAAATGTATTGTTGGTTTTTCTTTGGGTATTTATGATATACACATAACTGGGACTCTAACAAGTGTTAGTACACTAGATCAGGGTAGATCTGGGAAAAATGGTGGTTCCATGCCCCTTAAAATTACTCCGAATCAGAGGCCTTGCTCTGTAATGTAGGAAATAGGGCTTGGAAAAGTTCATATTCACAGGACAGACTGAAGTCAAGAGAGACAGGAGAAAACACAACATAACCTACATAGAAAGCTTGAGTAAATGGATTGTGGAACAAGGTTTAAGAGATAACAAAAAAAAAATAAAACTCAATTTATAAAGGGCTACAAAAAACAGGAATTTGTGGAGAGCCATGATCACCAATGTTCTGAAGGGACACAGCACATAGAAGAAGAATGAGGTTGAGTAAGTGGCTGAAAGAACAGGGTTTAGGAGAGATAACAAAAAGATAAAATTTATTAAGAGCTACAAGGGACAGGAATTTGTGGAGAGCCATTATCACCAATTTTCTGAAGGGACACAGCACATAGAAGAAGAATGAGGTTGAGTAAGTGGATGAAAGAACAGGGTTTAAGAGAGATAACAAAAAGATAAAATTTATTAAGAGCTACAAAGGACAGGAAATTGTGGAGAGCCATGATCACCAATGTTCTGAAGGGACACAGCACATAGAAGAAGAATGAGGTTGAGTAAGTGGATGAAAGAACCTCCACATCATCAACTGGAGAGGAATATACAAATCCTTTCAAAAGGCCTCACAGGTAGAAATCCAATAGGTTTAGGTTGGGTGAGCATGAAGGCCATGCAATTGGTCCACTTCTTCCTATCCACCAACCAGTAAACCTTTCATCTAGGTACCTGCAGGCTGCGTGACTGAAGTGTGCAGGAGCACCATCATGCTTGAAGGGCAGTTGTTGATGAGTGATCAGTGGAACATCATTCAAGAAATCAGGCATGTTGTTTTCCAGGAAGCACTCGTGTGCATCACCTGTAAGCCTGTTTGAAAGTACATGAGGTCTTAATAACCTATCACAAGGTTGAATTTGTGTTTTGTACCCCGAAGGCCTTTACCCCGTTAAATCTTTCCAAAACTTCCTTAATTACGTGCAGATGTATATGCTGAAATCAAATCGATAATTGTTTATTGAAGAAACCTACCATTTTTCCTGTTATCGACCACGAAAAAGTTGCACTATATCTCACCCCTTACCACCATTTTTATATCTGATTCGCCGCTGAATGATTTGGAACATAGGATACTTATTACAGCCCATTTATCACAAGTAACACCAAACCAGATGTTGACTGAGAACCGCTGTTGGTGAATTGATAGAACAGTTTCATGTGGGGTTTTCTTTTGCCCATACATGCTGATTTGTGGAAGTTTACTATTCCATCCCTTGTAAACCATGCTTCATCTCTGAAGATAACGAAAGCAAAAAAGTTTGGAACTGCATTGCATTGCTGTAAGAACCATTGACAGAACACAACTCATGCAGGATAATCTCCTGGTGACAACATCTGTACGCGTTGTAGATGATATGGGTACAACTGTTGTTCTTGAAATACTCTCCAGGCATTTGAATGGGGAGTAGCCACTTGCCTTTTCAACTGTCATGTGCTGATTTCAGGAGTATCATGCAGAATATGCAGCATCTGCTGTTCTTCCTCAGGCATTGTAGAACTTGGTCATCCTCTGCCACCAGCATGAGGTTCAAAGGTCTCATGTTGTTGTAGAGTAGTTTTCACACTGAAAATTATAATTGTGCTATGTCGGTTGCTAATCAACTCAACGCACCCTAAATGTTAGGAACTTGGTAATCTACCACTGAAAGCTGATTCCTTAGTATTTGGCTAACTGCCGACTAATATCAACTACCTTAGTCCAACTATATCCAAACTGGAACTAACTAATAGTTCTACTGAACTCAAATAGAACTCTAAAGAACTCTCTAGAATTTCGAAGAACTCCTAAGAACTTCCCAAGAACTTCTCGAGTTCCTGTTAACTGTTATTAATATAGGAGGGAGAGTCCATTATTTGAGGAATAGGTGTGTTTCATCATAACACATGTCTACAGAGTTGGTGATGTTTTCCTATTGGGTCATTGACAGTGTGGGAACCTTTCCTGGCAGAGACGATGAGCTTGTACAGCATTACCATTCATCAAAACATACTTGAAGTGCATATCTACGCTCTCCTGATTTCAGTACATGTCCAATCAACAAGCACCACTAACAGTTGTCCACTAACACTTCACATGTGAGAAACAAGGGGGAAGTCCTGTACGGTTAGCGGCAAAAAAGCGGTCTGGCTGGTTGTCTGGTCTTCTGTTTAGCAAGTTAGGTGCTACCTGTGGGAGATAAAAGTCTTTTGGTTAGCACATTTTTGAAAAGACTATAACTCGGAAACCAAGCATTTCTGGATATATGTTCATAGGGAATTTCTTTTCATTATTTAAATATAGGTAACACACCCCTGAAGATATATCATCTATTTTTGGAACACCCTATATATATATATATATATAGGGTGTTCCAAAAATAGATGATATATCTTCATATATATATATATAAACAGTGTGAAGCAGAAGTCATGCACCATCAGGAGTTGATTAATTAATCATGTTTTAAATGTCTAATTTGTCTTTATATTTTTTATTTTGCAGAAACAAATAGATAGGTTGAAGGGGTCTTATTGAGTGGCTACCAAGGTCATCAGACCTCACAGCCTTTGAATTTTTTTTCCTGTGGAGCCATTTGAAATCAATTGTTTATTAGACACACCCAAGAAATATTGAGGAACCTAAACAATTAAATATGAACACAGTAAAATGACAGAGGAAACTCTTCAACATTTTAATGAATCATGCAGGCACAGAATTTAAATACGTTTTGGAAAAGGAAGACATTTTGAACAGCACATATCATTTGTCAATAATATTTTCCTGTATAATTATAATTTTAATGATTTATCCCTATGGAGTATGACTTTTGCCTCACCCTGTATGTGTGTGTGTATACAAATATATATATATATATATATATATATATATATATATATATATATCTGAGTGAGGATAGAATGAGGAGAGAAAAGAAAAAAAATTTTTCCCGTCCAAAACATTAATTTAAAACAGTGCTCGATATATGATGTATAGAGCTGTGAATATTTATTATAAATTATGTTTTAGAACATGTACATCATTTTTTTTATATATGTCCTCTTCTCTACAATCATATGGTTGTTTCAGTGTTTGGACTCCAACACATCATCGGGAGAAGGAGAGACTCTCTCCTTCTCCTGATGATGTGTTGGAGTGTAAAACATAATTTATAATAAATATATATATATATATATATATATATATATATATATATATATATTGTTTGAACATTATTTTTTATCAATACTTGTATTTAAGTAGATATTCTGTTTTTAATGAAACAGTATTATATATTTATATCTACCGGCCTGATTATTTACAATAAAAAAAAAAATAATGTTCAAACAATTCATTTCAAATTGTCGATTGCTTATAACCAAGTTTCGTTAATATATATATATTATAAATTATAATTTAGAACATGTACAAATTACAATCTTTACTACTTTCTTCATTCCTTAATCACTTGGATATATATATATATATATATATATACTTTTTCCAAATATTGTATTTTTATATTGTTTTTATGTATTATATTTCTTTAGTCATCTTGTATAATATAGTTTTATATAACATAAACATCACTTTAGTCTGATGAAATCCCAAAGGGTAAAATACATAACATATACACTTTTTTCATTTTGCCGTAGATTTTTCTATATATTTATATACAGAGGGTGTGTCAAGTATGTGAGAACAAATTTTAATGTGACGTGATCATCATTATTGAGCAGGAAAACAAAATATTTTTAGAGAATTTAGTACACATGTTCTTACAGACATTGAATAAAAAATGGAACTTTGTTTGTGTGTGTGTGTGTGTGTGTGTGTGTATATCTGTTACCTATAGACTCCGAAACATCTGAACCAATTTTCTTGAAAATGTACACAGTTGTACTATAAGCGACTGCGAGTGTTCTTCGCTAGGTTTTGTGTCGAGGTACTCCCGATAAATACCGAAAATCGATAAATGAAAAAATCGGGTTATAGAAGGAGTGGTTCGATTTTAATCAAATTTGATACACTCATAGACAAAGACATAAGAAATGATATTCAGAAGTTTCAAGGTTGCAATTCTTACAATAGTGCAGAAAATCGATAATATATATATATATATATATATATGTATGTATATATATAAAAAGCAAGATATTTGTGTGTGTGTCTGTTTATCTGTCTGTATGTTCTTTATACAAATTCACAATTTTTATCCGATTCTCACCAACTTTCGCACAAATATTCTTTAGGCTGAGTCTGAGCTCCAGGACCATGGATTAGTTTTAAAGCTTTCATTACACCCGAGCAACGCTGGGCTTTACTGCTAGTATATATATATATATATATATATATATATATATATATTAGGTGCGATTGGTAAATTGTCGCAATTATTTTATTATTTCAAATATTCTTTAGGGTGAGTCTGAGCTCCAGGACTATGGATTAGTTTTAAAGCTTTCATTACACCCGGGCTATACTGCTAGTTAAACATAAGGATCAACAGCTTAAATTATGCCAATTTCTAAAACACTTGCATGCATTGGTCAGGTGTTCCTTATCTCTGTTGGCCATGATATCTTTTATAACTTTAGTTTTCATAAATTATTCTGAACGGAACTTTTGATAACTCACTAATTTTTTTTTTTTTTTTAATCATATCACCCCAAACAAGGTGAAAACACCACTGATGCACAGGGGGCTATGTAATAGTGAAAAGATTGGAAAAGAGAAAAACCAGAAACCACATCCTAAACAGGAAATAAGGGATGAGCCTCTTCACCTGTTCAATAGACGTGGGTGGTGTGTGAACCGGGAGAGAGTTATAATTTTTCAATATCTTCGGGTAAGCTGAACATACTAAACAAACCCTTCAAATAATACACAATAATGCTTTCTAAATAATCCTCTCAAGCAATTCACTCAGAAAACAATTTTCTCAATGATGCACAACACCAAAATGGTGCACAACACAGAACAGACTTTTGTCTGAGTGCTTTATATACTAAATATTTATGGTCATGTGATCCCAGTAGCACAATTCATTCAACAATTATGTTTTTTGCCTGGAGATATGTGTTTGACTACCTATAGCAAAGTTTTCTCCCAGTCTTTAACATGATATTCACAGAAACAATCAGCAAACTTTCAAAATATTTAGCAATATTTTCTTCCAATCTTTAACATGACATTTACAAAAACAATCAGCAAACTTTTGAAGTATTTCACAGATATTTGCCAAAAGAAATATTTTAGCGACAGCTAGCCATAAAATGATTTTCAGATTGAAAATCAGATAAATCAAGGTCCGTTCATGTCCAGATGAATTCTAAACAAATTTAATTCTAAGGCAGAAAGACTGATGGCTATTGATATATGGTGTTGACCAGTGAAGCCTGACAGACTTGGCAAACATCATCCTTCTTTGAACATTATAGACTGGAACTACAGAATCCCAAACAAAGAACTGTAACAAATACTAATTACAACATTAGAAGACTACCAACAACAATACTAACTAAAATTATTTTAAGAGAAAAATTTTCTATATTTCAACTGACAGTAACACTGACTGTTGAATCAATGAATACCAAGTGTTTTCTTATAAGGAAATGGTTAAACTCATCCTTGGACGTTAGCACAAAAGACTAAAAAGCAATAGTTGTTTCCAGTTAAAGCGAAACCATAGACTGAAAGAAAAATGAATGGATGTAAGTCAAATTTTGATTTCCTGGTATCGATATCAAATAAGTTTTTTTCATCGTAAACTGAATTTTGAAGGCTAAATAAGTCCTCTGAATAAATGGTATCATGGCTGAGACTAAGAACTACAATTATACCTACTTAGAGCCAAACCCGAAGCAAAAACTAAAATAAAACGTCTGAAAAAAATACAGACATACAGGCAGATAAATAGACACACACAAACATCTTGGCTTTTATATATATATATATATATATATTATCGATTTTCTGCACTATTATAAGAACTGCAACCTTGAAACTTCTGAATATCATTTCTTATGTCTTTGTCTATGAGTGTATCAAATTTGATTAAAATCGGACCACTCCTTCTATAACCCGTTTTTTTCAAATATCGATTTTCAGTATTTATCAGGGGTACCTCGACACAAAACTTAGCTAAGAACACTTGCAGATGCTTATAGTACAACTGTGTAAATTTTCAAGAAAATTGGTGCAGCTGTTTCAGAGTCTATAGGTAACGGACACACACAGACACACACACACAGAGACAAAGTTCCATTTATAAATAAGTTTAGATTTAGATTTAGATATCATAAAACGGAACTATAATTGGAACAGTGATTTTGCAAGGAAAGTAGGCAACATATCAATAAATAATTATATTGGATCATCTATTCACCATTTTGGTCAAGTGACGATTTAAATGATTTTGCTTTTCTTTTATAGCTCATCAAAATATGATTTGTTACAAAGGCTACAAAAAAAAATGAAAGCTATTTACAGTCTGTCTGAATGACAGGAAAATAAATTCAACATGTTAATCATTTGAGCAAGTTGTGCCTTATAAAATTGTACCACACATGGAAAAACCTATCATATGATTTCAGAATAAAAATATCGATATATAAAAATGCTTTGTCTTGAGGGTATGGTGCCAGGAAAAAGAAGTAGAGGAAAAAGAAACATAGATGAAGGGAGAACATAATTCTTCAGTCACAAACTAATGACTGACAGATTCTAAATGGCCATAAATAAGTCATGTTAGCTTGCAATCTGCTGCAGGCAAAAATAGCAACTAACGATGAATAAATACTAAATCTCTCCCCCCTGCCAAAAAAAAAAAAACCTTTTCTTCTGACATGAAGTGGAGCACTTATATTGAATCAATTGCTATGTCCATTCTAAGAAGGTTGGTTCACTCTTGTGCCAGAGAATTTTTTCTCATCAGAATCCATTTTGCGCATTTATAATTCTACCATTTGTCTATCCATTGAAAATTGCTGCCAAATCTAGTTTGTGGTTCCAACTGTATATCTTGAGATTCTTGACAGGATCTGAAAATGTGTTTCTATAAATATTTTCATGACAATTTTTCTAATGAATACTCTTTCTTGCTACTTCAAATGCATGAATTTAAGTGTACTACTATATTGGCAATTAGGTCTCATTGTTTTACTGTTGAAATAGATAACCATAATTTTTAAAGGTCCAAGTAAACTTGGAAGCAAGAAACTGGAAGAGAGTTCCACAAGCAAAAAGTGCAAAAAAAGAAACTGTTGGTATAGAAATTTGAAAAGCATAGAAATTGTCCTTTGAGTTGCCCTTCTTCTAATTTGGTTGCTAACTAAAGTGAAAGAGTTTAGTTTTCTCTCCTAATTAACCCATAGATGAGGGATGAAGAGGCATTTATACTTCTCTCAAGGGTAGGAACCTAACAATGAATGTAATAAATGAAGCTGAAATTCAAATTTGGCTTACTAATTTCTTGTTCCAAGCCACAGTTACTTGAAGGTTACTGTGATCAATGTACACTACCGGCCATAATAATTAGACCTCCCCAGTGTTTATAAAAAATGATGTGTTTCATACTGTTTCTTAGTCTTTATTACCAAGTGAATAATTGTAAATGACAATGGAATGGTTCTTTTGTTACTATTACTTTGCAGAACTTTACAAGGCAAACAGCGACAATTTAGTCATCGCACCCTTGTAGATTTTATATATATATATATATATATACACTACCGGCCATAATAATTAGACCTCCCCAGTGTTTATAAAAAATGATGTGTTTCATACTGTTTCTTAGTCTTTATTACCAAGTGAATAATTGTAAATGACAATGGAATGGTTCTTTTGTTACTATTACTTTGCAGAACTTTACAAGGCAAACAGCGACAATTTAGTCATCGCACCCTTGTAGATTTTATATATATATATATATATATATATATATATATATACACTACCGGCCATAATAATTAGACCTCCCCAGTGTTTATAAAAAATGATGTGTTTCATACTGTTTCTTAGTCTTTATTACCAAGTGAATAATTGTAAATGACAATGGAATGGTTCTTTTGTTACTATTACTTTGCAGAACTTTACAAGGCAAACAGCGACAATTTAGTCATCGCACCCTTGTAGATTTTATTTTATATATATATATATATATATATATATATATATATATACACTACCGGCCATAATAATTAGACCTCCCCAGTGTTTATAAAAAATGATGTGTTTCATACTGTTTCTTAGTCTTTATTACCAAGTGAATAATTGTAAATGACAATGGAATGGTTCTTTTGTTACTATTACTTTGCAGAACTTTACAAGGCAAACAGCGACAATTTAGTCATCGCACCCTTGTAGATTTTATATATATATATATACACTACCGGCCATAATTACTAGGCCACCCCAGTGTTTATAAAAAATGATGATATATTTCATCCTATTTTTTAGTATTTATTACCAAGTGAATAATTGTAAAGTAAAATAGAATGGTTCTTTTGTTAATATTGCACAATAACATGTGCATCAAATGAATTTATAAATATTTAATAACTACCTATATTGCAGTTACCTCAATGAAAAGATGAAAAAAATTCGGGTGATTTGGACGAGTTTATCTTTGCTTCCTTGCCTTGTAAAATTTTGCAAAGTAATAATAAAAAAAGAACCATTCTACTTTCATTTGGCAATAAATACCAAAAATAGTAAGAAATTTTTTTTTTTTTTTTAATCATTTCACCCCGAGCAAGGCAGAAATGCCACTGATGTGCAGGGGGTTACATAAATGTAAAAAGATTAATTACAAAAGAGTGAGGAGTACAAGCTAGTTAGAAAGGAACAATAGAAAGCTGAGAAAGCAGGTGCAATGACAGATACATAGGCGGAGAGAAAGTGAAGGTTATACAGGGGAGGGGAGAGAGCTAGAGTCCAGTGGTTAGTAGATGAGTATTGACTTTGCATTTAAATTTCTGGAGGTTGTAGCCATCAGGAAAGCAAGAATACGGGAGTGAGTTCCACAGGCAGGAAGTGCGAGAGTGGAAGCTGCAGGAGTAGAATTGTCGTCTGCATTTGGCTAACCTGACTGTGAATGGGTGGGACCCAGTTGCCAGACTGGTTGCACGGGTAAACACCTGTTGAGGAGGTATCAGTGAAATACATAATTTCTTTAAAAAAAAACTGTGGTTACCTAATAATTATGGCTGGTAATGTACACCTGAATAAGATCAGAAGATATAACAGCCAAAATGTGGCCATAAGAACCAAGATGAAAATATTAACCTGAATGTAAATAATATAAATAATGATTTCTTATTCCAGAAATTCAATCAGAATAACAACAAAGATGAGGACAATAGTCCGAATGTAAATAATGATAAGTCTACAGTCCAACCACTGTTAATTCACTTTTGTGCCAACGTCGAAAGAGTCTGAGCTTAATTGCGAGAAGAAAAATAATCATTGAGAAATGGATGCAGTTTTGTAATTAAAATTGTTCGTAGATAAATGTAAGTATTTAAAATGTCCACTGAAGTTTAGAGTTCATGGTTTGATAGTAGTAAATAGCAAGTGTCCCGTGCATGTGAAGTCTTATATTCCTATGCGTGTAGTAAGCAAATTGTGATTGCCATGTTCCTTCCTCTTTGTGGTAAGTCGACGACAGAGTGAGAGAGAAGGTAAAACAAATAAAGAAATTGTGCTGAACACGACCTATTCTTGTTGTTGCTTTCTTTGGCGGTGTTGAGTGAAAGCGAAAAATAGAAATTTGGAAGCAGAGGTTCGAATGAAACTGTGACGCGCCCCTACGATCGAGTGGCGTGGAGTGAAATTTATTTCGGTACATTGTCACGAAGTCCGTCAGCTAACTACTCTTATGTTGGCCTGAACTGTCTTGACCGGTCACAGAATGTCCTTAAGTCGTGGAATTCAGTTATGTGAGCGGATCCTAGAAGCATTTTCTTCTTTAGCTGTGAAAAAACGTTTGACTGACGTGGTAATATGAATTTTCTATTTACTATCCAATCAGGATCCAGAATTTTGCTTTTCACACTGATTTATGAAATTTTTCTTAGTTGGGTTTTCCAAAATGCTTTTAGTCTTTTGAATCCGATTTTGCGGGTATGCCAATTTTAATTTTTGTTTTAGTTAGTTGATGGATGATATAGGATTTCTATTCTATTATCTTCTTCTATGTGCCCTGTCCTTAATTCACTTAAGTCACTGGTGCCTCCTCAACAGGTGTTTACTCGTGCAACCACACTGGCAACTGGGTCCCACCCATTCACAGTCAGGTTAGCCAAATGCAGACGACAATTCTACTCCTGCAGCTTCTTCTCTCACACTTCCCCCCTGTGGAACTTGCTCCCGTATTCTTGCTTTCCTGATGGCTACAACCTCCAGAAATTTAAATGCAAAGTCAATACTCATCTACTAACCACTGGACTCTAGCTCTCTCCCCACCCCTGTATAACCTTCCCTTTCTCTCCACCTATGTATCTGTCATCGCACCTGCTTTCTCATCTTTCTATTGTTCCTTTCTAACTAGGTTGTACTCCTCACTCTTTTCTAATTAATCTTTTAACATTTATGTAGCCCCCTGCACATCAGTGGTGTTTCCGCCTTGCTCGGGGGGAAATGATTAAAAAAAAAAATCTGTTTTTCCATAGCATGATAGCTGCTTTCACTACACTCTTTCACTACACTCAGTTTTATTGCAGCACGCAGCATAATTCAAATCTTAGACACAGATGGTGAACCGGTATGAGTGCTACTACATCATAAAAAAACTGGGCTTGCGGCCTATCACATTGTATACATCGGTTCTCACTCGATCACCGAAGTTAAGCAACGTTGAGCCTGGTCAGTACTTAGATGGGTGACCACTTTGGAATACCAGGTGCTGTAAGCGTTTAGTGGCAGACATGCGTTTTGGTGCAGTGGATATCGGCTCGGAAAGAGAAATTGGTGAGCTGAGTTCGAATTCCAGTTGAATACCCTGCATTCACTTAAGCACTGGTACCCTTGGGAAAGGTATTAATCCATCCCTTCCCTCCAGTTATGGGTTAAATAACAAGGGTAGGACTTGGGGACCCTGCTCTTAAAAACAAATCCCAACGAATCTTGATACTTGAAAAGAAAAATGTTGTAAAAATTAAATAACCTTACCCAAAAAATCATTGGTTATGACCTTAAATGATCCCATAAGGATTGATAGGTTGTTCTTGAAACAAACAAACAAACAAATAAAATAACCAGATACGTGGAAAATCTTATCCAAAGTTAAGCTAAATTGAGGCCGGTTACTACTCAGATGGGTAACTGCTGGGGTCTACTATGTGCTGTAAGCTACTCAACCAACCTAGCAAGTCACTGATTGGGTACAATCTCACTTCTTCTTCTTCTTCTTCTTCTATGTGCCCTGTCCTTTCAGGACGTAGAAGATCATGGCTTTCCACGTCTCTCTATCCCTGGTAGCTCTTAGCACGCCTTCTCCTATTACACCAGGCAACCCTCATTCCATCATCCAATTGATTAGGTCCTTCAAATATGTTATCCGCTGCTTTCCCCTGTCTCTTTTTCCTTCTATCTGGCCTTTTAGTATCAGGTTCTCCAAGCCCTCTTTCCTTATTGCATGTCCCAGGAACTTCAGCTGTCTCTTCCTAACACTCAGTATTAATTTCCTTTTTATTTCCATCATTTCCAAAACCTCATCATTGCTCACATGCTTGATCCATGATATTTGCAGCATCCTTCTGTAGAACCACATTTCAGGTGCTTCAAGTTTTTCCTTCATCTTTGATGATAAAAGGTCAATATGTATAGGTGCTTCGATTGACAGGTCACAGAGTTGGTTGAGTGGTGAGTGTATTTTTTTAAAATGACATGGCCTTTCAGTACATAAGTGATTGTGTCTCTCCACACATTCCTTACCATTATCTTGTAACTGCTATGCCACCTTGGGAAAAATATTGTAGTAGTTTCTCATTACTTTCTCCACAGTCTGGAATTAAAAAATTTCCTTCTCTTAGACTGCCAATCAAGGCTAGAAAATCCAGTCAACCTTACTGTTTAATCCATAGCTGGAGGGGAAAGATATGGATTTATGCCTTTCCTAATGGCAGTGGTACAAAAGTGATCCTAACTGACTAGGCCTGAATTTGATCTCAATTAGGTGATTCAACTCTCTCCACCGATCAATTGTACATTTAGATAACATTATTTTAATTTATTCTATTTAACTGTGGAATATTGTCCTGATCTTTGGTTCTGTTATAGTGCCCTCTGACCTTCATCAAGTGTATATTGATCTGGGTGAAAGCAATGATGACCTTCATCAGGTGTATATTGATCTGGGTGTGAGCAACAATGATCTTCACCAGGTGTATATTGATCTGGGTGTGAGCAATGATGACCTTCATCAGGTGTATATTGAACTGGGTGTGAGCAATGATGACCTTCATCAGGTGTATATTGATCTGGGTGTGAGCAATGATGACCTTCATCAGGTGTATATTGATCTGGGTGTGAGCAACCTATGACCTTCATCAGGTGTATATTGATCTGGGTGTGAGCAACCTATGACCTTCATCAGGTGTATATTGATCTGGGTGTGAGCAACCTATGACCTTCATCAGGTGTATATTGATCTGGGTGTGAGCAATGAGGACCTTCATCAGGTGCATGTTGATCTGGGTGTGAGCAACCTATGACCTTCATCAGGTGTATATTGATCTGGGTGTGAGCAATGATAAATTTTGGAAAGAATGGACACGAAAAGGAAATTTATACTTAATATCGGGAAAAGACAACTGAAGTCTCTGGGAAATGTAGTGAGGAAAGAGGGCTTAGAAAATCTGATGCTCACAGGACAGGTTAGAGGGAAAGAAAGATAAGGGAAAGCAATGTGTGATATACTTAAGGGACTTGAGTAGATGAATGACAGAGCAAGGTTTGAGTGTGATAACAGGAGAAAGACTGTTAAAAGCGAGGTGTGGAGGGCCATGATCACCTATGTCCTGAATAGACACAGCACATAGAAGAAAAGAACCTAAAGGGAATCTCAAATTGAATTCTCTATTTATTCTATTGGGTAGACTGTTGATGTAATGAATAGGTAATGAATATATATACACCTTGGTTCCCCCTCACTGGAATGGGATTGTCTAGTGTCAGCCATAAATATAGACTAAGGCTAGGATGTCCAGAGATTTGCCACTAGAGATCTACAGGTCCTCAACTAGAGATCTACAACTATTGATCCATGTCTATTGACTATGCCTACATCTCAGGATACTGCATATGAAGAGTACTGTCTATTACGTCTATGTACTAGATTGTCCTACCCGGTTATATTTGCCTAAACCACTTAACTACCTTGAATGATATATATATATCACTTTCCAGGACATATCAACTGTTCTCATTCCACTGCTCATGTCTAGGGATATCTCATGCTCAGTTATTGCTCGTCCTTTTCCCACTGAGTCCAAATACACACTACCCTTTCAAGAGATTGAACTCACTATTAATAGGGATATCTCATCTTGTTTTTACTGTATCCAAGTACACACTGCGATATCTGAGCAGGAGAAAAAGAAAGAACTAGACATGGCCAGGGGAATGTAAATAGTCTACCCCTTTAACTTAAATCCAGGGTTCAGCACAAAATTTTCTGTAGGTTATCTGGATCGATATATAACCTGATAAAGCACAGTGCTCAAAATGTTAGGGTAACAACAATAATAATGATGACCATAGTCTGCACATAAATAACGATAGCTTTTTATTTCAGAAATTCAGATAAAAAGTTGTTTTTCCTGAAAAATTAACCGTCCGATGATCCCTATTCTATCCAAGTGCAACTAACTCAGTACGAGAGAACTCTCTTGAGATAACATAATTGGTATATATGACATTTTTGTCATCTCTTTTAAATATTCAAGGGAAAATTCTGATTGGCCTCATGGGTAATAGAGAATATTTAGAATGGTGTGACCAGGATGAATCATGTTGGAAAATATTTTCTTAAACTACATACATCATCATGTTTTTTTTTTTCTTATGTTAGACCAGGGATTTGGCATAACGATTTACTATAATATATATATATATAGAAATACACTCTCGCACCCTGATTGAGCACTGTGGAAGAATGGTAGACTTTGCAAAACAGTAGCTACTCTGGCATGTACGCATCGCTCATTCCATAATTATATATAGTTATAATCATCTCTAAAACCTTCCTTGAAAACTTTCAAATGAAAGGAAAAACTGGTTTTAAAGAAGAAAAAAAAGAAAGAGCTTAGGACATGAAAGTCTGTCAAAAGTGTTCGGACAGAAATCAGCACAAAGCCTAAAGGAAAAAGAAAAAACCCGACACAAGTAACCATCTAACAAAAAGCGCTCAATACATAGGTAGAGCGAACTTAATAGAACCTAATGAGCCAGACGAACCTACTTAGGTTTCTCCTAAACAGATCATCTGGGAAAGCTAGCCAGCAATCCGTTTGATTTTCATAGCAAGTAAGTTTTATGTTGTGAATTTGCCAGCTTTCAGTCATTATTAACAGCTCCCATATTGTATTTATTTCTATGCTAGGCCTACTAAGGGGATCCTAATAGTCTAGCATATGTGGTGATTCTTTCTGATGTCTAACTCTTCAGCATTCTTCTTTGTCAGCTATTTTCATTTCTTTACACAGGCTGATGACAATTGCTTTCCCTCTATACATGAGCAGCTATGCACGATTTCATTGTCTCAACCCTTCACTACAACTTTTTGAAGTTCCTCCAGCTTTTACTTTTAGGGGATGGTTTGTCTCATCTTTGTCAAAACTGCCGGGAATCAAGTTTACCTGCTGTAAGGAGAAGAAATGGCTTCATACTATGTCAAGAGTATTTGTGTGAAAGTGTATGCAACAAACTCACTCAGCATTTGAATTAGGCCTGCTAAATTCTCTTTTTGAGCTGTTCTCTGTCACATGACCCACACAGGATGTGTGGGTCTTATAACGGCTTGCAATGTGAAATAGGTGAATTAAATCAAGATTGCTGTATTCACAGGCAACAAAGATACGTGCATCTGTTTGGAAGTAAGCCCTTGCAGTTTCTAGAATCTGGTTTTGACATGAATGGTGTGCTAATGTGAATATGAATGTAGAGTTAAGTTGGCTGTTGAAATGATTGAGTCAATCGGGTTGTTAATACTGATTTCAGTTATTCATCTAACGTACACAGACAGACACTGACACAGACAGAGTACATAGCTGTTTATTTCATAATTACCTCCTACTACTCCCCTTTAATTTCTTCTGCTGTTGTTCTTTTCCTCCTTTTAGTTCATTATCTCCTTTTTCTCCTTATCTCTTAATAACTCTAAAATATGAAATGAGCCTTGATGTAAATGCCTGAAAAAAATGAAACACTTTTGATATATCTGTCTATATTTTTGAGATAAGGTATTGTATTGTTATATGAGGATGTGCGTTGTAGTGCAGTGGATATCGGCTTGAAACGAGAAATCGGGGAGCCGAGTTCAAATTCCAGTTGAATTCATTGCATTCACTTACGCGCAAATACCCTTGGGAAAGGTATTAATCCATCTCTTCCTTCCAGTTATGGGTTAAATAACAAGGACAGATTGGGTTCTATAGCCTTGGCTGGCAACCAATCTACCACAGAAAGCAATGGCAACCTGCTGTGGGATAATCTTCTGCCCAGTCAGTCATGTCTCTTTCGAGACATGATCACCCAAGCGTGTTTCACGTATGGCACTTAACTGACTGATTGTTATGTGCTCTGGCCTTTTTCAGGTGATATACCATGGAATTTCAAATCCTTTACTTAGTCTTACTAAAGAGAAATAACTGAAACTGATATATCCAGAAAAGGCATGGCATCTTCTATGTGCCATATCCTTTCAGGATGTAGGCAATCATGGCCCTCCACATCTCCCTATCACTTGTAACTTTTAATACCTCTTCTCTTGTTATCCCACTCAAGAACAGAGGTGAATAAAAATTTTGAGAGATGATTCACTAAAGGGAATTAACTGGAACTGATATATCCAGAAAAGGCATGACATGTGACACTAGAACAATCTATCCCTGTGGACTAAATAAAGAGTTTGGTTTGAAATTCAAACCTATATCACCTGAAGAAGGTTGAAGCATACAACAGCTGAAATGCTGTAAATATGACAATAAAGATGAGGACCGTCTGTACAATGTCAATAGTGTAAATGCTTTTGATATTTACTCATATTTTTATGTAACTATATCAGTCAACACATTCAGAAACTTGTAAAATGTGTAATAATCACATGATGTTAATACTGGTCTTTATCTTATATATATATTGCTTTGAACAATATAGACCTCATTTTAATGACCTAACCTGAGGAACCTTTCGGCCAACACTTTTCAAAAGCATTCGTTGGCTTTATTATGAATTATAAATGCAAGACAAGGAAGAACAACAAAAGTTTAACTTACAAAAACAGGGGAAAGATGGAGCTCATCTAAAAGTAAATTTTAATCAAGATAATTAAACTGTAAGGGGGCTTTAAACACACAATTCCAGAAGAGTGATAAAATAGAAAAAATGTAACACTCACAGACCCTCCAGTAATATATATATATATTTTTTTTTTAATCATATCACCCCAAGCAAGGTGTTAACACCACTGATGCGCAGGGGGCTACATAAGAGTGAAAAGATTGGAAAAGAGAAAGCCGGAAACCACATCCTAAACAGGGAACAAGGGATGAGCCTCTTCAACTGTTCGATAGATGTGGGGGGAGTGTGAATTAGGCAATAGTTTAGCCTATCTACTCCAATTTAAAAAAATAAAAAAAAGAGCAAAGAGTGAGAAGATTGGAAAAGAGAAAATCGGAAACCACATCCTAAACAGGGAACAAGGATGAGCCTCTTCACCTGTTTGATAGTCATATCACGAAATTATATGAAAATTTATGAAATTGGGATGAAACGACATATTTATTTAAATTTATCTATTTGTTTGAACATTACTTTTAATAGATACTTGTATTTGAGTGGAAAGTTTGTTTTTTCTATAATTAAAAAGTACATTTTAAATATCCACCAGCCTAAATGTTTGAGAAATTTTTTTTGGAAAATATCTATCTTCCAGCAGAATTCAAACCTGCATACTCCCATACATACCACTCAACCACAGAAGATATCATGACAGACAAGATCTGAGTTTAGCCCACACACCGTTCTCAGCTTTCTTCTGTAGAACCGCATCTCTACTGGTTCTTCATGGATGAGAAAATTGAACATCATTTGCTGCTATAGAGGAGGATTGATACAATATAGCAGTTAGAATTTTTTCTTTGTTTCTGATAAAATTGTCCTGTTTCTTAAGACATTTAGAAGACATCTTTTCAATGCACCTTTGAATTTCTGTGTTCCTTTTCCTTTTATCCTGTTACTAGCAGGATAGCCCGGCGTTGCTCGGGTGTAATGAAAGCTTTAAAACTAATCCATGGTCCTGGAGCTCAGACTCTTTGGACATTGGCACGAAAGACTAAAAAGCAATAGTTGTTTCCAGTTAAAGTGAAACAGTAGACTGAAAGAAAATGAATGGATGTAAGTCAAATGTTGATTTCCTGGTATCGATATCAAATAAGTTTTTTTGTCATAAACAGAATTTTGAAGGCTAAATATGTCCTCTGAGTAAATGATATCACGGCTGAGACTAAGAACTACAATTATACCTACTTAGAGCCAAACCTGAAGCAAAAACTTAAATAAAAGGGCTGAAAAAAATAGAGACATACAGGCAGATAAACATACACACACACAAACATCTTGCCTTTTATATATATATATTATCGATTTTCTGCACTATTGTAAGAACTGCAACCTTGAAAGTTCTGAATATCATTTCTTATGTCTTTGTCTATGAGTGTATCAAATTTGATTAAAATCGGACCACTCCTTCTATAACCCGATTTATTCGATTATCGATTTTCGATATTTATTTGGGGTACCTCGACACAAAACCTAGCTAAAAACACTTGCAGATGCTTATAGTACAACTGTGTAAATTTTCAAGAAAATCGGTTCAGCCGTTTTGGGGTCTATAGGTAACGGACACACACAGATACACACACACACAGACAAAGTTCCATTTATAAATAAGTTTAGATGGTATATCTTGCAGTTTCAGTACTCGATATGTGGTGCACCATTATGCGTGATGTTATGGAGTGCTGACAGTTATCAGCTTAGCGCTTCAATGCAACTCAGCTAATTTGCATAGGATACCACACAGTCATTTTCCAGATATTTAAATTTCTATACTTGCTTGATATTGTGTATCTTCAATTTCTATATTGCATCTTGGACAGTTCCCCTTATTGACAACTATACATTCTTTCTTCTTACAATCAATGATTAGTACATTCTTCTTGCTTTCCTTGACTATATATTCTAATTGATCTTGCAGTTTCTTTCCTATGTCTGCCATCAACATGGTATCATCTGCATACCTTGTGTTATTAAGTGTGCCCAAAAAACACATCCTTGTCTTATACTCCTTTTTTTATGTACTTAACTAATTTTATATCTGTATTCAGATGGCTTACTCCTAGTATATATTCTGTATGACTAAATAAGAAGTCCTGGGCATGACGGTAAACTGCATCTGGCAGCAAGGCCTCTGATTGAGAGGTTGTGAGGAGCTTGGAACCACCTCTTAATTGCTGTTGTTCCCAGGTCCACCCTGGTTTGGAGTGGTAGCACTTGTTAGGGTCCCAGCTATGTGCAAATAGTTAACCCCCAAATTGGGGTAAAAACACTATGAAAGTATAAAAATAGACTTTTATAAAAATATATACATAAAAATAGACTTTTATAGAAAAATATACATTTTTTTAAGGAAAACTATTACCAACAATAAATTTTTGAAGAAAAATTATTACCATAACACATTTTTGAAGGAAAAAACTATTCTCAGCAAAACAATTTTGAATACAAAACTACAAGACATTTTCAGTTTTCTAAAATAAAAAAGAATAAAAACAAAAAATTTTAATTAAAATCTAACTAAATCAACCTTCTCACTGTAACCAAACATTAAAAAATACCTTAAAACCCCACCTTTTTGGCATTAAATAACCCACAGAGGTTGATATGCCGTTAAATAAAACTCAAACTCAAAACTAAATAAGAATTCTATCTTGCACATTTGTAAAGCTAACATTCATCTGTGAACTGAAAAAGTTACCCTATCTGGTCTTGTGCTTCTGCTACATATCTTGAGATTCTTGACAAAATTCAAGTAGAAGTCTGTAATGTAATTGATCCTGACCTGGCATCTAGACTTCAGTCATTACCACACAATCATGATGTGGCTTATCACTGACTTTTCTACAAGTATTTTCATGGCATGTTTTCTGAATAGCTTTTTTCCTTAGTGTCTCAACAGCATGAATTTAAATCTGCTATTAGATTGACAACTACGTCTCACCATTTTGTTGCTGAACTTGCTAGATGCAGAATAATTTCTTCTCTCACGTTTCTCATCTTTAGAACTCTTGCCTGATTTCTTGTCTCCCTACCACTTACAAATGCAGCACCAAACTCTATCTTCTATCTTCCTGAAACCTTTTCTTTTATTGTTCTGTCTCCTCACTGAAGTCTTCTCATTCTCTTTCTCTCCCAGTAACCCTTTACATCTTAGTGGCATTATTGCCATCTTCTGTCTTCCTGAAACCTGTTCTTTTATTGTCCTTTCTCCTCACTAAAGTCTTCTCATTCTCTTTCCCTCTCAGTAACCCCTTACATCTTAGTGGCATTATTGCCATCTTCTGTCTTCCTGAAACCTGTTCTTTTATTGTCCTTTCTCCTCACGAAAGTCTTCTCATTCTCTTTCCCTCCCAGTAACCCCTTACATCTTAGTGGCATTATTGCCATCTTCTGTCTTCCTGAAACCTGTTCTTTTATTGTCCTTTCTCCTCACTAAAGTCTTCTCATTCAGTTTCACTCCCAGTAACCCCTTACATCTTAGTGGCATTATTGCCATCTTCTGTCTTCCTGAAACCTGTTCTTTTATTGTCCTTTCTCCTCACTAAAGTCTTCTCATTCTCTTTCACTCCCAGTAACCCCTTCCATCTTAGTGGCATTATTGCCATCTTCTGTCTTCCAGAAACCTGTTCTTTTATTGTCCTTTCTCCTCACTAAAGTCTTCTCATTCTCTTTCACTCCCAGTAACACCTTACATCTTAGTGGCATTATTGCCATCTTCTGTCTTCCTGAAACCTGTTCTTTTATTGTCCTTTCTCCTCACTAAAGTCTTCTCATTCTCTTTCCCTCCCAGTAACCCCTTACATCTTAGTGGCATTATTGCCATCTTCTGTCTTCCTGAAACCTGTTCTTTTATTGTCCTTTCTCCTCACTAAAGTCTTCTCATTCTCTTTCTCTCCCAGTAACCCCTTACATCTTAGTGGCATTATTGCCATCTTCTGTCTTTCTGAAACCTGTTCTTTTATTGTCCTTTCTCCTCACTAAAGTCTTCTCATTCTCTTTCACTCCCAGTAACCCCTTCCATCTTAGTGGCATTATTGCCATCTTCTGTCTTCCAGAAACCTGTTCTTTTATTGTCCTTTCTCCTCACTAAAGTCTTCTCATTCTCTTTCACTCCCAGTAACACCTTACATCTTAGTGGCATTATTGCCATCTTCTGTCTTCCTGAAACCTGTTCTTTTATTGTCCTTTCTCCTCACTAAAGTCTTCTCATTCTCTTTCCCTCCCAGTAACCCCTTACATCTTAGTGGCATTATTGCCATCTTCTGTCTTCCTGAAACCTGTTCTTTTATTGTCCTTTCTCCTCACTAAAGTCTTCTCATTCTCTTTCTCTCCCAGTAACCCCTTACATCTTAGTGGCATTATTGCCATCTTCTGTCTTTCTGAAACCTGTTCTTTTATTGTCCTTTCTCTTCACTAAAGTCTTCTCATTCTCTTTCCCTCTCAGTAACCCCTTACATCTTAGTGGCATTATTGCCATCTTCTGCCTTCCAGAAACCTGTTCTTTTATTGTCCTTTCTCCTCACTAAAGTCTTCTCATTCTCTTTCACTCCCAGTAACACCTTACATCTTAGTGGCATTATTGCCATCTTCTGCCTTCCAGAAACCTGTTCTTTTATTGTCCTTTCTCCTCACTAAAGTCTTCTCATTCTCTTTCACTCCCAGTAACACCTTACATCTTAGTGGCATTATTGCCATCTTCTGTCTTCCTGAAACCTGTTCTTTTATTGTCCTTTCTCCTCACTAAAGTCTTCTCATTCTCTTTCCCTCCCAGTAACCCCTTACATCTTAGTGGCATTATTGCCATCTTCTGTCTTCCTGAAACCTGTTCTTTTATTGTCCTTTCTCCTCACTAAAGTCTTCTCATTCTCTTTCTCTCTCAGTAACCCCTTACATCTTAGTGGCATTATTGCCATCTTCTGTCTTTCTGAAACCTGTTCTTTTATTGTCCTTTCTCTTCACTAAAGTCTTCTCATTCTCTTTCCCTCTCAGTAACCCCTTACATCTTAGTGGCATTATTGCCATCTTCTGCCTTCCAGAAACCTGTTCTTTTATTGTCCTTTCTCCTCACTAAAGTCTTCTCATTCTCTTTCACTCCCAGTAACACCTTACATCTTAGTGGCATTATTGCCATCTTCTGTCTTCCTGAAACCTGTTCTTTTATTGTCCTTTCTCCTCACTAAAGTCTTCTCATTCTCATTCACTCCCAGTAACCCCTTACATCTTAGTGGCATTATTGCCATCTTCTGTCTTCCTGAAACCTGTTCTTTTATTGTCCTTTCTCCTCACTAAAGTCTTCTCATTCTCATTCACTCCCAGTAACCCCTTACATCTTAGTGGCATTATTGCCATCTTCTGTCTTCCTGAAACCTGTTCTTTTATTGTCCTTTCTCCTCACTAAAGTCTTCTCATTCTCTTTCCCTCTCAGTAACCCCTTACATCTTAGTGGCATTATTGCCATCTTCTGTCTTCCTGAAACCTGTTCTTTTATTGTCCTTTCTCCTCACTAAAGTCTTCTCATTCTCTTTCTCTCCCAGTAACCCCTTACATCTTAGTGGCATTATTGCCATCTTCTGTCTTCCTGAAACCTGTTCTTTTATTGTCCTTTCTCCTCACTAAAGTCTTCTCATTCTCTTTCCCTCCCAGTAACCCTTACATCTTAGTGGCATTATTGCCATCTTCTGTCTTTCTGAAACCTGTTCTTTTATTGTCCTTTCTCCTCACTAAAGTCTTCTCATTCTCTTTCACTCCCAGTAACCCCAGACATCTTAGTGGCATTATTGCCATCTTCTGTCTTCCAGAAACCTGTTCTTTTATTGTCCTTTCTCCTCACTAAAGTCTTCTCATTCTCTTTCCCTCCAGTAACCCTTACATCTTAGTGGCATTATTGCCATCTTCTGTTTTCCTGAAACCTGTTCTTTTATTGTCCTTTCTCCTCACTAAAGTCTTCTCATTCTCTTTCCCTCCCAGTAACCCCTTACATCTTAGTGGCATTATTGCCATCTTCTGTCTTCCTGAAACCTGTTCTTTTATTGTCCTTTCTCCTCACTAAAGTCTTCTCATTCTCTTTCCCTCCCAGTAACCCCTTACATCTTGGTGGCATTATTGCCATCTTCTGTCTTCCTGAAACCTGTTCTTTTATTGTCCTTTCTCCTCACTAAAGTCTTCTCATTTTCTCTTTCCTCCCAGTAACCCCTTACATCTTAGTGGCATTATTGCCATCTTCTGTCTTCTAGAAACCTGTTCTTTTTGTGTCTTTCTCCTCACTAAGAAGTCTTCTCATTCTCTTTCACTCCCAGTAACCCCTTGCATCTTAGTGGCATTATTGCCATCTTCTGTCTTCCTGAAACCAATTCTTTTGTTGTCCTTTCTCCTCACTAAAGTCTTCTCATTCTCTTCCACTCCCAGTAACCCCTTACATCTTGGTGGCATTGTGCCATCTTCTGTCTTCCTGAAACCTGTTCTTTTATTGTCCTTTCTCCTCACTAAAGTCTTCTCATTCTCTTTCACTCCCAGTAACACCTTACATCTTAGTGGCATTATTGCCATCTTCTGCCTTCCAGAAACCTGTTCTTTTATTGTCCTTTCTCCCTCACTAAAGTCTTCTCATTCTCTTTCACTCCCAGTAACACCTTATCTGGTAGCATTATTGCCATCTTCTGTCTTTCCAGAAACCTGTTCTTTTTGTGTCCTTTCTCCTCACTAAGTCTTCTCATTCTCTTTCACTCAGTAACACCTTACATCTAAGTGGCATTATTGCCATCTTCTCTCTTCAGAAACCTGTTCTTTATTGTCCTTTCTCCTCACTAAAGTCTTCTCTGTTCTACTTTCCCTCTCAGTAACCCCTTACATCTTAGTGTCATTATTGCCATCTTCTGTCTTCCTGAAACCTGTTCTTTTATTGTCCTTTCTCCTCACTAAAGTCTTCTCATTCTCATTCACTCCCAGTAACCCCTTACATCTTGGTAGCATGTTTGCCATCTTCTGTCTTTCCTGAAACTGTTCTTTTATTGTCCTTTCTCCTCACTAAAGTCTTCTCATTCTCATTCCTCCCAGTAACCCCTTACATCTTAGTGGCATTATTGCCATCTTCTGTCTTCACTGAAACCTGTTCTTTTTTTATTGTCCTTTCTCCTCACTAAAGTCTTCTCATTCTCTTTCCCTCTCAGTAACCCTTACATCTTGGTGGCATTATTGCCATCTTCTGTCTTCCTGAAACCTGTTCTTTTATTGTCCTTTCTCCTCACTAAAGTCTTCTCATTCTCTTTCTCTCCCAGTAACCCCTTACATCTTAGTGGCATTATTGCCATCTTCTGTCTTCCTGAAACCTGTTCTTTTATTGTCCTTTCTCCTCACTAAAGTCTTCTCATTCTCTTTCCCTCCCAGTAACCCTTACATCTTAGTGGCATGACCTGCTGTCTTCTGTCTTTCTGAAACCTGTTCTTTTATTGTCCTTTCTCCTCACTAAAGTCTTCTCATTCTCTTTCACTCCCCAGTAACCCCAGACATCTTAGTGGCATTATTGCCATCTTCTGTCTTCCAGAAACCTGTTCTTTTATTGTCCTTTCTCCTCACTAAAGTCTTCTCATTCTCTTTCCCTCCCAGTAACCCTTACATCTTAGTGGCATTATTGCCATCTTCTGTTTTCCTGAAACCTGTTCTTTTATTGTCCTTTCTCCTCACTAAAGTCTTCTCATTCTCTTTCCCTCCCAGTAACCCCTTACATCTTAGTGGCATTATTGCCATCTTCTGTCTTCCTGAAACCTGTTCTTTTATTGTCCTTTCTCCTCACTAAAGTCTTCTCATTCTCTTTCCCTCCCAGTAACCCTTACATCTTAGTGGCATTATTGCCATCTTCTGTTTTCCTGAAACCTGTTCTTTTATTGTCTTTTCTCCTCACTAAAGTCTTCTCATTCTCTTTCCCTCCCAGTAACCCCTTACATCTTAGTGGCATTATTGCCATCTTCTGTCTTCCTGAAACCTGTTCTTTTATTGTCCTTTCTCCTCACTAAAGTCTTCTCATTCTCTTTCCCTCCCAGTAACCCCTTACATCTTAGTGGCATTATTGCCATCTTCTGTCTTCCTGAAACCTGTTCTTTTATTGTCCTTTCTCCTCACTAAAGTCTTCTCATTCTCTTTCACTCCCAGTAACCCCTTACATCTTAGTGGCATTATTGCCATCTTCTGTCTTCCTGAAACCTGTTCTTTTATTGTCCTTTCTCCTCACTAAAGTCTTCTCATTCTCTTTCACTCCCAGTAACCCCTTACATCTTAGTGGCATTATTGCCATCTTCTGTCTTCCTGAAACCAATTCTTTTATTGTCCTTTCTCCTCACTAAAGTCTTCTCATTCTCTTCCACTCCCAGTAACCCCTTACATCTTAGTGGCATTATTGCCATCTTCTGTCTTCCTGAAACCTGTTCTTTTATTGTCCTTTCTCCTCACTAAAGTCTTCTCATTCTCTTTCCCTCCCAGTAACCCCTTACATCTTAGTGGCATTATTGCCATCTTCTGTCTTCCTGAAACCTGTTCTTTTATTGTCCTTTCTCCTCACTAAAGTCTTCTCATTCTCTTTCACTCCCAGTAACCCCTTACATCTTAGTGGCATTATTGCCATCTTCTGTCTTCCTGAAACCTGTTCTTTTATTGTCCTTTCTCCTCATTAAAGTCTTCTCATTCTCTTTCACTCCCAGTAACCCCTTACATCTTAGTGGCATTATTGCCATCTTCTGTCTTCCAGAAACCTGTTCTTTTATTGTCCTTTCTCCTCACTAAAGTCTTCTCATTCTTTTTCACTCCCAGTAACCCCTTACATCTTAGTGGCATTATTGCCATCTTCTGTCTTCCTGAAACCTGTTCTTTTATTGTCCTTTCTCCTCATTAAAGTCTTCTCATTCTCTTTCACTCCCAGTAACCCCTTACATCTTAGTGGCATTATTGCCATCTTCTGTCTTCCAGAAACCTGTTCTTTTATTGTCCTTTCTCCTCACTAAAGTCTTCTCATTCTCTTTCACTCCCAGTAACCCCTTACATCTTAGTGGCATTATTGCCATCTTCTGTCTTCCTGAAACCAATTCTTTTATTGTCCTTTCTCCTCACTAAAGTCTTCTCATTCTCTTCCACTCCCAGTAACCCCTTACATCTTAGTGGCATTATTGCCATCTTCTGTCTTCCTGAAACCTGTTCTTTTATTGTCCTTTCTCCTCACTAAAGTCTTCTCATTCTCTTTCCCTCCCAGTAACCCCTTACATCTTAGTGGCATTATTGCCATCTTCTGTCTTCCTGAAACCTGTTCTTTTATTGTCCTTTCTCCTCACTAAAGTCTTCTCATTCTCTTTCACTCCCAGTAACCCCTTACATCTTAGTGGCATTATTGCCATCTTCTGTCTTCCTGAAACCTGTTCTTTTATTGTCCTTTCTCCTCATTAAAGTCTTCTCATTCTCTTTCACTCCCAGTAACCCCTTACATCTTAGTGGCATTATTGCCATCTTCTGTCTTCCAGAAACCTGTTCTTTTATTGTCCTTTCTCCTCACTAAAGTCTTCTCATTCTCTTTCACTCCCAGTAACCCCTTACATCTTAGTGGCATTATTGCCATCTTCTGTCTTCCTGAAACCTGTTCTTTTATTGTCCTTTCTCCTCATTAAAGTCTTCTCATTCTCTTTCACTCCCAGTAACCCCTTACATCTTAGTGGCATTATTGCCATCTTCTGTCTTCCAGAAACCTGTTCTTTTATTGTCCTTTCTCCTCACTAAAGTCTTCTCATTCTCTTTCCCTCCCAGTAACCCTTACATCTTAGTGGCATTATTGCCATCTTCTGCCTTCCTGAAACCTGTTCTTTTATTGTCCTTTCTCCTCACTAAAGTCTTCTCATTCTCTTTCCCTCTCAGTAACCCCTTACATCTTAGTGGCATTATTGCCATCTTCTGTCTTCCTGAAACCTGTTCTTTTATTGTCTTTTCTCCTCACTAAAATCTTCTCATTCTCTTTCATTCCCTGTATCCTAGTAGCATTATCATCTTATTTGGAATGAAATGATTTAAGAAAATGAGAAAGAAGTTGAAATATTATTTGTGTTCATTTTCTTTATCAAAATGGAGGCGATGGCAACCATATTTTTGCAACGTGGTTTAGCTGAGTTATCAGTGATGCACTGCAAGTGCTGAAAACGCTACAATAACAGATGTCTTTCAAAACAGATGGTAAATGATTCTTGTGAAGCCATAAAATAGCCACCAAGCAGTAAATTGGGAATAGCAGTAAATGCTAACAGAAAACTCCTCTAAGTCTATTCTCTGGATAAAACTACAGATGCCTGACAAGTCTGGAACCGATCAGATCTGTTATTGTTGGTTGGTTAGGGTTAACATGGAGGTTATGACAGTCAAAAAAATGTACAAAAAGTCTAAATTAATAGTACAGTAAACATTAACTAGGTGAAAAATTCTTCTTCTTTATGTGCCGTGTCCCTTTAGGACGTAGTCGATTATGGCCTTCCACTTGGCTTTGTCTGTTGCCACTCTCAACATACTTCCTTTTGGTATCTCTCCCAAACCCCGCTCTGCCATTTATTTGCTCACATCTATCAAGTAGGTCTTGTGCTGCTTTCCCCTGTCGCTCTTTCCCTCTATCCATCCTGTGAGTATTAAATTCTCTAGGCCCTCCTTCCTCATTACGTGTCCCCGGAACCTCTTTTGTCTCTTCCTGATATTTAGTATCAGTTTTCTTCTCATTTGCATCCTCTCCAACACCTCGTTGTTGGTCACATGCTCAGTCCATGGTATCCTCAGCATCCTTCTGTAAAACCACATTTCTGCTGCCTCAAGCCTCTCCTTCATCCTTGAGGAGATCATCAAATATATATACAGAAGAACAGATATCACATAGAAAAACACAATGTGTAAAATAGATATATATTAATTTGTTTTTATGTCTTATCAACCTAATAATCTTAGTTAAGAAGAATGGATAATCTTAGAAGAACAAATAATCTTAGTTGTTAACAATAATGGATAATCTTAGTTAACAAGAACGTATTAACAGCCATAAAATAGTTTAAGATTATAAGAATTATTTTAAAGAGAATAATGATTTATTGATTATTTAACCCATAGCTTGGGGGAGAAGAAGTGGATTCATATCTTTCCCAAGCATATTTCTGTGTAAGTGAATATAATGAAAATTATTTTTTTTTCAATTTCTGAGAAAGGAAATTGTTAGCATTGAATTTATAGTTACATCTAGTTAGTTCAACTGAAAATTTATGAGATCTTTATACTAGTCTACTACTGTGCTTGCATTAAAAATTCTAGGTACCACAGCAAAGAGCTCATTCAAACAATTACCATGAAAGTATTTATAGAAAAGGCAGAAAAGGGCAACTTTTTGGTGGTAGGAAGGTGACTTTACAGAGTGGAAAAGTGATGGAAACTGAGACACCAGATCAGGACCAATAATATTGCTGATTCTTCTTTGGATTTAAACAAAGAGCTCAAAGTAAATAGCAGGGGAACCAAACCATATGTGGCAGCAATATTCTAAGTATGGACAAATGATAGACTTATAGACTTTATACAAACTTTACAGGGTGGGAAAGTGATGGAAGCTGAGATACCAGATCAGGACCAATAATATTGCTGATTCTTCTTTGGATTTTATCAAGGAGCTCAAGGTAAATAGAGACAATGGATCATATATGGCAGCAATATTCTGTACATTGAGAAATAGTAGACTTATAGACATGTAATCATCTGTAATTGGAACTTGACTCTCCAATTTCCAATTTTGAGTCATTATCTTATTACACCATGAACACATCCAAGCTTACAGTATTCCAAAGCAGTCACTCATCTGTTTACTGAATTTGTTCAATATTGCTTAACTTCAGTGATCATATAAGAACCAGTTTTTCAATGTGATAGGGCTATAAGCCTGTATAATTAAAAATAAAGAGAACAGATGTGCAGTTGTTTTGAAATCTTGCACATATTCAAATTGAAAGTTGTTCTGGCCCAGATACAGATGACAATACAGTTCCATCAAGATGCATTAAGCAGATCCTTTGAAATTTGGGGGACATTCACTTTTCAATGGCTGCTTTTATCTCTTTCTTTGTTGCTGGTTTTATAGGGAAACATTTTCTTTTAAGTAACCCATAACAAAAAATTCATTGGTGTATGGTCCAGTGAGTAACTGTTTTTTCTGCTTTAAAATTATCTTTGCATGCAGTGAATAGCATTGATTGACATAAATTCAAGCTTCTTTCTAAAATGTTCTTCTACTTAAGCTATGTTTTGTACTTCCTTTCTAGCCCCATCAGTCCCAGTGGAGCATAGGTCATTATACCGTTATGGTGAATGTCTTGGTTTGTTGTCACTGATACTTTTGTAATCTGTCTTTTTTAGAAGTAGGGGTGTTAACCCTATGCAAACCACTTTATCTTCTGGGCGAGATGGGAAAGATGTATTAATACTTTTTCAAAAAGTATTTGTGCGTAAGTGAATGCAACAAATTCAACTGGAATTCGAACTCAGCTCTCCAGTTTCTCATTCTGAGCTGATATCCATTGCACCACAATGCATGTCCTTTTATTTCCAGTTGAACATGAAAATATTCTTTAACTTTTGAAAACTGTCTTATTTCAGAAATAAATTATAATTGTTTTCTCCTGAAAAAAATTTATTATTGAGTTGTGGTGTTGACTGCAGATACAAGAAACTCCTAGAGAAAGTTATAAAAGAAAGTAAGAAGAAAGGACTAATCATCAACTGTAAGAAGAAAGAAATGTCGGTAGAAATAAAAACCAAGGAGGTGAACTACAAATTGAAGATACCAAAATGAAATAAGTGCAAAAATTTAAATATCTAGGAAGTGTTTAAACACATGATGGAAAATATGATACTGAAATTCTAAGGTGCATTTGGATAGCGAAAGATGTCTTCCAAAAGTTAAGCAAAGTATTAAGAAACAAAAAGATTACATTAAAAATAAAGAGAATTGTCGCAAAAAAGGTACAGCTGTTCTGAGTATCAGTTCTACACCGTCTTCTTTTCAATCATAATCGAAGAGACTATGACAAAACACCATACACAAAGCATGACAACTTGACTCAGTGGCATCTGCTACCTATCTGATGTCGTCTCCCTTATGCTCATTTTATTGAGCCGCTGAGGCTCAGAAATTTGTATGAGTTACAAATTCATTTCACAAAATCTCTGAGCTCACACAAAGCATGTCTACTTGAATCACCACACACAAAGCATGACTTGACTCATTGGCATCAGCTACCCATCTGATATTCTCTGACTCAAGCTCATTTCATTAAATGGCTGAGACTCAGAAATTACCACTTGAATCACCACACACAAAGCATGACCACTTTATAGTCAGTCAGTTAAGTGCCATGCATGATACACGCTTGGGTGATCATGTCTCGAAAGAGACATGACTGACTGGGCAGAAGATTATCCCGCAGTAGGTTGCCATTGCTTTCTGCGGTAGACTGGTTGCCGACCAAGGCTACAGAACCCAATCTGTCCAATTGTTTAACCCATAACTGGAGGGAAGAGACGGATTAATACCTTTCCCAAGGGTAATTGCGCGTAAGTGAATGTGAGAATTTGATTGGAATTCGAACTCGGCTCCCCGATTTCTCGTTTTGAGCCGATATCCACTGCACCACGATGCACATCCACTTTATAGAGTTGACCTGAATGAAAGTTCAAATGTGCCCATGCAAGGCTTACATAATGTTCATATAGCACCCAGTGAAAACTGGTATACCACCAACAACAAAATCGTCTTAAAAGTGTTCTTTCCTCTCTACATGTCCCCACCTACTATGACCACAATACCTACACTTTGTGATCACTTGTCGAGATGACTGAAATTAATCATGAGTTGGTCCTTGCATTTGTGGGGATAGTGTGTTGGTGGTTGTGTTAACTTTGTGTTGCGTCATAGAATTGGGCTCACTGGTGGGTAGATGATCGGGTCTTGGTTTTCTTCCACCTTCATGTCTGTTGTATGGTGATCTGCCATCATCTCTTCATCATCTGCCGCATCTACCTTCATCATCATTTCAGGTCTGTCACCCGGAGGTTCACTGTCGATTAGCCTCGGCCTCTGTGAGGGTGGTTGTGGGAGTAGTTGTTTGGCCGAATAGTCTGGTATATCTACAACTGATAGAATCTTCCAGATGAACTGACGATTACATAGTGTAACTTTGCTGCTGCCATCTAACCGTATAAACTATTGCCTGTTGCTCATAGTTTTGACGATCCTTCTTGTTTTCATCCACTGCTGAAGATATGGTTGCTCCTGATTTTATACCTGTACTGATTTGCCAACCTGAAGGTCTCAGAAGGGGCAGCTGTGCGTGTTTTTGCCATTGCCCTTTCTCTCACTTCTTCCTTCAATGTTTATGGATCTGGTGCTTCTCGTGAAGTCCATACTATTATTATCTTTTATTATTTTATTATTTTATTTTTTATGATTTTTTATTACTTCATTGTATAACATTTTATTATTATTATTATTATTTTGTCATTTTTCATCATATTTCGATTTCTGCTTTGGTCTCACTACCAACCAAGTCTGCGGGGAGACCTAAGGCAGGTAGTGGCGTGTTGTTATGGCTCCATTTCATGTTTTTCTATCTTCCCTATCATCTCCAGCATTACATAGATAAAGTTTTCCTTAGTGTGTGGGCTGTACTTAATAAGACAATTTTTTGTATATCTCTTAAGCTGGGGTTTCCAGGGATTCTTTCAATGTGTTGTTTTGTTCCATTTTTTATCATTCCAAGTGCACCTACTATCACTGGCACAACTCTTGTTTTCAATTTCCACATTTTTTCTATTTCAATTTCCAGGTCTTTATATTTTGACAGTTTTTCAAATTCCTTGATTGCTATGTTACAATCCGCTGGACAAGCCATATCAATTAATAGACAAGTTTTCTCCTTCTGGTTTTTAACAATAATGTCTGGCCTGTTTGCTTCAATTTTTCTGTCTGTGTAGATGGTGTAATCCCATAGAATGGTTACATCTATTTCTGTAACCGGTGCTGGATGATGTTCATACCAGTGTTTGTTTACAGCTTTTCCATAATGTTTGCACATTGCCCAATGTAAATATTGCCCAACTCTATCGTGGCGATTTTTATATTCGTTTGGGGCAAGCACAGAACAGCCTGAGATTAGGTGGTCTATTGTTTCTTGGTGTTTATCACAAAACCTGCATTTTGGATCCATATTATTATGCATAATATTTGCCTGAAAGTTTCTCGTGAAAAGACTTTGGTCTTGTGCTGCAAGTATAAATCCTTCAGTTTCAGACTTTAATCCAGATGCACGTAACCATCGATGAGTATTAACTTTGTCAACATTGGATTTATTGGCACGTACTGGATATTGGCCATGCAGAGGTTTGTCTTGCCAGCACTGTTTCATCTTTTCAAGAGCTTTATCTTTGGCTTTCATTTTCATATTTTTTGCCGCAATAGTTGGTTCTTGGCTACTGTTTTGCTTTTCTACAGATTATTATTATTATTATTATTATTATATATTTATATATTTATTATTATTTTTATTTATTTATTATTATTTATATTATTGTATAGCATTTTATTATTATCATTATATATATTATTATTTATTTATTTATTATTATTATTTATTTATTATTATATATTTATATATTATTATTATTTATATTTATTTATTATTATTTATATTATTGTATAACATTTTATTATTATCATTATATATATTATTATTTATTTACTTATTATTATTATTTATATATTATAATATATTTATATATTTATTATTATTTATATTTATTTATTATTATTTATATTATTGTATAACATTTTATTCTTATTATATATATTATTATTTATTTATTATTATTATTATTATTATTCATTTATTATTATATATTTATATATTTATTATTATTATTATTTATTTATTATTATATATTTATATATTTATTATTATTTATATTTATTTATTATTATTTTATTATTGTATAACATTTTATTATTTTATTTTTTTATGATCTTTTATTACTCGATTGTATAACATTTCTGCTGATGACAAGCCAAGATTTTGATTTGTTGCATTTCTATACATCATGATAACTCGCGCCAACCAATCATGATTTAGATAACCATAACCTTTGACAGTCCATAAGCGTTCTTTTGGCTGTCTTTACAGCCAGTTCGACTCAGGTGTTGCTCTGTGAGAATGTGTGGATAATGTTTTTTTACACTTCAATCTTCCAGGAATGAGTTCTATCCCTGTGCGTCAAATAGTGGCCTTTCATCTGACAGTATCTGCTCCTGTGCACCCTATGTGCAGGACCAGCTTTTTAACACATTGCATATTACTGTAGCCTTCCCTGATGGTAGCCGTGCTACTTCCATCAGGCCAGTATACCAATCTGTGTTCACCATATAACTTTTTCCATGCATATCCAATAGGTCTGTACACGTCTTCTGGAATGAAATTCTGAGTTCAAAGGTGACATTAGGGGTTCTCTGGGCTGGGGCAGGGCAATAGTGTTGCATCTCTGGCACTGTAGCTTCATCTGTTGGATGCTGGCATCTAAATCTGGCCAAAATAACTGCTGTCTTGTGTTGGCCATCATCCAATCCGCCTTGATGTGCAGAATGTAGCACTTCCAGTATCTCAGCTCTAAGCTACTTTGGTATCAGAATTTTGTCCTCTTTTATGGTTACCCCCTCCAAACAATACAGTTTGTCTGCCATTAGCCAGAATTGTCATTGCTTTCTGCGGTAGACTGGTTGATGACCAAGGCTACAGAACCCAATCAGAATTTTTACAGTAGTTTGTGAATGAATAGTTGGAAGTCATCCTGTATGAATGTTGCTAACGTTGGAACATTCCTCATCTGTGGCTGCAGCTGCCATGATTCTATCTTAGGTTATTGCTCATAGTTTAGGATTGTGCAAATATGTGGCTATAATCAATGCTTGCATACTCTGATTGATCTGCTGGGTAATATCGGTAGTTGATGCTCTAATGTGCTCCAGTAATGTTGGGTATCTGTCTGGAGGTACAACCAGGTGCAGCGTTAAGTATTCCTGGGACGTGTTTAATCCAGAACCTGTAAATTAATGACTGTTCATTGAAAGTGAATAGGCAAGGGTTCTTTATATTTTCAAGGAAATGATCTGAAAATATTTTCACTAGTGGCTGGTGGTCCACTGTGACTAGCAAGTCTGGGCATCCCAGTATAAACATTCTACAGGACTCTAATCCATATATCAATGCCAGAGCCTCCTCTTCCACAGAAGAGTAGAAAAATTCTGCATCCTTTGTAAATCAGGATTTTTTTTTTTTTTGTTAATCGTATCACCCCGAGCAAGGCGGTAATGCCACTGATGTGCAGGGGGCTACGTAATAGTAAAAAGATTGGAAAAGAGAAAGCTGGAAACCACATCCTAAACAGGGAACAAAGGATAAGCCTCTTCACCTGTTCAATAGACATGGGTGGAGTGTGAACCAGGCGATAGATAGATCTATCTACTCCAATTGGAAAAAAAAACAAAGTGAGAAGATTGGAAAAGAGAAAGCCAGAAACCACATCCTAAACAGGGAACAAGGGATAAGCCTCTTCACCTGTTCAATAGACGTGGGTGGAGTGTGAACCGAGCGATAGTTTAGTCTATCTACTCCAATTGAAAAAAAAAAGAAAACAAAGTGAGAAGATTAAAAAAGAGAAAACCGGAAACCGCATCCTAAACAGGAAACAAGGGATGAGCCTCTTCACCTGTTCAATAGACGTGGGTGGGGTGTGAACTGGGCGATAGATAGATCTATCTACTCCAATTAAAGACAGAATATCTACTTGTACGAGTATCGATGTAAAAATAATGTTCAAACAAATCATATATATATATATATATCCGAGTGAGTATAGAATGAGGAGAGAAAAAAGAAAAATTTTTTCCGTCCAAAACATTAATTTAAAACAGTGCTCGATATATGATGTATAGAGCAGTGAATATTTATTATAAATTATGTTTTAGAACATGTACATAATTTCTTCTATATATGTCCTCTTCCCTACAATCATATGTTTGTTTCAGTGTTTGGATTTAAACACTTCCTCAGGAGAAAAAGGTTCCCCTGAGGAAGTGTTTAAATCCAAACACTGAAACATAATTTATAATAAATATATATATATATATATATATATATATATATATATATATATATATTAGAAATAGGGTTATTCTAACAGGAGATATTGGTATAGAATAAAAAGTGAGAGGCCGTGAACATTTTGTTTGGGGTCAGCATTATTTTCCAGAAGTTCTTATTACAGTTTGGGCCCGACTTTGTTGGGCATTGGCAGTGTCTCTGGAAGAGAAAGTACCCAATGCCAGTTTTGCTGTAGTCAGTCAAGAGGTATGTTGCTCTCTTCATTTCAAATGTTTTCACCCACTCCTCAATCTTCTGAGTGATGTTTCTTTTTTTGATTCTTCAAAAAGACTGTCCAGGATAGCATCCTAATAGAACTTGTGATCCTTTGTGTCTAATAATTACCAGAAGGGGTCCATAACCTCATCTTGTGAAAATGCATACAAAACCTGACCAGCCTGAACCAGGATCTGACACCTGTGATGGTCATGGGAGTCAGGAAGTTAATAATGGCTTCAGCCATTCTTTTAGCTGGCTTTATAATTCTTTATTACCATGTAATTAAAAAGCCGATGTGCATTGTGGTACAGTGGATATCGGCTCGGAATGAGAAATCGGGGAGCCGAGTTCAAATTCCAGTTGAATTCATTGCATTCACTTACGTGCAATTACCCTTGGGAAAGGTATTAATCCATCTATTCCTTCCAGTTATGAGTTAAATAAGAGGACAGATTGGGTTCTAAAGCCTTGGCTGGCAACCAGTCTACCGCAGAAAGCAATGGCAACCTTCTGCCCAGTCAGTCATGTCTCTTTCGAGACATGATCGCCCAAGTGTGTTTCACGTATGGCACTTAACTGACTGAATTAAAAAGCCAGCAAATTCAACCTCATCTCCTGCAAACTGAAACTTATCGAGATTGAATATGGCTCCATTCCTGCCACAGTGGGCATGTAATCCAGTGTGTGCCAGAAAGCAGATTCTATGGTTTCGACCCAGCGAAGAGTGTTGTCAATGAAGCGACTTTTCAGGGTGTATCATCAGCAGGTGCATTTGTCTCCAGATGCATGAAAGCCTTATGGTGCTCATAGGTACCAGTAATGACCCCTGTTATGAATGTGGTTGTGTATCATGCTGTTGGAGAGAGTGGTAAACTATGGTACCCATTCCATGCGTCTGTCTTTTTAGTTCAGGAGGGTACAATGGATACTTGGTTAAATAAGGATGGAGTGTGATGGGTTTCCCTCATTGTTGCAGCATTCATTTTTTGTAGATCTACTTTTTTCCTGGGTAACCCATGCTTCTTTGGTGTAAACATCATCCTTAAACACCAAACTCTAGGTTTACCCACCAGTACTGGTTTGATAATACCCAAAGTCACATCCTGGTCAAGGTCTTTATTCACCCTCTTCTTCCAATGATGAGGGACAGGAATGGGTGTGTGCTCAGTGAATGGTCTTGCCTCAGGGGTAAATGTCATGTCCAGTAGCCTCCCTGTCATCACTTGTAATGATTAATGGGGACAGGTATTAAACATGTATTAAACATGTATTAAACATGCTGGACTTAAAGTGTTTCTGTAACCATTGTTCCAAATGGTCCTTATTGCTTTCAGTTGGTGCAAATGTGATCCTAGCTGGTTTATCTGGGACTGTCATTGTTCAAGAACACAGTGCTTTCTTGTTATCTGCAATCAACATATGAGATTTTGATATCTGACTCAGGAAAATATTGGGGATTATTTCTAAGTCCTTTAGTGACGCCTCAAATCTGATGTATTCTTCAATACATATATGGCTTGCCTGGTATCTTTATGACTGACCCTGGTTTACATGAAGACTACGCCTTTAATATGTAATTGGTCATCTTTGATTCCCCCGTATCCTATGGGCGGTTGATATCAGTATGTCGTTGGTACACCCTAATACTTCCAGTAATTCTGGACCACTTGAACATGTTTGAGCACTAATGTTACCAATGGCATGGATATAGTGTGTCTGGCAGCAAGTCCCATTGCCAGTGTTCACCCAAATTTGGTCTAGGATTCCGGTATGAAAATGATCTTGACTTTCAGAGATGGTGGTGGTTTAGGAGGGCTTCTATGGAATCCACTCTTACTCTATGTGAGGTGTGGTATCATTGGTAATACTTGTCTCTGTTCATGAAATGCTTTGCTTTCTATCCTTCCGTAGCCGAGTAGCTTTGATTGGTGCTTTGTTGAACTACTTGTTCATTCCATAGCGGATGCCATCTTTAATTTTTGACACATCTTTTCTATCTCATCACTCTATATTTATGGAGGCTTACGGCCTATCATGTTGAATACACCAGTTCTCGCTCGATCACCAAAGTTAAGCAATGTTGAGCCTGGTCAGTACTTAGGTGGGTGACCGCTTGGGAATACCAGGTGCTGTAAGCGTATTGTGACGGATGTGTGTGCTTATGGCCTATCACGTTGAATACACCGGTCCTAACTCGATCACCGAAGTTAAGCAATGTTGAGCCTGGTCAATACTTAGATGGGTGACTGCTTGGGAATACCAGGTTCTGCAAGCGTTTAGTGACAGATGTGCGTTGTGGTGCAGTGGATATCGGCTTGGAAAGAGAAATCAGTGAGCCGAGTTTGAATTCCAGTTGAATACCCTGCATTCACTTAAGCACTGGTACCCTTGGGAAAGGTATTAATCCCTTCCCTCCAGTTATGGGTTAAATAACAAGGGTAAGAATTGGGGACCCTGCCCTTAAAAAAACAAATCCCAATGTATCTTGATACTCGAAAAGAAAAATGTATTACTAGACACAAAACTTATATAAAAAACAACAATTGTTGAAAGAAAAAGGTATTACCAGCAATAAATAAATAAAATTTAGTTGGCAATAAATGACCCGCCAAGGTTGATTTGCCATAAAAACAAAACAACCAACAACCATATTTTTGGTATCAAAGCGTTCTTGACAGGCAATTTTTTTGTCTGTTCAGTGTGGTGGGGTATGATGTCATACGGCTTGATTTGTGGAACTCTGGGTGTATCTTCACTCTGAGGTTGCTTCCTCTCAGACCTCAACGAGTCAATTGTTGAATGTGGACTCGAGCTGTTTTGTAAGTGAGGGGTTGATGTATCTGTAGTTTCTAGACTAGCCAAGCTGTGGAACTTTTGTTTCACTGTTGTAAGAATATTCGCCTCAGTTAATACCTTACACTGGTATTCCTTGTTTGTGAGTCCAACAATGAGCTGACCAGCTACCATGTCTTCAGAATGATTTATAATATTTTGGCAACTTATGTTCAGACATTGGATGGTAAATTCACAAAACCTCGCCTGGGACTATAGCCTCACCAAAAAAGGTGTAAGATTTTCTTCTTCATGCTGCCTCATGTTGTGCAGTTCTTTATGTAGGCCTTTCACAGCAATGAGCTGTACATGCCGTAGGAGTTGTTGTTCTGTGGCTGTGCTAAGAGCTTCAGACCCTACTAGGTTGAATAACAATCTGTTTCTGTTGAACAAGCTGTCCTTAACACACTATGGATTTCAGCTAGGTCATCATCAGGTGTTCATAAATTGGCTGATGTGGATTATCTCATTGATTATTGCAAAATATCTTGTGAAATCAGTTCTTTTATGTTGAAATTTTTGGTACTCTCACTACCAAGTCCAAGGATCAAACTCATGATACTAACAAATGTATAGCCAACTACTATATCCACTACATCACTGTCCCAAAGAACTTTAGTGGTGTATTTTTGTAGCCTTTCATATTCAGTGTCAGATGGATTTTGATAACTGGATTATGTTAGTGGGTTCCATATCAGCCAATCTATGAGCACCTGATGATGACCAGAGGGTACTTGGTCGAAACGTTGTGTCTATTAGATGAGAACAAAGTTCGAAATAATTCCAAGATTACTGAAAATTACTCATCTCAGAATAATACAAAAAAAAAATTTTCTGTTGGCTAAATTGGAGCATTTTGGCTTTTGATCTTTCACTCTTTATTCATTTTTAGCACTAAAATTTTGCTGTAATTTTTTAACCTTAGATTAAGAGCTCTTAAGAAGTGAAACTTTGTTTTCCAGCAATTTCCTTTTGTGAGATAATGGATTATCTTTGAATGAATATTTTAGTTGTCAACAATAATGGATAATTTTAGTTAAGAAGAATGGTTAATCTCAGTTGTTAATAAGAGCAGATAATCTTAGTTGCTAACATTAATTTCTATAGAATTAATGGTTAAATTTTTAATTCAATATTATTTTTAGTAAATACCCATCTTTAAAATAAAAATCAGGGCATTTATTTTAAACACAGAGTCCAGTAAAAATAAGTTTGAAGTAATACACACACACACACACATACATATATATATATATATATATATATATATATATATATATATATGCTCTCACATCCTGATTGAGCACTATGGAAAGAACGGTAGACTTTAAAAAAACAGTAGCTACTCATGCATTTACGCATCGTTCATTCAGTAATGAATTTGAACACTCTCGGTTACTGGCGTTGTATATAACACGCTAAAGTCTGCCTTCCTCTACCGAATGCCCATAGCTCAGAGGTAGAATCGCTGATTAATGTCTACTCAGTCAGGTTTCAGCCCTGGCTTGAGGCAATCGAATGTCTAACCATCCTGATGAGCTGTGATACAGCAAAACAGACCTGTCTGCAGATGGCTATATATATATATATATATATGGTTAAATAAAAAGAAGACAAGAGGAAAACTGTATTTAAATCACCTACACGTTTCATACTGTGATGGACTTTATCATTTTTTTGCCTTGATAAAGTCCATCACAGTATGAAACGCGTAGGCAATTTAAATACAGTTTTCCTCTTGTCTTCTTTTTATTTAACCATCCTGTCCTTCATCTCAAATCATAACTGTGTATATTTTTACACACACACACACACACACACACACACACACACACACACACACACACACACACACACACATATATAAATTCAGAAATTATAACATTGATATGTTATAATATCACTACAAAAGTAGCTATTTTGTTTTGACACTATCTGCGTCCTGTCACTTGATAAAACACAAGTAGTGTCGAAACAAAAAAGCTATTTTTGTAGTGATATTATAAAATATTCATGTTATAATTTCTGAATAAATATTATTTGCTCTACCTTGTATTGAGCACTTATTTAAGAATAGTGTTTCTTTGGATACAGAATATTATTCCATCCATACCTACCATATATATATATATATATATATTCTTTTTGCTCGATTACTTTTTGTTTTTCTTCACTTTAAAGACTTGATTTTTGTATGTATGTATGTTACTATAACAAAGCAAGAGTAGCACTATGCAGTGCTGTTTTTATTAGCACAATATTTTTAAGATATTCTAACACATACAATCATGGAAATTATTATAACATGGACAATAAAGCCATTTCTTGTCTGTTGAAGTAAATGGTTTCTAAATAAATTTTTAATTAATAAATTGACAACATAAAAAATTTGTTTGAAGGAGATAAAACTACATGTATTAACTACTCCTTTCTGAATCGTTTTTCCTTAATATAGAAAAAAGAGGAGTAAGTGGGGAATTATTTCTTGATCTATTTGCATTCACTTTGTCAAAGATTATGGCAAATCAGTCACAGTACTTTAATAATAATTAGGCCTGATAATGATTAACATTTAGGAATAATTAAAATAACAATTCTATGAATAGGAAATTACAGAACACTGAGCAGTGGCAGCCACCATTTTGTTTGCATTGAAACAGATCTTGTTCTAATGCCTCATTTGTTTCTACGTAATTAATTGCGTTCTGCAGCGTGTTTTCAGCAGTTTCATTGATATCTGTGGGGACAAATAACGTCTCTTATATATTTTGTTTGCCAAGAGGGTGATGTATCGTTAGCTTGACTTAATTTTTCAAATCGTTTTGATAATTTTCAAATCAGTAGATAAAGTTATAATGTTAGCATTAAAATCGATCTTTTCTTATTATTGCTAATATGTAAATTGCTTGGAAAT
Organism: Ascarosepion bandense; assembly: GCA_037127315.1. Lineage (NCBI taxonomy): Eukaryota > Metazoa > Mollusca > Cephalopoda > Sepiida > Sepiidae > Ascarosepion > Ascarosepion bandense. The sequence continues at coordinate 1,751,242 of JBBBDQ010000443.1, forward strand.
AATTCTGAGCTCTCTGCTGTTATCTTGTGTCAGGAATAGGAATGAGATACAAAGTCACAAAGACGAATGAGAACAAAATTAACTTGGAAATTCAGCCCTGGTTTGTGTTTATATCCTCAATCTACTCCCACATCAGTAAGAAATCTGGTGAGGTGGACAAACATAACCTCACTGCTGATCTTGAGAAGGATCGACACTCTTTTCTCGTGCTTCCAGCCTGTGGAACTCCCTTCAGTATACTTGCTTTCCTGACAGCTACAACCTCCAGAAATTGAAATGCAATGTCAATACCCATCTCTTATCCGCTTGACTCCAGTTCTTTCTACATCACCCTGTATATCTTGTTCTTTTTTTTTTCTCTCTACCTTCGTAACTGTCTTCACACCTGTTTTTCCATCCTTCTCTTGTCCTTTCTCTGACACCCTTTGTAATTGGTCTGTCTTTCTCTTCACTTTCCTCTTGTCTAAACTTTTGCTCTTATGTAGCCACCTTGCGCATCAGTGGCTGTACTGCCTTACTTGGGGTGAAATGATTAAAAATAAAAAATAATCTCATCATCCACAAATAAATGACTGTGGTCTCATTTATTCATGGTTAATACAACAGGGAAAACTTTTATGTTCAAACCTTTTATTAAATTAATTTCTGTTTGAATTTCTGTGATAAAGAAGATTCATCCACCAAAAAACTGTTTCTGCTTTTAATCTCGCTTGATGTCTATCAACCCTTCTCACCAGAAAATCTTGGTGGAGGAACTGGTATAATTACTGATGAACTCATCATGTGGTAGCTAGTACTGGGTTAGATGGTATCAGTAGTACTTGTAGAGAAACTAGTTAGAACCTAAGTACTTGTAGAGACTCTAGTCATAGCCTAAGAGACCAGTCATAACTTAAGTAGAGAGACCAGTCATAGCTTAAGGGAGCAGTCAAATAGAGACACCTGAGTATTGTAGAAAGTTCAGTCATAACCTAAAAGAGCAGTCATAATCTATGTAGTTGTAGAGAGACCAGTAATAACTTAATACTTGTAGATACTAGTCATAACATAAGCACTTATAGAGAGACCAGTTTTAATGTAAGAGACTTGTCATAACCTAAGTACTTGTAGAGAGACCAGTAATAACCTAAGTACTTATAGAGAGGCAAATCGTAGCCTCATAGACCAGTCATAACTTAAGTACTTGTAGAGATACCAGTCATAATGTAAGAGACCAGTTATAACCTAAGTACTTACAGAGAGACCAGTCATAGCCTCATAGACCAGTCATAAGTACTTGTAAAGAGATCAGTCATAATGTAAGAGACTAGTCAAAACCTAAGTACATGTAGAGAGACCAGTCATAACTTAAGTACATGTAGAGAGACCAGTCATAACTTAAGTACTTGTAGAGAGATCAGTCATAACGTAAGAGACCACTCATAACCTAAGTATTTGAAGAGAGACCAGTCATAACTTAAGTACTCATAGAGAGACCAGTCATAACATAAGAGACCAGTCATAACCTAAGTACTTGAAGAGAGATCACTCATAACGTAAGAGACCAGTCATAACCTAAGTACTTGTTGAGAGACCAGTCATAACATAAGAGACCAGTCATAACCTAAGAACTTGAAGAGAGAGCAATCATAACATAAGAGACCAGTCATAACCTAAGAACTTGAAGAGAGACCAGTCATAACATAAGAGACCAGTCATAACCTAAGTACTTGTTGAGAGACCAGTCATAACATAAGAGACCAGTCATAACCTAAGAACTTGAAGAGAGACCAGTCATAACATAAGAGACCAGTCATAACCTAAGAACTTGAAGAGAGACCAGTCATAACAAGAGACCAGTCATAACCTAAGTACTTGTTGAGAGAGCAGTCATGAGCAGAAGAGCTCAAAGTAATTCTTATTTGAAGTTTTGTACATTAACTCCTGAAATATTTTTACCAAATTCATTTTAATTTTTTTGCAGTTTGTTTGGTAATTCAAATACATTTCTTGTGTTTTTAATACGGCATATCCAAAGTATTATGATATGTCTTAATTTATTATTGCTTTCTCTATAAGAGTCCCTAAAGAAGGACTGAAGTGATTAAAATTTCATTGAAAAATCTTTTCATTTATACTTGATTGAATCTTTATTAAAAACTTTGCTGACATGCTTATTTTGATTGTTATCCTCTTGGCTGTTTGTATAGCAAATCATATAATAATGATAAATTGAGTGATTATATTGAATCAATTGCTAGGTTTGTTGCTAGGAAAATTGGGTTCATTGTGTCCTACCAGACAATTTTTCTTGTTAAAATGTATCTTGCACATTTATAAATCTATTTGTCTCTGCATTGAATACAGCTACCCAATCTTGTCTGGTGTTCCTGCTATGCATCCTGAGATTCTTGAGAGAATTCAAAGAAGGATCTGCAATATAATTGGTCTTGACTTGGCATCTTGACCTTAATCACATTTTCACCAACCTGATGTGGCTTCCTTTTCCTATTTCTACAAATATTTTCATGGCAATTGTTTTGATGGGGTTTCCTCTTTGGTACCTCAACTGCATGAATTTAAGCGTACTACTAAATTGGCAATTAGGTCTCACTCTTTTACTGTTGAACTAACTAGGTTCAACCATCTTTTCTATTCTAACAGTTTCTTTTCTTGCATTTCACACCTGTTGAATACCTTTCCAGTTTCTTGCTTCCCTGCCATTTATGTTCTTCAAAGATTTAAATGCAACCCCACTTGCCATCTTCTTTCTTCCTGAAACCTGTTCTTTTAATGTCCTTTTGTCTTGCTAAAGTTTTCTTATTCTCTTTCACTCCCAGTAACCCCTTGCATGCTAGTGGCATTAACATCTTGCTTGGGGTGAAATAATTAAAAAAAAAAGAATTGCTAATCTAAAAAATCCCAACAAAAATTATTGATTGAATCTTATTATTAATTTAATTATCAATTTAATTAAGCAAAATGTAGGTGTTTGGAATTAAAAGTGTTTATATCAATTTTACAAGTATAGAAAGGGTTAACTTTATTTCCCCTATTATGAGCATTATTATATCTGTCGTAAAATAACACTGTATTTCACAAATTGAATGGAATGGCTGAAAGAAAAAGGAATGACAAATATGCTTTGTTCTCAGAGAGTCTTTTATAACACTAAGACATACATTAAACTACATATATATAAGTGTCCCATGCAGAGAAAAATATATACATTACTGTGCAAAAGTATTAGGACAAGAACTATTTTATCTTTTATGAGGCATATTGACAGAAAATAAACAATTTAATTAAAGTAATTTTGATTTACTCAACAAATGCTTTAACAAGAAATAAATAGTTGTTACAAAATAAATTTAATATTTAGTATAATAGCCTTTTGCTTTGAAATAATAAAATAAATGCGACAATTTACCAATTGCACATAGTGTGTGTGTATATATATAGTACTGTGCAAAAGTATTAGGACAAGAACTATTTTATCTTTTATGAAACATACTGACAGAATATAAACAATTGAATTAAAGTAATTATATTTGATTTACTCAACTAATGCCTTAACAAGAAAAAATACTTGTTACAAAATAAATTTAATATTAGTATAACAGCCTTTGCTTTGATCACAGCCTTCATTCTGTTAGGCATTGACATTGCAAGCTTCTTCAATGTATCTAATGGTATCTCCTGCCAAGCAGCTTGTATTTGTTCCCAAAGTGTGTCATGCGAAGTAACATTAGATTTATCAATTTTTTTTATCCAAAATATCCCATAGATGTTCAATAGAGTAGTTTCAAAATAACTTGTTTAATAGAAAACAGGAAAAATTAAATATAACTTCTTTTTAATACATCTCTTTTACACCTACTTTTAAATAGTCAATATTTATTAGCAATTTACTTGGCTTTTCAACCTGTATTTGAATTTCAGTGAGGTTTTTAGGAAAATCGCCCCTGTCCTAATATTTTTGTACACTACCGGTAATGTGCAAAAGTATGAGGACTGAGGTGATTTTAAACTTTATTTTGTTGCCTCATAAAAGATAAAATAGTTCTTGTCCTAATACTTTTGCACAGTACTGTATATCTACACAGCAAAGCAGAGTGTAAGGAGAACAAAAATATAGGGTCTTACATATGATATGAAAATTCTTCTGTGTTTCTGGAGAATCCATGTTTATGACTCCAGATTCAAATGGGCTGAATTCATGTATTATATCCCAAGCAATAACATATTCTGTGCAGCGAAAACAGCAAGTCTGATCCACGTGACTATCTTAACCAAAGAGAGATAGTTACCTTTTATATCCTTACAAGATTTTTGGTGGAGATATTAAAAGTACGGAGTTGAAGAAGATTTCAGAAGGAACCAGAAACATAATCCTAAGCAGGAAAGAAGTGATAAACTTCTACTCCTGTTCAAAAGACCAGGGAAAAATATAAACCAGATGAAAAGTTAACCCAATTTTACAAGAGATTAATTTACTTTTAGTTAGAATCCCCATTGGTAACTTTATTACACCTTCATCTTTATACTTTATTCTGCTACTTACTAATCTGGATTGAAAGCCAGAGAGGTCTTTATTCATGTATAGTGCTTCTGTCTCAATTAAGCCACAACTGATGTTCTCTAGCTTAAAGGATCACCTTTGTCATAGGTACATGACGGTTAATTCCATTGGGGAGAATGGTATTATTCAAGACTCTATCCTTAGACCTACATCTACTGGAATCAATACACACGCACATATAATGTATACGTACCTACATACAGAAATGGAATGTTTCTATCCTCCTAAATACGTGGACACTATTGGAGTGTAAGTAGTAGTAGAGTGATCATACTGATCCATTCTCTCTTTTGTTCAACTCTCCGTTTTCAAGCAGAGAGGAGCACAAATGAGGCTCTGCTGAAGGGTAGAGTCGTGTTTGGGGTGAATAAACAAGAGCCCAATCTAGCCTTAAGCTGTATGTACAGAATATTTTTGGCTGAGCTTAAGGGCTCAGAATCCCTATATTAATTGATCTTGTGTTGCATCTGCCTTGGTGGGGAGGTGGTAAATACCTAGTAGCGGAGTGATTATACTGACTACCAGTTTACTAGCAGTGTATCTACTTCATGCAGTCTATGAGTCTTATACTTGTTGATATGCTACTATTCCCAACCTCCATTTTGATGGTTACTCACACAGTAACTTTTTAAGTCTCTCTCTCTCTCTCTCTCTCTCTCTCTCTCTCTCTATATATATATATATATATATATATATATATATATATATATAGCCTTAAAAAGTTCAATCCAGGGTTAGGAAGCGACTGGAGTCTAAGCCGTACTGATGAGCTGTAATACAGCGAAACAGATCTGTCTGCAGATGACTATATATATATATATATATATATAATTAGTTAGTTTTTGGTCATAATTAGACCAGTACACAGTAGTATTAAAAAGTGTTGAATACTATTGTAGAACTTTTGAAGATTTTTCATTAGAAAATGAGTTATTTCAGTGACCTAGGTTTTTGCCTTTTGGCGTTATTGTAAATTACCTGAAGACAGCAAAAAGTAGAAACTTAGGTCATGAAATAACTCCTTTCCAAATGAAAATACAAACATATATATATATATATATATATATATATATATATTAATGTATATTTGGGCAGCAATCTTTCTTTTAAATATGTTTCATTAAAAAAATTTTAATTAATTTTTTTTCTCTTTCAGTATTCTTACATGTTTCCTATTTGCTGGAGAAAAGGAATGTAAAAATGTTCCATAATTAATGACTTTCCAAGCACTTTCAGCCACTACACTGGGTATTTTCACGGATATTATTTTTTCAATATTGTTATTTTGGTCCTGGGTATGACCGTAAACTGCATCCTGCAGCAAGGCCTCTGATTGGGAGGTTGTGAAGAGCGTGGAACTACCTCTTAATTGCTGTTATTCCCAGATCCGCCCTGACCCAGGGTGGTAGCACCTGTTAGGGTCCCAGCTATGGGTAAATAGTTAACCCCCAAACCGGGGTCAAAATGCCACGAAAAATATTACCAACAAAACTTTTTTGAATGAAAAATGTTACCAACAAAACTTTTTTGAATGAAAAATGTTACCAACAAAACTTTTTTGAATGAAAAATGTTCCCAACAATTGTGATTTAAAATAAAAATACGTTTCTGGCCTTAAATGACCCTTTAGATGTTGATAGGCTGTTAAATAGGAACATACAAACAATATTGTTATTTTATATATATATATATATATATATATATATATACACACACACACATATTAATGCATGTTTCATTAGATAATATAGACAAGTTTTGTCTATTTTATGTAAATTTTTTTCATATTCTCTGATAAGCTTAATAACATTATCATTAAATGAAGAAAGAAAATTACAATATTGATACATAATTTTTTAATAATCCAATCTACGCTTTCGGCTTATATAAGCAATTTTCAAAGATGTCAAATTACATTATATATTATAACTATGGACAAACAATAATATATATGCATATATATATATATATATATATATATATATATATATATTTTAGTTTATTTTATATCTGTAGCTTTTAGTTTATTCTAGGATGTGCACTGTAGTGGAGGGGATATTGGCTTGGAACAAGAAATCAGAAAGCTGAATTTGAATTCTAGTTGAATTTATTGCCTTCACTTGCTGACAAATACCCTTGGAAAAGGTATTAATCCATCTCTTCTCTTTCCAGTTATGAGTTAAATAGGAGGACAGATTGAATTCTATAGTCTTGGTTGGCAACAAGTCTACCACAGAAAGTAATGGCAACCTACTATGGGAAAATCTTCTGCCCAGTCAGTAATGTTTCTTTTGAGACATGATCGCCCAAGTTTGAATCATGTATGGCACTTGACTGAGTTTATTTTTAGCTTCAGTTTTTATTCTTACTATGTGTGTGTGTGTGTGTGTGTGTTATATATAGATATATATTTATCTTGATGGTGGCTTCTGAATAGATTCATCTACCCAATTTCACTCATGTTGTTTGGGTCAACATGTAGTACAGTTTTGCAGGCATTTTCATAAAGTGCTACACACTGGGAGTACATCCCCAAACCAGTAACATTAAGAATTCATCTCCCTGAAATATTGACCACAATAAGATTCAAACCCAGCTCACATGGTCGAAGCATGAAGTCACAAGTGAATGTGACAGAGGGTTTGGGTGTACTAGCTTTGTTGAAAAGCAATAATCTTGCCAAGATTTGCACTCTCTCCAAGAATGTGCAACTGAAGTTTGATCAGCATTGTTGCCATAGAAACCACACGTGTGCTCTCTGGGTGTTCAACAATTACAAACACTCATGGGCAGATGTCTGCAACAGGGACTGGCTACCCGCTTTAGCTGACGTGTGTTTTTTTTTTTTTTAATATAATCATGTTGCCCTAAGGCAAGGCATTTTACTGCCACAGTTGTGCAGGGGATTACATAGGAGGAATTTTATGAGAAAGAGTGACAGGTTACAGGGGGTGTCAGGAAGTGGGTAAGAGAAGGATGAGAATACTGATGAGAGTGGGATGGATGAAGAAAGGAGCATGAGAGAGAGGATGCAAGTTAGTGAGATAGGAGATGACTATTGACTTTACTTTTGAATTCTTGAAGATTGTAGCTGTCAGGAAAGCAAGTAAGCAGAAGAGAATTCCACAGGCGGGACGTGCATGAAAAGAAGCTGATGGAGTTGAATTTGCATTTACAATTTATTGGTTTCACAGTTAAAGGGTGGGACCTAGATAGTAATCTTGTGGCTCGAGTAAATTCATATATAGGGGTTACCAGTGAGCTAAGTTCATCGGAGCAGAAGCTGTGAAAGTATTTGTAGAAGAGATACAGGGAAGCCACGCTACGTCGGTGAGAAAGCGACTGTATCCTAGCTGCCAATTCGGGATCGATCACATCACAGATTCTCTGTTGGATTTTGTCAAGGACACCTAGGTGGATAGCAGGAGCACCCGACCAGATATGGCAGCAATATTCAATGCACCAGCGGATGGATGGATGGATGGTGTGTGCTTGGGAAATGAGAAATGAGTAAGTTTATTATATACATATGGTTAATAAGCTAGCCTAGCAGATCATTACTACAGAATTGTAAGATTTGTCCCTACTGGGTGCTCTTTTCTCATGGCCTTGTGTCAGACCTTAGCATAATTAATTACCCAGTGTCATAATACAGAAATCTTTTTTTTCTAAATATCAACACAATATTAAATGACATCAAAATTCATTTTCATCATTTTCATTGTAAATAATTATAAATAAGTGATTTGTCTATCGCTCGGTTCAGACACCTCCTTGGTCTTTTGAACAAAAGTACAGGTTCATCCCTTGTTTCCCTGTTAAAGATTGGGTTTCCAGATCCTAAATTCTACTTCAAATCTATACTTTTAATATCTGAACACTGAAACTTTATTTATTAATTATTTCTTTTCTTCAATAAGAGCCGATAGTTTTGCCTAACATCAGTTCACACTCCTTCTTGATTTTTTGAACAGGAGTAGAGGTTTATCCCTTCTTTCTCATTTAGGATTGTGTTTCTGGTTTCTTCTAAATCTTTTCATTCTCTTTCAGTCCCAGTAGTCTCCTTGTATCTTAGTGGCATCATCTCCTTGCTTAAGAATTGCTAAAAAAAATAAATAAATAAAAATAAAAAAACGAAAAAGTTAATTTTCAATGGCAACAATAAATTTTCAGAAAATTACTATTTCATTTTAATGAAGCCAAGTGTTTGAATTAAAAGAAATAACAATTGTTAGAATTAGAAATATCTAAATTTAGAAACCTACTTAATTTTTCTATTACCAGTTGTATAAAGACAGTGGGTTCTGGAGTCTCTCTGACAACTTCAGTATTAGAGTTCAGTGCTAGAATCAGTTGGCTCATCTTCGGACCAGATACACCAACCATACTCACTCTCTCCTCGCTTATATATATATCTGTTCTCTTTCCCAATAGCCACAGATCAACTGCTAATAACATACACAAGTCGTATCGACCACCGGACTTGGCTAGTTGTTGTTGGTACTACCGCCAATCTCTATTTATTATCGACAGAAAACCAACCAATACCCATTTAGTAGAAGCATTGAACAGCATTTATAGGACGACGTGTACGTTAAGAAGTCCTGCTCTGTCAGACCAAGTCATACTGGCCTCAACTAAGCCGGACCAGATCGTAATCATTTATCTAATCATTCATTAACTAACGGGTTGCTCATGAACAGTTTTTACCATGACAACAGTTTGCCGTGGATTGTAATGAAGACAGATTCTTGTGGTCAGTTTAGTGGAAGCTATTCTGCCGTCCGGTCTGTATTTTCCATGAGCATTCGTCACAGACATCGGACTCCTCTTCTAAAATTGCTGCAGTACCCACTGTCATCATCAGCAGCCACAGATAGGTAGGTACCGTCTATGTGGATAAAGAAGGACCATTCCCTGTTTGGTAGAGAATCCATCGTTGTCTTGTCGGTTATTTGGCTGATGTACTGTTAGGGTTTTTAAACTTAGAAGAAACGATTTTCGGACAGCCAGTATGAAGGTGTATAAAAGAAAAAGAAAATACTTCCTAAGTGCAACTTTTAAATTACAACCGGAATAATTTTTAGTAGTTTAATTAATTTATATTTTTTGAATTATAAATTGTGGTGAATGTACCAACAACATTTTTTGTACGATAAATATTCTTTTTTTAAACATCAGAAAAGGATGCTGAATAATTAAAGAAACTACTTAAATGATGATAATAAAACAACAACAACAAAAATAATTTCTCTTTCTTAGAGAAAGAGAGAAAATGATGATGACAGCATTTTCGTTGTTTTTCTTTTTCGCCAGCGTATAGAATTAAAATCTGTCGTCATCAAATGAAGAAAATTCAGACTCAGTTTGTGTCCATCTTTTTTTTAGCTTAGCCTTTTGGACAAATCAGGATTAAAACGAAGAAGACAAAAAAAGACTGGAATTGATTGAATGAATAGAAGAGAGAGACTCAGGATCTTTAACTATTAAAAAAAAAAATCGCACAAACAAAAAGGACGAATGATAGTCATCAAGTCATCTCTACAAAAAAAGTGCCGAAACTTTATAAAAAAAAAAAATTAAATTGGAATTGATTTAAAAAAATAAAAATGGATAAAAACAAAAAATTAAATTGGAATTGATTTAAAAAAATAAAAATGGATAAAAACAAAAAATTAAGTTAAATTAAATACTGATTTTAATTACGGTACATCATTCAAATTTCAACCAACATCGCAGTTACACAAAAAAAAAAAAAAAAAAATCCAATTTTTTCTTGGACAATGTTCCGTTCGGTTCAATTAAACAATTAATTGTGGGACAAACAAGGTAAAAATATTTTAATTTTGTTAAACTTAAGCTTTCTACCCGGAATTTTATCACGGAGAAAGTACTTTTTTTTTTTTTTTCATATTTTTTAGTACTTTTTGTTTTGAGAGACTATATATTCCAATCCAGTCCTTTTATTTAATAAATTGAAGTCATTAATTGTTTTTATTTTTTAAATATTGAATATCGGATAACTTCTCTTATGACGTTTTGTTTCACCCTCACCTTTTGAATCGTCAGGTTTTATTACCCTTGTAAATAGATAGATAGATAGATAGACCTTTAATTTTAACTGTCTCTGTCTACATAACGTCGCTTGCACGTCCACACTTGTTAGAAAAGCAAGATTAACATAAATAAAACCTAGTCTTCTTTTTTTCCTCTTTTATAAATCCCAGATTCTCACAAGGTATGACTGACTTCATTTACTTGTGCAACCATCGTATATTGCAAACGGCAAACCAAAAACAACAGACGACCAGATACAGTCCTCGGTGTATTTTCTCTCACCTTCTTCTTAATCTTAATTAACGTTATTTACTGCTTATTTAAACTACTCGTGCCTTCTCTATTTCCATGGTTGGAACATAACGTCTATATCACTTACACAAGGTCCTTCTTCAGTTTTCACTCGCCCACATTATCCCCTTCACTTTTTATCTCTCTACTTTCTCTTTCCCTAAAAATCGGCTGCTACGATTTCATGTGCGCGCGTGAATCCGTAGAGTCAGAACATTAAAACAACAATAATTCTCTTAAATTTTTAAATAGATTTTTATCTTTCATTTTTTCTTTCTCTCCCGAATCTTCATCTTTGTCATCTACTTATCATGAAACGGCTATAAATTTACTTATATACAGCAGTTGACGAACAACTCAAAAAAGAAAAAAAAAAAGTGGGCGGTAGTTTCACTTTTTCTTCGAGTTTTTTTTTTTTTTGTTTTTTTTAGCGGCAAAAAAATCTTTCTGCATTTTTGAGAACGGGCAATGTTTTCAGTTGGAGTCGGAGAACAATAACACTGAATATATAATAACATTTTATTTAACAATCTTCCTTAGTGACAGACCGACCTTTGTTATCCCTACTACTAAGTGAGCTGATGACGGGAAAGGACTTACAGTACACAATAATGACCAGACCATCACCAGAAAGAGAGACAGAGAAATGTTTTTTTAAAAACACAAAAATTGTCCATGTGACTGATTAGCACGAACACACACACAGAGGCACGCACTTGACTCCACAGCTGTGGCACGTGGGCTCAGAATTCCTTTTTCTACCCTTACCCGCCATAATTATCTCCCACTACCCTTTTGTTTATTTTCACTATTATTCTTTCTTTAATTTCATGGCATATCTAGTATTAAAGAAAACAACAAAAACAAAAATCGCCATACAGTTATACAATTCTAATTCTTTCATCCGAAAAAAGAAAAAGTCTTGTTTCGTCTTAAAAAGCAAAAAATAGCACTCATACAGTAACAGTCGATATTGTAATTAAATTAATTAATTAATTACGCGTCAACATTATTGATAATTTTATGTATTTTGTTAAAAAAAAGTTAATGAATCGCAGAAAGTTGAAAAAGTAAAAAAAAAAAAAAAAATATTGCAACCAAATGGAAGAAAAAAAAGTCACTAACTTTGAATTTTCCATTCGAAATGAAACCGAAACGGTATATTTTTTTGATTGAAGAAAAAACATTCATTTAAAAAAAAAAGTCAGTAACAATTCTAAAACATTGGGGGAAAAAAAAACTTGGAGAAAATACAGAAATGTCATTTAATAAATTTTCATCTTAGAAAACATTTAATGTTGTAAATCCCGTGTCTATTGATTCCATACACATCTCGACACAACCAATTTTGTTTTTTGTCTGCTGATTTCTTTATTTTTCTCCTTTTATTTCCACTTGGCAAATGATACTAACTACCACACTAGCCAAAAAAACCACTAACCATCCAATTTACCTTCTGACAGACCAAAAAAGAAAGAGAGAAAAAAAGTTAATAGATTTATTTACACAATCTTTATTCTTTTATATCACCCCATGGATTTTCCTTGCTCCCAAACTGTCACACTACTACGACTACTACAACAATTCAACCCCAAACCACGGCTATAACAACTTTGTTTAACCATAAAATACCTTCTTACTCGACTTCACTTGCTTTTCCAATTGCATAGAAAACAAAACAAATACCCAAAGAATTACTGCAATATTGGTAAATGCTTCGTCAATAAGAAAAGGATCTTTAACCCACCAACACAAAAATGATTATTGGTGATTTTTGATAGAGAAACATTGCGGAGCTTACAAGACATACATGAACTTTGTTTGTGCATTGCACATTATTTAACAAAAAATTGTTTTAAATCTTTAAAAGGCGAGAGAGGAGAACATAACCGACAAGGAATTACTCAGACATTGTTTAATTCTTTATTTCGTATTGATTGTAAGTATATTTTTACTTTTTGTTGTTGATAGAATCTGAAACAATTCCGTCTTGGGCGGAAAAAGTGCTTATATTTTTGGCGTTTTCAATATCTGGGGAAAGAAATTGAAAAATTAACCCGAAAGAATTAATTATTGAACTCTAAAAATATCAGTAACAAAATAAAAATCATTTTTTCTTGATGTTTTTGCCTTTAATTCAAATAATTTCCACTGGAAAATTCTTTCTTTTAAAAATATAGCAAAATTTGAAAAATTCTGTCTTACACACGGCACCGGAAAAATATTTTCTCAAGTTCTTACTGAATGAAATTCTAGTATTCTTAAAATTTTTAAGCAGGAAAATTTTCCGTAGAAATGTAACTCCTTCAAACAAAAGTGAGACATTCTTCAACTTTCAACATTATTGATTACAATTACATTTTTACTCAAAATGCAAATGCCTTGATCCAAACCAAACCGAAACTACGCACAGTTTTTTAAAAAATCAAGATAGGTAAAAAAAAAAAAGAAGCAGTCACACACGCATTCCCCTGAAAAAGTCAAAGTGTGGGTCCTTCTTTCATTTTTTTTTCTTCCGAATAATTTATAATTAAAGGAATCGTTAAAAAAAAATATTCACCAAAAAAACTGGCAGTGTTAAAAAAAAGAATGCTTCCTGATTTCATCACTTTTTTTTGGTCAATTCCAAAGAAATTGAACTTTTAAGAGTTTTACTTTTAAAAGTTTGTACTCTTCCACTGAGCTATCACTCTTTTCTTTCTTTCATCTCTCAGACTCCTTCTTGTATATATTTTTATTCATAAGAGAAAGAAAAGAAAAAGGATTTTTGGCACACCTTACGGAAAATTACCGGTTTTTTACTTACTACCACTGCTTGTTAGTTCGGCTTTTCGTGTATTGACTACAACAGAAGGAGACTCATTGAGATTTTCTTATTCCGCTCAGCAGCGGCAAGGTGCTCGAATCGCTCAGACGAAGGAAAAGCAGGAGGTGGGAAGGCCCTAGCAGTCGAGTAAATGTATTTTAGTTATGGACCTAAACCATGGAAATGAAGAAGGGAAGATCTTCCGTCAGCTACAATAACACATAAAAAGCTATCAGATATAACTGCTACTTATTGTATATTGTTCACGGTCTTTCCGGATGATGAGATTGTTGTTATTATATCTGCCTTTTCTGAAGGGTACTGAGGTTTTCAGTGCAAACTGACGCAACACTATCAAAGAATGAACGGTGATACACGCACACGCACACAATCGCATGCGCGCGCGGCTACCCACAGTTATCGTGACGGGTAGTGTGATTATTGCAGATCATCTACCTACTGTCATTCCCTGCCAATTATTTTCTCTCCGTAATATCGACCACGTTCTTATCTTCATAAATTGCAGGTCTAACTGCCCCTCTCTTGTTTCTGCAGAAGAACCTGTACTGGAACGGAAATCTTGAAGTGTTATTTTTTTTTTTTTTTATCTCCTTTTTTTTTTCCAACCAGAATTAACCAACAACAATACAACACTAACAATGAAACAACAAATGTAAGCAGAGTTAATTTCTTTTCTAATTTATTTTATTTTTGCCTATCTTGAGTCATTTCAATGCAATCTGTTCTTGGGATGATTTATACTGGCGACTTGGATGACTTCATCCATGAATTTTTTTTTTTTTTTTTAAAAAAAACATCTATACAACATTAAAGAAAATCATTATTACAGAAATGACTGATAAAAAAATTTTATTTAAAAATGTGTATATCTGTCTGTAAAATGATTGATCTTATTTTCTGACATAAAAACTTCAATAAAAAAAAAAGATTTTTCAAAGGATCATGAAAAGTTTTTAACAAAGTCTGAAAAGATTAAATTTTAATAAATGATCATGATAATTGTGAGACATTTTGAAGTGTTCCCTAATTATGAACTTACTAACCTATAAGAATATGTGGCTGTGTAGCAAGTTGAAACCTTTAATATTTCTTTAATTTTGGAATATTGCAATTATGTACAGGTTGCAAATTTCAAAGCAACCTGTAAAATGGATTCTACCACTACAGCTACAATGATTGCTCTCAAGGATTTATCCTTATTAGCATCACCAGGTAAAACTCTTGTTCAGTCAAAAGAGAAATTGTTGAACATGAATTCTAATCCACATCGTTCCAGTCAGCTTCCTCGAAGCAGGCCCACTACAGCTGACCCAAGTAGTAAGACAACAATGTCATCTACTAAGCAGACTGCACAGAGAGTGAGCAGTGAAGCCAGCAAACTTCCAAGTAAATATATCGGTAAAAAGAATATTTCCACTGATCAAGTAGCAGAGGGTATTGTGAGCAAAACAAACGAAAAAAACCTTTCAAATACAAAGAACGTCAGTGGCGGTAAACCAATCAGTAATTCAAAAATTCATCGCAACATGGCATTGAGTAAAACCAGAAATCCTTCCAAAAGTGCAACCCCTAAGAATCCTCCCCCTAGTGAATGTACGTCCGACAATGACAGTCCGGCCTTAGATGAATTAAAAGTTCTGACAGAGTTGAATGACAAGTTTCGTCCCCGTTCTGATTCAGAATCCAGCCATGCTAGCCATTCGTCCTTTTGTTCTCAGTTGTCCACGTCATCTGTTAAATCCTCCATTTGTCTTCCAAGTGCCGATAAAAGTGGGTTGGGTAAGACAAAAAAAACCTTGACAAGTTCCTGTTCTCGTCTGGCCGTGTCCAGGAGTGAGACACAAATGCAAAAACAGCCGTCCATGCTTAGTCGCACTACGTCATCCACTACAGTGAGCAGGGCAAGTAATTCTGCCCTGTCATCTGTATCAAAGATGTCATCAGACCACCAGGCTTCTCGTTTACGCTCTAGGCTTAGCACGGAGAGCTTACAAAGGGCTGTGAGTACCGGATCCTTACGAAATACAAGCAGCAAGCTGAGTATACCAACAGGTCGGTCAAATCCGGCTACATCTGCAAACAAGACAAATACTCAGCCCCTAAAACCAAAGAAAGTGACCAATTCAAGTTCCGATCTTTCTACCAGTAATCGTACTCTTAACAAAAGCGGCACTAAAGTCCCTGTTCGGGAAACAACTCGAACAGTTAGTACAGAAAACTTGTCAGCAAAACACCAGAATTCTTTTGGGAAAAGTTGTGAGAATCTTACTAAAAAAACCCATACTTTATTACAAGCTAGCTGTGAAAACCTTTCCTCCAAGGTCCGTAGCAATTGCTCTTCCGCCTTATCAAACCAAACCACTAATCAAAAATCTAGTTTGTTGCAAAACAAAAAACCGAGTCTTTCTCGCAGCAGCAGCAGCAGCAGCAGTAGTCTTGCCCAGCAGCGGGAAAAGTCCAGCAGTTGTGCCTCTTTAGTAAAAGCTCAGAGACATGCCGGGTTCAATGGTAGCACGTCATCGCTTCCAACTGCTGAAAAATCGGACAATAAACGCGTGGGAAATGCTCGTCCAGGAACAGAGCGAAAAGCAACAGGAATTGGAGGTATACAAGGAAGCAGAACTAATTTAGCAGATAAATCTCAGGCGAAAAGAACTGCAAGTGTGGCAAATAAAAAAGTCACAGCCGTGTCGAATACAGCAGACTCAGTTGGGAAGAAGAAGACGTTGCCAAGGGCAATTCGGAATGTAACTGATAAGGGAAATACAAGCATGGCAGTGACACCAACAACAAAATCTTCATTTGGAATGAAAAAGACAAAAATATTAGATAATCAGTCTAATAAAGGAACAAGCAAAATACCAGACAAGGTGTCACAAAATGAATCCCCTGCAAAAACAACAAGTGTTAATGACAGTAATAAAACAGAGTTGAATAAGGGTCGTGAAAAATCAGTAGCTAATGATACGCTTAGCACTGAAGAGCCTGTCTACAAGACCAATGAAATTTCAATTGAAAATGAAGAAAAATTAAATGCGGACAACTCTTTGACTAAAGGAAAAGTTTCTAAAAACTTTGCTTATGACGATTACATGCTCATAACAGATGCACTGTCCTATGAAAACTTGTCTGAGCCTGATGTCTACAATGGTGACTCGGACAGAGAAGATAAAGTGAATCATATTTGCTCCCCAGACAAGGGCCTGCTCAGAAATAACCTGTCCACATCGTCACTGGACATAAGCCTCCATGAGGACTATGTTAGTGATGAGGGTGTTGTTGCCAACTCTATAACTACCAACGGCCACTGTTGTCAGCAAGAGCAGGAAGAATTCTCGCCGATCTATCTCGGCAAGCAGGCTTCTCCTGCTTTTCACTCTTCGGCTTTTGAGGAAGATGTAAGTGAAAAGAATCAAGATATAAAATGTGAATTATCGAACCATCATGTAATTAAAACTGATGATGTATTTTCAGATAAGACTTTGAACTCTCAAGTTATTTACAAATCTAATGTCTCCACTTCTGTTTATCAACAACAGCAGCAGCATAAAAAACACCACCCTAATCCTTTACACCCCTACCCTTATCATGATCATTCTGAAGAGTTTTGGTCTGGCCTAGAAGAAGAGAGAGAAAAGAAGCAGGGGGTAGCACAGAGAGAAGGGAAGGGTGTTTGTAGTGGTCCAGAAACAAATATTCATAGTGTTAATGACAGAAAGTGTGTTCTGGCTGGTAAGATTAAGCAGGGGGAAGTGATGGGTGGTGAAAAGGACAAAGAAGAAGAAGAAGAAGAAAGAAAAGAGAGAGGAAAAATTGCGGATGAAGTGGAGGAGGTACCAGTGGTAGGTTTAAAGTCAGCTGACATTTACAGAACAGCAGGGCCTGGGATGCCAATGTCTGAGTTTAGACCGCCCCATATTGGCCAACATCAACATCCACAGTATATCACTTCCAGGAATGAACACACAGCTACTGGTGGCTGTAACCCAGTTGGTACTGGGAGAAACGCCAGTGAGGAGGTGACAAAATCCACCACTAAGGCTGCTGGCACCATAGAAACTGGTGGAAAAGTTGTTGGTACCAGGCGACAACTAGGAGGAAGTTATGAAAAGCAGAACTACCCCATCCACGAGTCTGCAAATACGACGACTACGACACAACACAGAGGAGGGGACAAAACTGGTTTACTTACACAACTTGTGGCTGGGAAAGAGGCGGATTCACTCGACTCTGAGTTACAATCGAGGCTAGATGAAGAACCAATCGTCTCGCTAGTGGAAAAAAAAATGTTTGTGACATCAACCCGCAAAAAATGACAGACCCATTAAGGGTCCAGTCAAAACAACTGAAGTTTAGTAACTATCAAATTCCACTGACCAACAACGTTGCTGAAAATTCCTGTGATACGACAGAGGGTGACAATGCAAACGAAACTGAAAATTTGTCAAAAGAAGAGGATTTACTGATGGAGGGGCCGGCAAGTTCTGATATAGTTACCCGAGTAAGAGGCCCGTTCTTAGCCTCAGAAATGGGTATACTTGGTGGACAGATGCTCAGTCCGTGTAGTAATGATAGTAGCAGTTTCAAAGACATGAGTGATGATGTGGTCACACCTCTTAGTGATGTTCAGGGGGTTTTTGATCATGATACACAACATTCTGAAGAGGATGTGGATAGCAACTTTGAACAAAATGAGGTGGATGATAGCAAACATGACGATACACCCGGTAGCGAGGAAGAGAGTGACTCTGGAAGTGTTCTGATTGAGATAGAAGACAGTCCACTGCAGGTGTCTGTTGGAAATGACGAGGGAGAAATTATTGTCGAAGAGCAGGATTACGTATCCGAAGAGAGAAACTACAGCGACAGTAACAGCAGTTTTGTAAGTGATATGATCATGGGGGAACGTCCCATTGTGGATGCTGGTGAAGATCTTGCAGAGGTGACACTGGATGGTAACGAGACTCAAAACTTGTGGTTGGTAATTGAAACTGAAAGTCAATATGACAACATGAGTGCTTGCATGACGCTTGAAAATATTGCTGAATCAAGCATTGGAGAAGACGTGGAAGAATTATTTGATCAATCTCCCAATGTTGAAATTGATAATAATCCTATGGGAATTCCTGAGAAAGTTCCAAATAAGAAATTAGATTTTTTTAAGGCGATTCCATCACAAGATTTTGATGTGGATTCCCCAGATTTACCTGATGGGGAAGGCTCCTATACTGACGACAGGAATATCATGACGGAAAATAATCCTTTAGAAATAATGCAAAACAATTCTAACAAACAAGAATCTGATGTTGAGTCTTCTGATAAGGAACTTCTGCTGCATTCTTCTATTAATGAGATTTGCAAACCTGTTGATTCCCTAGATGAGAATAATCCTCCAAGAGTTGCTGATACCACTGTTGATAACTTTAAGAGCCAAGTTCCGAAAGAAATACTTGGGAAGACTGAATTTCCTGAGGGATACCTACCCGACATCGATGTCAATTCAAACAAAGACATTCAAAATGGAAAATGCCAGTTTTCCGATCCTGTATATTGTCCAAAATTTGATAGGAACGAGCAGATTTCATGTTACAATGTGTCACAAGAAATCAATCTGGAAGATGGAAATTTTGTCATCTTGAGAAGTGATAGCTCCAAAAAGTCAAAGGATAGCAATGCACAGGATTTTACTCTTCGTCAACTCCAAGGAACTCTCAACTTAAGGAAACAGCGAATTCTTGAACTTTGTGGGCAGACAGAAGTAACACCAAACAAAAACCAGAAACTACCACCTTCTCCATCAAATGTAACTGAGAGGATAGCAAGGCCGACAAGTTTCAAGAGTACAGACACTCTCAGCACCAGTCCCCAAAGTTCTAGTTTAAGTCCAAGTCCTACAAGACGAGTAAGTTCTTCCAGCATCAATATTCCAAATTCTGAGATGGTACAAAGCAGTGGTTCAAATTCTGATGGGCAGAGCTCTCCGATGAAGGAGAGTTGGATTAAACATGAAGGAAAATGGAAAAGATGCTACGTCCTTGATGACGGAAAATGCATACCAACTGAAGAGTACAAGATGAAATCGCCAGTGTCTCCAAGTTACAAAATTATCCAGAATTCTTCTGAGAGACATGAGAACTATGATGAGAAATTGCATCCCTCTGAAAGACCTGCGGATATTAATGTTGATAAATTTGAAGAATTAAACCAAAATCTTGCTTATGAAGAAGCTCCAACACCAGTTGCAAGAAGCTTTAACGAGGGTTCGGAAAAGTTAATGTTCAATACAAATGAACTAATGAGGGAAAGTTTTGCAGATGAAAGTATGGAAGGTACCCAAGTACAAGAGATGGAAGGTACCCAGGTGCAAGAGATGGAAGGTACCCAGGTGCAAGAGATGGAAGGTACCCAGGTGCAAGAGATGGAAGGTACCCAGGTGCAAGAGATGGATGATACCCAGGTGCAAGAGATGGAAGATACCCAGGTGCAAAAAAATCAGGCAGCTAATAAAACCAGTAATAAAAAATATGATTTTGTCGATGGAATACAGCAGAATGATCACTGGACTAGTGAAAATTATTCTCCAAAAAACAAATATCTGGATATACCTGAAGATGTAAAAAATATTCAAACACCCTTTGAGTGTAACTCAAACCAAGTACAGTTAGAATTGACATTCAAATCACCAAGCGATCCAACGACATTTGAGCAGAAGTCATTCTCACCTGAAATTGTGGATGATATACCTTTTGTTGATATGGATTGTACTGTGCTTCCATCTTGCACTGAAACCCAGAAACTGCATTCTCCCGAAATGAAGGATGTAAAGTCTCTTGATGAAGAAGAAGAAAAATTCTTAGAGAACCCTGCACTAGAAAGTACCATTTTAAAAGACGGCATAGAAGGACCACATCAAGGCAATTCTCTTTCTGCGAAACCATTTCCTGCTCCAACACGACCAATTAATTTAGATGTCACACCATCTGTTGAAATGGATGCTGAATCTTCACCTGGATTGAACACTGTGACCCAAGTCAGCTTGGATGGTTTACCTGTGGTTGATTTTAATAAAGTCCTAATCAATGACTCAACTGATGTGTCTTCTTTCGACTTGGAGAATGAGCCATCAGTAGAGTCAGATTCTAGCTTGATTCATCTTGGCAAAGAGCATTTGATTCCTACAGATGTTGTCTCACTTAGCAAACAGATTGAAGAACCTAAAATACATCCACCTTCTGAAAATATGAAAAATGAAGTATCAGAAAATATGCCTGAAGAATTAAATAAAGATCAGTCTTTAAAACCAGATGTGATCTCTCAGGATGTGGACAGTAAACAGACAGCAGAATCAGGTATAACATTAAAACAGGATGAAAAATGTCTACCCAAAATGGATATTATGTCACAGGAACACGATAATAATAATCGGAAAGAATCAGTTGTTGGAAATGAAGAATTGAACCATGAATTTCTGGAAGAAAGAGAAATTCCACATCATGAATTAGACAATGAACAACCTGAAGAATGTGACACGCCCCCTGCTGATTATATTTCCAACTCATTTGATGGTTCAGGGACAAGAACCCCAGCTAATGTGCAAACGCCAGTTAACTCAACTAATTCTCTTTTGGAAAAATCACGCCTTGTCAATAAAAGAGACGAGTTCGATAAAAAAGATTCCCAATTACAAGCGAATATACGACCCACCAACTTTGAAAGAGAAATTCAAACATATATTAAAGAAGCACAGCACAAACATTTAAATACCAAAGAAGATGAGGACCAAATGCAAGTGGGTGAATTATCGGCACCACAAGCCGAGTCAGAGTTGTACAAGTCAGACCAAGATTTAACAAAGGTTGGATCTCTATATGAAGAGATTTTCAGTATTATTGGATCGCCGAGTTTACTCCATGAATCCTGGAAAACCATTTCAAGCGAAAGTTCCTATGAAGATGCTAGCGATATGAATTCGAGCCAGATGGAAAGTGATGATGGAAACAATCAGTATTCGTCAAGATTTTCTGTCGGCCCTAGCATCTACCGAAACAAAAGTGGTAGCAGGTCGATATATGCTAATATCCTCCGTTCTTCAATTCATGAAAATTCAGATTCTGAGAGCTCCGACTATCAGGATTTTTCAATGATGACAAAATCGGCTCAGGATTATGAGAATTTGAAGCGCACTAAAGAGAAAGCAAATAACAAATTAAAGGGGCAAGGATACTGGTCGGATGAAAATTCTCCGGATAGTCTTTGGTCATCTATGGATTTCTATTCTGATGCAAGTGAATTTGCACATGCTTGTTGGTCTGATAGGAGTACCTTTGGCGATGCTACTTACCAATATGCTTCTCCTTACAAGTATAGAAATGATTCTTCTGGTTTTGGGGTAAGTAAAATTTTTTATATTCTTTCATCTCTTTTAACACACACACACACACACACACAAGAAAAACTTATTTATTCATATTGTCAAACTTTATTCACATTGTGTTTTATGATAGATATGTTTTTAGTTATATCTAAATTTTAAAAAATTAATTTTAAATAAAAAACAAATTTAATTATGATTATATTATGCCCTACAGTCTATGTTGTATTGAACACTTTTTAAAAAGTAAATGCCATAGAACTATGGATTCTATTGATACTCTTCATCTGGAGATTATATATATATATATATATATATATATATATATATATTAAAAAAGGATTAATTCAAAGATGTTGAATGGCCATTTCGATATGACGATCCCCACGGGGAGCGACACATCACCTCAGCAACAGAAAAAAACCTTTCAGAAACTGGAGAAAAATTAGTCTACTTTTCCTTAATCTATTTAAAAAGGAAAAGTAGACTAATTTTTCTCCAGTTTCTGAAAGGTTTTTTTCTGTTGCTGAGGTGATGTGTCGCTCCCCGTGGGGATCGTCATATCGAAATGGCCATTCAACATCTTTGAATTAATCCTTTTTTAATATATATATTTGCTCTGTAATATTTTATTACATGGAGCTCTCTTCCTGTATCATTTTTTAATATTAAAATAAATTTTTAATATTAATTAGGATCGGGTTTTTTGGAATTTACCTTCCTGCTTTTTTCCCTTGGATTGAAGTATCTGAATTAAAATATATATATATATATATATTAAAAAAATATGATATAAATAAAAATATATCTGTAAAAAGACAAAAAAGGCAACATAAAAAAAAACAAAAGGGAAACTGTTATTTACGAACATGTTTCACCCTCTATAGACTTAGGATGTATATGTATAATAAAATAAATTACTTATTTTATTATACATTTATATATTTTATACAATTATTATACATTTATTTGTGTATATATACTTATTATAAGTATATACACATATGCACATGTATAAAAACCAAAGTATTGGTAAAATTAAAGCAAAGTCTACCAAATGACCAAAGAAAATAAAAACCAAAACTGATAATTCAAGAAGATCAAAAAAGGATAAAGAACAAACTGAAAAAGATAAAATAAGAAAGGCACAATCACTTACATAATATATATATATATATATATATATATATATATATATTAGCAGTATAGCCCGGCGTTGCTCGGGTGTAATGAAAGCTTAAAAACTAATCCATGGTACTGGAGCTCAGACTCAGCCTAAAGAACATTTGAAATAATAAAATAATTGCGACAATTTACCAATCGCACCGATATATATATATATATATATATATATATATATATATATATATATATATAAAACTAAAATATATAAATAATTGAATTGTATCATTTTTATTTCTTTTTCATACACATAATTGTATCGTTTATTTTATTTCTTTTAAATCTTTTAATAATTGTATCAGTTATTTATTTTTCTTTCTTTGAGATATAATATATATATATTTTATCTTCTATTTTTATTTCTTTTATCCCTTTTCTTTTCCCTATTTTGGTTTTCATTTTTATTTTCTTGGTCATATGGCAAACTTTGCCTTGATTTTTTTTTCTTTTTTTTTTAACAAATACCTTTATTTATTTTTTTTTTGGTTTGTTGCTTAATAATTAAAACACAACAAACAAACAAAAATAAGTTTTATAGACATTTTCTTTTCAGCTCCAGTTGTTGAATTTTCTAAAAATTCGTGATTTTTACTGTATTTTTTATTTTACGTTATTATTCCAGACATTAAAAAAAATCTGTCTTCATTTTTTTATTTTTTATTTTAATTCACTATTTAAAAAAAAAAAATCACTTTCCTGTTTGAGGATGGAGGTAACAACTTCAGTTTAAAATTATTTGTGGCCAATATTAAATTTCAATTGAAGACAGTAGGCAATGAATAAAGAATTTAAAAAGTGCTTTAAAAAGAAAACAGTTCCACAACAACTAAACAAGTGTTTTTCTTTGTCTGGTTGAATAAACTGGCGTGGGACGACCCCGAATAGTACTGGAATTTTAGTCAAATTTTTATGTTTAGGGTTTTAATTTTTTTGAAGTTTATCTACGATTTTTAAATTCTTTATCGACAAGGATGACGTGACGTATTTCTAATTTTTTTTCTGTCAGTCTCTCATGCCTGTTTACTTATTTATTTTTAACTTTTTTAAAATGTTTAATGAATGTTAAATTTAATTTAATAATAAATTAAATAAATTAATTTAAAAATTGAATTATTTAGTTAGTAATTTAATAACAAGAAAGCTTTTTTTTACAAGTATATATTTTTTAAACTTTTTTAAAGAATAATTAAGTTTTGATTAGTTTCTTGTCCAATTTTCTCTTACAATGTATGTAACAATATTTGTTATTTTATGAAATTAATGAAAATAAAATAAAAAATACGTTTCTAAATTTAGTAGTTTAGTAATAACAATTTAACATTCCTCCTTCCAGATTCGGACCCAGTTCTTAAAAACATAGTTTGTTTGAAAGATAAGGTTATTTCTACATATTTTGAAATTCTAATCGGTTAAAATTAGCGGAAGCCAGTTCTTGCAATTATTTTTTGTGAAAGAAAAGACAGTATTCAAGGGATTTATCTATTTTATTAGTATTTTTAAAGTTAAACGATCGATATTCTCATTTCTGTGAGTGTTTGTCACTGTTTATGGAAAACTGCGTTGTTATTTGGAGGGAATATTTCAGTTAGAAGCAAAATTTTAATCTGTTTTTTAATATTTTTATTTGTTTATTATTTGATAAAAACCAGTCTTACGAATGTTTGATCATTAATGATGATAATGTTTTTTTATTTCTGAGGGTCGTATGAAATAAATACGACTTAGTGTTTAATTTTATATTTTTTATGAGGAGAAAGGCGTGTTCTGTCATGTGACCATGTTGTCTTTTAAGTGAACCGAACGGTTCCTTCCAGAAAATGGAAATATCTTTTTTTCACTAAGCGATTCTTGTACCTTTTTTTTTTTTTTTTATTTAAAATTTATCAATGTAAGAGTCTCTCTAGACTATTTGTTTTCGAACCGTTCTCTTCTAAAAGATTTAAAATAATCTTCCGAATTCTGTACCTACACCATGTGCAAAAACCTCAACAAAGTCTACCGTACAGGGAAATCAATATTTTTTGTTCGTGTTTTCTTAAGTACCCAACATATGTCTCTCTCTACAGTTGATTTTTTTTTATACTACTGTTCTGTCTCCCATTTCTTTATAATTCAATTTGTGGTATTTTTTGTCACTGTGGGAAAAGTGTTCCCTTCGCTCAACCCAATTATACTTCCCCCTTACCTGGGAGTGGGCCTCACAGTTCATCTTTAAATACTTTTAATCGTGATGTTTAAAGTCAAGTCTCGCAAACTCCGGTCAGTCTGTCACCCGTAAAATCTGTATTTCTCAACTCTGAGATAGCAATTCCGTAAGTTAAGAAGAATGAAAGAAGAAACCCGACGAGAGCATTTTATTATTTATTATTCACTCATCAGTTCCTTCCTGCAGATTTCTTTAAAAATCCGTCTTTTAAGCTTTATTTTGTAAACGACTTATTTCATATTTTTGACAGCATAAAGCTGTTTTTCATTCGAGCTCTGAATGAAGAACGTTAATGAGCCATGTCGGTTTTTACGTCACAAGAATTTATAAATTTTCTAAAATATTAATAAAAATAATTTTCAACAGACATAAGCTTAATTCCTTGCACTTTCTTGCAGCTAATTTACATGCTGTTTTAAAATGTTTTCTACAGAAGTGGTGATTTTTAAAAACCGGGGTGGGGTAATAAAATTTAATTGAATTCGCTATAATTTGTTAAATTATTAGTACTTCCCCAGTTTATTTTTAAAAACGGGTTCTTATTGAATTAAGAAAAGTAATTTACTTTTTATAAAATATCCATCATTAAATTAAAAATGCATTTTCTTGAGTTTTTAAAAGCAAAACATTTTTTTAATTAATTGGTGACTGGTTACAGTGAGTAGTTTGTAAAATTTTAAAGCTGTTTTAAAAAGTGTTAATAAACAAGTTAGGAACATGTCTGGTCCATGTTGAAGTAGTTCTCAAATTCAGTTTGGCAAATTGTTGTATATTTAATTCCACTAAGCGCCAAAAAACGTTCGTTAACGTTCGATCCTACGCATCAAGACAGAGCTACTCGCGCTATACAGTTTTTCTGTCAGTTTATTTGACCCTGGGCTTGACAAAGCTCTAGCCAGCGAAAATAAAATGGGCAATAGGTTTCTGTATTTAATTAAATTCTAGAAAAAGGCAGTTTTTTTTTTGTGAATGTTATCGTTGTTGTAATAAAAAGTCTTTTTACTACAGTCAGTCAGTTAAGTGCCATACGTGATACACGCTTGGGCAGTCAGTCATGTCAATCATGTCTCAAAAGAGATATGACTGACTGGGCAGAAGATTATCCCGCAGTAGGTTGCCATTGCTTTCTGCGGTAGACTGGTTGTCGACCAAGGCTATAGAACCCAATCTGTCCTGTTATTTAACCCATAACTGGAAGGAATAGACGAATTAAATACCTTTCCCAAGGGTATTTGCGCGTAAGTGAATGCAATGAATTCGGCTTGGAATTTGAACTCGGCTCCCCGATTTCTCGTTCCGAGCCGATATCCAATGCACCACAACGCACATCATTAGGTTGTAAATATAGCGCATACAGTTTTTTCTACAACAACGATCAAAAAAGAGAAACTGTTTTGTTTTTCTTGTGGTGGCTTAATTAGTTTTTCAAATTTTTATCTAGGTGCTAGAGTTTTTAATATTCATCGAGTTAAACTTCACACACGGTATTTTTACAACCAAATCAAGAATAATTTCAAAATCCTATTTTTTTTTTTTAAGAATCGTCCAGGATAAAAAAAAAAAAAAAAAATCAGTAATTAATTACTATTTCATTGGTAAGGAATTGGAGTTCCTTTCAATGTACGTTTTCTAAAAAATTTTTTTTTTCTTTTTTTAGCCTGGAAGTTTGTAAATGTGAAATGTTTTTTTTTTAATTTTTTTTTTATTCTAAGCCAACAAAACAAAACACCAAAATATCAAACCGCTCAACCACCACTATTTTTCCAACTTCCAGCTATTTTTTTATTTAAGAGTAAAAAAAAAAAGAGAAAAGTTAACCTGAAATAGATGACACTCCTTTTTTGCCCTAAGATAAAATTTATTACAGAAGAACAATATCAGATTTTTTATCAAAACTTTTGAGAATGTTTTTCAAGCGACCAAAATTAAGCTGGAGAGAAATTCAGGAATTATTTTTTTTATTTTTGTATTGTGTGTGTGGCCAACTCGAGCCAATGCAACAATTGAATTCTCTTTGGCTTAATTTAAAAAAAAATTCTCACTTTGAAATTTATTTTATAATAATCTATCTTGCCCCAGCTTCTTCACATCTATCTATCTATCTATCTATCTATCTATCTATCTATCTATCTATCTATCCTCAGGCTCCTCACACTATCTATCTATCTATCTATCTATCCCCATGCACTTCACATCTATCTATCTTAATTCATTCATATCTATCTATCTATCCTCAGGCTCCTCACACTATCTATCTATCTATCTATCTAGCAATACACTGCACCTCCTTGGCCTTAGCCTCTCAGCTAACCTTAACTTGAACAACTACATTGATAGCTAAATCTACTTTTAAGACGTTCGGGTCTCTGTGTTGGGCTAGGAAGTTCTCTTCTGAATCCATCATGCACATTTACAAATCTTCCATCTCGAAGAGTTTAAATGCAATGTCAACTGTCATCTCTTATCTCCTTGACGGATATGCATTGTGGTGCAGTGGATATTGGCTTGGAAAGAGAAATTGTGGAGTCAAGTTCGAATTACAGTTGAATGTCCTGCATTCACTTACGCTCTAATACCCTTGGGAAAGGTATTAATCTGTCCCTTCCTTCCAGTTATGGGTTAAATAACAGGAGAGATTGGGTTCTAATGCCTTGGCTGGCAACCAGTCTACCTCAGCAGGTATTGCCAACCTGTTTTGCAGGATGATTAAAGTGCCTGAGGTCTATACAGGGTAGGATATGGGACCCTTCCCTTAAACAAATCCCAACGAATCTTTCTCCATCACTTGGGAGGAAGCTGGCTCAACCTGACCAGGGTAAATGCCAAAACAGGTACATGTGTCTCCTTGACTCCCATCCTTCTTTACACTTTCCTCTCACGCAGCTTCCTTTGCACCAATGTACCCGTCCTTCTCTTACCCATTCTCCAACACCTACTGTGACCTGTTCTCCTCTCACTTCACTCTCCTATTATATAACCCCCTGCGCACCAGTGGTAGTTCTGCCTTGCTTGGGGTGAGACAATTATAATTATAAAAAATAGGGCACATACAATACCAATGTCAGTCTTGTGATAATAACAAAGATGAGGATATTAGTCTGAATGTAAATAATGATATTGTGTTGTTTGCATTGTCTTTATCTTTGTTGTGATCAAAATGTTTTGGCCATGTGCCCTCTGGCCTTTATCAGGTCTGTTGAACTGACTAAACTTCAGGGTATATTGAACTGAACCCTTTTCATTTACTATAGTTATTATTTGATTAAGATGATAACAGCGTTGGTTCATGAATTTCATGACATAGTAATTGTGAGTTCAAACCCTGGGCTGGGTAGTACAGACTTGAACTCAGTGGAAACAGGATGAGCCTTAACTGAGAAGTAGTAAACGAGAAAAAGGTTAGATATGTCCTGACCTGGACAGTAGAATGAGAACAATTTACTCACATAGATTAAAATGGATTCAGTTTGAAATTTCTGAAGATTACTAAAATGAATAATTATTTGGGGAAAGCTACAGTGTGTGTGTATATGTGGTGGGGGGCACAATTGCCAAAACATTGAGGTAATAACAACAAAGATAAGGACATTAATCTGAATGTAAATAATGATGACTCTTCATCCCAGAAATTCAAAGAGAATAACAACAAAGATGAGGACATTAGTCTGAATGTAATAATGATGACTCTTCATCCCAGAAATTCAAAGAGAATAACAACAAGAATGAGACATTAATCTGAATGTAAATAATGATGACTCCTCATCCCAGGAATTCAAAGAGAATAACAACAAAGATGAGGACATTAGTCTGAATGTAAATAATGATGACTCCTCATCCCAGAAATTCAAAGAGAATAACAACAAAGATGAGGACATTAATCTGAATGTAAATAATGATGACTCCTCATCCCAGAAGTCAAGAGAATAACAACAAAGATGAGGACATTAATCTGAATGTAAATAATGATGACTCTCATCCCAGAAATTCAAAAGAGAATAACAACAAAGATGAGGACATTAGTCTGAGTAAATAATGATGACTCCTCATCCCAGAAATTCAAAGAGAATAACAACAAAGATGAGGACATTAATCTGAATGTAAATAATGATGACTCCTCATCCCAGAAATTCAAGAGAATAACAACAAAGATGAGGACATTAATCTGAATGTAAATAATGATGAATCCTCATCCCAGAAATTCAAAGAGAATAACAACAAAGATGAGGACATTAGTCTGAATGTAAATAATGATGACTCCTCATCCCAGAAATTCAAAGAGAATAACAACAAAGATGAGGACGGTAATCTGAATGTAAATAATGATGACTCCTGTCCAAAATTCAAAGAGAATATGTTTTCAACAAAGATGAGGACATTAATCTGAATGTAAATAATGATGACTCCTCATCCCAGAATTCAAAGAGAATAACAACAAAGATGAGGACATTAGTCTGAATGTAAATAATGATGACTCCTCATCCCAGAAATTCAAAGAGAATAACAACAAAGATGAGGACATTAGTCTGAATGTAAATAATGATGACTCCTCATCCCAGAAATTCAAAGAGAATAACAACAAAGATGAGGACATTAATCTGAATGTAAATAATGATGACTCCTCATCCCAGAAATTCAAAGAGAATAACAACAAAGATGAGGACATTAGTCTGAATGTAAATGATGACTCTTCATGCCAGAAATTCAAAGAGAATAACAACAAAGATGAGGACATTAATCTGAATGTAAATAATGATGACTCCTCATCCCAGAAATTCAAAGAGAATAACAACAAAGATGAGGACATTAGTCTGAATGAAAATAATGATGACTCCTCATCCCCAGAAATTCAAAGAGAATAACAAAGATGAGGACATTAATCTGAATGTAAATAATGATGACTCCTCATCCCCAGAAATTCAAAGAGAATAACAACAAAGATGAGGACATTAATCTGAATGTAAATAATG
Source organism: Ascarosepion bandense (assembly GCA_037127315.1). Lineage (NCBI taxonomy): Eukaryota > Metazoa > Mollusca > Cephalopoda > Sepiida > Sepiidae > Ascarosepion > Ascarosepion bandense. The sequence goes on from JBBBDQ010000443.1 coordinate 1,781,704, forward strand.
ATGACTCCTCATCCCAGAAATTCAAAGAGAATAACAACAAAGATGAGGACATTAGTCTGAATGTAAATAAAGATGACTCTTCATCCCAGAAATTCAAAGAGGATAACAACAAAGATGAGGACATTAGTCTGAATGTAAATAATGATGACTCTTCATCCCAGAAATTCAAAGAGAATAACAACAAAGATGAGGACATTAGTCTGAATGTAAATAATGATGACTCTTCATCCCAGAAATTCAAAGAGGATAACAACAAAGATGAGGACATTAGTCTGAATGTAAATAATGATGACTCCTCATCCCAGAAATTCAAAGAGAATAACAACAAAGATGAGGACATTAGTCTGAATGAAAATAATGATGACTCCTCATCCCAAGAATTCAAAGAGGAATAACAACAAAGATGAGGACATTAATCTGAATGCTAATAATGATGACTCCTCATCCCAGAAATTTCAAAGAGAATAACAACAAAGATGAGGACATTAGTCTGAATGTAAATAATGATGACTCCTCATCCCAGAAATTCAAAGAGAATAACAACAAAGATGAGGACATTAATCTGAATGTAAATAATGATGACTCCTCATCCCAGAAATTCAAAGAGAATAACAACAAAGATGAGGACATTAATCTGAATGTAAATAATGATGACTCCTCGGCCCAGAAATTCAAAGAGAATAACAACAAAGATGAGGACATTAGTCTGGACCTGTAAATAATGATGACTCCTCATCCCAGAAATTCAAAGAGAATAACAACAAAGATGAGGACATTAATCTGAATGTAAATAATGATGACTCCTCATCCCAGAAATTCAAAGAGAATAACAACAAAGATGAGGACATTGAACTGGAAATGTAAATAATGATGACTCTTCATGCCAGAAATTCAAAGAGAATAACAACAAAGATGAGGACATTAATCTGAATGTAAATAATGATGACTCCTCATCCCAAGAAGTCAAAGAGAATAACAACAAAGATGAGGACATTAGTCTGAATGAAAATAATGATGACTCCTCATCCCAGAAATTGAAAGAGAATAACAACAAAGATGGACATTAATCTGAATGTAAATAATGATGACTCCTCATCCCAGAAATTCAAAGAGGATAACAACAAAGATGAGGACATTAATCTGAATGTAAATAATGATGACTCCCTCTGTCCAGAGTCAAAGAGAATAACAACAAAGATGAGGACATTGGTCTGAATGTAAATAAAGATGACTCTTCATCCCAGAAATTCAAAGAGGATAACAACAAAGATGAGGACATTAGTCTGAATGTAAATAATGATGACTCTTCATCCCAGAAATTCAAAGAGAATAACAACAAAGATGAGGACATTAGTCTGAATGTAAATAATGATGACTCTTCATCCCAGAAATTCAAAGAGGATAACAACAAAGATGAGGACATTAGTCTGAATGTAAATAATGATGACTCCTCATCCCAGAAATTCAAAGAGAATAACAACAAAGATGAGGACATTAGTCTGAATGAAAATAATGATGACTCCTCATCCAAATTCAAAGAGAATAACAACAAAGATGAGGACATTAATCTGAATGTAAATAATGATGACTCCTCATCCCAGAATTCAAAGAGAATAACAACAAAGATGAGGACATTAGTCTGAATGTAAATAATGATGACTCCTCATCCCAGAAATTCAAAGAGAATAACAACAAAGATGAGGACATTAATCTGAATGTAAATAATGATGACTCCTCATCCCAGAAATTCAAAGAGAATAACAACAAAGATGAGGACATTAATCTGAATGTAAATAATGATGACTCCTCATCCCAGAAATTCAAAAGAGAATAACAACAAAGATGAGGACATTAGTCTGAATGTAAATAATGATGACTCCTCATCCCAGAAATTCAAGAGAATAACAACAAAGATGAGGACATTAGTCTGAATGTAAATAATGATGACTCCTCATCCCAGAAATTCAAGAGAATAACAACAAAGATGAGGACATTAATCTGAATGTAAATAATGATGACTCCTCATCCCAGAAATTCAAAGAGAATAACAACAAAGATGAGGACATTAGTCTGAATGTAAATAATGATGACTCCTCATCCCAGAAATTCAAAGAGAATAACAACAAAGATGAGGACATTAATCTGAATGTAAATAATGATGACTCCTCATCCCAGAAATTCAAAAGAATAACAACGAAGATGAGGACATTAGTCTGAATGAAAATAATGATGACTCCTCATCCCAGAAATTCAAAGAGAATAACAACAAAGATGAGGACATTAATCTGAATGTAAATAATGATGACTCCTCATCCCAGAAATTCAAAGAGAATAACAACAAAGATGAGGACATTAATCTGAATGTAAATAATGATGACTCCTCATCCCAGAAATTCAAAGAAGAATAACAATAAAGATGAGGACATTAGTCTGAATGTAAATAAAGATGACTCTTCATCCCAGAAATTCAAAGAGGATAACAACAAAGATGAGGACATTAGTCTGAATGTAAATAATGATGACTCTTCATCCCAGAAATTCAAAGAGAATAACAACAAAGATGAGGACATTAGTCTGAATGTAAATAATGATGACTCTTCATCCCAGAAATTCAAAGAGGATAACAACAAAGATGAGGACATTAGTCTGAATGTAAATAATGATGACTCCTCATCCCAGAAATTCAAAGAGAATAACAACAAAGATGAGGACATTAGTCTGAATAATGATGACTCATCCCAGAAATTCAAAGAGAGAATAACAACAAAGATGAGGACAGTGATTATCTGATGACAGTGAATAACAAGATGAGGACATTAATCTGAATGTAAATAATGATGACTCCTCATCCCAGAAATTCAAAGAGAATAACAACAAAGATGAGGACATTAGTCTGAATGTAAATAAAGATGACTCTTCATCCCAGAAATTCAAAGAGGATAACAACAAAGATGAGGACATTAGCTCTGAATGTAAATAATGATGACTCTTCATCCCAGAAATTCAAAAAGAGAATAACAACAAAGATGAGGACATTAGTCTGAATGTAATAATGATGACTCTTCATCCCAAATTCAAAGAGAATAACAACAAAGATGAGGACATTAGTCTGAATGTAAATAATGATGACTCTTCATCCCAGAAATTCAAAGAGAATAACAACAAAGATGAGGACATTAGTCTGAATGTAAATAATGATGACTCCTCATCCCAGAAATTCAAAGAGAATAACAACAAAGATGAGGACATTAGTCTGAATGTAAATAAAGATGACTCTTCATCACAGAAATTCAAAGAGAATAACAACAAAGATGAGGACATTAATCTGAATGCAAATAATGATGACTCCTCATCCCAGAAATTCAAAGAGAATAACAACAAAGATGAGGACATTAATCTGAATGTAAATAATGATGACTTCTCCCAGAAATTCAAAGAGAATAACAACCCAAAGAAATTGAGGACATTAGTCTGAAATGTAAATAATGAATGAACCTCAATCCCAAAGAAATTAAAGAGAATAACAACAAAGATGAGGACATTAATCTGAATGTAAATAATGATGACTCCTCATCCCAGAAATTCAAAGAGAATAACAACAAAGATGAGGACATTAATCTGAATGTAAATAATGATGACTCCTCATCCCAGAAATTCAAAGCGAATAACAACAAAGATGAGGACATTAGTTTGAATGTAAATAATGATGACTCCTTCATCCCAGAAATTCAAAGAGAATAACAACAAAGATGAGGACATTAGTCTTTGAATGTAAATAATGATGACTCCTCATCCCAGAAATTCAAAGAGAATAACAACAAAGATGAGGACATTAGTCTGAATGTAATAATGATGACTCCTTCATCCCAGAAATTCAAAGAGAATAACAACAAAGATGAGGAACATTAATCTGAAATGTAAATAATGATGGACTCCTCATCCCAGAAATTCAAAGAGAATAACAACAAAGATGAGGACAATTAGTCTGAATGTAAATAAAGATGACTCTTCATCCCAGAAATTCAAAGAGGATAACAACAAAGATGAGGACATTAGTCTGAATGTAAATAATGATGACTCTTCATCCCAGAAATTCAAAGAGAATAACAACAAAGATGAGGACATTAGTCTGAATGTAAATAATGATGACTCTTCATCCCAGAAATTCAAAGAGGATAACAACAAAGATGAGGACATTAGTCTGAATGTAAATAATGATGACTCTTCATCCCAGAAATTCAAAGAGAATAACAACAAAGATGAGGACATTAGTCTGAATGTAAATAAAGATGACTCTTCATCCCAGAAATTCAAAGAGAATAACAAAGATGAGGACATTAATCTGAATGCAAATAATGATGACTCTTCATCCCAGAAATTCAAAGAGAATAACAACAAAGATGAGGACATTAATCTGAATGTAAATAATGATGACTCCTCATCCCAGAAATTCAAAGAGAATAACAACAAAGATGAGGACATTAGTCTGAATGTAAATAATGATGACTCCTCATCCCAGAAATTCAAAGAGAATAACAACAAAGATGAGGACATTAGTCTGAATGTAAATAAAGATGACTCTTCATCACAGAAATTCAAAGAGAATAACAACAAAGATGAGGACATTAATCTGAATGCAAATAATGATGACTCCTCATCCCAGAAATTCAAAGAGAATAACAACAAAGATGAGGACATTAGTCTGAATGTAAATAATGATCACTCCTCATCCCAGAAATTCAAAGAGAATAACAACAAAGATGAGGACATTAGTCTGAATGTAAATAATGATGACTCCTCATCCCAGAAATTCAAAGAGAATCACAACAAAGATGAGGACATTAGTCTGAATGTAAATAATGACTACTTCTCATCACAGATATTCAAAGAGAATAACAACAAAGATGAGGACATTAATCTGAATGCAAATAATGATGACTCCTCATCCCAGAAATTCAAAGAGAATAACAACAAAGATGAGGACATTAGTCTGAATGAAAATAATGATGACTCCTCATCCCAGAAATTCAAAGAGAATCACAACAAAGATGAGGACATTAGTCTGAATGTAAATAATGATGACTCCTCATCCCAGAAATTCAAAGAGAATAACAACAAAGATGAGGACATTAGTTTGAATGTAAACAATGATGACTCCTCATCCCAGAAATTCAAGCAGAATAACAACAAAGATGAGGACATTAGTCTGAATGTAAATAATGATGACTCCTCATCCCAGAAATTCAAGCAGAATAACAACAAAGATGAGGACATTAGTCTGAATGTAAATAATGATGACTCTTCATCCCAGAAATTCAAAGAGGATAACAAGAAAGATTAGGACATTAGTCTGAATGCAAATAATGATGACTCCTCATCCCAGAAATTCAAAGAGAATAACAACAAAGATGAGGACATTAGTCTGAATGTAAATAATGATGACTCCTCATCCCAGAAATTCAAAGAGAATAACAACAAAGATGAGGACATTAATCTGAATGCAAATAATGATGACTCCTCATCCCAGAAATTCAAAGAGAATAACAACAAAGATGAGGACATTAGTCTGAATGTAAATAATGATGACTCCTCATCCCAGAAATTCAAAGAGAATAACAACAAAGATGAGGACATTAATCTGAATGCAAATAATGATGACTCCTCATCCCAGAAATTCAAAGAGAATAACAACAAAGATAAGGACATTAGTCTTAATGTAAATAATGATGATGACTCACCCCAGAAATTGAAACAGAAATTACAATGTGGCTTGTGACTATCATAGCATTGAAAAAACAAGTCCTTGCACGATTACTGAAGTTAATATTGAGCCAGGTCAGTACCTAGATAGGTGACCACTTGGGAATACCAGGTGCTGTAAGCTTGTATGTGTGGCTGGTGTAATAGATAATGGCTCAGAATTGGTAATCAGAGAGCCAAGTTTCAGTTCTCGTTGGGTTCATATTTACTTACGTGTAAATATCCTTGGGAAAGATATGAATCCACCTCTTCTACCCCCAGCTATAGGTTAATTCGTAAGACTTGTATCACTAAATTATTATCATCTTCAAAAAAAAAAATACTTATAATCTAAAAAATATTTTCTGGCTTTAAATAACTTGCAAAGGGTTGATAGGCTGTAGGAAATGAATGAATCAATCAGAAATGATATAGTGTATTTGTTTCGTAGTTATAATTCCCTAAAGAGAAATAGAATGCTGATTTCATGAACCTGACAGGCTAAAAATCTGATGATTTTTCAAATCAGTTTCATTCTCATGTTTTTTTCTGTTCAGTATTATTCTGACATGATGCTGTTAGCATTATTATAAGTCAGTCAGTCAGTCAGTTAAGTGCCATATGTGATACATGCTTTAGGTGATCATGTCTTGAAAGAGACATGACTGAATGGGCATAAGATTATCCCGCAGTAGGTTGCCATTGTTTTCTGTGGTAGACTGGTTGCCGACCAAGGCTATAGAACCCAATCTGTCTTATTATTTGACTCATAGCTAGAGGGAGAAGAGATGATTTATATTATTTAGTAATTAGTGGGGGATCAGTTTATTACTTCATAACAATATAAAACCGATCCCCCACTTTATGTCCAGTAGAAGCTTTAATCATGTTTTCAACTATTACATTCAGTCAGTCAGTTAAGTGCCATACGTAATACATGCTTTGGGTGATCATATCTTGAAAGACATGACTGACTGGGCAGAAGATTTTCCCGCAGTAGGTTGCCATTACTTTCTGCAATAGACTGGTTACCAACCAAGGCTAAAGAACACAATCTGTTTTGTTATTTAACCCATAACTGAAGGGAGGAGGTGGATTAATACCTTTCCTAAGGGTATTTGCACATAAATAAATGCAACGAATTAAACTGAAATTCGAAACTCAGCTCCCAATTAGTATTGTAAGTAGTAATAAAAAAACACCCTGACTTTGAGCCAGTTTGCTGCCTGATTCATGCTATGATTGTCTTTCTCAAAGATTGAATTAAAATAAAAAAATAAGGACCAAAAAATGAATATTACCCGATGTAAATTTTAAAATTTAATCAGTAATTTCTAAGAGATGAGCTTTAATTGTCTTTTTGAATTTGATGTGCAACGGCTGTCCTCCTTTGGTTAGTTTTGTAAGCAGCATATTGCTTGAAGAATGACAAATTGCATTGTGTGAGAAAATGACATGGTGACAGGAAGTAAGTCTATGAAACCAATTCTATTCTGACCTTTTTTTTTTTTTGTTTTTATTTCTGAATTGAAAGAACGATTGTAAAATGAACTCAGGAATTAGAGGGAGAAGAACCATGAAGAAGTGGTAAGAGAAGGATGCTAAAAAAATCCCAACTATTAGAACCATCAAGAAATTGAGAAGAGGTAGTTCTTTACAAGAGACTCTTGAACTGAGAATTCCTGGAAGCAGACTGTGTATCTGAAAAAAAGGAAATAAAATCTTTTTTTTTTTAATCTTTAAAAAAAAATTAAAGAATATTTCATCTTGCTTTTTTTTCTGATCAGAAAAATATTTGAAAGACATCAAGGAAAAAAAATCATAACTTTGGTGTGTGTGTGTATACAAACTACGCTATATGGCATGAAAAAGTAATGTTTTAAGTTATGATGTCTTTGATAAGCAATATTTAGTTTATTTTATAAGTGCTGAGAATGTTTATTTCAAACTGTGGGACCCAGGTTTGAATCTCACCAGGATCAGTTTGTCTTCATGTTATTGGTTTGGGGAGGCAATCCTAGTGTGTGACACCTTTAGAAAGTGCCTGAAGAAAACCAACTCAATCTTTGTGAATGAAATTGAATAGATACAACTGTTTGGAAGCTGTTGTCCTAGCACAAAGTCAAGAGTTTTTTTTATGGTCCTGCGCATAATAGTAAACCACACATGGCAGCAAGACTTCTGATTAGGAGATTGTGAGGAGCATGGAACCACCTCTTAACTGCTGTTGTCCTCAGGTTCACCCTGACCTGGAGTGGTAACACCTGCTAGGGTCCCAGCTATGGGCAACTAATAAACCCCCAAACTGGGGTCAAAACACTATGAAAGTATAAAAATAGACTTTTATAGAAATGTATAAATTTTTGAAGGAAAAAAAGTTTTTACTATAACACATTTTTTTTTTCAGGAAAAAGAATTATTACCAGCAATACATTTTTGAATACAAAACTAGAAGACACCTTCAGTTTTCTAAAATAAAAAAAAATTTCATCAAAATTTGACTAAATCACCCTTCTCACTATCAGGCAGTCAGTTAAGTGCCATACGTGATACACACTTTGGTGATCATGTCTTGAAAGCGACATGACTGACTGGTCAGAAGATTATCCTGCAGTAGGTTACCATTACTTTCTGTGGTAGATTGGTTGCCAACCAAGGCTATAGAACCCAATCTGTCCCATTATTTAACCCATAACTGGAGGGAAGAGATGGATTAATACCTTTCCCAAGGGTATTTGCACGTAAGTGAATGCAAGGAATTCAACTGGAATTCGAACTCGGCTTCCCAAATTGTCATTCCGAGCCGGTATCCACTGCACCACAATGCACATCTGCACTTCCCACTATACCCGAACATTTTAAAAAAATACCTTAAAGCCCTACTTTTTTGCATTAAATAACCCACAGGGGTTGATATGCCGTTAAATTCAAAATTCAAAAGTTTTTTATCTTTCTCATTGTAGCAACCCTCTTCATTCCTTTCATATCTCCCTGGTGAAATATTTGTTCCATTCAAAATGACAAACAATGCCAAACTAAAATATATCAACATATATTTTCATTATTTACATTATTCAGACTATTGTCCTCATCTTTGTTGCCATTTGTACGACATTTCGACCGTTGTACGCTCTGGCTTTCTTCAGGTGCTAGGAATTTTGAACCAAACCCTTTATTACAATCACTGAGATATTTGATCCTCATTCCTTGCATAGTCCTTAAGGACACATGGCCTAGTGGATATAGACGTTGGTTAGTTTCTGTGACTTGACCTAAAGACTATTGTCCTCATCTTTGTTGCCATTTGTATGACATTTCGGCTGTTGTACATTCCGGTGTTCTTCAGGTGCTAGGAATTTTGAACTGAACTCTTATTTTAATCACTGAGGTATATGATCCTCATTTCTGGCATAGTCTCTAAGGACACATGGCCCAGTGCATATAGACGTTGATTAGTTTCTGTGACTTGACTCAAAGAGTTATGAGTTCAAGCTACAGCAGTGGTGAACAAGTAACTTGCAGGGTTAGAGGGAGATAGCTCATGACTTCTAATTGAGGCATTACTACTCAAGGAATGAGAATGATATACCCCAGTGATTGTAATGAAGGGTTCGGTTCGAAATTCCTAGCACCTGAAGAAGGCCGGAGTGTACAACAGTCGAAATGTCGTACAAATGGCAACAAAGATGAGGACAATAGTCCGAATAATGTAAATACTGTCTCATCTCAGAAATATAGACAAATATATTTTCATAGCAAAATTACCAGCAATACATTTTATGATTTACAAACAATGTACCTAAAAGAAACAACTTACCCTGAAAGTATAAAACTATGTACAAAATATTTGTAGAAAGCATAAAATTACCTCCAAAATATATACAGTGTCCCTAAAATCTGAACACCTCGGCAAAAATGCATATTTTTAAGGAATTAAATTTTCAACAACATTTTATTGAATTGGAATGCTAACAAATATCAATATGATTTCCATCATTTTTTTATTCAAAAGTTGATGTGCTATGCAAAATTCATGTGAACTCAATTCAATAACTCCACATTACCATCAATTTGAGCACATTCACTCTTTATGCGTTCAATCAAGTGTGTTGCATCTGTGCTTTTCATTGAGTACTTCTTCTCTTTAAGCAGACCCCAGAATAAAAAGTCAATTCTTTTTTCTTTTGACAAAACTTTGGAGGTAAAAAAAAATATAGTCAGTAAGATTTCCTATGTGTCCAGACTTAGGGTCACTCTGTAGATTTTGGCATTAAATAAGCCTAAGAGGTTGATATGCTGCTGAAAAAAAGTCAACCAACCAACATGTCATTAATACAGATTCAGTCAGTTAAGTGCCATACGTGAAACACGCTTGGGCGATCATGTTTTTTTTGAGACATGACTGACTGGGCAGAAGATTATCCCGCAGTAGTTTGCCATTGCTTTCTGCGGTAGACTGGTTGCCGACCAAGGCTATAGAACCCAATCTGTCCTGTTATTTAACCCATAACTGGAAGGAAGAGATGGATTAATACCTTTCCCAAGGGTATTTGCGCGTCAGTGAATACAATGGATTCAACTGGAATTCGAACTCGGCTCCCTGGTTTCTCGTTCCGAGCCGATATCCACTGCACCACAACGCACGTCCTAAATGACTTAAATATTATATATTTCCTTATTTATTTCTGATTCACAAATGAAAATAAAAAGCTCTTCAAATATTTTCTTCGCTGGATGATCCATTTTTCTTGACTATCAGTTTTTAATTTTTTTAAAATCTCTTTTTGTGATTTTCTTAAACTTCTTTTTCTCTTGATCCTTACTTTTGATTTTATGTTTGAACTGTTGTCTTCATTTTTATTGTCATGTTTGAACTGTTGTCTTCATTTTTATTGTCATGTTTGAACTGTTGTCTTCATTTTTATTGTCATGTTTGAACTGTTGTCTTCATTTCTATCGTCATGTTTGAACTGTTGTCTTCATTTTTATTGTCATGTTTGAACTGTTGTCTTCATTTCTATCGTCATGTTTGAACTGTTGTCTTCACTTCTATCGTCATGTTTGAACTGTTGTCTTCATTTCTATCGTCATGTTTGAACTGTTGTCTTCACTTCTATCGTCATGTTTGAACTGTTGTCTTCATTTCTATCGTCATGTTTGAACTGTTGTCTTCATTTCTATCGTCATGTTTGAACTGTTGTCTTCATTTCTATCGTCATGTTTGAGCTGTTGTTTTCATTTCTATCGTCATGTTTGAGCTGTTGTCTTCATTTCTATCGTCATGTTTGAACTGTTGTCTTCATTTCTATCGTCATGTTTACGACATTTTGACCATTGTATTTTTAGCCTTCTTTAGGTGCTAGGAATTTTGAACTGAACCGTTTATTTCAACCACTGGGGTATATCATTCTCTTTCCATGTGCACTACCACTTCTGGATGCCCTGTAATTAGCTTATCTTAACTCAACTAAGTTATTTAGCCAGGTATTGAACTCCAAACTCTTTGGGTCAAGTCACTGGAACCACCAACGCCTATATCTCTAGGGCCATGAGTTCTTGAGGACATCATTGGATGAATTTTTGTGACTTATTAGCCTAATGTCTCAGTTACCATTTTTTTACCAAAGCTCTATGATTTCGGTTGGTTCTCTATGGTTTCGGTTGGTTCTCTATGGTTTCGGTTGGTTCTCTATGGTTTCGGTTGGTTCTCTTCTCAATTTCCAACCTTGTTTTCCTATCACTGAATAACCTAACAATATGTTTCTTCTTTAAGTTTATATCTTTTATACAACCTATGGCAGTATTTATCTGAAATTAACATATATAAATATGATATAAAATTTTTAAGGTACTAGAATTCTTTTGCAACATGCTGACGTGTTGAAATCCTCACAGTATTGTTGAAGCTATTGCCAAAATTTTTTGTTAAGGTTTATAAACTCTAGGTTTCATTCAATTTTGCAAGCCAATCGATACAATTTGAATAAACTGATTTGTTTAGAAAAATACTTTGACAAAAAAAACCTACTTCAGTTTAACTATTTCTTTAATTTAGTTTGATTTTATAGTATTTCATAATAAACAGTGTCTTTTTTAAGATATCTTTTTTTTTTTTTTTTTTTTTTTTTTTTTAAAGAGTAAAAAATAAATTCTTAGAATTTCTTACTCTTGAGCATGCTATGCATAAATACTTCTTTCTGGAGGCAAATTCTTACATTTGAAGCATTTGGCCTTGTGATTTATTTATAGTTCTTACAAATCCAAGACAAACTAGAAACTGGATTCTTGTATACAAAAACTTAAAAGATATGCAAAAATTGTATTTTTATTTTACGTAGCCCCCTGCACATCAGTGGTGTTACTGCCTTGCTCAGGGTGATACGATTAAAAAAAAAAAAAAAAAAAAAAAAGTATTTGTTATTTTAATCATTTAATTATTTTTAAAATAGTGGGAATATTTTGTATGTTAAATAATAAAACAATTTTTTCCCAAAAAATAATGAAAATTTATTGTACTAACCTATGCACTCTAGTAAAAACCAACTGCACTTGGTACCCCATTGCCTATTTGCACTTGTCCCCAAAATTTGGTTTTTGTAGGTCAGTATATGGTTATTTTTGTGGGTTTGACAGACAGACTGACTAACAGATGTCACAGAATTTTATATGTAGATGCTATAATAAGTAAAAGTGCTCAATATCAAGGATAGATTGGATGTAAATATATAAGTGGCCATTGAAGTCAACATTCAGTCTGTTTCATGCTAAACATAATTATCAGTTCATATATGATTTGCTTGACTGTTTATATATACAAGTCAGTGATGCATTGTGGGTATTTTATTGTATTGTATTCTGGGTAGTTATTCTAACATTTATTTTGGTGAGCAATAATGGTTGTGTTTTAAGAACAATTGTGGATCTGGATGTAGTTATATATACTGGATATGCATTGTGATGCAGTAGATATTGGCTCAGAACGAAAAATCAGTAGAGCCAAGTTGGAATTCTAGTTGAATTCATTGCATTCACTTATGTGAAAATACCCTTGAGAAAAGTATTAATCTGTCTCCTTCCTCGAATTATGGGTTAAATAACAGGACAAATTAGGTTCTATAACCTTGGTTGGCAACCTACTGTGGGAAAATCTTCTGTCCAGTCTTTTGAGACATGATCACCTAAGCATGTATCACATAGGGCACTTAACTGACTGACTGATATCATTAATTTAATGATATAAATTAAATAGAATGGGCGTTGTGGTGCAGTGGATATCTGCTTGAAATGAGAAATTGGTGAACCGAGTTCGAATTCTAGTTGAATTCCTTACATTCACTTACACACAAATACCCTTGGGAAAGGTATTAATCTGTCTCTTCTCTCCAGCTATGGGTCAAATAACACGACAAATTGGGTTCTATAACCATGGTTGGCAACCAGTCTACCACAGAAAATAATGGCAACCTACTGCAGGGAAATCTTCTGCCTAGTCTTTTTCAAGCGATCATGTTTGCTTTTTTTTTTTTTTTAATCGTATCACCTCGAGCAAGGCGGTAACGCCACTGATATGCAAGGGGCTACATAATAGTGAGAAAATTAGAAAAGAGAAAGCCAGAAACCACATCCTAAACAGGGAACAAGGGATGAGCCTCTTAACCTGTTCAATAGACGTGGGTGGGTGTGAACCGGGTGATAGATGGATTTATCTACTCCAATTGAAAAAAAAAAAAATTTACAAAGTTTTAATTTAAAGTCGAAACAGCTTTTAGACAACCGAACAATTTAGTATATTTTAGTAAAAGAGAAAAACAAATACGGTAGAATAAATTAATAGAAAATCTGCACTTACCACTTGCAGATAGCATGTTGAAAAAGTTGAAATTTCTATATATTTTTTAATTTTCATTTTTTTCTTCAGGATAATTTCAGTGTGTTCTTGCCAGTTAATAAGCCCCATGTGTTGAAAGTGGGTGTCTCGAAAAAGACATGATCGCTCAAGTGTGTATCAGGAATGGCACTTAACTCACTGAGATATATATATATATATATATATATATATATATATAAAACTTTAGTCCAAAAGGAAAAGCAGGAAGGTAAATCCCAAAGTACTGATCCTAATTAATATTAATTACATTAATATTAAAATAAAATAAATTTTGATGTTCAAATCAGTTGTATGGACATTTCTACATGGAATCCCTTAGAGAAATTTCACGTATCTTCGGAAACCTTTTATTTCAAAATAAAGACAGATATATTACTGTGGAAGTTAAAAAAAATATACTTCACAGAAAAATTATTTTATTTTATATATATATATATATATATATATATATACTATAGTTATCTGCAGACAGATCCGTTTTGCTGTATCACAGCTCATCAGTATGGTTAGACTCTGATTGCTTTTCAACCCAGGATTGAAACCCGATTCTACCTCTGGGCTATGAGTGTTCAGTAGAAGAAGCCTGACTTTTTAGCGCGTATATCATTATACACACCCAATAGCCATAGTGCTCTAATTCATTATTGAATGAGCGATGTGTATATGCCGGAGTAGCTACTGTTTTCAAAGTCTCCCATTCTTCCAGAGTGCTCAATCATGGTGTGAGAGTGTAAATACTATATATATTGTCATCCGCAGACAGATCTGTTTCGCTGTATCACAGCTCATCAGTATGGTTAGACCCCAATTGCTTTTTTTACCCAGGAGTGAAACCCGACCGAAATGGCGTCAATTTTTCTGTGAAGTAGATTTTTTTTTTTAACGTTTATGAAATATACTATATATATATATATATATATATATATACATATATAGTAAATTTGTCATGATTAAAAGTTTACCTGAAAATTTTACTAACATGAGTTGCTTAATAATAAATTTTATCATGGAAAAAAAAAACATTGATTTGCATAATAAAACTTGGCATTGTTTAATGATTGACAGACTAACAAAGTTGGCCATAATAAATAAACTTTAAGTATTATGTAAAATAGTCCTCTTCTGTCAGTAACACTTGCATTAATTCCTGACCACTGATAGTCCTGATTTTTCTTTTTCTTTTTTTTTGACTGATTTTTAATGTCACAAATTGCAAAATTTAATATTTAAATATTATTATCCATACACTGAGCAACAATTTATTAGTATAGACAAGTGTAGTGAAGACCCTAAAATACCAGCTACAGGTTGGAAAAACTAAAATAAAACAATTAAAGAAATTTAAATACCTGGAAAGCATTCTGACAGAGGATGAAAAGTGTGACAGTGAGATCCGAAGACACATTGGCGTGCTCAAGGGTGCATTTCAAAAGCTAACCAGAGTGCTGAGAGAAAGAAAAATCTCATTGGAAATAAAGAAAAGAGTGCTGGATTGCTATGTGATATCTGTCCCTCTGCATGGCAGGGTATGTTGAATGATCTCCTCATGAATGAAGGAGAGGCTCGAGGCAGCAGAAATGTGGTTCTCCAGAAGGATGCTGAGGGTACCATGAACCAAGCACATAAACAATGGTGTGGTGTTGGAGAGGATGCAAACAAGAAGAAAACCTATATTTAACATCAAGAAGAAACAACTGAAGTTCCTGAGACATATAATGAGGAAGGAGGGTTTGGAGAATCTAATACTCGCAGGACAGATAGAGGGAAAGGGAGACAGAGGAAAGCAGTGTGAGATATACTTGGTGGACTTAAGCAAATGGATGGTGGGGCAGTGTTTTGGGAGAGATACCAAGAGGAAAAATATTAAAAGTGACAAGGGACAGTGGAAATTTGTGATTGTCTACATCCTGAAAGGTCACACACAGTACATGAAGAAGAAGAATATATATTTTTTTTTTAATCGTATCACCCCGAGCAAGGCGGTAACGCCACTGATGTGCAGGGGGCTACGTAATAGTGAAAAGATTGGAAAAGAGAAAGCCGGAAACCACATCCTAAACAGGGAACAAGGGATGAGCCTCTTAACCTGTTCAATAGACATGGGTGGAGTGTGAACCGGGCGATAGATAGATCTATCTACTCCAATTGAAAAAAAAAAAACAAAGTGAGAAGATTTGAAAAGAGACAGCCGGAAATCACATCCTAAACAGGGAACAAGGGATGAGCCTCTTAACCTGTTCAATAGACGTGGGTGGAGTGTGAACTGGGCGATAGATAGATCTATCTACTCCAATTGAAAAAAAAAAAACAAAGTGAGAAGATTGGAAAAGAGAAAGCCCAAAACCACATCCTAAACAGGGAACAAGGGATGAGCCTCTTAACCTGTTCAATAGACATGGGTGGAGTGTGATCCGGGCGATAGATAGATCTATCTACTCCAACGTATGTATGTTGTTTTATTTGGAGTGCTTAACAAGGGAAACTTTCAACATTAAACATACCTTTTCGCAATCAGTTCATGACTATAAACAATGCATGGCAATCCTTGCAGTAAACAACAACAACAAATAAAAGACATTAGAAACACATTTTGTAAGATTTTTATGTTTATTTTTGGTAAAGATTTTGATAGAAAAGAAATTATTTTTAAGTCTTGCTAAATAATTTGTTATATGTTTACGTACCATTCCTTCATTCAAACAAACAATTCTAAACTAATCCTATTTACTACTCATATTTTTCCAACCCCACTCCACCCAACTTATCAGATTTCAGAAAACTCCACCCAACCACACTTATTTCAAGCTCCCCTTTTATTCAAAGCATATTACTAGTTAATGGTATGTGTAAGAGTGTCACACTGAAAACTTGACATTGTGTCATTGGTAAGTAGATGAATACACTCATGAACTAACTTGATATACTATAGAATGTAACTAAGCAATATCTGTTATTATTTTCTCTTGTGGCATTAAATTACCCTTGAGACATTTTCATTTCACCTCTCAAGATCTTTGTATTTTAAAATGGTAAGGCTTATTGAAAGTCTTATGAACTTAGTAGAAAAAATATATTGTATCTAAAGAATAGGACTTATTGAAGGTCTCATGAAGTCAGTAATATAAAAATACTTTGGATGTAAAGAGAAGGGCTTATTAAAGGTCTCATTAACGCATTAATATAAAAATACTTTGGATGTAAAGAGTGAGGTTTATTGAAGTTCTCATGAAGTCATTAATATAAAAATACATTAAAAGTAAAGAGTAAGGTTTATTCAAGGTCTCATTAACACATTAATATGAAAATATATTGAATGCAAAGATTAGGGCTTATTGGAAGTTATTCCAGAAGCTAAAAATACACTATATGTAAAGAGCAGGTTATTGAAGGTTTCATGAAGTCATTAATAAAAAATTAAGGGATCTAAAGTTTATTGAAGATCTCATAACTTACTAATTATAAAATACATTGGATGTAAAGAAAGTAGGGTTTATTGAAGGTCTCATGAAGTCATTAATATAAAAATACATTTGATGTAAAGAGTGAGGCTTATTGAAGTTCTCATGACATCATTAATATAAAAATACATTGGATGTAGTGAGTAGGGTTTATTGAAGGTCTCATGAAGTCATTAATATAAAAATACATTACAAGAGTAGGCTTGTAATAAAGTTCTCATGAAATAAATAATATATAAATACATTTGATGTAAAGTTATAGGCTTATTGAAGTTCTACAGAAGTCATTAATATAAAAATACATTTGATGTAAAGAGTGAGGCTTATTGAAGTTCTCATGACATCATTAATATAAAAAAATACATTGATGTAAAGAGTAGGGTTTATTGAAGGTCTCATGAAGTCATTAATATAAAAATACACATGTAAAGAGTAGGGTTTGTTAAAGTTCATACTGATAATATAAAAATACTGATGTAAAAGATAGGGTTACTGAAGTTCTCTAAGAGTCATTAATATAAAAATACATTTGATGAAGTGAGGTTTATTGAAGTTCTCAAAAGAAGTCATTATATAAAATATATTTGTAAAAGCTATGAGGTTTATTGAAGTCTTTATGAAGTCAATAATATAACACATTTGATAAAGAGCAGTGTTTGATGTTAAAGCCTCATGACATCATTAATATAAAAATATGCATTTAAGGTAAAATATAGGTTTATTAAGGTCTCATGAAGTCATTAATATAAAAATACATTGGATGTAAAGAGTAGGGTTTGTTGAAGTTCTCTATGACATCATTAATATAAAAATACATTTGATGTAAAGAGTAGGTTTATTGAAGTTCTCAAGTGTGTCATTAATATAAAAATAATATTTGACGTGTGCTGAGTTTATTGAAGTTCTCATGAAGTCATTAATATAAAAATACATTTGATGTGCTTGGAGGCTTAATGAAAAGTTCTCATGAAGTCATTAATATAAAAATACATTTGATGTAAAGAGTAGGGTTTATTGAAGGTCTCATGAAGTCATTAATATAAAAATACATTTGATGGAAGATAGGGTTTATTGAAGTTCTCATGAAGTCATTAATATAAAAATACATTTGATGTAAAAGTTTTGGAGGGTTGACAGTTCTCACAGTCATTAAAAAACATATTCTATGTAAAGAGAATGGTTATATCCATGTCATTAATATAAAAATACATTGATGTAAAGCTATGAGGCTTATTGAAGTTCTCACAAAGTCATTAATACAAAAATACATTTGATGTAAAGAGTAGGGTTTATTGAAGGTCTCATGAAGCTCGCCAATATAAAAATACATTGATGTAAAGAGTAGGGTTTATTAAGGTCTCATGAAGTCATTAATATAAAAATTATTATTGATGTAAAGAGTAGGGTTTATTGAAGTTCTCATGAAGTCATTAATATAAAATACATTGATGTAAAGAGTAGGTTTATTGAAGGTCTCATGAAGTCATTAATATAAAAATACATTGGATGTAAAGAGTAGGCTTATTGAAGTTCTATGAAGTCATTAATATAAAAATACATTTGATGTAAAAGCTGAGGCTTATTGAAGTTCTCATGAAGTCATTAATATAAAAATACATTTGATGTGTAGAGGAGCTAATAAAGCCTCAGACATCATTAATATAAAATACATTGGATGTAAAGAGTAGGGTTTATTGAATATTCATGTGAATTGGCACAAAAATTAGTGAAACTGAACTAATGTGCATATATATATATATATATATATATATATATATATATATATATATATATTTGTGTGCGTGCGTGCATGTATGTATAATGTCCTGGTGATATGGGAGTGTTAGAGACCTTAATCTTTTTTTAAGGTATCTTTCTTGACGGAAAGCTATGAAGTAAAACCTATCATGACACTATCCAATTATGTTGACTGGTTTTTCATTTTTGGGTACATTGTTTTTGCTTAGAGAATCAAATCAACTCAGTGGAACATCTTTCTTCACATGAAATAATTCTTGTCCAGACATTGCTTGATATTATAAATTTTTTATATATTGAATAGTTAATCATAACCAAAAAAAGGCAATCATGAATAATGAAGGCTTGCCAGAGGTTTTAAAATTTTGTCCAGCTTAAAGAGCCATATGTATTCAGAAAGGTTTACAATATCTTGTGATAGGCATGCCCAGCAATAAAGTGGCAGCCATCTTATAAGATGATTTTAGAAAAAGTATAGTGCAATTGTTAATTTTATTTTGACTGATGATCAGGCACATGATAATCCTTTTAGTTGATCTATTATAACCTATGAGCATAGAAGAGTTCATGAACACTTAATCAAGGATTAGGTTGCCATATCATGTTGAGTGCTCCTCTATTTATCTTGAGGTTCTCGACAAAATCCGAAGGAGGATCTGCAATATAATCGATCCTAACTTGGATCACTTGGTAATCAACATGATGTGACTTCCCTCTGTCCTTTCTATAAGTATTTTAATGGCAACTACTCTGACAAGCTTTTTTTTCCCCCTGGTTCCCTGATTACATGTATTTGTGCCTGCTACTAGATTGTGCTTGGTGATATTGACTTGAAACGAGAAAGCCAAGTTCAAATTCCGGTTGAATTCATTGCATTGTAAAAGGTATTAATTTGTCTCTTCTTTTCAGCTATGGGTCAATTAACAGGATGGATTGGGTTCTATAGCCTTGGTTGGTAACCAGTCTACTACAGAAAGTAATGGCAACCTACTATGGGAAAATTTTCTGCCCAGTCAGTCATGTCTTTTTTGAGACATGGTCATTCAAGGGTGTATAACATATGGCACTTAACTGACTGACTAGATTTTACTGTCGAAATAGGTAAATGTAACTGCCTCATCTACTTTAACAGTTTCTCTTTTTGCATTTCCTGTTTGTGGAACTCCCTTCCATTTGCTTGATTCCCTGATAGCTACAATCGGCAAAAGTTTAAAAGCAACGTCAGTTGCCATCTTCTATTTCTTTGATTCCCACCCATCTCTTATCCTTTCTTGACGTCCCCCGTTCTCTCACTGTAACCCCCTGAGCACTATTGGCAGTGCTGCCTCGCTTTGGGTGAAATAATTATGTAAAAAGAAATTAAAGAAAACATAGCATAATAGGTAATTGTTATCATGGCTATATTTAGAAAGCAATTCTTATGTTTAGTTCAAGAGACTGCTGAGGGAATTCTAAAATGCAAAGATTTTATTTCAGCCATCGCGCACAGTTTTTAGATCCTGCCTTTCGGAAACATGCTTTCCTTAAAATTCTCCATTTCATTTCCCATATTTCTCTATTTTTATTTTTCAGTTTTCGCAAATATATAGAAATGGTTGCACTATTGGCTTGTGGTCCCCCTTCTAAAAGATGTTTTGTTGTCATGGTACCTTTGTTGTCATGGTACCTTTTAGTAATGTAGGGCAGGTCACATTCACCTCTAGCTTCCACAGTTGTTTAGTAAACTGTATTAGTAGTTAAACATTTGCACTCCTTCACCAGAAGGGAGTTATCTCTGTTCGTTCAGTCAGAGAGTGGTGTTGAATTTCCGTCACATGTACACACTTCTTTCATTTTGTTTTTTTACTTTATATTTTTCAAATTAAATTGATTGTCCGACAGTAGCTCAGTTTCATCATATTTCAATTAAATATTTTATAAAACTTACTGGTCACCGGGAAGTAATTTTCAATTAGCTAACAAAACATCTACTCTATTTTCATTTTTATAAGTTCTTTCATGGATGAGACTGAATGGGATTTAATAGAATAAATGGCCATGGTTAAATGTAAATGGCAGAACTGTTCAACAAACAGAATTGACAGTTTTCAATAAACAAGAAAAGAACATGACAAAGCAACAGTAATATGGCAAACCTTCACAAACTAAGAATTGGTATTGAAACATGACTGAATTTGGATAAATGATTGCAGAGCTTTGGATTCAAGACAAGACAGACTGGATTTGAGTAAAATGAGAACAAGAAGAGTCCTAGTTTATTAACTAGGAAAAATTCCTCACATGTAGCTTTGTCCATAAACTGGGTAGATGGGGAAGTATTTTGGTGTAACAGTTAGTAAACTTGTCTTGCTAAAACAACTATGACTGAGTAGTGAGCGCAATCCTTGCTTGGTACCCCCATACTTTTTTGACCTTATGCCACAGCTAAGCTTTACTTGGAAAATCACCATTCCCAAACTAGAATATAACCAACATCTCAATCAAATGGATGAGTGCACACATTTCCCCTCCCCTATTTCCCCACTTTCTATAGGAGGCCAATAAATATAAACATGATACAAATAAATATTTATAGTTGATTTACATATTTTTTTAATATCCATTTTCAACAATTTTATCATTTTTATTACTTATATATATATATATATGGTTAAATAAAAAGAAGATGAGGAAAACTGTTTTCTTTTTATTTAACCATCCTGTCCTTAATCTCAGATCATAACTGAGTATATTTTTACATATATATATATATATATTTTCTAAACATATACTGTTAAATATAAGAGACAATGAATGTCTATTATGTTTAATCATGAGTCGTTCAGAACGTCGTATTTTGGCTTTAATTTCAGTTGAAAATAAAGACAAAAATTCTCCAACATTTGGATTTGTTGCTGAGGTGATGTGTTATCCTCTGTGGGAATTTCATATCGAAATGGTCATTCAACATCCTTGAATTAATCCTATTTAATTTATATTTGCTCTGTAATATTTTATTACATGGAGCTCTCTCCCTGTATCATTTTTTAATATTAAAATAAAATTTCAATATTAATTAGGATCGGATTTTTGGAATTTACCTTGCTGCTTTTTCCGCTTGGATTAAAGTATCTGAATATATATATATATAATCTAAACTTATTTATAAATGGAACTTTGTATGTGTGTCCATTACCTATAGACTCCAAAACGGCTGGACCAATTTTCTTGAAAATTTACATAGTTGTACTATAAGCGTCTGCGAGTGTTCTTAGCTAGGTTTTGTGTCGAGGTACCCCCGATAAATATCAAAGATCGATAATCGAAAAAATCGGGTTATAGAAGGAGTGGTACGATTCTAATCAAATTTGATACACTCATAGATAAAGACATAAGAAACGATATTCAGAAGTTTCAAGGTTGCAGTTCTTACAATAGTGCAGAAAATCGATAATATATATATATATATATAAAAGGCAAGATGCTTGTGTGTGCGTCTGTTTATCTGCCTGTATGTCTGTATTTTTTCAGCTCTTTTATTTTAATTTTTGCTTCGGGTTTGGCTCTAAGTAGGTATAATTGTAGTTCTTAGTCTCAGCCATGATACCATTTGCTCAGAAGACTTATTTAGCCTTCAAAATTCAGTTTACGACAAAAAAAAACTTATTTGATATCGATAACAGGAAATCAAAATTTGACTTACATCCATTTATTTTTCTTTCAGTCTACGGTTTTACTTTAACAGGAGACAACTATTGGTTTTTAGTCTTTCGTGCCAACATCCAAAGTGTCTGTGCTCCAGGACCATAGATTAGTTTTAAAGCTTTCATTACACCCGAGCAACGCCGGTTTATACTGCTAGTATATATATAGGCAGCAACCTTTCTTTCAAATATCTTTCTCTAAATACAGCCAACAAAAAAGATTTAAGTAATCTTTTATCAAGTTTTTCCATCATCCTAACATTTTTTCATTTTGTTGGAGATAAAGACTATAAAAATTGTTTTTAATTGTTATTGTCTCAAGCGCTTTCAGCCACTTCTATAGCCATTTTCAAGGGTTTTATATCTCTGGTGCTGTTATTTTTTTCTCATATTTTGACTGTTACTTAGTAATTTATTTTGTTTTGTTTTTGAAGAAGGATCATTCATTCCAAGCTCTCACATGCCACACACAACTGGAAGTTGTGTGAGCATCTTTCTATTTTAAAAAGCTTTAAATATGCCCATGCTTCCATTGATGTAAACACTGAATAAAGTATTTGGCTCCAGAAAGGTACTATTTCCAAAAAGATTAAATGTCGAATCGATATTATTTTTTTTAAAGTAAGGTTCACCCTGTACAAGGCCTGTTTGCCACTCAAGTTAGAAGGTTAAAGGGCAGTTTATATGCATAGGAGAGGAAGATGATTGTTAGCTATAGACTTGAACAGGTTAAGATTGTAGTGAGCAGAAAGAACATTTTCTTTGAGGTCTGCTCACAGGAAGAAGCTGATTGAATGGAATATGGGGGGAATGTTGGTGGTTTGCTACTGTGTAAGTGGCAATTTCAGGTACTAGCTGTGAAGGTTCTAATCATGGCAGAAACAAGGATGCAATTTGTCTGAGCACCTTCCATGGTAGAAATGATAGAGCAGTGAGATCTACCTGTGAGAGAGATGTTGGAGGAAGAAAAATCCTTCTTCAACAAGGACTCAGAGGTGCTTTTGAATTCTCTCAAGACTAAAAAGTGAGGAATTGACAGCTCCTGCCCTTATGTATTGTATCTTTCTTGTTATAGCACCAGTCCCAATACTTTTTGATCAGACGTCTTAATCATTAACTTTCAGCTTTGGAGGTATATTCTTAGTTTCCATGTAAACATCATACTCGGTATTAATTAGTGCCTTTCCGTAGAATCTTTGTTAGCTCCTCATTAATAAGTCTGTTGTAATTGTTTATCTCCACCATGTACGCCCTTTTAGATTTAGCAGCCTGTACAAATGCTTTCACTGAACTTTTGACGTCTCTCGATAACTGCTCTGTGCATATTGGGATTCACGTTTGTTTACCATGTTGGACACGTCTTTCTCAACGTTGCTTAATCCGATCTGCTGCAGTAAACATTTACAGGTTTAAACCTGTATCTCTCGTATGGGGGCAGAAATGTTGTCAGTGTTGAGAAAGCATAATGCCTTTTATCTCCATTCTCTTTTGACAGCTTTCCACTTTTTGAATAAAAGTTAGTTTGTATGCTTTAATATATAATCTATACGGTAGATTTCATTGTCTCTGAATGAGAAATCAGAGAGCCGAGTTTGAATTCCAGTTGAATTCATTGCATTCACTTATGCACAAATACCCTTGTGAAAGGTATTAATCCATCTCTCCTTTAGGATGGATTAGGTTCTATAGCCTTGGTTGGCAGCCAGTCTACCACAGAAAGTAATGGCAACTTACTGTGGTAAAATCTTCTGTTCAGTCAGTGTTATGGTGAAACACACCTATTTTTCAGATAATGGACTCTCCCTTGTATATTAATAAGAGTTAACAGGAAGTTAACTCTAGAAGTTCTTGGAAGTTCTAGAGAGTTCTTTAGAGTTCTATTAAGTTCAGTAGAACTACTAAGCAGTTGATATTAGTTGGCAGTTATCCGAATACTAAGGAGTCAGCTTTCAGTGGAAGATTACCAGATTTCTAACATTTTGTGTACCTTAAGTTGATTAGCAACCGAAATAGCACGATTATAACTTTCAGTGCAAAAAACTACTCCACAACAGTCGGTCTTTTGAGACATGATCACCCAAGTGTGAGGCATTGAGAAATCAGAGCTGAATTCAAATTACAGTTGAGTTTGTTACAGTCACTTACATGCAAATACCTTTGGGAAAACTATGGATCCATCTCTTCTCCCCCAAGCTATGGGTAAATAGCAGAACAGACTGGCTCCTATAACCTTGGGTGTCAACCAGTCTAGGAGAAGGATAGTCTGAATTCAAAACTTGAATGATCGAGTGGTGATTGAGCAGGAGGGATGAGTAAATGGAACCCCAGCATAAAAAGAAAAAAAAACAACAAAAAACAATTTCTTAAAGGGCAAATTAACTCCTCCGAGTCAATGGCAACTCATCTCAAGTATGGGTAAATAGCCTCACCAACCTGCAAATGGCCAAGCATTTAAAGACATGGTCACTCAGGGAAGAGATTTTCAAAGAGGAATAGGAAGGCCCCGAATTTGGATATAATGTGTATTTCTATAATAAAGCTATATTTAATCTGTTGTTATGATAATTTTAACCAATATTGCAATTAGGAAAATGCCACAAAGATGGCAGGAGCATATAATGACAGTACTTAAGATAATAATATTAGTGTTATGTTCAACTTGTTATTGTGTATTGCTGGTGTAAAAACAGCACCTTCTGACATAACTACTAGATAAAAAGACAAAAGAAGATTTACTGCACAATTGTTGTTTCCATCATGATGATGATGATGACCTCCAGGTACATTGTATTTCTCTTGGATTGGTGCTTCTAACAGATAAACATGGAACAGTCCATAAATGATGAACCAGAAAACTTGTAATATAAGTATTTGCTTACAAACTCACAATGTTTGATTGAATAATATAGACATATTGTGTCGACTTGTTTTTATAATGATTCTTTCCAGTTGTCTAATCAGTTTCTTGATGTTAAGATGAAATTCATCAAGGAAGGCACCAAGATATCTTCATTCAAACATGTTTCATTGAATAATATAGACATATTGTGTCTAGTTATTTTTATACTGATCCTTTCCAGTTGTTTAATCAGTTTCTTGATGTTAAGATGAAATTCATCAAGGAAGGCACCAAGATATCTTCATTCAAACATGTTTCATTGAATAATATAGACATATTGTGTCTAGTTATTTTTATACTAATCCTTTCCAGTTGTCTAATCAGTTTCTTGATGTTAAGATGAAATTCATCAAAGAAGGCACCAAGATATCTTCATTCAAACATGTTTCATTGAATAATATAGACATATTGTGTCTAGTTATTTTTATATGGATCCTTTCCAGTTGTTTAATCAGTTTCTTGATGTTAAGATGAAATTCATCAAGGAAGGCACCAAGATATCTTCATTCAAACATGTTTCATTGAATAATATAGACATATTGTGTCTACTTATTTTTATACTGATCCTTTCCAGTTGTCCAATCAGTTTCTTGATGTTAAGATGAAATTCATCAAGGAAGGCACCAAGACATCTTCATTCAAACATGTTTCATTGAATAATATAGACATATTGTGTCTACTTATTTTTATACTAATCCTTTCCAGTTGTCCAATCAGTTTCTTGATGTTAAGATGAAATTCATCAAGGAAGGCACCAAGATATCTTCATTCAAACATGTTTCATTGAATAATATAGACATATTGTGTCTACTTATTTTTATACTGATCCTTTCCAGTTGTCCAATCAGTTTCTTGATGTTAAGATGAAATTCATCAAGGAAGGCACCAAGATATCTTCATTCAAACATGTTTCATTGAATAATATAGACATATTGTGTCTACTTATTTTTATACTGATCCTTTCCAGTTGTCCAATCAGTTTCTTGATGTTAAGATGAAATTCATCAAGGAAGGCACCAAGATATCTTCATTCAAACATGTTTCATTGAATAATATAGACATATTGTGTCTAGTTATTTTTATACTAATCCTTTCCAGTTGTCTAATCAGTTTCTTGATGTTAAGATGAAATTCATCAAAGAAGGCACCAAGATATCTTCATTCAAACATGTTTCATTGAATAATATAGACATATTGTGTCTAGTTATTTTTATATGGATCCTTTCCAGTTGTTTAACCAGTTTCTTGATGTTAAGATGAAATTCATCAAGGAAGGCACCAAGATATCTTCATTCAAACATGTTTCATTGAATAATATAGACATATTGTGTCTACTTATTTTTATACTGATCCTTTCCAGTTGTCCAATCAGTTTCTTGATGTTAAGATGAAATTCATCAAGGAAGGCACCAAGATATCTTCATTCAAACATGTTTCATTGAATAATATAGACATATTGTGTCTACTTATTTTTATACTGATTCTTTCCAGTTGTCTAATCAGTTTCTTGATGTTAAGATGAAAAAGATCATCTTCAGGGGTAAATATCAATTATTGTAACTGTGATAAAATCTGCATTCTTTTGTGATAGTAAATGCTTGAATGTGCTCTGTTATAGTTATTTTAAATTGATCTGTTATGATTTTTTTTATAAAACAAATGTTTTAATATAAAAGATATTTTTTTTTGTGTGTGTATATATATATATATATACACACACACACACACACTTTTTCTGGTGTTTAGGTTCCGTTTTGGGGTTTTTTTCTTTCCTGCGGATACTTGACATTTTGTTTTTGTTCCGCTGGTTTCTTTTTTTCTCTCCCATTATCCGACGACATATTACGCCGGATTTTAACGGATTTAGGTTCTGTTTGTTAACATTTTTTTTTGAAGGTTTAAATTAGTGCAAACTTATGGAGTCTAGTTTATTATTATTATTATATATATATATATATATATATTGTATCTTTTTATTACAATGGTTTATAAAAGCATTACTACATCCAAATCTTCAACTTCATAGTTACCTAATTCTGATTTTTGATTGAACAATATTGACACACCTACAAGCATATTCTCTATCTGCCCCTTTCTACTACTACCCCTTCTGTTTCTAAATAACCATGAATTCATCTTATATTTTCTAAATAAATCATGTTCATAATTTATTTTTAACTATAACCTGAAGGAGAACAGTATTGTTCTGATACATGAAAATTTTTGTGTAGTTATACATAATAAATTATTGTAATAACAAAATTATAATATTAAGCTCTACTTTGTATTGAGTACTCTTTATAAAATTAAATGCTTGAACAGTGGGTTTTAATATATCTTTTCTTTCACTTTCTTATAATATATAAAAGAAAAATTATCATAGCCAATGCATTTTATCTTCTCATAGACTATTAATGTAATTAATATTTTTTTAATTCTGACAAATTTCATGGGTAGAGGTCGGGGAGCCTAATAAATGCTAATTTACAAAACTTCTTTTTAAAAATTTTCTGTTTTTTTTTTTTCTAAATTCAGTAATTAAGAGAAAACGGAGACATATTTAACAACAGAAAGAGTCAGTTCAGCGAACACCTCCCCATAGCTAGGGTGACTTCACTCGAATCTACTGACCATCAATACATATGTCTCCGCCTGTCTCTCCTCAGTTCGGTTAGTTACCTATTCTTTCTTTACTGTTCTCCCTCCTCTACTGACTGCTCCCTACTAGATAGCATTGCTGACGACATAGATAAGGCTATTTCCTATCACCCATTCGCCCACATATTTGTATTTGGAGACCTCAATGCCCATCACTCTGAGTGGCTTGAAAACGCCGTTACTTATCCAGCGGGCATTCACACCATGAACTTTGCTATTTCCCAATCCCTTACACAAGTGGTGGACTTCCCCACTCGCTTCCCAAGCACTCCCTCGGGTCATTCCTCACTGCTAGATATATGTTTCACCTTTGCGCCTGACGCCTGTCAAGTCTCGCAGCTTTGCCCTCTCGGCAACTCCGACCACGCTGTAGTTTCTCTCAGTATTTCTTTCCAATCTCACTCCCCCCAGGAGCCCCCTACCTATAGGACCTCCTACCTCTACCAAAAAAGCTGACTGGGATGCCTTTCGCGATTTCCTCTGCGACATCCCTTGGGGAAAAGTGTTCGACCTATCAGTTGATGACTGTGCCTCTGAGGTCTCGTCATGGGTGAAAGCTGGCATTGATGCCTTCATACCCACCAGGAAGTATTGCTTAAAACCTCATTCCTCTCCGTGGTTCTCTCCGGCCTGCTCAGCCGCCATTGCCCACAGGAACCATTACTTCCGTCTATTCCGGAGACAGTCAACTGATCACAATAGGCACCTGTTCACATCTGCTCGCAATGAGTGCAAGAGAACCCTAAATGATTCCAAACAGTTGTTTCCTGAGAGAATGCAACAGCACATAGCTGACCACAAGTTCGTCTCCAAGGACTATTGGAGGATTTGTAAACGAGTGCTCAACAATAGGAAATCCTCAATACCTCCTTTAATCCATGGATTTGAGGTTCTCACGTCATCTGCGGACAAAGCTGAGTGCTTTGCCCACAGATTCTCATCCAACTCCACATTCGACTCATCCGGAGTACACCTACCCGACTTCCCTATTAGAACTGAGGCCAAACTGCATGACGTATATATTACCCCGACAGTAGTATCCAGAGTAATTTCAAAACTCGACTCCCATAAGGCGTGTGGAGACGATGGAATCCTGGTGATAGTCCTTAAGAGGTATGCTCCTGAACTTTCCCTGTCCTCTCTAAACTATTTAACTACTGCCTTTCTGCTTCCTGCTTTCCTGCATGCTGGAAGTTCTCTTCAGTCGTTCCTGTATTTAAGAATTGTGGTGAACCCTCAGACCCATCCAACTATCGCCCTATCAGTCTTCTACCGATATTCGGGAAAGTATTTGAGGCTATAATCAATGCTGAAATAGTTCATCATCTCACCACCCACAAACTGTTCTCCGACAGGCAATATGGATTCCGCTTTGCCAGGTCCACGGCCGACCTGCTAACAACCGTAACGGAGTACATACTACAGGCCCTTGATGAGTCTGACGAGGCTCGCGCGGTTGCTCTGGACATCTCCAAGGCTTTCGACAGGGTTTGGCACTCTGGCCTCCTATGCAAACTACACAGTTATGGTATTACTGGTCGCCTGCTTGACCTAATCCAATCTTTCTTAAATAACTGCAAAATGAAGGTCGTTCTGAATGGGCATGCCTCTTCGTCCTACAGCACGAATGCTGGTGTCCCACAGGTGCTGGTGTCCCACAGGGCTCTGTCCTGGGCCTGACGCTCTTCCTTATTTTCATCAACGACCTCCCAGATGAGATCAAGTCCCAAGTAGGCAAATGAAATGGGGTGAAATGATTAAAAGAAATTCCACCAAGAATGACCCTAACTGATGGAAAAAGAAGACGCACTTTGTCTGGTCATTGAGCCCACAAACCGCAGCAACCTGAAATGAACTATTGTTCACAGCAATATTGGCCACAATCAACCGTCTCCTGCAACGACATGGACAAGTTCAACTCTCGCACCCAAGATACATTCAACCAGCAAGAAAACACCTTTCTTTAATACCTCCTCTACCCAGTCTTTTCTTTCATTGTAACCCCTGTGCACTGGTAGTGGTCTTGCCTTGCTTACGGTGAAATGATTAAAAAATAAATATCTCATATGTTGATCCCAAATAAGTTAGTTTTTCTCTCACGTTCTCAGTTAATTATTAAATCATTTATTTAAACTTCTAGTCATTTATCTAAAGTGAATCAATATAAATGCTACACTGGGGCTGGGACGTATCATGTATTAGAGTGAATTTGAAAGCATGCAGAACAGGTAGTTGAGAGAAATACAATTTTTTTTCTTTTGTGTGTGTCTGTGTTTTGGGATTTTTAAAAAAAAATAAATTATCTCTCTTTCAGGGATAATTTATTATTTATGTAGGACACAAAGAATGTTTTGAATACAAATGAAAGCTTTTATTTTATATTCTATCCTGTTTTCATATATTGGCAGTACCCATGAAAATTTCAGGGCTTTTCTATTTGAATTTTCTGATGAATCATAAGTCTTAATTTAATGATTTAATAATTTCCTTGTAAATTGTTTGATTATAAAATATCCTTTTTGTTCATGACTTCTAAAAAAAAGTCCTTCATATTTATTTTGTATATTTTCTGTATAATTCCTAGTTCATGCCAAAAGTTGTTAATATATTGTCATAAACACCAGCTGTGTGAAAAAGTAATTAGATTTGTTATTTAAAAAAAAAACACACACATACACTTCTTTCTTTCGTTTTGGGATGTGATGAAGCCTAGAAAGCTGAAACATGTAATCAAATCAAGTTTTAATAAAGCATTTTCTATTTGTCAAATTTTTTTAAAGTTTTAAATATATATATATATATATATAAAACTTTGAAGAAATTTGACAAATAGAAAATATATATATATATATATATATATATATATATATTTTGTCATCCGCAGACAGATCTGTTTTGCTGAATCACAGCTCATCAGTACGGTTAGACTCTGATTGCTACACAACCCAGCTCGAAACCCAACCGATTTGGCGTCAGTTGGTGACTCTACCCCTGGGCCATGGGGCGTTTGGTGGAAGAAGGCAGTCTTTTTAGCGCATATCATATTACGTGCCCAATAGCTAGAGTGCTCAAATTCATTTTTATTGAATGACCGAGATATATATATATATATATATATATGTATATATGTTTACAAAATCTACATACAAACTTTCTGACATTGAGCACTCTTCCTCTATAAATATATCAAATTTTAAACAATATATTTTTTCCTTTTTCAATTATGCATCTGTTTGTTTCTTCTTTCTCAATAGTAGTTGGGATTTTTTGTCCGTTATGTAATTATTTTGAAAATAACGCTTAACTCATAAAAAACTATATTACAATGTTTAAACTTTCACTGTTAGTTTTGTTATCTTTAATTTTTTGAAGAGGGTGCTGAAAAGTTCTAGTTTTGACCCACTTCACAAACTATGGCCAGACATTATTTGTTTGTTTAAGGGTTTTTCGGTTAGCCTGAGAAGTTTTCAGCATTCCTAATATCTATTAGGAGGCATCAGCACAAGTGCGCTTTTAAATGTTGTATAACTTCACCAACTCTCCAAAGAGTTTCCAGATGGCAAATCCATTGTCATGATGTTGAAAGTATCAAATTGTAGTTGTCTCATCTGAATTTTTCAGCAGTTTTTATGTTTGAATTACAGTAAAATCTTGTCAAACTGCTGATAAGTCAACAACAAGGTCTTTTGTAGTGTGGGGAAATCAAGATTGGGCTCTCTAGCCTTGGTTGGCAACCAGTCTAGGAAAGCAACAGCTTTGAATTTGAAACCAGCTGGGTATGAAGCTAACAACATCACACTGTAAAAAACCTACTTTCTACATAAACCCCAGTAGCAATGGCTAGCCTCGTGAATCTGTGACTCTTTACCCAATGCTTTTATCCACTGGGCCATATGTCATAAAAGAGAAAAAAAAATAATTGTAATATGAGCTCTGGTAAAAAATGAATTCTGAGACATTAGGTTTATAATTCACAAAAATTCACTCACCAGTATCCCCAAGGACATAATGGAAAAAAAATCATTGGTCGATTGATGCAAAAAGATAACTTGACACCAAGAGTGATGAGTTCAGTTGCTGGCCTCAGTAGAGAGAAAAAAAACTTGCAGTTATCAAGGTGAATTAACTAAAACTGAGATATCCAGAAAAAGCATGTTTTGTGGAATTTGAACAATCTACTCCCATGGACTAAATAAAGGATTCGATTTGAAATTATAACAAAAATCACCTGAAGAAGGCTGGAGCGTACAATGGTCAAAACATTATAAATGTAACAGTAATGTTGGGACAACAATATAAATAGTGTAAATATTTACAATACCTCATCTCAGGAATATAAACAAATCCTGAAGTAGACCAGAGCACACAATGGCTGAAACACCAGGAATGTAACAGTAAAGATGAGGACAACCGTTCAAGCAATGTAAATAGTGCAGTTACAATACCTTATCTCTGAAATATAAACAGATTTTGAAGAGAAATAGGTTAATAAGTACATGAGTCTAACAGATAAAATTTGTTTTGATAGTTTTAAAATTTACTTAAACCAAATTTTGACAGAATCTGCTTTCTTAAAACAGTTTCGATTTTTTAATTATTTCTGATTTCAAAAATATAATTTTGTGTGAATTCATTGAAAAATTTTATTTAATTTGTTTTTCACTTTTTAAAATTTATGATTATAATTTATTTAAAAATCTGTTTCAGGAAAAAGTCTTTGTTAAAAATTAAAAAATGGCGTCCAAATTTGATGTGTTAAATTGATGTTTCTTTTAATTCAAGAGACCATATTGAACTGTTCTTTACAGTTATAAATAAAATATGATTTATATACAAGCATATGGGTATAGTTGAATGACAAAATAGAAAAACCCTACTATTTTGTACATTTTGATTTTCCAAATGACTTCAGTCTAAAAAAGATTTTTTATTGATGGAGACTTTTATGTGGTTGGGAAGAAATGCAATAAATATTCTTTTTAAAATGATTTAATAGTAAATAATAATAAAATAATAAAATAAAAAAGATTTTATTGATGGAGACTTTTTATGTGGTTGGGAAGAAATACACAATAAATATTCTTTAAAATGATTTAATGATAAATAATAATAAATAAAGATTTTATTGATGGAGACTTTTATGTGGTTGAAAGAAATGCAATAAATATTCCTTAAAATGATTTAATGATAATAAAATAGTAAATAAAAAAAGATTTTATTGATGGAGACATGTGGTTTGAAGAAATGCAATAAATATTCCTTAAAATGATTTGTAAATAATAATAATAAAATAGTAAATAAAAAGATTTTATTGATGGAGACTTTTATGTGGTTTGAAGAAATGCAATAAATATTCTTTAAAATGATTTAATAGTAAATAATAATAAATAAAAAGATTTTATGATGGAGACTTTTATGTGGTTTGAAGAAATGCAATAAATATTCCTTAAAATGATTTAATGATAATAAAATAGTAAATAAAAAAGATTTATTGATGCAGACTTTTATGTGGTTTGAAGAAATGCAATAAATATTCATTAAAATGATTTAATAATAAATAATAATAAAATAGTAAATAAAAAAGATTTTATTGATGGAACTTTTATGGTTTTGAAGAAATGCAATAATATTCTTAAAATGATTTAATGATAATAAAATAGTAAATAAAAAAGATTTTATTGATGCAGACTTTTATGTGGTTTTGAAGAAATGCAATAAATATTCCTTAAAATGATTTAATAATAAATAATAATAAAATAGTAAATAAAAAAGATTTTATTGATGCAGACTTTTATGTGGTTTGAAGAAATGCAATAAATATTCCTTAAAATGATTTAATAATAAATAATAATAAAATAGTAAATAAAAAGATTTTATTGATGCAGACTTTTATGTGGTTGAAGAAATGCAATAAAAATATTTCTTAAAATGATTTAATAATAAATAATAATAAAATAATAAATAAAAAAGATTTTATTGATGGAGACTTTTATGTGGTTTGAAGAAATGCAATAAATGTTCCTTAAAATGATTTAATAATAAATAATAATAAAATAATAAATAAAAAAGATTTTATTGATGGAGACTTTTATGTGGTTTGAAGAAATGCAACAAATATTCCTTAAAATGATTTAATGATAATAAAATAGTAAATAAAAAAGATTTTTATTGATGGAGACTTTTATGTGGTTTGAAGAAATGCAATAAATATTCCTTAAAATGATTTAATGATAATAAAATAGTAAATAAAAAAGATTTTATTGATGCAGACTTTTATGTGGTTTGAAGAAATGCAATAAATATTCATAAAATGATTTAATAATAAATAATAATAAAATAGTAAATAAAAAAGATTTTATTGATGGAGACTTTTATGTGGTTTGAAGAAATGCAATAAATATTCCTTAAAATGATTTAATAATAAATAATAATAAAATAATAAATAAAAAGATTTTATTGATGGAGACTTTTATGTGGTTTGAAGAAATGCAATAAATATTCATAAAATGATTTAATAATAAATAATAATAAAATAGTAAATAAAAAGAATTTTATTGATGGAGACTTTTATGTGGTTTGAAGAAATGCAATAAATATTCCTTAAAATGATTTAATGATAATAAAATAGTAAATAAAAGATTTTATTGATGGAGACTTTTATGTGGTTTGAAGAAATGCAATAAATATTCCTTAAAACGATTTAATAATAAATAATAATAAAATAGTAAATAAAAAAGATTTTATTGATGGAGACTTTTATGTGGTTTGAAGAAATGCAATAAATATTCCTTAAAATGATTTAATAATAAATAATAATAAAATAGTAAATAAAAAAGATTTTATTGATGGAGACTTTTATGTGTGGTTTGAAGAAATGCAATAAATATTCCTTAAAATGATTTAATAATAAATAATAATAAAATAATAAATAAAAAGATTTTATTGATGGAGACTTTTATGTGGTTTGAAGAAGTAAATAGAATATTCCTTAAAATGATTTAATAATAAATAATAATAAAAAATAATAAATAAAAAAGATTTTATTGATGGAGACTTTTATGTGGTTTGAAGAAATGCAATAAATATTCCTTAAAATGATTTAATGATAATAAAATAGTAAATAAAAAAGATTTTATTGATGGAGACTTTTATGTGGTTTGAAGAAATGCAATAAATATTCTTTAAAATGATTTAATAGTAAATAATAATAAATAAAAAAAAATTTTATTGATGGAGACTTTTATGTGGTTTGAAGAAATGCAATAAATATTCCTTAAAATGATTTAATGATAATAAAATAGTAAATAAAAAGATTTTATTGATGGAGACTTTTATGTGGTTTGAAGAAACGCAATAAATATTCCTTAAAATGATTTAATAATAAATAATAATAAAATAGTAAATAAAAAAGATTTTATTGATGGAGACTTTTATGTGGTTTGAAGAAATGCAATAAATATTCCTTAAAATGATTTAATAATAAATAATAATAAAATAATAAATAAAAAAGATTTTATTGATGGAGACTTTTATGTGGTTTGAAGAAATGCAATAAATATTCCTTAAAATGATTTAATAATAAATAATAATAAAATAGTA
This sequence comes from Ascarosepion bandense, assembly GCA_037127315.1. Classification (NCBI taxonomy): domain Eukaryota; kingdom Metazoa; phylum Mollusca; class Cephalopoda; order Sepiida; family Sepiidae; genus Ascarosepion; species Ascarosepion bandense. The sequence continues at coordinate 1,817,386 of JBBBDQ010000443.1, forward strand.
AATAAAAAAGATTTTATTGATGGAGACTTTTATGTGGTTTGAAGAAATGCAATAAATATTCCTTAAAATGATTTAATAATAAATAATAATAAAATAGTAAATAAAAAAGATTTTATTGATGGAGACTTTTATGTGGTTTGAAGAAATGCAATAAATATTCCTTAAAATGATTTAATAATAAATAATAATAAAATAGTAAATAAAAAAGATTTTATTGATGGAGACTTTTATGTGGTTTGAAGAAATGCAATACATATTCATTAAAATGATTTAATAATAATAAAATAATAAATAAAAAAGATTTTATTGATGGAGACTTTTATGTGGTTTGAAGAAATGCAATACATATTCATTAAAATGATTTAATAATAATAAAATAATAAATAAAAAAGATTTTATTGATGGAGACTTTTATGTGGTTTGAAGAAATGCAATAAATATTCATTAAAATGATTTAATAATAATAAAATAATAAATAACAAAGATTTTATTGATGGAGACTTTTATGTGGTTTGAAGAAATGCAATAAATATTCATTAAAATGATTTAATAATAATAAAATAATAAATAAAAAAGATTTTATTGATGGAGACTTTTATGTGGTTTGAAGAAATGCAATACATATTCATTAAAATGATTTAATAATAATAAAATAATAAATAAAAAAGATTTTATTGATGGAGACTTTTATGTGGTTTGAAGAAATGCAATAAATATTCATTAAAATGATTTAATAATAATAAAATAATAAAGAAAAAAGATTTTATTGATGGAGACTTTTATGTGGTTTGAAGAAATGCAATAAATATTCATTAAAATGATTTAATAATAATAAAATAATAAATAAAAAAGATTTTATTGATGGAGACTTTTATGTGGTTTGAAGAAATGCAATACATATTCATTAAAATGATTTAATAATAATAAAATAATAAATAAAAAAGATTTTATTGATGGAGACTTTTATGTGGTTTGAAGAAATGCAATACATATTCATTAAAATGATTTAATAATAATAAAATAATAAATAAAAAAGATTTTATTGATGGAGACTTTTATGTGGTTTGAAGAAATGCAATACATATTCATTAAAATGATTTAATAATAATAAAATAATAAATAAAAAAGATTTTATTGATGGACACTTTTATGTGGTTTGAAGAAATGCAATAAATATTCATTAAAATGATTTAATAATAATAAAATAATAAATAAAAAAGATTTTATTGATGGAGACTTTTATGTGGTTTGAAGAAATGCAATAAATATTCATTAAAATGATTTAATAATAATAAAATAATAAATAAAAAAGATTTTTTTGATGGAGACTTTTATGTGGTTTGAAGAAATGCAATACATATTCATTAAAATGATTTAATAATAATAAAATAATAAATAAAAAAGATTTTATTGATGGAGACTTTTATGTGGTTTGAAGAAATGCAATACATATTCATTAAAATGATTTAATAATAATAAAATAATAAATAAAAAAGATTTTTTTGATGGAGACTTTTATGTGGTTTGAAGAAATGCAATAAATATTCATTAAAATGATTTAATAATAATAAAATAATAAATAAAAAAGATTTTATTGATGGAGACTTTTATGTGGTTTGAAGAAATGCAATACATATTCATTAAAATGATTTAATAATAATAAAATAATAAATAAAAAAGATTTTTTTGATGGACACTTTTATGTGGTTGGGAAGAAATGCAATAAATATTCGTTAAAATGATTTAATAATAAATAATGATAAAATAATAAATAAAGATAAATAATAAAAATAATTATTAATAATAATAAATAAATAAAATAATGAAAATAACTTATAATAATAATAGTAATAAAAATAAATAATAAAATAATTATTAATAATAAATAATAAGAATAATTATAATAAATAATGATAAATAATTAAATTATTAATAATAATAAAGCATAATAAATAATAATATTATTCATATGAAAGCATTTGTGGGTAATTGAATGAAAAAATAGAAAGGATTTCTCTGATATTATACAGGGTGACCCAAAAAACAGAAATTTTTGAAGTGTGTATTGGCAGACATGAGCAAGTGGCAGCGCTGCGAAACATTGGCCTCACGAAGTAAACAATCTGCTGTTTCAGTAACCATGGATCAGGATGGATTTCTAAGCAAGTTATGATTGTCAGATGAGGCCCATTTTCATCTCACAGGTTATGTGAATAAGCAGAATTGCCGTTACTGGGCAGACACAAATCCTAATTGTTGGGACACCTGCGCCTATTCGGCTATAATGGACTATTCCATTACTATGTAAAGTAATGGTGGCATCTACGTAGAGAGTGTGCCAAGCAGCCGATCCGACAAGTCAGTTGTAGACTTCCGGTGACGACCCGGAAGTACCCATTGCTCATACTACGTCTTACGACGGTTGAGACGATTAACCCTTATTCTTGTATTGGATACTAATAACCTTTGTAAATACTATTTTCCACGGAATACAACAATTAACCTATTCCTGTTGTTGAGTTATTTATTCTTACTCACGACATAACACTAATGAAGTTCATGAGCACCCTTTACACGTTAGTAAGGTGACAGTATGGTGTGCTGTCTCATTACATGGGATCATCGGACCTTTTTTTTTTAAATGAACAGGGGATCTCAGTCACTGTTAGTGTCTCAACAGCAGATTTCAAGAATGCATTCGTACAGGAGAATGCCATCTACAGGACATCATTTTTAAAAAATGAAAATTCCATCATTGTTTCTTAAATGGCATGTTTTAAGGTTTCAATTACTTTGAATAAAATATTTTTCTTCCATCACTCTTGTTATTATTGGATTGTCAAAAAGTTCTCGTTTTTATGGGTCACCCTGTACCTTTTGTTCTTCAAAATTACTTCAGACTAATAGAGATTTTACTGATCGAGGCTTTTATGTGGTTAGAGAGAAATGCAATAAATATTCATTAAAATAATTTTACATTGAGAAACATTGAAGATACATGGATGCTTCATCTTATATTCAAATTTTTTGGCTTATGTTATCTGATGTATCTAGATGCACCACCGAGCCAACTGCATTCAACTTTCTCCCACTCTTGTTCTTATTGTTTTTGAATATCTCATGTTATAATAGCACTTTGGTTGGAAAGGAGATATATGAATTGAGATGTAAATTTATTATAGAAAACTCGGGAATTAGTGCACTTTCAATACATTTTACCTTTATTAGATTACTTTCTTTTTTTTTTCTTTTTCTTTTTTTTTAATCTTTAAAAGAAAAATGAAAGAATATTTATATTGCTTTTTTTGTGATCAGAAAAATATTCGAAAGACATCAAGGAAAAAAAAATCATAACTTTGGTGTGTGTGCGTGTGTATACAAACTACACTATTTGGCATGAAAAAGTAACGTTTTAAGTTATGATGTCTTTGATAAGCAATATTTAGTTTATTTTATAAGTGCTGAGAATGTTTATTTCAAACCGTGGGACCCAGGTTTGAATCTCACCAGAATGAGTTTGTCTTCATGTTATTGGTTTGGGGAGGCAATCCTAGTGTGTGACACCTTTTAGAAAGTGCCTGAAGAAAACCAACTCAATCTTTGTGAATGAAATTGGAGAGATAGAACTGTTTGGAAGCTGTTGTCCTAGCACAAAGTCAAGAGTTTTTTTATGGTCCTGGGCATAATAGTAAACCACATATGGCAGCAAGACTTCTGATTAGGAGATTGTGAGGAGCATGGAACCACCTCTTAACTGCTGTTGTCCTCAGGTTCACCCTGACCTGGAGTGGTAACACTTGCTAGCACTTTGGTTGGAAAGGAGATATATGAATTGAGATGTAAATTTATTATAGAAAACTCGGGAATTAGTGCACTTTCAATACATTTTACCTTATTGAATTACTTTTTTTTTTTTAATAAAACTGCATTCATAAAGTTGAAATTATGGTCAGACCCGTTACAGTGAATAAGTCATGTGTTCAGTTTATTGTTATATGATCCATTATGCATTCTTATATGTATTATCACTCTTGTGTTTGTCTGTCAGTTAAGTGCCATACGTGAAACACACTTGGGCGATCATGTCTCGAAAGAGACATGACTGACTGGGTAGAAGATTATCCCGCAGTAGGTTGCCATTGCTTTCTGCGGTAGACTGGTTGCCGACCAAAGCTATAGAACCCAATCTGTTTTATTATTTGATTCCTAGCTAGATGGGGAAGAGATGCATTATATTATTAAGTAGTAATTAGTCGGGGATCAGTTTATTACTTCATAACAATATAAAACTGATCCCCCAATTTATGCCCAATAGAAGCCTTAATCATGTTTTCAACTATTATGTCCATTCAGTCAGTTAAGTGCCATACGTGAAACACGCTTGGGTGATCATGTCTTTTTTGAGACATGACTGACTGGGTAGGAGATTATCCCACAGTAGGTTGCCATTGCTTTCTGCGGTAGATTGGCTGTCAGCCAAGGCTATAGAACTCAATCTATCCTGCTATTTAACCCATAACTAGAGGGAAGAGATGGATTAATACCTTTCTCAAGGGTATTTGTGCATAAGTGAATTCAATAGATTCAACTGGAATTTGAACTCGGTTTCCTGATTTCTCGTTCCGAGCCGATATCCACTGCACCACAATGCACATTGTACAATTCTTTAAATTCCTCGATGTTTTATCATTTTTTTTTTTGTTTTAAATCATCCCACCCCAAGCAAAGGCAGGAATGCCACTCGTGTTTGGGAAAGAAGAAATGATGAAAAGCATTCAAGAAGTCAGAAGATGGCAATTGACATTACAGTTAAATTTTTGAAGATTGTACTTTACATATGACATCATAGTTGTCTTTTTTTTTTATTTTGTTTATCAACTACCCAATATTATTGATTTGTATATCATATCTATACAGTTGATGTATAAATTCATATCTATATATATTGGCTGGCTGCTTAGATCTGAGTATGCTTGTCTGCTAGGGCAGCTAGCCAATCCCTGCAGCAGACACCTTCTCAAGCACGTTTGTCTTTGTTCAATACTCCAGAGCTCACCTGTGGTTTATACTGCAATTATGATGAGTATACCTTAGTTCCAGTTTCTTGGAAAGAGTGCATCAATATTGAGCTAGAGTGTATATGTTGTAGAGTAGCTGGTACCCCTTCAGCACTAACTGATGGACCAGCTTATAGCCTGTAAGAGTCTATGAATATGTATTTAAAGGATCGTTTTAATAAGTTGCAACAAATTGATTAATATTTGAACTGATTTACTTTGTTGGCTATTCATAAATTCATAAATGAGAACATCTCTTTTGCTCATAAGTTTGTCTTGTTAATTGTTTGGTATTTTTTGTATATATCCGTTAGCTCTGAATACTGTGCTGAATAAATATATTAAGCACTTATTCTTTGTGTATCATTCTCCTTGACAATACAACAGTATTGTAAATATAAGCAGTGTAAATAGATCAGCATCGATTGGCTGTAGTCTTTTTGATGCTTCTATGTATATATAATCAGTGTAGATACAGATCAGATTGAAATTGGAAAATTGTTTTCAAGCATAAAACAGAATATCACTATTTGGTGTTAATTTCTATATCCACTTTGCTTATATTTGCATAAACTTTGTCCCAGATATTGAGCTTTTTTAACCCTGATGTAATGGATATCTGTTCAGAAAGAGAAATTGGAGAGCCAGGCTAGAATTCCAGTTGAATTTATTGCATTCACTTCAGCACAAACACCCTTAGGAAAGATATGAATCTGTCTCTTCAACCTCTAGCTATGGGTTAAATAGCAGGGCTGGTTGAGTTCTGTACTCTTTGTTGGCAACCAGTCTACTGCAGAAAGAAATGGCAGCCTACTGTGGGAAAATCTTCTGCCTAGTCAGTCATGAATCAAAAGAGACATGATTGCCCAAGTGTTTATCATGTATGGCACTTAACTGACTGATTTGGATAAAAGGATTGAATAGCAGGACAGAGTGGGTTCTATAGCCTTGGTTGGCAACTAGTCTACTGCAGAAAGAAATGGCAGCCTACTGTGGGAAAATCTTCTGCCTAGTCAGTCGTTACTTGAAATAGATATGATTGCCCAAGCATGTATCACATATAGCACTTAACTGACTGACTGACCTCTTAAATATAGCATTTTCTAAAACTATGTATAATATATACTACTACTACTACTACTACTCCAGAAATTATTTTGTGGATAACCACGTTTGAGTAGATTTCTAATTTTTTAAACAGTGTTAAAAAGACAAAAATAAAACAGATTGTCTAGTCAAACATGGGTATCTTCAAAATAATATTTGTCCCTCCAAGAAAACATTTGACATTCATTAACTGAACAGCCAGTGCTTCTTTTGGTTGAAAATTTATAAAATCTTTCTCTTAGAACAATTTTTCAGGAAAATAGGTTTCTCAGTTCCACTACCTGTTATTGATTTTTCATTGTGTTTTTGTTTGTGGTAGAATGCAATGTCAACATCTTGATTCTGTCATTATTTTTTTTTTTTTTAGTTACCAGCCATTTTAGTTGTTGCTGCTGCTGTTAGAAGTCCTCAAATGATGTAATATTTATTTTCTGGTACACTTTGTTGTTTATTTATTTAATTTTTTTCAGATTTTCAGTTTCATATTTTATGTCTGATCTCTCTGAGTTTTACTGGTACCATGTAGCCCAATTCTACCTGCTGCATGGTCAGGTTATTGGCAACTAAACCAGACTTTTCCTGTTAAGAAGGGTGGTTAGAGATCTAGGAAGAATAAAAACAGGACAAAGGTCAGATTATTTCTTTTAATAAGGGCAACAAACATGTAATGCAATGGCGTAGATTGGTCTCCATAGCTATTTATTCAACCATGCGGTGATGACTTGGCATTGCTAGGCAGAGGACTCTCTAGACTGAAGTTAACCGCCAGAGTGAAGTGTTCTATGAATGGAATCAGCAGCCACATGTGTCCATGACCAAGTGAACTGGGGAACATTGCCTTAACCACTGAGCTGTCACCTAAAACTTACAATGAACCAGTTCTTTCATTAGTAATTTATTTTCTTTTAAGGAAACACTTGCTATTCATTGATTGAGCAGCCAGTGCTGCTTTTGGTTTAAATATATAAAAACTTTCTCCTGAAACAATTTTTCAAGAAAATAGGTTTCTCAAATATTTTCTCTTCGAGTTATGTGAGCTATTTGTTTTAGTTGTTGCTGCTATTGGTAGTCCTAAAGTGATGTGGTTTCTATTATTTGGTACCGTTCATTGCCTATGATTCTCTGGCACCAGTCCACAATGTTCAAAGAAGAATGATTTTATCAAATGCCTCAACCTTTTTTAACCATTGATTTTAGAAAGTGGTTTATACTGTTGACAGTTTAGATGTTTCTAAATGGGGTTGCCATCATGCCTGGTGTGCATATGTAAGTCTTGAACTGACAAAGCTATTTAAGAACATGGCTTGAATTTTCATGTTGATGGTTTGGTTTTTTAGCAATTGACAACATTTGGTGAAATTACCTCTGGTACCACCAATTAGTTATTAGTTTACATTAAATTTCCTTATCTCCTGGAATAAATTTGTTATAACTGATCATGTACTGAGGTGTACTAGGAAATAATGGAGGATTAAAAAACAAAAAAAAATTGATTCAAAATATATACTGAATTTACCCCAAGCAAGGCAGTAAAGCCACTAAGATAAGGAATTCAGTCAATTAAGTGCCATAAGTGATACATATTTGTGCAATCATGTCTTAAAAGAGACATGACTGACTGGGCAGAAGATTATCCCACAGTAGGTTGCCATTACTTTCTGCAGTAGACTGGCTGCCAGCTAAGGTTATAGAACCCAATCTGTCCTGTTATTTAACCTATAACTGGAGGGAACAGATGAATTAATACCTTTCCCAAGGAGATTTGCACATAAGTGAATGCAAAGAATTCAACTGGAATTCGAATTCAGCTTCCTGATTTCTCATTCCAAGCTGATATCTGCTGCACCACAATGCACATCCACATCAGGGATTACTGGGTGTGAAAGAATTAGAAAACTGAAAAGTTTCACATGCCAAATACTGAATTACCTCCCCTAGATTGCTTTACATCATTACATTTTCTGAACACCCTATTTTTTTCATAAAAATATTATAATATAAATTTGATATTTATTATCCAAAAGCAAAAAAAAAAAATACTGTGGTCAAGTTAATCACAATTATTCTCATTTTAATAATCATCTCTTGCTAATTGATAACATGGTGTTGGTATTACCTTGGCAGAGGTTTGCTGTCTTTGACTGCTCTTGTTTCTTATTACCCCAGTGTGTGTGTGTATGTGCATGCATTTTTTCTTTGTCAGATATTTCTTAATACCTTTAAGTCCAAAATTGAAGTGTCAGTACAAGGGTAATGTACAATAGTATAACAGAAGGAAGTAAGAAAGTTAAGTTCATTTATGTCTTTCATAAGTGCATTGAATGGTGAGATTGAATCCATGGCTGTTTGAAACTAATTATAGTTAACGTTGAAGAATCACCACACTTCAAGGTTCTATTGCAATTATAAAAATCTGATGGTATTTTAGCAACTATTTTACTATTTGATGGTGAAGAGGAGCCATTTTAGTTGGGTTTGGTTTGGATAGTAATCTTTTTAACATTAGGGTTTATGAGCAGTCTATTTTGAACAAGTTGAAATCCGATGAGAAATATTTCTAAAATGTTAAAATTTGTAATCATGGGAAGATAACAGTAAATATTTTACCTTATTGGTAATCATGATTACTTACACATAATTTAACTGGCAATGATACCTGAATTTTCTGGGGGAAATAACTTTAAATATAACACAGAAAAAAATGTTTTCATAGATTCTTTTTGCACAATGCAATGAATGAAAAAAAGATTTATTTGAGTTGCACACAAAAATATTCTGATGCCAAAAACAAAACTTATGTGGTCCTTTAATTTGACACGGTTTCTGAATACACAAAAAATATTAGCGTCATTCAATAAATCTCAGGCCTAACTAATAAAACAACAACTTTTAGGCAAAAATTCAACTTTATTCATTAACATAGTCTGCTTCTAGGGAAATTTTTTTTTTTTTTTTTTTAAATCACATCATCCCAAGCAAGGCGGTAAAGCCACTGGTGTGCAGGGGGCTACGTAAGAGTGAATAGATTGGAAAAGAGAAAGCCAGAAACCACATCCGAAACAGGGAACAAGGGATGAGCCTCTACACCTGTTCAATAGACATGGGTGGAGTGTGAACCGGGTGATAGTTCAGTCTATCTACTCCAATTCCAACGCTACTCTAACAATTCAATGCCTTTTTTGTAGAACAATTTGTCTTTGGCCTCAAAATATGCCTCAGTTTTTAATATCACTTCTTCATTGGAGTCAAATCTCTTTCCCTCGAGCATTCTTTTGAGGTCTACAAACAGCCAGTAGTTGCTGGGAGCCAGATCTGGAAAATAGGTTGGATGCGAAAGCAATTCAAAGTGCAGTTCATGTAGTTTAACCATTGTTGCGATCGACTTGTATGTTGTCTTGGTGAATGATCTCTGTTTTCTTCTTTGTTTGTGGCCATTTTTTAGTGATTTTCTCCTTCAACATGGAGAAGTAAGAACCAGCAATCTTTAGAGATTGCCCTTGTGCCATGTTGATAACTGTGACAAAACAAAATCCTAATAGGAATTGATATCTCTTGAATTCAAAGGACAAGTTGAAATCATGGGGATTCTGAAGAAGATGAGGACAATCCTTTTTCTTGCAAAGCCCAATTAGAATAGTTAGCCTTGATGACATGTGAAAAGGTTCTTGACAGCTTATTGAATTTTATCTTCTTCCCAAGTTACATCCATGTATTAATTTAGAATTTCAAAGAATGCCATTGTTTGGGCTGCAAATGCAATAGAATCTGAAAGCCACAAATGAATTTGGTCTCTGAGGTTGGATAAATTCAGTCGTTAACTCTTGAAACTGGATAAAAGTAAATGTATTTGTAAAGGGTTGCTTCTGGTTGAAAATGCAACTAATTTAATAAATATTTTTCAATATTGTTTCAGTGGCAATCGTACACTTTCTCACATTAAATTATCTTTTGATTTTATTCAAACAATAAGTAAGAATTTGACATTTTGTGCTACATTTAATCTATAATCATTTAATCTATAATCATTTAATCTATAATCATATTAACATTTATTATCTTTTTATTTCAATAACAATTGAGAATTCAAAGTTTTAGTTTTTCATTTTTAGCTGAAGCTTTAATAATTATTTTTATTCAATAACTCAAACCATTTTAATTTCTTAATATGTATTCCAATATTTTATATTAATTAACAAAATTCACATTAATGTGAATTTTGAAAACTTTAATTATAGAATGTGATTAATGATTATGAAAAGTAAATCACATTTCATAATTAAACTTTTTATTCCATTTATGGCTGAAAGACCAAGATTATTCCATAGATTTATTTAACCAATTAAAAAATTTTTAATGAATTTATGGGAATTACATCAGCTAGATCCTAGATGTTATGCCAGGATTTGTCATTGGATGCCACAATTTGAACAACATGAGGTAAGCAGATGATACAGTGCTGATAGCAGACATGGAAAGGACACTACAAGACCTCCTACAGAAGGTAGCTGAAGAGAGTGACAAAAAAGGACTACAAATAAACTGCAAGTCAACCGAATGCATGGTCATCAGCAAAAAGAGCAGCCCAAAATGCAAAATACAGGTGGGGAATACTAAAATCGAACAGGTATAAAATTTAAATACCTGGGAAGTGTTCTAACAGAAGACAAGCAGTGCAACACAGAGATCCAGAGGCAAATTGGCATGGCAAAGAACGTGTTCCAGAAGCTGAGTAAAGTATTAAGAGACAGGAAAATGTCATTAGAGAGAAAGAAAAGAGTACTGGATTGCTATGTAATGTCAGTTCTTCAATATGGCAGTGAATGCTGGACAATATCATCGAAGATGAAGGAAAAACTTGAAGCACCTGAAATGTGGTTCTACAGAAGGATTCTACGGATATCATGGAACATGCATGTGAGCAATGATGAGGTTTTTGGAAAGGATAGAAACGAAAAGAAAATTAATATTGAGCATCAGGAAGAGACAGCTGAAATTCCTGGGACATGCAATGAGGAAGAAAGGCTTGGAGTACCTGATACTAACAGGCCAGATAGAGGAAATGAGAATTAGGAAAGCAGCGAGTAACGTACTTGACTAGCCTGAGCAGGTGGATGGCAGAACGGTGGAGGTTGTGTGGTGTAACAGGAGAAAGCGTGCTAAGAGCCACCAGGGATAGGGAGACATGGAAAGCCGTGATCGCCTACGTCCTGAAAGGACAGGACACATAGAAGAAGAATATATATGCCAACTGTTTATAAGAAATTATAATGTGGGTATAAAATGGGGGATCAATTCCATATTATAATCAGTATATAAACTGATCCCTCATTTTATGGCCATGCTAGTTTCTATACATTTATGTTCCAGATTTATGGGTTTGAGCTAGTGGATGGTAGAGCGGAGTTTGGGTGGTGTAACAAGAGAAAGCATGCTAAGAGCTACCAAGGATAGGGAGACATGGAGAGCCGTGATCGCCTGAAAGGACAAGGCACATGGAAGAAGAAGAATGCAGGATAACGTTTCACTTCAGTAATAAGATGGTTAGCCTCATTGTTGAAAAATGATCAAAATTGTGAACCTTGTTAAAAATGAGTTTTCAAAAACTTTGTGATTTGAATTTTATTCTTATCAATAGCTTTTGTTGGTCGTGAAAGCACGATATTGACACCAGCAAAACATTTGAAAATAATTTAACTGAGAAAGATGCTGATTCACCAATTGAAGTTGGGTATTAGTGCTGTTGGGCTTCAATATGGGCAATATATCGTTATCATCTTATTCTTTTCCTCTTCACGTGGTTTAATGGTTAACAAGTTTGTCTTGCTAAATCCATTAGGACTGAATAGTAAGTTCTATAATCATTGGGTGCCTCATGCTTAGAAAATCGCCCCTTCTCATCTTCAACATGTGGTGCATGGATATAAGTTCAACTCACACTCCACCCATGTCTATTGAACAGCTGAAGAGGCTTATCCCTTGTTCCTTGTTTAGGATGTGGTTTCCGGCTTTCTCTTTTCCAATCTTTTCACTCTTTTCTTTTTTCTTTTTTTTTTTTCAATTGGTGTAGATAGACTAAACTATCTTCCCGGTTCACACTCCACCCACGTCTATTGAACAGGTAAAGAGGCTCATCCCTTGTTCCTGTTTAGGATGTAGTTCCGGCTTCTCTTTTTCAATCTTTTCACTCTTTTCTTTTTTTTTTTTTTCAATTGGAGTTGATAGACTAAACTATCGCCTGGTTCCCACTCCACACGTCTGAACAGATGAGGAAGGCTCATCCCTTGTTCCCTGTTTAGGATGTGGTTTCCGACTTTCTCTCTTTTTTCAATCTTCACTCTTTTCTTTTTTTTTCAATTGGAGTTGATAGACTAAACTATCGCCTGGTTCCCACTCCACCCCGTCTATTGAACAGATGAAGGGGCTCTGTCCCTTGTTCCCTGTTTAGGATGTGGTTTCCGGCTTTCTCTTTTTCAATCTTTTTCACTCTTTTCTTTTTTTTTTTTTTTTTCAATTGGAGTTGATAGACTAAACTATCGCCGGTTCACACTCCACCCCGTCTATTGAACAGCTGAAGAGGCTCATCCCTTGTTCCCTGTTTAGGATGTGGTTTCAAGCTCTTTTTCAATCTTTTCACTCTTTTCTTTTTTTTTTTCAATTGGAGTTGATAGACTAAACTAGCACTGGTTCCCATTCCACCCACGTCTATTGAACAGCTGAAGAGCTCATCCCTTGTTCCTGTTTAGGATGTGGTTTCACGGCATACTCTTTTTCAATCTTTTCCTCTTTTCTTTTTTTTTTTCAATTGGAGTTGATAGACTAAACTATTATCATGGTTCCCACTCCACCCGTCTATTGAACAGATGAAGAGGCTCATCCTTGTTCCTGTTTAGGATGTAGTTTCAAGCACTCTCTTTTTCAATCTTTTCACTCTTTTCTTTTTTTTTTCAATTGGAGGTTGATAGACTAAACTATCGCCTGATTCCCTCCACCACGTCTATTGAACAGATGAAGAGCTCATCCCTTGTTCCCTGTTTAGGATGTGGTTTCCATTTCTCTTTTTCAATCTTTTCACTCTTTTCTTTTTTTTTTTTTTTCAATTGGAGTTGATAGACTAAACCTGGTTCCCACTCCACCCACGTCTGTTGAACAGATGAGGGCTGTCCCTTGTTCCCTGTTTAGGATGTGGTTTCCATTTCTCTTTTTCAATCTTTTCCTCTTTTTTTTTTTTTTTCAATTGGAGTTGATATGAACTAGCTATCGCCAGTTCACACTCCCACCCACGTCTATTGAACAGCTGAAGAGGCTCATCCCTTGTTCCCTGTTTAGGATGTGGTTTCAGCTTTCTCTTTTCAATCTTTTCACTCTTTTCTTTTTTTTTTTTCAATTGGAGTTGATGAACTAAACTATAACACGGTTCACATCCACCCACGTCTATTGAACAGTGGAAGAGCTCATCCCTTGTTCCCTGTTTAGGATGTGGTTTCCGGCTTTCTCTTTTCAATCTTTTCCTCTTTTCTTTTTTTTTTTTTCAATTATGGAGGTTGATGAACTAAACTGCCGCCTGGTTCCCACTCCACCCACGTCTATTGAACAGATGAAGGCTCATCCCTTGTTCCCTGTTTAGGATGTGGTTTCAGCTTATATATTTTCAATCTTTTCACTCTTTTTTTCTTTTTTTTTTCAATTGGAGTTGATAGACTAAACTATCGCCTGGTTCCCTCCCCACCACGTCTGAACAGATGAAGGGCTCATCCCTTGTTCCCTGTTTGGGATCGCAGTTTCCGGCTTTCTCTTTTTCAATCTTTTCACTCTTTTCTTTTTTCAATTGGGTTGATGAACTAAACTCTCGCTGGTTCCCACTCCACCCCGTCTATTGAACAGATGAAGAGGCTCATCCCTTGTTCCCTGTTTAGGATGTGGTTTTCCGGCTTTCTCTTTTTTCAATCTTTTCACTCTTTTCTTTTTTTTTTTCAATTGGAGTTGATAGACTAAACTATAAACCTTGGTTCCCACTCCACCCACGTCCTATTGAACAGATGAAGAAGGGCTCATCCCTTGTTCCCTGTTTAGGATGTGGTTTTCCAGCCTGTCTCTTTTCAAATCTTTTCACTCTTTTCTTTTTCTTTTTTTCAATTGGAGTAGATAGACTAAACTATCACCCGGTTCACACTACATCCTCGTCTATTGAAAAGGTGAAGAGGCTCATCCCTTGTTCCCTGTTTAGAATGTGGTTTCCGGCTTTCTCTTTCCCAATCTTTTCTCTCTTACATAGCCCCTGCACATCAGTGGTGTTACTGCCTTGCTCAGGGTGATATGATTTAAAAAAAAAAAAAATTTCAAAGGGTAAGATCACAAAGTGTCAATGTTTTGTGTTGAAATTTGGTTAATAATTGAGGATATGTAAGAGACATACAAAATCTGTGTACATTTTAGGGACACCTTCTACATGTCAAATCCATTTTGTTTCCTTTGTGACATTATCGAAATTAGATTTGCAGGCCATTAGGATTTCATTACTACAAGGAATGAGTGTTTTTCACATTTGAACACAGATTTGATAATTATTATTTAATTAATTATCTACTTCAATTTGATTAAATTAATCGATATGTTATTAATTACTCTATCTTCATAGTATTTGTTCCTCCTGCGCCATTAGGGAGCAGTGGGTGATATATGTGTCCACCATCCAAGTGATCTTGTTGGGGGTTATCTCCATTTTGCCTGCCTGGACACAGGCGGGATGACATAGCAATCAACTAGTCTAAAAGCAAAGGATTCACTCTCTCTTTTTGGCTCTCTCAAAAACAAGGGTGTGGTAGGTGCAAGATGTATTTACTTTTCCTCAAGCCATATCTCTTTCTGTGGGCAAATCTCCAAATATCCCCCCTCTCTCTCTCACATACATGATGCTTTATTTCTTTAAACATGGATTGATTCTCATATTGGAGTAGATGCTCTGTTTTTATTATTAAGTAGGTTTATGTATTTATTCAGGCTGCTCAATAGAAATAAATATTCTGTTTAATAATAAAAGCAGCATCTACTACTCAAATATGAACATGAATTAAAATAAATAATGTTTAAACAAATAAAATTGAAATAATATATATTAGCAGTATAGCCTGGCATTGCTCAGGTGTAATGAAAGCTTTAAAACTAATCCATGGTCCTGGAGCTCAGACTCTTTGGACGTTGGCATGAAAGACTAAAAAGCAATAGTTGTTTCCAGTTAAAGCGAAACCGTAGACTGAAAGAAAAATGAATGGATGCAAGTCAAATTTTGATTTCCTGGTATCGATATCAAATAAGTTTTTTTTGTCATAAACCGAATTTTGAAGGCTAAATAAGTCCTCTGAGTAAATGGTATCATGGCCGAGACTAAGAACTACACTTATACCTATTTAGAGCCAAACCCGAAGCAAAAACTAAAATAAAAGGGCTGAAAAAATACAGACATATAAACACTCACACAAACATCTTGCCTTTTATATATATATATTATTGATTTTCTGCACTATTGTAAGAACTGCAACCTTGAAACTTCTGAATATCGTTTCTTATGTCTTTATCTATGAGTGTATCAAATTTGATTAAAATCGGACCACTCCTTCTATAACCCGATTTTTTTCGATTATCGATTTTCAATATTTATCGGGGGTTCCTCGATACAAAACCTAGCTAAGAACACTCGCAGACGCTTATAGTACAACTGTGTAAATTTTCAAGAAACTCTGTTCAGCCGTTTCAGAGTCTATAGGTAACGGACATACACCCACACACACACACAGACAAAGTTCCATTTATAAATAAGTTTAGATTTAGATAGATATATGCAAGTAAATAAAGAACAAAGAAAGTATTCACAAAGTTCAAAAATTAACTTAAAACAGAAATAGAGTAAAAAGGTATATTTATTATAAATTATAGTTTAGAACATGTACAAATTATAATTTACTACAAAAGTATACATTTTGTTTCAACATCAAAAAAAACAATGTCTCATCAGGGAGTTAATAATTATGGTACTCTTAATCAGGTAGTTAATAATGATGGTACTCTTAATCAGGCACTTAATAATGATGGTACGCTTAATCAGGTAGTTAATAATGATGGTACTCTTAATCAGGTAGTTAATAATGATGTTTCTCTTAATCAGGCACTTAATAATGATGGTACTCTTAATCAGGTAGTTAATAATGATGGTACTCTTAATCAGGCACTTAATAATGATGATACTCTTAATCAGGTAGTTAATAATGATGGTACTCTTAATCAGGTAGTTAATAATGATGGTACGCTTAATCAGGTAGTTAATAATGATGGTACTCTTAATCAGGTAGTTAATAATTATGGTACGCTTAATCAGGTAGTTAATAATGATGGTACTTTTAATCAGGTAGTTAATAATGATGGTACTTTTAATCAGGTCGTTAATAATGATGGTACTCTTAATCAGGTCGTTAATAATGATGGTACTCTTAATCAGGCACTTAATAATGATGGTACTCTTAATCAGGCACTTAATAATGATGGTACTCTTAATCAGGTAGTTAATAATGATGGTACTCTTAATCAGGCACTTAATAATGATGGTATTCTTAATCAGGCAGTTAATAATGATGGTACTCTTAATCAGGCAGTTAATAATGATGGTACTCTTAATCAGCTAGTTAATAATGATGGTACTCTTAATCAGGCACTTAATAATGATGGTACTCTTAATCAGGCAGTTAATAATGATGGTACTCTTAATCAGGCAGTTAATAATGATGGTACTCTTAATCAGGTAGTTAATAATGATGATACTCTTAATCAGTCACTTAATAATGATGGTACTCTTAATCAGGTAGTTAATAATGATGGTACTCTTAATCAGGTATTTAATAATGATGGTACTCTTAATCAGGCACTTAATAATGATGGTACTCTTAATCAGGTAGTTAATAATGATGGTACTCTTAATCAGGCACTTAATAATGATGATACTCTTAATCAGGCACTTAATAATGATGGTACTCTTAATCAGGTAGTTAATAATGATGATACTCTTAATCAGGTAGTTAATAATGATGATACTCTTAATCAGGCACTTAATAATGATGATACTCTTAATCAGGCAGTTAATAATGATGGTACTCTTAATCAGGTAGTTAATAATGATGGTACTCTTAATCAGGCACTTAGTAATGATGGTACGCTTAATCAGGTAGTTAATAATGATGGTACTCTTAATCAGGTAATTAATAATGATGGTACGCTTAATCAGGTAGTTAATAATGATGGTACTCTTAATCAGGTAGTTAATAACAATGATACTCTTAATCAGGTAGTTAATAATGATGGTACTCTTAATCTGGCACTTAATAATGAGGGTACTCTTAATCAGGTAGTTAATAATGATGGTACTCTTAATCAGGCACTTAATAATGATGGTACTCTTAATCAGGTAGTTAATAATGATGGTACTCTTAATCAGGCACTTAATAATGATGATACTCTTAATCAGGCACTTAATAATGATGGTACTCTTAATCAGGTAGTTAATAATGATGGTACTCTTAATCAGGCACTTAATAATGATGATACTCTTAATCAGGCACTTAATAATGATGGTACTCTTAATCAGGTAGTTAATAATGATGATACTCTTAATCAGGTAGTTAATAATGATGATACTCTTAATCAGGCACTTAATAATGATGATACTCTTAATCAGGCAGTTAATAATGATGGTACTCTTAATCAGGTAGTTAATAATGATGGTACTCTTAATCAGGTAGTTAATAATGATGGTACTCTTAATCAGGCACTTAGTAATGATGGTACGCTTAATCAGGTAGTTAATAATGATGGTACTCTTAATCAGGTAATTAATAATGATGGTACGCTTAATCAGGTAGTTAATAATGATGGTACTCTTAATCAGGTAGTTAATAACAATGATACTCTTAATCAGGTAGTTAATAATGATGGTACTCTTAATCTGGCACTTAATAATGAGGGTACTCTTAATCAGGTAGTTAATAATGATGGTACTCTTAATCAGGCACTTAATAATGATGGTACTCTTAATCAGGTAGTTAATAATGATGGTACTCTTAATCAGGCACTTAATAATGATGATACTCTTAATCAGGCACTTAATAATGATGGTACTCTTAATCAGGCACTTAATAATGATGGTACTCTTAATCAGGTAGTTAATAATGATGGTACTCTTAATCAGGCAGTTAATAATGATGGTACTCTTAATCAGGCAGTTAATAATGATGGTACTCTTAATCAGGCAGTTAATAATGATGATACTCTTAATCAGGTAGTTAATAATGATGGTACTCTTAATCAGGCACTTAATAATGATGGTACTCTTAATCAGGTAGCTAATAATGATGGTATTCTTAATCAGGTAGTTAATAATGATGGTACTCTACCTGATGAGACATTGTTTTTTTGATGTTGAACAAAACATACATTTTTATAATTTGTACATGTTCTAAACTATAACTTATAATATATATATATATATATATATATATATATATATATATATATATATATCCTTGGACACTTTTATGTAGTGTAATGGTTAGCAAGTTTGTCTCGCTAAATCAGTTATGATTGAATAATGAGTTTGATCTTCACTAAGTACTCCATGCTTTTGGCCTTGTGCCAAATCTAGAAACACTTAAAAAATTATACATATTATAAGTTATAGTTTAGAACATGTACAAATTATAATTTACTACAAAAGTGTACATTTTGTTTTGACATCGAAAAACAATGTCTCATCAGGGAGTTAATAATGATGGGAGACATTGTTTTTTCAATGTCGAAACAAAATGTACACTTTTGTAGTAAATTATAATTTGTACATGTTCTATACCATCTTCCTCCTTCTTCTACATGCCTTGCCCTTTCAGGACGTAGGAGATCATGGCCTTCCACATCTCCCTATCCCTGGTGGTTCTTAGCATGCTTTCTCCTGTAACATCTCGCAACCCCAGTTCTGTCATCCACCTACTCAAACCCTTCAAATATGTTATCCGCTGCTTTCCTCTGTCTCTCTTTCCCTCTATATGACCTGTGAGTATCAGATTCTCCAAGCCTTCCTTCCTCATCACATGTCCCAATAACTTCAGCTGTCTTTTCCTGAAGCTCAGTATTAATTTCTTTTTCGTTTCCATTCTTTCCAATACCTCGTCATTGTGCTTACATGCTCGGTCCATGATATCTGCACATCTTTCTGTAGAACCACATTTCAGTTGCTTCAAGTTTTTCCTTCATCTTTGTTGATATTGTCCAACATTCACTGCCATTGAATGACGAAATTGACATCACATAGCAATCTAGTCCTCTAACTTATAATAAATTATATATTGTCATGTAGAATTATGAATGCCAATGCGTATAATTAAAACAACTGAAATATTGTGGTTCTACAGAAGGATGCTGTGGATATCATCGATTGACTTCCTGAGACATGCAATGAAGAAGGGCTTGGAGTACCTGATACTAACAGGCCAGATAGAGAGAAAAAGAGACAGGGGAAAGCAGAGGATAATATTTGAAGGGCCTGATCAGGTGGATGACAGGTTTGTGTGGTGTAACAGGAGAAAGCGTGCTAAGAGTCACTAGGGATAGAGAGACGTGGAAAGCCATGATCGCCTACGTCCTGAAAGGAATGGCACATAAAAGAAGAAAGACATAGATGAAAAACTTCTCCAAGACTGCAGATTTTGTTTATCTTAAGAATCACGTTGACACTAGCATTAATTGTTGTTGGTTAGACAATAGATGTTTACAGTTAGATTTTTTGGTTTAATTTTTTTAGTCATTAAATATTTCTACATCTGTTATGTTAAGTGATTCTTAGATGATAAAAAATACTGGATTTATTTTCAACTGACAGTAACTTTCCATGCCTGATTTATAAATTTTCACCAGAAAACGTGATACTATTTTATTTTTCAGTGAGGAATTTTATGAAATCTTTCTCTCTTAAATTAAGAGAATGTCTCCTTTGAGTTCTGTTGAACAAGGGAAGGACAGGATGCTCACTTCATTTAATTACAGGCCTTAATGTAGTTAATGAGCTGTAATTTCTAATTGTTGAAAGAATACCAACTGGTGACATTGATTCCTTAGATTAATTTTACTTCTGGGTTTTATTTCATTGATAATTTTCTCATGTTGAGAGTTCTTTAAGAAGACGTTTAACTGACTGAATTAATTGTAAGGCATGCACTTGCTTTCGAAGGATCACTCTTTGATACTTGTTTGCTTGTCTTCAAATGGCCATAAAATTGAATTTTTTTTTTGTTTTAATTTTGCTTTTTCTATATTGTTTATTATTTTAGTTTTCTTCATTTCTCATTGATTTTACATATTTTCATTTTTCTTTTCTTCTTTCTTTTTTTGTTTCTCTTTCCTTTTCTGTCTTTCTATCGTTCTTGTCCATTTTTCCGTTTTAATTAAAAATTTCTGGATGCAATTCTATATTTTTTTTCCTATTTTTGAAGCTAATTTTGGTACAATGCCAAATTTATGAATTGAATATGCAAACAAACATCTTGCTAAGTAGTTTTGTGACTCATGATTACATAGCTATATTTCCCAATACAAAGTAATTTAATTTTGTAAGTATTTTTTAAACCATTTATGTTAAAGTTCTTATCGAGGTTTCTTTTTTTAAATTGATGACGATATTTTAATTAAAACATTTCAGTTATTTTACAAAAATGGCTTGTTGGTTATTTTTTTTATATAACTTTCAAGAGCCTTTAAATATAAAAGTACTTTTTAATTGGCTTGTTTTTTTCAGACTATTGGTTTTCTTATTTTTTGTTTATAACACATTTTTTTAGGGAGTTCAACCTTTCTAGGTATGTGCTGTGGTAGTGGATGTTGGTTCAGAACAAGGAATCGAAAAGTCAAGTTCGAATTCCAGTTGAATTCGTTGCATTCACTTATGCGCAAATAGTTATGAAAAGTATTAATCCGTCACTTCTCCCTCCAGCTATGGGTTAAATACATGCTATCATGTCTCGAAAAAGAGATATGATTCACTAGACAGACTATTTTCCTGCAGTAAGTAAAAGGGTATTTGCGGGTATGTGAATTCAACTGGAATTTGAACATTACTTACTGAAAATTATAACAGTTTGCGTGAAGCAGACAAAGTTACAAAAATACCATGAAATCTCATTAAAATTTTTTTTAGTCTTTTTTTGAGAATATTTTTTTTGCAACTATTTGTATTTTTATTCGGGATTGGAGGCAGTTTGAAAAAGAAAATAAAAGAAAACATTTTCTTTTTTTTTTATTAAATAGTGGCTCCATGTTGAATATGTCCTGTCACAGGACTCCTGTGTAAAGCTTAAAAATACAAAATGTGGCAATTTTAAGTTAAAGCTCCATAATGCAAGTGAGTAGTTGTACAATTTTCTACTCCTGTTTTATTCATATTTCGTAAAAACAGAGGATATTCGAAGTACTTTAAAAATAATTTTTACAATTTAAAAGAAAAAAATTTTAAATCTGTTTTCGGATTTTTGGGGCAGTGAGAGTGAACATAGTCCCTCCACCCTAGAAATAAGAGGCTCATCCCTTGTTCCCTGTTTAGGATGTGGTTTCCGGCTTTCTCTTTTCCAATCTTTTCACTATTACGTAGCCCCCTGCGCATCAGTGGCGTTACCGCCTTGCTCGGGGTGATACGATTAAAAAAACAAAAAAACATTTGGGGTGATCACAAAGGTTCCAACCAGAGTGCAATGAAAGTCCCTCGCTCTGGGTAATTTTAATGCGAATTTTAATAAATATATAAATTCTTTTTATTTTTGTATTAACGGGAAAAAATTCAGATATAGTTCGTGATAATTTTACTTACTTTAGTTTAAAAACATTTTTTTTTCATCTAAAAATATTTTCAAATTTCAAGGTTCTGCTGCACTGCAATAAAAAAATGTTTTTTAATATTTTCTTTGCACTTTTCATTGGTCAATGTATAAAAAATATTTTAAATCTGACAATTATTTGATTTTTGCTAGAATTTCCAAATTAATGTGTTTGTCACTGGAAAAAAAAAGTGAATTATTTAATGTTTTCCATTGTAAACTTTCGTAAAAACGTTTTGGTTACCTGCAAAAAACTCAAATCAAAACAAGATTTTCTGCAAAAATTTCGAACATGTTAGGAGAGATTAAAAATTTTTTAAAAATAATTAAAAAATACTTTGATTTTTCCTCTTAATAATAATGTAAAACTTTTGATGGAAAACAGTTTGTTTTTTATTAAATTTGGGGCGTTTTTTATTCATATTAACTTAATTATTTACTTAGCTGTTTTTTTAGTGATTTAGTAGTGGTACCTAGAGTAGAGGTTTATCTATTGTTTCCTGTTTGGGACTGAGTTAGTTTGTTTTGAAGTCTTCTCATGCTCTTTCACTCCCAGTAGCCCCTTGCGTCTTAGTGGCATTATCACCTTATAGGGTAAATAAATTAAATTTAAATATGGCAATAAAGACATGGACAACAGTCCAAACAGTGTAAATAATGTATTTTGAATATGTTAAAAAATATTAATCAATCTAAATATCTTCAAAATCTTCTGTTGTTGTTATTATTATTATTATTATTATGTTATAAAATCCAGAAGGGAAATTCTTAAATTGTTGCAGAAGTAACTTTCCCTTATGTTGACCCAGTTTTAATTTGTTTGATTCAGTTAATTTTTTTCTTGTTTTACCTGTAATTCAAATATATTTCTTAATGAGGAGGGGAGTTTTGTTCCCTCTGTTATCTAATGAGCTTAAAGTGTTGATTTCTATGAAAATCTTTGAACATTTTGTAAGTATTTTTGAACATCACTTGTATATATGATAAACTATAACATGAAGATTTCACCACTTGCAGTGGAGGTTAAGTTGACCATATACAATTCAGTGAGTTATCAACTGTAAACTTGTATATAATGATGAACTTCACAAGATTTATATATCTTGCTTCCTAAGAGAATGAATAGGAATATCCCAAACATGTCATTCTGTTTTGAGTTGGAAAGATCCAAAAAATTATTTGTCTGTTATCCAAGCCTTTGCCATTTCTAAGTGCCGTCTTTAATATTATCTTGCCTGATTCCCTCTTATAACCTGATAAAAATCTCTCGTTTATTTGCTAATGTTTATTTGCCACCTTTTTGTTTTGTCATTGTCCTTCACTTGTTTGTTTTTCTTCTTAAAAGGAAATTGTTGATTTGTAACAGAAGACTATAACGAATCTTACAGGATGTGCACGAGTTAGAATTTGTTTCTGTTTTTATACACAGTTTCCTCTCGATTCTTGATTAGCTGACTTGCCTTTACAATCTTTCTCTTCATATTAACCATTAGCAGGTTACATCTTCCTTTCATTATTCTGATATTCCGACATGTCAAACAAAGACACAATATCAAACATCTTCTGCAAAGAATCTAGCTTTGTATAGACACGTGTTTTATTAGGACATGTGAAATACGTTTTCATATTTTAATCAACTGTATGTTCTTTGAAGCTTATATAATGTTTTACATCTGTAATCTTTTGATGATACTCGGTCTTGGTGATAATGGTCAGCTGCTCTTCAGTTGGCAATTTAAAACATCGTAATTGATAACTGATGTTTGTCTACTTCCAAGAAGAATATCGTTAATGTTTTTTCCAATCTTTCTCTACTGATTCGGTCTTTCTTTACATTCCAAAACCAGTGCCTCCTTGCTACTGTTGGAGAAACTCCTCCCTGATTCAACATGTCTTTAGAGGTGTAGCTTTATTCACGATGCTTGGCCAATTAGGGTTTTTAGCCATAATTGAGGTGGATGGCTGTTAACTCTGAGTTCATCCACCTATTAACATCTCTTTATTGTTTTTGTGCTGTTGATGTTCCACTTGCCCTCCTTAATAGACTGGGGTTCTCCTTGACTGGTTGGCAATCAAGGCTATAGTAATGTGTCTGTCTTTCTATTTACCCATAGCTTGGTGGAGAAGAAATGGACTCATACTTTTCTTAAGGATATTTGCACATAATTGAATGCAACAAACTCAACTGGATATCAAACTTGGCTCTTCAGTTCCTCAAGCCAAGCTGCTCTCTATTACTCCATCATGCCTCTATACTTTTTTCTTTTTTATTCAGGTAAAAAAAAAAAAATGACCTTGAAAACCAATTTCTGTTAATCTGAAACAGGAAAGTAAATTTTTAGCAGGTGGCAGCAGGTGTATTTTTCTTTGTTCTGCTCTTTCAGATTCTCTACAGATTTTTCTTAATTATCTGTGAATTACCATAGATTCTTGAGAAAGATAGAATTACCATTGAATTACCATAGATTCTTGAAAGGTAAGTCTGCAGATTCTTGAGAAAAATAAATTACCATAGATTCTTGAGAAAGATAAATTACCATAGATTCTTGAAAGATAGAATTACCATGGATTCTTGAAAGATAAATTACATGAATTTACCATAGATTCTTGAAAAGATCTACCATAGAATTACCATAGATTCTTGAAAGATAAATTACCATAGAATTACCATAGATTCTTGAAAATAGAATTACCATAGAATTACCATGATTCTTGAGAAAGATAGAATTACCATAGAGAATTACCATAGATTCTTGAGAAAGATAAATTACCATAGAGATACCATAGATTCTTGAGAAAGATAAAATTACCATAGAATTACCATAGATTCTTGAAAGATAGAATTACCATAGAATTACCATAGATTCTTGAAAGATAAAGTACCATGGGAGCTACTATAGATTCTTAGAAAGATAGAATTGCCATAAATTAGATTCTTGAGAAAGATGGGTACCATACCATAGATTCTTGAAAGATGAATCCTATAAATTACATGAATGCTTGAAAGATGGAATTACCATAGAATTACCATAGATTCTTGAGAAAGATAAATTACCATAGAATTACCATAGATTCTTGAGAAAAATTCATGAGATTCTTGAAAGATAGAATTACCGTTCTTGAGAAAGATAGAATTACCATAGATTCTTGGAGAAGATGAATTACATAGATTCTTAGAAGGTAGAACCCATAGCAGTTGTGAGGAAAGATAAATTGCATAGATTCTTGAGAAAATTAAATTACCATAGATTCTTGAGAAAGATAAATTGCAGCAGATTCTTGAGAAAGATAGAATTACCATAGATTCTTGAGAAAGATAAATTACCATAGATTCTTAGAGAAAGATAGAATTACCATAGATTCTTAGAAGATAAAATTTTGCAGAATTACCATGGCAGGTGAGAAAGATAGAATTACCATAGAATTACCATAGATTCTTGAGAAAGATAGAATTACCATAGAATTACCATAGATTCTTAGAAATAGAATTACCATAGAATTACTATGGAACCTTGAGAGAATAGAATTACACCATAGAATTACCATAGATTCTTGAGAAAGATAAATTACCATAGAATTACCATAGATTCTTGAGAAAGATAGAATTACCATAGAATTACCATAGATTCTTGAGAAAGATAAATTACCATGAGTACCGTTCTTGAAAAGGTAGGAATACCATGAATTGCACGCGATTCTTGAAGATAAATTACCATAGAATGCACCATAGATTCTTGAAAGATAGAATTACCATAGAATTACCATAGGTGAGAAGATAGAATTACCATAGAATTACCATAGATTCTTGAAAGATAGAATTACCATAGAATTACCATAGATTCTTGAAAAGATAAATTACCATAGAATTACCATAGATTCTTAGAAAGATAGAATTACCATAGAATTACCATAGATTCTTGAGAAAGATAGAATTACCATAAATTACCATAAATTCTAGATTCTTGAGAAAGATAGTAAAATGCTTTCCTGTTGCCTTCTTCATCGTTTGAAATTCAGTTTTCTTTCTCTTAGATTAGTGACCACTCACGACTAAAAAGTTCAGTCTTCCCTGCTATATAACTCTTAGTTGCGTGTAAAAGAAATGAATTCATGGCTTTTTAAAGGGCATTTCTGCAGAAGTGTACATAACCGACTAGGCCGAAATTTGTACTTGGTTTTCCAACTCCAATTTCATTGTCGATATTTGTTACACTACCTGCACATGCTCAGTATCTGTTTAAACAGAGTTTAATTAACTCTAGATTTTGTTTGCCTGCTTTGAGATAACTTGAGAACAGACTTAATGACACTGAAGGCAAATTGCCTCTTAAAAAGGGAATACTGTTCAGCTGTTTTGTTAGTGTTGATTTGCCATGAAAGTTTCTTATTTTGCTATCATTTTTCTAATCGTTTCACTCTAAGCAAGGCAATAAAGCCACCAAGTTGTGAAGAAGAGTTACTGAAAGTGAAAGAAGAAAAGAAAATATTAGTGAGGAGAAAGGACAATAAAAGAACAAGATTCCGGTTCAAAATGAAAAATTTGTAAAAGCTTTCTTTGGTCAAAATGACAAGTTAATAAAGGCTCCCTTGGATCAAAATGAAAAATTTGTAAAAGGCCTCATTAGTCAAGCTAAAATATTCATACATGCTTCCCTTTAGTCAAAATGGAAATTTTGTAAAAGCTCCTTTTGGTCAAAATGAAAATTTTGTAAAAGCTCTCTTTGGTCAAACGGAAAAATTTATAAAGGGTCCCATTGTTCAAAATGAAAAATTTTATAAAGGCTTCCAGTATTGCAGGTGATTTAAATACAGAAAATATCTTTAAATTGTAATATTTTTTTTTAATAATAAAGATTTATTGATAAGATTCCTATGAATTAACCTATAGCTGGGTGGAAAAGAGGTGGATTCATAACTTTCCCAGGAATATTTGCACATGTGGGAATATAATAAACCCAACCAGAATTGGATCTTGGCTCTTTGATCTTCAATTTTAGCCATTATCTATTGCACCATCTGCACAAACTTACCACACTGATATTCCATCTGAGGTACTGACCAGCCTTGATATTCCTCAATTTCGGTGGTTTTTACAAGAACCAGCATTTCAATGTGATTTGGCTATAAGCCTCTGCCCCACAAAAAAAAAACAAAACAAAAAAACACAAACAGGTCTCAGTATATCAGTCTTTGTGTGAATATCTACTTTTTATTATTGACTATAAAACCAGACTTTGCAACAGGCTCACTTTTGTGAAAATGGAAAATCAACACTCTCTGTGTTTAACTTAACATTTGACTATGAGATTGGCTTCGGACACCAGTTATGATAGGAGCCACCAATGTCATGCAACAGTGTAAAAAAGTCGATGAAGATTAACAGTTGGGGTATAAAAATAAGGCATTGATGTTGATAGATCTCAATTCAGGTTTTAGCTGATATTAATAGGTGTGGAGATGTGAACAGAAAGATAGATAAAACATGGTTGAAACAAAAATGGAAATATATAGATAAATAAATGAGGTAGATACATGAAAAGAAAGATTAGAGGAGTTTGCAATGACTACCTGGATCCAGTATGACTGATTTAGTGTAGGTTTTAATCTTTTTAAAAATAGCAATGTAGTCATTTATAAATAGATTTTACTTTGAAAACATCTATTAAAAATGGATAGTAATAGTCTGTAAAAAGAAAGGGAAAATGTTGGACTGTATTTGTACATTTTAGAAAAATAATGATCGCAGTTGATGAGAACTGTATAAATGAAAAAGACTTTTTTCCTATTGATGTTTTTAGAAAACTAGCAGTATAGCCCAGCGTTGCTTGGTTGTAATGAAAGCTTTTTTGGACGTTGGCACGAAAGACTAAAAAGCAATAGTTGTTTCCAGTTAAAGCAAAACTGTAGACTGAAAGAAAAATGAATGGATGTAAGTCAAATTTTTATTTCCTGGTATTGATATCAAATAAATTTTTTTTGTCATAAACTGAATTTTGAAGGCTAAATAAGTCCTTTGAGTAAATGGTGTCATGGTTGAGACTAAGAACTACAATTATACCTACTTATAGCCAAACCCGAAGCAAAAACTAAAATAAAAGGGCTGAAAAAATACAGACATACAGGCAGATAAACAGATACACACACAAACATCTTGCCTTATATATATATATATATATATATATTATTGATTTTCAGCACTATTGTAAGAACTGCAACCTTGAAACTTCTGAATATCGTTTCTTATGTCTTTGTCTATGAGTGTATCAAATTTGATTAAAATCGGACCACTCCTTCTAAACCTGATTTTTTCAATTATCGATTTTCGATATTTATCGGGGGTACCTTGACACAAAACCTAGCTAAAAATACTCACAGACGCTTATAGTACAACTGTGTAAATTTTGAAGAAAATTGGTTCAGCCGTTTCGGAGTCTATAGGTAACTGGACATACACAGACACACACACACAGAGACAAAGTTACATTTATAAATAAGTTTAGATATGTTTGATGAAATGTAAATGAATTGTTTATATTTTTAGGGAGGAATATGACTATTCTGTGGCTATAGCTCTGATAAAGTCAACAGTTTTTTTGTTCTTTTTTTTAAATCATTTCACCTCAAACAAGGCTTACTGGGCATGAAAGTGAATGAGAAGACCTTAGTGAAAAGAAAGGACAATAAAAGAACAGGTTTCAGGAAGACAGAAGATGGCAATAATGCCACTAAGATGTAAGGGGTTACTGGGAGTGAAAGAGAATGAGAAGACTTTAGTGAGGAGAAAGGACAATAAAAGAACAGGTTTCAGAAAGACAGAAGATGGCAATAATGCCACTAAGATGTCAGGGGTTACTGGGTGTGAAAGAGAATGAGAAGACGTTAGTGAGGAGAAAGGACAATAAAAGAACAGGTTTCAGGAAGACAGAAGATGGCAATAATGCCACTAAGATGTAAGGGGTTACTGGGAGTGAAAGAGAATGAGAAGACTTTAGTGAGGAGAAAGGACAATAAAAGAACAGGTTTCAGAAAGACAGAAGATGGCAATAATGCCACTAAGATGTAAGGGGTTACTGGGAGTGAAAGAGAATGAGAAGACTTTAGTGAGGAGAAAGGACAATAAAAGAACAGGTTTCAGGAAGACAGAAGATGGCAATAATGCCACTAAGATGTAAGGGGTTACTGGGAGGGAAAGAGAGTGAGAAGACTTTAGTGAGGAGAAAGGACAATAAAAGAACAGGTTTCAGAAAGACAGAAGATGGCAATAATGCCACTAAGATGTCAGGGGTTACTGGGAGTGAAAGAGAATGAGAAGACTTTAGTGAGGAAAAAGGACAATAAAAGAACAGGTTTCAGGAAGACAGAAGATGGCAATAATGCCACTAAGATGTAAGGGGTTACTGGGAGCGAAAGAGAATGAGAAGACTTTAGTGAGGAGAAAGGACAATAAAGGAACAGGTTTCAGGAAGACAGAAGGTAGATTTTCCTGCAGTTGGTTGCTATTTTTTTCTGTGATAAGGTGGTTGCTAGCCATGGCTATAGAACCCATTTTGTTAAGCTATTCAATCTTTTCATCCAGACCAATAGGTTAAGAAGCCACAGGTGATATATGCTTGGGTGATCATGTTTCTTTTAATTCATAACTGACTAAGCAGAAGATTTTTTTTTGCAGTAGCTTGCCATTTTTTCTGCGGTAGACTGGTTGCCAACCAAGGCTGTAGAACCTAATCTGCCCAGCTATTCAATCTTTTTATCTGTGTCAGTCAGTTAAGTGTCATATGTGATACATGCTTGGGCAATCATGATCCATGACTAACTAGGCAGAAGATTTTCCCACAGTAGGTTATTATTACTTTCTGTGGTAGACTGGTTGCTAACCAAGGCTATAGAACTCAATCTGTCCTACTATTGAATCCATAGCTTGAGAGAGAAGAGATGGATTAATACCTTTCCCAAGGGTATTTTACTGAAATTTGAACTTGGCTCTCCGATTTCTTGTTCTGAGCCGATATCCGCTGTACCATGATGCACATTGTTGTAGTTTACCTTTCCTGTACGTTAGGTAAATGTTTACTTTCTAAAGTTTCTGAATTTCTTTCATTTTATTGGTCTCACTATTTTCTCCTTCTCCTCCTGAAATTTTTCAAATAGATTTTGAAATATAAAAAAAAAAAAGATTAAAAAAATGTAAAGAGTAGTGGGGTAAAAATATTATGGTCTGGAATTTTTATCTCACAGTAACATCCTGTGCCTTTTATGATAAAATGTTAAGACCTTCAAAATTTATCCTGTGAAAATTTTCACTTGGCAAATACTGACTTTTTTGTATTTTGTCACTTTTTTCTTTTTTCTTTTCTCTATATAATTTTGATATCGTAGAACCCAGAGTTGTTAGCAATCTCTAGACTTTTTGCTTTTTAATGTTAATACAAGTGTTTCTTTGAAACAACCTCAAGATGGCTGATTGTACTCTGCAAATTCCTTGCCACTAAAGAAAATACTAGTTTGCCTCAGAATGATGCTTCTTTCTCTATGATAAAACAATGTTATAGTTTATATGCACATTTGTGGATAGCTCTTATGATTAATATAATTTTGCTGTAGAAATTAAAATGATTTATGGTTTGATAGAAGGATGACTGATGTAAGAGGAAAGAAAAATAGAAACTGACAAAAAAATATGGAAACTGTACAAGTAAATTGCATATCTATACTTATTTATAAATGGAACTTTGTGTGTGTGTGTCCATTACCTATAGACTCTGAAACGGCTGAACTGATTTTCTTCAAAATTTACACACAGTTGTACTATAAACATCTGCGAGTGTTCTTAGATAGGTTTTGTGTCGAGGTACTCCCAATAAATATCAAAAATCAATAATCAAAAATATCGGGTTATAGAAGGAGTGGTCCAATTTTAATCAAATTTGATACACTCATAGATAAAGACATAAGAAACGATATTCAGAAGTTTCAAGGTTGCAGTTCTTACAATAGTGCAGAAAATCAATAATATATATATATATATATATATATATATAAAAGGCAAGATGTTTGTGTGTGTGTCTGTTTATCTACCTGTATGTCTGTATTTTTTTCAGCCCTTTTATTTTAGTTTTTGTTTTTGTTTGGTTTTAAGTAGGTATAATTGTAGTTCTTAGTCTCAGCCATGATACCATTTACTCAGAAGACTTATTTAGCCTTCAAAATTCAGTTTACGACAAAAAAAACTTATTTGATATTGACACCAGGAAATCAAAATTTGACTTACATCCATTCATTTTTCTTTCAGTCTATGGTTTCGCTTTAACTGGAAACAACTATTGCTTTTTAGTCTTTCATGCCAACGTCCAAAGAGTCTGAGCTCCAGGACCATGGATTAGTTTTAAAGCTTTCATTACACCCGGGTAACGCAGGGCTATACTGCTAGTTCATATATAGTAGCGTGTTTTTTGTTTTTTTTTACAGAAAGTGTACGAAATTTTTAATTTATTTGTTTTAAACATGGCATATTTTTAATTTATTTGTTTTAAACATGATTTTTAATGGATACTTGTATTTGAGTAGATTAAAAAAAAATACTTATATATATCTGCGATCCTGGGCATGACAGTAAACTGGATCTAGCAGTAAGGTCCCTGATTGGGAAGTTGTGTAGAGCATGGAACCACCTCTTAATTGCTGTTGTTCCCAAGTCCACCCTGACCCGGAGTGGTAGCACCTGTTAGGGTCCCAGCTATGGGCAAATAGTTAACCCCCAAACTGGGGTTAGAACACTGTGAAAGCATAAAAATACACTTTTATAGACATATATGCATAAAAATAGACTTTTATAGAGAAATATACATTTTTGAAGGAAAAATATTTCCAACAATAATTTTCTAAAGAAAACATTATTCTCAATAAAACATTTTTGAAGACAAAACTAAAAGACATTTTCAGTTTTCTAAAATAAAAAAAAGAATAAAAACAAAAAAAAATAATTAAAATCAAGCTAAATCAACCTTTTCACTATAACTGAACATAAAAAAAAACAACCTTAAAACCCCACCTTTTTGGCATTAAATAATAAACAGCGGTTGATATGTCATTAAACAAAACTCAAACTATATATATATATATATATCTACCATCCTGAATGCCACCAGAAGATGCATATTGTCCTGACAAGATTTCTTGAATATTTAATCTGTTAGATATATATATATATATATATATATATATATATATATATATATATATAGTGTTTAATTATAAAAAATAGAGTATATAGATAGAAGATGCATATTTTCCTGACAAGATTTCTTGAATATTTAATCTGTTAGATATATATATATACAGTGTTTAATTATAAAAAATAGAGTATATAGATAGAAGATGCATATTGTCCTGACAAGATTTCTTGAATATTTAATCTGTTAGATATATATATATATATATATATATATATATAGTGTTTAATTATAAAAAATAGAGTATATAGATAGAAGATGCATATTTTCCTGACAAGATTTCTTGAATATTTAATCTGTTAGATATATATATATACATATATATATATATATATATATATATATATATATATATATATATATATATATATATATATATATATATAGTGTTTAATTATAAAAAATAGAGTATATAGATAGAAGATGCATATTTTCCTGACAAGATTTCTTGAATATTTAATCTGTTAGATATATATAGTGTTTAATTATAAAAAATAGAGTATATAGATAGAAGATGCATATTTTCCTGACAAGATTTCTTGAATATTTAATCTGTTAGATATATATATATATATATATATATATATAGTGTTTAATTATAAAAAATAGAGTATATAGATAGAAGATGCATATTTTCCTGACAAGATTTCTTGAATATTTAATCTGTTAGATATATATATATATATATATATATATATATATATATATATATATATATATAGTGTTTAATTATAAAAAATAGAGTATATAGATAGAAGATGCATATTTTCCTGACAAGATTTCTTGAATATTTAATTTGTTAGATATATATATATATATATATATATATATATATAGTGTTTAATTATAAAAAATAGAGTATATAGATAGAAGATGCATATTTTCCTGACAAGATTTCTTGAATATTTAATCTGTTAGATATATATATAGTGTTTAATTATAAAAAATAGAGTATATAGATAGAAGATGCATATTTTCCTGACAAGATTTCTTGAATATTTAATCTGTTAGATATATATATATATATATATAGTGTTTAATTATAAAAAATAGAGTATCTACTGAAATATGAAAAAAAATATGTTTCAAACAAATAGATTAAAAACACTAGAGTGTCTAAATTGTTTCTTTTTCTATGGATTGTATGGTTTCTTTTTCTATGGATTGTATGGTTTCTTTTTCTATGGATTGTATGGTTTCTTTTTCTATGGATTGTATCTCTTTAGGAGATTGGCTCTCCACAACTTCTTACAATTTGTAGCATTTAAAATTTTTCACTATTTCTCCCTGTCCTTTTTCTGCCATCTATTTATATGAGTGCATTAGGTAAGTTAGTCGTTTCTTTCCTTTCTCTCTCTTGCTTTCAATTTGTTCTGTGAGTGTCAAACGTTCTAAGTCCTCTTGCCTCAATATGTGTCCTGAAAATTTCAACTGTCACTTTTGGTTTCCATTTTCCTTAAAACTTTCTCATTACTCATATGTATAATCCATGGTATTCTCAGTATCCCTCTGTAGAACCACATTTTTGTTGCTTTAAGTCTTTTCTTCATTTTTGAGAAGATTGTCCAGTATACACTGTCGACCCTAGTCAGTACCTAAAAGGGTGACTGTTTGAGTATATCAGCTACGGTAAACTTGGATGTGTGGATGGTGTAATGGGTAATGGCTAGAAATTGGAGAGCGGAGTTCCAATTCCAGTTGGGTTTATTATATTCACTTATCCAAAAATACTTTTGGGAAAGGCATGAATCCACTTCTTCTCCCCCAGCTATGGGTTAATTACTAGGACTTGTATTAGTGAATCCTTATTATCTTCCCAAAATCCTTACAATCTAAAAATATTCTTTGATTTTAATTAACCGGCAAAAGTTTAATAAACCATA
This sequence comes from Ascarosepion bandense, assembly GCA_037127315.1. Lineage (NCBI taxonomy): Eukaryota > Metazoa > Mollusca > Cephalopoda > Sepiida > Sepiidae > Ascarosepion > Ascarosepion bandense. The sequence goes on from JBBBDQ010000443.1 coordinate 1,851,558, forward strand.
AAAACATAATCAATTTGGTCTTGTTACATTTACACCTGGCAGTAGAAATCTTTTTAAAATAACATGACATGTGTTACTTTAAAAATTAAATAAAAAAAGGAAGCAAATATTAAACATTTGCCTAATTTGTAAATGTACTGCTCTGCCCAAACTCATTCCCCACCTTGTCTCAGTCCATCTTATCTGTTAAAATGGTTGACACTCACCCTGTTTTTAATAGTGGCAAAAGATTATCTATTTTAGATACTCTTTGCTCTGAAGGTTAACTTAAACATTGATAAAGTAAAAAGAAGCTTAGAAATCACCTGGAAAGCTATATATAAAACATGGTAGCCCATAAATATTTGATGACAAGAACTACCCCTTTAAGAAAAGGTAGCCTGGACAAAATAACTAGGTAACTATGAATGATACAGTAGATCTCTAACTTTATATAAAACACTTAAAATTTTATGATGAGTGAGAGTTTAGTTAAGTAATTAAAACAATATTGAAGGTGAGTGGGGCAGATGAAAAATGTGTAATTTACCTAACAAGCTTTTGTAATTGGATTGGAGAATTGGGACTGGAAGGAGAGTAAGGAGACAAACATGGATCGATTTCCTGCATTATTGTAAGAACTGCAACTTTGAAACTTCTGAATATCGTTTCTTATGTCTTTGTCTATGAGTGTATGAAATTTGATTAAAATCGGACCACTCCTTCTATAACCCGATTTTTTTGATTATCGATTTTCAATATTTATTGGGGGTACCTTGACACAAAACCTAGCTAAAAACACTCGCAGACGCTTATAGTACAACTGTGTAAATTTTCAAGAAAATCTGTTCAACCGCTTCGGAGTCTATAGGTAACAGACACACACACACACAGAGTTCCATTTATAAGTAAGTTTAGATATGAATCTACATAAATAATTAAAAACAAAATAGCCTGAAATCTAATCCCAACTTCCTTTGCAAAATACAGACGAATGAGAAAACTTAAGGATTATTTTTTATGACTAGGATAAATTGAAGAGAGAGAACAAATATTTCAAAGGTAGACACAAAACTTAGTTCTGTTCTGAGAATTAAAATGAAGCAAAATGTTATGACTAACCAAGCCAAATACCATTAAAGGTATAACTATGCATAGATGGAAAGTGAATATAGAATGTTTTCAAATTAGGGAATAATAGATTGAGAACCAAGTCAGCAAAAAAAAAAGAAGAGGAAAATAAATGGAGGAAAAAAATTGAGCAATGTAAAGATGGCATCAGAAAAATTAAAAGAAAAAAAGAGCAAAGGAAAAACACCTCCAAGACTTCATTCCAGGAAGAGTATTTCTATTTTCTTTTGAAAAATGAAATATTAAAGATACTGACAGCTACAGCTCTTTCTCATTACACACACACAGACACACAAATTATATGTTAAAAAAAACTTGACAACCCACAGCTGGTGAAATTGCTATGCAGGCTGGAATCATTATCCAACAGTAAAGAGATAGTGCTCTGCTGGATCCGATTCCATGAAGAACATTGGATGAAATGACTTACTACTTGTAGTTGTGGCAGCATTCACCCTGGGTGGGTTGGGACGGCTTCTTCCCTAGAAGTTTCATGGGACATTTTTAGTTCTACGAGCAATCTCCAATCCGCATGTGGTGCAGAGATTTTTCTGCAGTAGCTTGTCAATTGTTACTGTGGTAGACTGGTTGCTAACCAAGGCTATGGAACCCAGTCTGTCATGCTGTTTCTCCATAGCAAGGCGAAGAAGAGATGGATTCGTACATTTCCTGAGTGTATTAAGCCATAAGTGAATGTAATAAATTTGATTGGAATTAGAACTCAGTTCCCAGATTCCTCAAACCGAGCTGCTATCCATTGTTTTGCCGTGCCTTTTCAGAAAACCAAAATTAGCAAAATATATATCATCACCCCACAAAGTCAGGGATCAGTTTATGTATTGATTGTGATATAGAATTGATCACTCTATTTTGTATGATCCATATCTATATATGTTGCCCCTCCCTGTCCCACCCTAAAAGAAAATGATCAAACAGATTCATCCACAAAGTCTGTACAAAATGAAAAGCCTCAACCTGATAATATTTCCAGTCTCCATTCAGTTTTATTTCACGGAAATGGCAGTCATATGAATGGATGTAAGTGTATTAAAAAGGAAGAAATGATGAACTTGGCTGCACAGAGGCCACACATACCTCACCCGTTTATACTGGCTGAAGATTGAAGATCAACTAGCATGTATGACACACGGCGAAACACTTTGTAACTGAATGCACTCACTTAGCGCCTGTATGACATAAATACTACACGAGAAAAGCATTTTAAAATGCTGAAACTGTCAACGTAATGTCCTACCTGAAAAAATAGGTTTATACCAAAACGTGAAACATGTACAAACTTTATATTTATGAAACATACAGTTAGTCAGTTAAGTGCCATCCGTGATACATGCTTGGGTGATCATGTCTCGAAAGAGACATGACTGACTGGGCAGAAGATTATCCGTAGTAGGTTGCCATTGCTTTCTGCGGTAGACTGGTTGCCGACCAAGGCTATAGAACCCAATCTGTCCTGTTATTTAACCCATAACTGGAAGAAATAGACGGATTAATACCTTTCCCAAGGGTATTTGCACGTAAGTGAATGCAATGAATTCGGCTGGAATTCGAACTTGGCTCCTCGATTTCTCATTCTGAGCCAATATCCAGTGCAACACAACGCACATCCAGTAAACATGAAACATACATCCACCCTGAAAATATAAAATGATGTCGAAAATATCAGTAGTTGAACATGTAAAATTGCTTTCAAAATAAATTTGCAATGTTATTGGTCCTGATCTGGCCTATCAGCTTCAGTCAGTTTCCCATCACCACAATATAGCTTCCCTGGACCTCTTAGAAATTCTTTCTCATTAACTTTTCCCTATGGTACATAGATTTTATAAGTTTAAATATAGTATTAGATTGATGGCAAAGTTTCATCACTTTACAGTCAAAGTGGCAAGATGTAACCGTAAGTTCTATGCTAACAGTTTCTTCTATCACATTTTTCACTGGTGGAACTCTCTTCTGGCTCCATGCTTCTCAATGAACTTTGATCTTCAAAAATTTGAATGTAATGTCAATAGTTATCTTGTGTCTTAATAATTTCTCTTCTTTTATTGTTCTCTTTCCTTAATAATGTTTTTATCTCATATTCTCTAACACTCATTAACCCGTCACATCTTAGTGGCTTTATTGCCTTCGTTGGGAGGAAAGGATTAAAATTAAATAAAGAAATTAATTTTTATACTTTTCAAAATTTTATGCTAACAATTTCTTCTCTCACACTTCTCACTTGTGGAACTCCCTTCCAGCTTCTTGCTATCAGTTAACTTTGACTTAAAAATTTTGAAAATTTAAATGTGAGGTCAATCATTACCTTGTGTCGTAATAATTTCTCTTCTTTTATTGTTCTCTCTCCTTAATAATGTTTTTATCTCATATTCTCTAACACTCATTAACCCATCACACCTTAGTGGCTTTATTGCCTTCATTAGGAGGAAATGATTAAAATTAAATAAAGAAATTAATTTTTATACTTCTCAAAGTTTTATGCTAACAATTTCTTCTTTCACACTTCTCACTTGTGGAACTCCCTTCCAGCTTCTTGCTATCAGTTAACTTTGAACTTAAAAAATTTAAAAGTGATATCAATTGTTATCTTGTCTTCATAATTCCTTTTCTTTTATTGTTCTCTCTCCTTAATAATGTTTTTATCTCATATTCCCTAACACTCAGTAACCTCTTGCATTTTAGTGGCTTTATTGCCTTTTGTAGAGTGAAATGATTAAAAAAAGCCATAAAATTTTGTTCAAAATATTTAGATTTCAGCATTAAATAACCCATAGAGATTGATATTTTTTTTTATAATCATATCGCCCCAAACAAAGCATTTTGCCGCCACTGTTTTGCAGGGGTTACATTGGAAGAAAGTTATGAGAAAGAGTGACAGGTTATAGGGGGTGTCAGGAAGTGGGTAAGAGAAGGATGAGAATACTGATGAGAGTGGAGTGGACTGAGAAAGGAGCATGAGAGAGGTGATGCAGGTTAGTGAGATAAGAGATGATTATTGACTTTACATTTAAATTCTTCGGGATTGTAGCTGTCGGGAAAGCAAGTAAACGGAAGGGAATTTCACAGGTGGGAAGTGCGAGAAAAGAAGCTGATGGAGTAGAATTTGTGTTTACAATTTATTGATTTCACAGTAAAAGGGTGGGACCTGGTTGCTATGCTGTTAAGTAAAAACAGTTAAACCAGAAAGAGTATTTGGTACTGAAAATAATACTTATTTATGTTTCTGATGATATTTTGTCTTAAATATCTAAAATGCACTTAATATAATCATCTGAAATTGTGGTGTATTGACATTTAAACATTTCTCATAAACAAGGGTCTGTCCTTGATGTAAAATATAGACTGGGAATCTTTATGCTTGATGATCAACAAGAAAAACAGCTTTGCTTAATGTTTGAAGTGAATTAATTAGATTAATTTCTGTGACCTGCTGTTAAGATTTCCTGCTGATGACTTTGAAGAGATTGTCAGAACTTTAAAAAAACTTAAAAAAAAAACTCATATCACTGAACTGATGTTATAACACTGACTATTTCTGCTTACAAATACATTATAAATAATCTGTAGTACTTGATGTTTATATAACCCATGATATCATTGGAAAAATTTATTAAATAAATATGTCAAAAATTTGTTTAATACTAATGATAGCGTAGCAAATTTTACAAAAATATACGGGAAGTTTGTAGATGCAAAATTATCCATAGCATATTTTGTGTGTGAAAAGTTAAAGAGAATATAATATTAATAATTTGAAAAGCTCTTCATCCTATTATGATATGAGACCTGCAAAATCTATTGATGAAATGGCATGTCTATTTACCTTTTTTTTTTTAATTTAAAATTTTTAAATATTTTAAAGTTTTACAAATAGTTTAAAATTGAAAATTTTTACAAATAGTTTAAAATTGAAAATTTTTACAAATAGTTTTAAATTGAAAATTTTTACAAATAGTTTTAAATTGAAAATTTTTACAAATAGTTTTAAATTGAAAATTTTTACAAATAGTTTAAAATTGAAAATTTTTACAAATAGTTTTAAATTGAAATTTTAAATGTTTTAAAATTAAAATTTTAAAGATAGTTTAAAATAGAAAATTTTATAGTTTTAAATAGAAAATTTTATAGATAGTTGAAAATTTAAAAAAATAGTTTTTTCTAATAATTTAATTTTTTAAGTTAAAAAAAATTATTAATAAATACAAATTTTATCCATTTACTCACGAATCTCTCTGGCCACGTCGATGTGGTGTAATGGTCAACAAGCTTCTCACATTAGAACCTATTACGACTGAATAGTGGATTCAGTCCTCACTGGGTACCCCATACATTTGGCTTTGTGCCACATCTAAGTGACGCTTAGAAAATCATCTTAGGCACCTCAGGGTAGTGTAATAGTCAGCAAGTTTGTCTCACTAGAATCTATTACAATTGAGTAGTGAGTTTCATCCTCACTGGGTGCCCCATACTTTTGGTTTTGTGCCATATTTAAGCTGTACTTAGAAAATCAATACTCACAAATCACTCTTGGTTTATTTGTTTGTGTCTTTTCAACTCTTTTCATTTTTCTCTCATTTTGTTAATTTATATCTTTATTTTATTTTTCTGTTTAATGAATCTAAAAATTAGTTTTAAAATCTGTCATATCATGTAGCAAACATTGATAATCTTAAATCAAGGCTGCTATCATTTAGGCTGAAAATATCAATTTATAGTGATGTCCTTGAGAATGTAATAAATTGAAATCTTCTCTGCTTTGTGTTAGACTAAATGACAGGACAGCAAACCAAACAGTTGTACCCACACTATTCTGAGCTGTAGTATCCATAGTGGTACTGTGGCAGATAGAAAATTAAGAATTAAAATCAACTTTCTTCTTCACTCTTACAAAAATTCACAATGATGTGTGAAATCCTGGTTTTTGCCAGAAAAAGGATTAACCATGTTCTTAAAGAAAAAGCCCAAACCGATTTCGCGAGTAGATGTTAAATTTAAAATTTTTATTTTCCACTGTTCCACACATTCAAATTTGCTACCAACCTTCTGATGATAATTCTGCATAAAACTTGTAAGTTGTAGGAAGTTTGGCTACATGTGACACAAGGCCGATTAAATAAACATTAATCATCTCCCTATAGCTACAGTATCAGCTTTTGTAGTCGCATTGTAGTACAACAAAAAGGCATGTCAAGATAATATAGTTTTGGCTTCTTTTTATGAGAAAATACATTTCCTTGGATTCAGATTCTTATGCTTAATAACAACAACCATCATAATTAATATGAGCAGCAATAATAACAATAACAACAACTATCATAATAATAATATGAGCAGCAATAATAACAATAACAACAACCATCATAATAATAATATGAGCAGCAATAATAACAATAACAACAACCATCATAATAATAATATGAGCAGCAATAATAACAATAACAACAACCATCATAATAATAATATGAGCAGCAATAATAACAATAACAACAACCATCATAATAATAATATGAGCAGCAATAATAACAATAACAACAACTATCATAATAATAATATGAGCAGCAATAATAACAATAACAACAACCATCATAATAATAATATGAGCAGCAATAATAACAATAACAACAACCATCATAATAATAATATGAGCAGCAATAATAACAATAACAACAACCATCATAATAATATGAGCAGAAATAATAACAATAACAACAACCATCATAATAATAATATGAGCAGCAATAATAACAATAACAACAACCATCATAATAATAATATGAGCAGAAATAATAACAATAACAACAACCATCATAATAATAATATGAGCAGCAATAATAACAATAACAACAAACACAATGATAACAATTACACCAACCATAATAATAACAACAACAATAAGTTCAAATTAATGCAGTGGCAAAGAACCTAAAATTGAAAGCAAATGCAATGTACCAAATGCAAAAACGATAGTAAGATATGCCTCTTCATGATTGATACTTTGCCTGTACTAAACAAACTGATGTAGACAAACCCTGTACTCAGCAGTGGTTAACCGCATCCTAAACAGGGAACAACAAGGGATGAGCCTCTGCACCTGTTCAATAGACGTGGGTGGAGTGTGAACCGGGCAATAGTTTAGTCTATCTACTCCAATTGAAAAAAATAAACACAAAAAAAGAAATGTGAAAAGATTGGAAAAGAGAAAGCCGAAAACCACATCCTAAACAAGGAAACAAGGGATAAGCCTCTACACCTGTTCAATAGACATGGGTGGAGTGTGATCCGGGCAATAGTTTAGTCTATCTACTCCAATTGAAAACGAAAAACTCTGCTGCACAGAACCAATGCTTGGTAACTAGAAATTACCAAGCACATATATTGAAAAATGTCTTAACCTGAAATGCAGATTTTGTGATAAATACCCAGAAACAATTGACCCTCTTGTATCAGGTCGCACAATATTGGCATCCACTGAATATAAAATTTGGCATGATAGTCTGAGCCAATATCTGCTATGGAAAATAGGCAACTTTTATGGGAAGAAAACTACATGAAACTAGTATGAATATCACCCAGACCTAATTACTGACATAGGATCTGTAACAATTTTGTGGGACTTCACAATACACACAGAGGGAACAAACAAAACTAATCACCCAAACATTGTGATAAAAGACCACAGGAACAGAACGTGCTTTCTTATTGACATGGCAGTTCCTGCAGATTGTAATGAATCTTTGAAGATCTTCCAAAAAGATATCAAAATACTAGGATCTTGAAATAGAAATTTAAAAAAAAGTGGTACATGAGGACATCAATAATTACATTTTTATTTAAAGCTATTGGATCGATTGGAAAAGGGTCTGATAGATTCATTAAAGGGATTCCATGCTTTAAAGAAATACAAAAAATTGTACTCACAAATACAGTTCACACATTATGAAGGGCTTTATCTATGTAAAATGTGTGTGATCTTAGGTTTTTTTTTTTTACTAAAATGATCAGTGGAAAGTGTCATGAAGTCATTTCTGACCTTTGTTGTATTTGTACCTGAAAGGAAATGTGTATAAAATCAAAATCAAAGGAAATCATAATAATAACAACGAAAGTAATAACAATAATGTTAATAACAAAAACAATGACAATAATATTCTAGTAAATTACTGTCATGGTGGCATCACCCGTCTAACGGAGTGAACTCTTCCTACAACTACATATACTTCCCCTCACAAGAGGTGAGAGCAGATGGGCAGAAGAACAAATAAGCAGAAGAGCGATAGGCAGAGATAACCAAGACTGCTACTGTACTACCATTGCGAGTCCCAATTCTAGTATTACTACCTAACTCGTATTTATCATTCTATTAACAGAGTTCCAAGTATTTGTATTTTGCTGTGTTTAATATATATATATATATATATCGTTAGTTCCTATTTTGGTTGTTGCTGTATTATTTCCTTGCTGGACTCTTAACCGGGTCCACAACATTTACACACATAAATTTCACTAGAAATATATGATCACATCTCAGTGTGTACTGAAGCACTTTAGTTCCTTACCAATCTCATTGACTTTGGTTATGGATGGAACGTTCAAACTCGAAGAAAAAGATAATGATCAAGTTTATGTACATTATATTAATGGAGTCTGACTTTGCAGAATATTTTCATTATTACAAATACCATATGAAAAATTCCTTGGAATAGGACTAGAAAGAAAACTGAATCAGTCTTGCCATCAGGCTTGTACTGAATGCTTGAAAACAATGCAGGTTTCTTTTTCAAATGTCATAACAACAGCAGTTTAAAATGAAAATGTTTTTCATTCTCCTAAAGTTATTCTAAGATTGAGCAGTGGTTGATTAAAAGAAAACACTTCTCTCAGCTAAATATTTTCACACACACACACACATATACACATTGCTGGATTTTCAATCTCTTGGGGTGTCAGAAAACTGAGATATAAAGTTAAAAGCCTGTCATAATTTGATAAAAGTAGTAAATTACTAAAAATATATGCAGAATGTAGCAGAAAGGAAATAAAATTCAATTTTTTTGTCTGTTTTATTGAAATATTGATTGTGAGGCTCTTAAAATATGGTAATGTTTAAAATGAAAAATAAAGCAACCAGAAATAAATTTAAAAACAAAAACAAAATAGTAAAATAATTTTTCTTGTCAATTACTATGTAAAATTTTGAAAATATTTATCAAACAGATTACATTTTTTTTATTGTTACAAGTTATTTACATTATTTTCGTGTGGAATATTGTCCTCATCTTTGTTGATATTATGTTCTAGCTATTGTACCCTCTGGCCTTCATCACTCTACCAAGTGTTTGAAGAAATAGGAATCCAAATACATTTTTGCAAAAGAATTTATGATCTAAAATTGAAGTGAAAACAGTGATGGCACCTACTATGAATCAATCATAAAAAATCAGAACATGGAATTAGTAAATACTAAAGTCTTCAAATACCTTGGTGTATGGATAAGTTATAACAAATTTAGTATAGGAGATAAAGAAATTGAAAATAGAATAATCAGTACTAGAGGTAGTTTCGCCCAATGGTGCAAATTGCTACTAAATCATAATATTAACTGAAAAACTTGAGTAATAGCCCTGTCAGATTGGGACATTCATACTATTGTCATGCATGTTGCCAAATCTGTTTAGAAATATCTAAACTGTCAACTGTATTTTTTTAAATTGTACTCACAAATACATCTCACACATTATGAAGGGCTTTATCTATGTAAAATATGTGTGATCTTAGTTTTTTTTTTTTAGTAAAATGATCAGTGAAAAATGTCATGAAGTCATTTCAGACTTTAGTTCTGTTTGTACCTAAAAGTAAATGTTTATACAATAAAAATCAAAGGAAATAATAATAATAATAATAACAAAAATCATAATAATGTCAATAATAAGAACAATGACAATAATATTCTAGTATATTACACACACAAATTTCACTAGAAATATATGATCACATCTCAGTGTATACTGAAGCACTTTAGCAAGACAGTTTACTGCCACTGGTGTGCAGGGGGTTACATAGAAGGAAAGTTATTGGAAAGAGTAACAGGTTATAGGGGGCGTCAGGAAGTGGGTAAGAGAAGGATGAGAATACTGATGAGAGTGGAGTGGATGGAGAAAGAAACATGAGAGAAAGGATGCAAGTTAGATAGGAGATGACTATTGACTTTACATTTAAATTCTTGGAGTTGTAGCTGTCAGGAAAGCAAGTAAATGGAAGGGAATTCCACAGACGGGAAATGCAAGAAAAGAAGCTGCTGGAGTAGAATTTGCATTTACCATTTATTGGTTTCACAGTAAAAGGGTGGAACATAGTTGCTAATCTTGTGGCTCAAGAAAATTCATGTCTAGGGCAAACTAGAGAGCTAAGTTCATTGGAGCAAAAGCCGTGATTTTGTGAGGGACTTCTAGGTGGATAGCAGGGGCACCTAACCAGTAAGTTGGTGTATGGATCAGTTATAACAAATTTAGTATAGGAGATAAAGAAATTAAATATAGAATAATCAGTATTAGAGGTAGTTTCGCCCAACACTGGAAATTGCTACGAAATCATAGCATTAACCAAAAAACTTGAGTAATGTACTTAAATAGCCTTGTCAAGTTGGGACATTCATACTATTGCCATGCATTTTTGCCAAAACTGTTTAGAAATATCTAAACTGTCAACTATATACAATCGCTTTCTATGATCAATTGTCAAGAAAAAGCTTTGAGTAAGTGAAACTTTGGCAAAGACTATATTTCGTTAAATCCTGTGAACTGATGCTGCAGAATCACAAATGAGTAACTTTACCAAATAACATAAAGCACATGACTTGTGAACTATCAACATCCGCAGCAGCAGCTAAAATGCTTATCACATGTAACTTGAAGAGAAAATGATATAATGCTTCACATTACTTCAAATAAAAAAGTTAAGAAGGAATTGCCCATTAATACTGGAAAGAGCAATAACAGTTACTGGACTTGAGAAACTTATTTTCCTGAAAAGTCATTTTAAGAGTCAGTGGGTGATCATGTCTTGAAAGAGAGATGACTGACTTATCCTGTAGGAGGTTGCCATTGCTTTCTGCAGTAGACTGGTTGCCAACCAAGGCTATAGAACCCAATCTATCCTGTTATTGGAATCATAGCTAGAGGGAGAAGAGATGTATTATATTAAGTAGTAATTAGTGGGGGATCAGTTTATTACTTCATAACAATATAAAACTGATCCCCCACTTTTGCCTAGTAGAAACCTTATTCAGGTTTTCATCTATTATATTCGGTCAGTCAAGAGCCATATATGATGCACGCTTTGGGCAATCATGTTTTGAAAGAGACATGGCTGACTGGGCAGAAGATTATCCTGCAGTAAGTTGCCATTGCTTTCTGTGGTAAACTGGTTGCCAGCCAAGGCTATAGAACCCAATCTGTTCTCTTATTTAACCCACTTCATGCAGTGTGTGAGTTTTGTATTTGTGATATACTATTATTCCCAAACTCCATTTTGGTGATTACTCATGCAGTAACCTTTTAGACATAAGAATAAAGTAATGGCTCAAATTACCATTCAGGGAAATCACTTACCAAACAGAAACACTAAATAAAATCCCCAAGGAAGATTGATACTATCTCTGTCAGGTTGATGGAAGGAAAGATAGTGAATATCTTGAACACAAACATTTTCTTTTTAATCGTCAGGTGGTTAGCTTTTGTCATGATTAAAAGGTCTTTGTTTTAAGGTAAGAGATGAAATTGCTTTGACAGTGGAATTCGTTATCCAGATTATATCTTTCTGTAGCCTCAAAATGAGTGTCAGCAAAGCATTTTCTGATCCATGAGGTGTTTATTGGCAGGCATGGATATTTTGCTGGGATCCCATGTTAAAGGACTTTAATAACTGGATTCCATGAGAATCCATCCTCTCTATTGTAATAAAGAGTGTTATGTATTTTTTTTTTTTTTGTGTGTGTGTGTGTATATATATATATATATATATATATATATATATTTTTACTTACTTTTTGGTCATAATAAAATTAGACCAGTGCACATTTTTATTAAAAAGTGTTCAATGCAATTATATTGTAGAACTTTTAAATATTTTACATTTGCAAACGACTTATTATGTGACCTAGGTTTTTACCATGTGGTGTCTTTAGGTAATTTGCAATAACTGATTTTACCGGTTTTTTTTTTTAAAACACTTTTGTAACAGTTGTTTTTTTTTTTTTTTTTTTTTTTTTGCTCATGTCACAGGGAATAACGTTTTCATCCATGGTTGTATGAACCTAATAGGTCTTTTTTTAGTATGGTCACACTTAGTCATAATTTCTGTTCTTTCATTCAATCGTTCATTTTTGTTTGGGAATCGCATAATCTATTATCAATTATGCCATTCCCAAACAAAAATGAACTCTTGCGCATTCAAAAATTCTCCGTCACTTGAGTGTTAAAAAAACCCACTGTTATGTGAGCATTCTTAAAAAAAACCGGTAAAATCAGTTATTGCAAATTACCTAAAGACACCACATGGTAGAAACCTAGGCCGTGTAATAACTCGTTTACAAAAGTAAAATATATGTGTGTGTGTGTGTGTGTGTGTGTGTGTGTGTGTGTGTGTGTGTGTAAAAATTAAGACAGACATGTTATTCCATGGTTAAGTGGCAGTATAGGCCTATTTCAGGCGAAATCTTTTGTGCAATAAAGACAGAAGCTGATGATGGTCCGCCTGAAATAGGAACCATGGAATACTGCATCTGTCTTAATTTTTACATATATTTGCTCTATATGTATTTATATACATATATATTTAGAGCTCTCCTAGAGAGTTATCCTACCACTTTATGTACAGGATACTCCTTTGTATTCTTCTATATCTACACCGCATGTTTTGATATGTATATATATATATATATCACGCTCATAGTGAGAGAGACAATAGTAAGACATTGTTGGCTCAGTTCATTAGAGATAGAATAGCGAGGCATTGTTTTACATGCAATACAGCAAGCCATTTACAAATTTCTAGTGGAGTGAATTGCATGATAGTGCTCTTTTTATCACAGACTGTGCCCAACTCACTAGTATACTGAGATTGGCTGGTATATTTAGAAGCAAGCAGTTAGCAATAGATATGTAAACTTGATCTTTGTGATGTTTGTTTAGTGTAAACTACTTGTCGGAAGTAGTATGCACTCAACTGCTAATAGCCGTAGCTTTTTATAGTTTCTGTGAGTTCATATGCAAATAAGTCAACTCGGAGATCTTGTGGTGCAGTTGATATTGGTTCGGAATGAGAAATCAGGGAGCTGAGTTCGAATTCCAGTTGAATTCCTTGCATTTGCATACACGCAAATACCCTTGGGAAAGGTATTAATCCGTCTCTTCCCTCCAGTTATGGGTTAAATAACTGATTAGGTTCTATAGGCTTGGCAGGCAACCAGTCTACCGCAGAAAGTAATGGCAACCTACTGTGGGATAATCTTCTACCCAGTCAGTCATGTCTCCTACGAGACATGATCGCCCAAGTGTGTCTCACGTATGACATTTAACTGACTGATGAATCCACCTGTTCGTACCAGCTGTGGGTTAAATAAAACTTATATCAAGAAAAATCATTGATAATGCAATATTCACTTGTCCCCCCCCCCCCAAAAAAAAAAACAATTACAGCCAAAAATATGTTTTGACTTTAAATAGCTTACAAAGTATTGATTGATTTTTTTTTTTTGTTGATGGTTTATTAATCAAGAAAAACATTAAGATTTGCTAGAAACTTAGAAGTTTGAATGAAAATAAATTTTCTTAAAGTGACTCGTCTGTTCCCAAAATCATAACCCAGTCATTCATATGAAAAGAGAATCATTTAAAACAGACACACATTAATTTTTTATAGCAAAGATGCTTCTCTTTTAGCTAACCTTGGGTTTGCAAACAGTAACAATGAATTAAAAAAACAAAATTCAACCTTCAGAAAGCCTTTGGTTTTGATTTCTTTGCTGTAGACAGCGCCTACCCTGTGAACAAGCGCTTTTATCTGTCAGCTGTGGTCATCCAGCAACCCAAGACATCACTGTGCTTACAGATTACAAATTAGTAAATGACACTGATTATCAGTAGCAGTTAGTTTTATTATCAGACCTGTGAAGAGTAGTTCTACTTAAAGATATGTTTGTTCACTTCAGACTGATTCTGCTACCGCATGTATGGCAGTAAATGCTTGTTAGATAATTGTTGGAAATAAAAAATAGCTTCTCTATTTCTTGGCTATCAATAATCTTTTGCATGTTTATAAATACTTTTTATCGCTTTTTCTGGAGTGTGTCTATATACAGGTTCTAGGAACAAATTTGTATTCTTTGCTATTAATATAGCGGGTGATTGAAAAGTAACTCCATGTTTTATGTATGAGTTAACAGCCTGTGACTTCTTTCTTTGGGGTTGGTTTAAAGAGCAAGTCTACTATACCAAGCAAAGACTTTGGAAGAATTTAAAGGGCAAATTCAGTTATAATTTGTAAAATCTTTCTTTTAAAACAATTTTTCAGGAAAATAGTTTTCTCAAGGCCGCTGTTATTTTTCTTTCCAGTATTAATGGAGGATTCCTTCCTAATCTTTTGTTTGAAGTTATTGAATGTCAGCATCTTGATGAAGTCATTATTTTCTTTTCACATTACATGTGCTATCCATTTTACTCATTGCTGCTGTTGGTAGTCCTCAAGTGATGTGGTTTTTATTACTTGGTACAGTTTTTTGCCTATGAATCTCTTAATACATTTAAGTTCAGAATAAAAGGATTGGTTAGAAAATTCAGCTTTTTTTTTTAAAAATAAAAGTATTTAGGTTAGGTTGGAATAAATAGACATATTGGAAAATTTAGAAAATAAAATATACTAAGGTTTTCGAATAACAGTAGTTGGGATAAGAAGAAGCAGCAACATTTAAATATCTGGCAGACATACAGATTCCAGAAATGAAAGTATATTTTTCAATCAGCCAGTTTGGTGTATAGAATATAAGCATATTTCTTCTCAGTAAACTTTGGTTCAAACCCAGATAACAACCAGAATTTTGACCATGTTTTTCTTTTGCTCAGAAATTTTTTTATCACTTAGGAGATTTGTATAGTTAACTTACCCAGTAATAAGGAACTGTTCTTGAAATTCATTTTATATAATGAAAATCTGAAAATTATGAAAATTATCAATATTTATTTTAATGTTTTGATATTCCTGTGTTGTGTATTGATGATTGTTTAAAACCAGGGGTTGCTTGTAAAAATTATCCTACAAAGTGTAAACTGATTTGAAAATGAGCATGGAGCATTTTGACACTGGCTTCTGAAGTTACTAGAAGTCAGTTTAGGGTTAAACCGAGTATTTCCAACCAGAATGTAACAAAAACATCATGTAAACCATATAATTATAGGTGCATATGTAAGCATTTATTCCTTAAAGAAAAATTTCATGGTTGGGTAATGGTGGCCAAGAAGTTAGCATGAAAAATTGGAAGATGAGCACAGAGATCAAATTATGTGTCACTTTACACTCATGGCCTTTGGAAAAGAAATAATAGGAATAAACGATGCAGTTGACATTTACAAAAATGTTTTTGATGGAAAAGAAAACAACAAAGCATGCAGTAATTATTTAAATTAATATAGTATTGTGAAAAAATTTTAAAAATTGGATGTACATCGTGGTACATTGGATATTGGCTTGGAATGAGAAATTAGATAGCTGAGTTTGAATTCCAGTTAAATTTGTTGCATTCACTTGGATAAGGTATTAATTTATCTCTTTCCTCCAGCAATGGGTTAAATAACAGGACAGATTAGGTTTTATAGCCTGGTTGGCAACCAGTCTACTGCAGACAGTTATAGCAACCTACTGCAGGAAAATCTTCTGCCCAGTCAGTCATGTCTCTTTTGAGACATGATCATCCAAGTGTGTGTCACCTATGGCACTTAACTGACTGACTAATTTTAAAAAATTAGCCGTTTTTTTTTTGTTCTACAAATATTTATCATCGTAAAATAGAATTTTTTTTTTCAGTGTTTGGAGACAATCATTCTGTTAGCTATCATTCCTGGAACAAATGAAAATTGTGAAAAGTTTTTTTTTAAATCAATTGATGCAAAATGAACTTAAGTGATTGTGTCCATTTTAAATGTTTATAAATCTGGGTAAGGCAGAGTATTTCTATTAGATATTGTATATTGTTCAAAATCATTTATCAGCAAAAAAAAAAAATTACTTAAATTAATAATGACAAAAAAAGACAAAAGGATATTTTGTCTAAAGTCTGAACTCAGTTGAAAAATATTCTTGCCTAAAAAATAAAATTTAAAAAAACCAAAACAAAAAATTCAGTTGTCTTTACTGTGAAGACAGCCACACGGGCTGCTAAATTATTTTGCTCTAATTTTTTTCTCCATTTGTTTAGCCCACCCTTTTTTAAAACACCCTGAAGCTATTGTCCCATTTTAGAACTTTCCCACGATTATATAACATCTTTGTCTCTAACCTCTGGCTGAGCCCCTTTGGAATCTTTTTAGACTTTCTATTCTTGAGATATTGTCGTCTGTAAATATATAATGTTCTTGATATTTTTTTTTCAGTTTCTTGCATGTTTAACCCATCAACAGCAGCAGACATGTCTGTCATTTGCAGATGTGCCATCAAACTGCAATGATGTAAATTCCTCTCATTCGCAGTTAATAAGTTTGGGAGAATTTAGCTGTCATCTTTTTATGGTTAGTGAAATAAGAAAAATCAGTAATTTGATCAAAATTATAAGTGCTGCTTCTAAGAGAATTATATTTCCGTGACAAGTTTTGAACTGAATTTTACAAAATTTGAAATTAATTGCAACTTTTTTACTTCCTTATTCATTTTGAAATTCAATTCAGTGAACTAGAAATATTCATGAAAATTTCATAGTTTTTTTATTTAAATTTTCTGATGAATTTCAATTTTTAAATTAATGATTGAATGTGATTGATGTGATTTTTAAATTAATGATTGTTGTGAATTCTGTCTATGAAATATCTGGGAAAATCCATCTTTTGCATCATTAAATATTTGTGTGTAACAACTTTACCAAAGTATTACAAAAACAATCACAAATATGAATTCAGGGCATTATTTAAAGAAGTAAGTTTTTTTCTTTTTCATTAAAGCAGCCTTTAATACTAGTGTTATTGTCTCTACTATTTTCTTTATCTCTTTCTCTCTCTCTTTCTCTCATTCTTTCTTTTTTTCACTTTCTCTTTCTCTCATTTGCTCTTTTTCTCACTCTCTCTACCTTCCATCACTCATATGCTTTTTCTTTACTTGAAATATCCAGCTCTTTTGCCATCTTCCTTAGGCTTTTTTGCGGATTTTTTTTCACTTCTTACTTGACTACTACAAACTGAATGATTTCTTTCTGGAATTGAATTTAGTGAAATTGTTTCCTTTTCTTGAAACGTTTTGCTGACATTGAAAATAATTTTTCTGTAAATGTTCAACTGTTTTATCACTTCACAATTCTTCATACAAGCCATTTTTTAATGCAACAATTTCATCATGTTTAATTTAAGCTGCCATATTTAATTAGATTGTAAACAATAAAACAAGAATCTTACAAAGCCTTCTGCAAAATTTGAAACTGTTTTTATGAATAGGTAGATTTCAATTTATTCCAAATAATAGGTAAATTTTTATTTTTAAAAGATGGGTAAATACTTAGGGGTCCTTGACAAAATCCAACAGAGAATCTGTAATGTGATCAATCTCGACTTGGCAGCTAGGATACAGTCGCTTTCTCATTGACGCAATGTGGCTTCCCTGTGTCTCTTCTGCAAATACCAAATACTTTCACAGCTTCTGCTCCGATGAACTTAGCTCACTGGTACCCACTATATATAAATTTACTTGAGCCACAAGATTAGCAACTAGGGCACACCCTTTTACTGTGAAACCAATAAATTGTAAACGCAAATTCTACTCCATCAGCTTCTTTTTTCGCACTTCCCACCTGTGGAATTCCCTTCCATTTACTGACTTCCTCGACAGCTACAATCTCCAGGAGTTTAAATGTAAAGTCAATAATCATCTCCTATCTCACTAACCTGCATCCTCTCTCTCATGCTCTTTTCTCTGTCCACTCCACTCTTATCAGTATTTTCATCCTTCTATGGCCCATTTCCTGAAACTGCCTATGACCTGTCACTCTTTCTTTTAATTTTATTCTATGTAACCCCCTGCACACCAGTGGCAATAAAATGCCTTGCTTGGGGCGATATGATTATAAAAAAAAATTCTAGACTATTATAATGTGGATATAAAGTGGGGGATCAATTCTACATTACAATCAATATAAACTGATCCCTCATTTTATGGCCACATTCATCCTTCTCTTACCCACTTCCTGACACCCCCTATAACCTGTCACTCTTTCTTATAACTTTCCTCCTATGTAACCCTCTGCACAACAGTGGCAGTAAAATGCCTTGCTTGGGGCAACACGATAATATATAAAAAAAAAACTTTATAAAGACTTTCCTAATTGTTTTATAAACAGAAAAGTTTTTTGATATTCATGTGAGACTTAAATTTTGACAAGTTATAATTCTAGATAATTATCATTAAAAAGTAAGAATTATAAAATATTTTTTCAAAATCCTTTTTGTTTAATTTAATGTTTATTTGTTATTAGTGTTTTTACTAAAGAACTCTCAGTTCTTTGATAATTATTGTCATGTTTTGTTGATGTTGGTTGTCTTGGTACATTTTCTATACTGTATAATTTGACTTTTTTTTTTGTTTCTAGATTTCTTTTGATTAATGTATAAAAAGTCATCTCTGAATTGAATATTACTTCTTCATTTGAAAGGTTATATACTTTACTGAGTGTATTATTCTTTCTCAATTGTTACTGTCAAAAGCAGAAGGTATTATTTTTCTGTGTTTATGAAATCTCTTTTTCTCTTAATTCAAATAGTAATTTGTGTATTTTTTTTCTTTGGCAAGGTTGTTCTTTAGTAATTATATTCTAGTATTTTGTAAATGCAGTAGTAAAATGAAAGTCACAACCTGTTGCTGTTTGAAAGTAAATTGGTATTTTTTTTCCCTTTCAGCAGTTATTGGAAAGAGGTTATTAAAAAGTAGAAGAAATTTGTTAGAGTGTAAAAGAAAACATTTTTCCATTAAATTTTTAGATTCTTTTATTTTATTTTTATTTCTTGAAAAAAACTTAAGAATTGTAAAAATCAATAGTCATTTGCCAATTTAAAATCTTATTTTTATATTTTTTCTAATCATTTCACTCCAAACAAATCAGGGTCACCACTAGTGCACAGGGGGTTACAGCGAGAGAAAAGACTGAGTACAGTGGGTATTGAAGAAACGATAAAAGATAAACAGGATTCAAGAAGATAGAAGATGGCAATTGATGTTGCACTTAAATTTTTGGAGATCGTAGCTATAAGGGAAACAAGTAAATGGAAAGGAATACCATGAGCGAGAAAAGATACTGTTAGAATAGAAGTGAAATTTACATTTAACTATTTCAACGGTAAAAGAGTGGGACCTAAAGCATGTTTAAATTCACTCGGTCAGGGCACCAGGTAAAATATCTCATCAAAACAGTTGCCATAAAAATATTTGTAGAAAAGACAGAAGGAAGCTACATCAAGTCAGTGAGAAAGTGACTGAAGTTGAGATGCCAAGTCAGGACTGATTATATTGCAGATCCTTTCTTTGGATCTTGTTGAGAACCTCAAGATGAATAGCAGGAGCACCCGACCAGATATGGCCAACAGTATTCAATGCATGAACAAATGGTAGATTTATAAATGTTCAAGATGGATTTTGATGTGAAAAACTTCCTGGCCTGACACAGAGATCCAAACTTCCTAGCAATAGATACAGTTATAGATAGGACATACTTGTTCCACTTCAGGTCGGTTGGAAAAGTGAGGCCAAGGAGGCACAGTGTGTTGCTCTCAAAGAGACTTGCCTCCGCCATGCTGGTGGTTGACAGGAAAAGTTTCTCTATGGTGGTTAAAGAAGAGCAGGTTTTTTTTTGTTTTGTTTTTTGAGGCATTAAAATTTACAGGCTATTTATAGTCAAGATAATATAAAGTTTATAATTTTTTTAATCATTTTACCCCCATGTAAGGCTGAAAAACCACCAAGTTTGAAAGAATAAGATAAAAGAGAAATCAAGAAGACTGGATGACAGTTGCATTTACATTTTTGAACATCAAAGTTGGCTGGAAATTATGGCACCAGAAGAGAGACTTGTTCTTTGATGGACTTCATTCAGGAAAATGGAAAAATTTTACTTTGCAACAAATATTCATAAACAAAATAATTATCCATAAAGTCTATCAGAAGACAAAACATGTAATCTAAAAAAGGTTTTTTCTTTTGTCTTTATTCATATTATAAACTTGGGTAGCAACCTTACTTTGAAGCATCTTTTATTAAATATGATTGACAAAGAAGATTTTATTAATTTTTTATTTAGTTTTTCCAGCATCTTAACATTTTTTTTTATTTTGCTGTTGTTAAGGAATGTAAAATTTTCCATAATTATCATCCCAGGGTCTTTCAACCACTTCTCTGGCCATTTTCAAGGGTGTTATGTCTTCGCTGTTATTATTCTATTTATGTCTATTGAACAGGTTAAGAGGCTCATCCCTTGTTCCCTGTTTAGGATGTGGTTTCCGACTTTCTCTTTTCCAATCTTCTCACTTTGTTTTTTTTTTTTCAATTGGAGTAGATAGATCTATCTATCGCCCGGTTCACACTCCACCCATGTCTATTGAACAGGTGTAGAGGCTCATCCCTTGTTCCCTGTTTAGGATGTGGTTTCCGGCTTTCTCTTTTCCAATCTTCTCACTTTGATTTTTTTTTTCAATTGGAGTAGATAGACTAAACTATCGCCCGGTTCACACTCCACCCACGTCTATTGAACAGGTTAAGAGGCTCATCCCTTGTTCCCTGTTTAGGATGTAGTTTCAGGCTTTCTCTTTTCCAGTCTTTTCACTATTACGTAGCCCCCTGCACATCAGTGGTGTTACTGCTTTGCTCAGGATGATACGATTAAAAAAAAACAAAAAAAAACCGTTTTGACTGTAATGTAGCAATTTATCTTATGTTGTTTTTGAAAAAAGAGAATTCCTTCTAAGCTCTCACATGCTGTGTGCAACTGGAAATCACGTGAGCATCTTTTTATTTTAAAAAACTTTCATTGCTCGATTCCACTATTGAATAATTGAAGGTTGATAGTAGGAGAGAATAATTTGATATATACTACTTCTCCAATTGCAAGGTGTTTTTGATATTGCGATTTATATAGTGTTTGTGTATTTTTTACCAGAATTTTTCTTAAGTGTTCTTGTAAATTATGGGTTAATAATTTTTTTTTATGGCACTTTGGTTTGATAAGTGATATAGTGACATGTAAGCTGTCTACTTAAAGAGGTAGTAGTTTATTCAGTATATGATTTATGACAAGAAACACACGTGTGTGTGTATATATATATATATATATATATATATATATTTATTTATTATAAATTATATTTTAGAATATCTACATAATTTTTTTATATATATCCACTACAAATCGTACATTTGTTTCGACATTGAAACTTCAATGTCTCCTCAGGCGGTGTGGCTAGGAATGGAAAAGCCTCTTTTCTTATATTTGGACAGTTGTGTGTGGGATGTAGGTGGGGGTTAGTGATAAGGGAACAAGTCTCCTTGTATTGACTGTTAGAATTTTGAAGAAAGTGGTGTGGGTAGTTAAAATGGTTGATTAATGAGAGTCTTTGATTTCTAGACAGATTTAACATTAGCATTTAGAATGTAAGTTTTTATTATCTTGTGACTAGACTATATCATATATATATATATATTTTTTTTTTTGTAGATCTAAAAATAACTATTCGGTTGAGGGTAAATGTAGATCGGAAAATGTCATCCATTAGGTCACCATCTACCCTAAGGAAAATAATCAGAATTTTGGTGGGAATTTGGCACAAATACTATTGGGAAAGGTATTAATCTGTCTCTTCCCTTCAGTTATGGATTAAATAATAGGACAGATTGGGATCTATAGCCTTGGCTGGCAACCAGTCTACCGCAGAAAGCAATGGCAACCTACTGCGGGATAATCTTTTGCCCAGTTAGTCATGTCTCTTTTGAGACATGATAGCCCACTTAATGATGCAACTTAACCGATATATATATATATATATATATATATATATATATATATACTCTCACATACATATGTATTTTCATAATTTTTTTTTTTTCATTAAAAATCAGCAATATTATTAGTCCTGATCTGGCATCTCGGCTTCAGTTACTTTCCCATCACTGTAAAGTAACTTCCCAGGGTCTTTTTAGGTTTTATGAATGTAATTGTAGATTGGTGGCAAGATTTATCGGCTCGGAACGAGAAACCAGGGAGCCGAGTTCGAATTCCAGTTGAATCCATTGCATTCACTTATGCACAAATACCCTTGGGAAAGGTATTAATCCATCTCTCCCCTCCAGTTATGGGTTAAATAGCAGGACAGATTGGGTTCTATAGCCTTGGTCGGCAACCAGTCTACCGCAGAAAGCAATGGCAACCTACTGCGGGATAATCTTCTGCCCAGTCAGTCATGTCTCGAAAAAGACATGATCGCCCAAGCGTGTTTCACGTATGGCACTTAACTGACTGACCATTGAAATGACTAAATTCTATGCTCACAATTTCTTTTATCAGATTTTCTCACTTGTAGAATTCTCTTCTGGCTTCTTGCTTCCATGTGAACATTGATCTTCAAAAATTTAAATGCAGTCTCAATTGTTATCTTCTCTCTTCTTAATTCCTCTTCTCTCTTCTTAATAATGTTGTTTTTTTCTTATATTTTTTCATGCTCAATAATTCCTTGCATCTTAGTAGCTTTATTGCTTTTGCTTGTGTTGAAATGAATTATAAAAAAAAAACCCCAAAAGTTTTGGATCTACTCTCCAGATTTAATAATTAGTAAGTTTCATTACTTAACAGCATTCAATCTTACCAAAAATTTTAAATCTGTCAACCCTAAAACTACCATATTCCAGGAAGATAAATTAAACAAAAAGAGCTAAGATGTTAAGGGAACTTTTTGCAGTAAGGGTTTAATTTTTTTTAATATATGAATAAGAGTTTGTAAATTAGTTTTAAAAAAGGCATGAACCCTTCAATTTTTAGAAAATTCTTTGAAATCCAGAGGATGATCCCAAATGTTAGGTCTGTAGTGTATATGAGGTGGTGCTGAAAAATTCTTGGCCCAATCTCTTTAAAAATGACCAAACATCAGGGTTTTTAAAAAAAAAATCTTTTCTTAGTATGACAGGAATTTTCAACACTCCCTTTATATAAAATATATATATTTCTGTAGTGTCTATATAGGAAAGTTATTTGCTGATCCCTTTTCTCAGTGCAAAGAACTCGGTAATATCTATGGTCTCTTGCTTCCACCCTGGGGATCCCTAGTTTTTGCCTCACTGACTGATAAAGACGTCATATTAAGATACATCCATCTTTTTCACCTTAAGATCTAGGTATCCCGGCAGCAGGCCAAAACTGCCACCATGTTGTTTTTGGGGGATAAGAATTTTCTAAAAATAGATATTTGTCAGATGTGGATTTAGTAGAGGCTCATCTTTTTTTACTTATGGTTTTAACAGCCTTGATGAAAGCAGTACATTTACTTATTGTTGATGTAATATTTTCATGTTAAGTTAGGTATGACTGAAATTTTCTTCACTGATAATATTCTCTTTGGATGAAGAAACTGGATAGATAAAAAGGTAAATGTAGCTAAAAGAGTCAAAATAAAAGATAATCTAAATTTTCAGAGCAATGTCTTTAAGAAAAATATCTATTATGAAATATAGTTGAAGAAATAAATGATACAAAAAGAAAAATGAAAATTAAAAAAAATATCATTATGCTTTCTCTGTGTGTGTGTGTGTGTGTGTTTATATATATATATATATATATATATATATATATATAGATAGATAGATAGATATAATGTGTGTGTGTGTTTTATAATCATTATGCTTTCTGTGTGTGCGTATGTATATATATATATATATATATATTTTATAATCATGCTTTCTGTGTGTGTGTATATATATATATATATATATATATGTGTGTGTTTTATAATCATTATGCTTTCTGTGTGTATATATATATATATATATATATTTTATAATCATTATGCTTTCTGTGTGTGTGTGTATATATATATATATGTGTGTGTGTGTGTGTGTTTTATAATCATTTCACCCCAAGCAAAGCAGGACCACCACTGGTATGCAGGGGGTTACAGAGAGAATAAAAAAAAGGTACGGGTGATCTCAAAGAAAGGATAAGAGACAGCTGGGAATCAAGTAGATAGAAGACACTGCATTTAAACCTTTGGCAATTGTAGTTATCAGGTCAATGGAAGCTAGTTCTATAAATGGGAAGTGTGAGAAAAGAAACTGTTAAAGTAGAACTTGCAGTTACTTTGAACTATTTCAATGGGTGGGACCTTGATGCCACTCTAGTAGCATGCATAAATTTGTGTGGTTGGGGAACCAAGGAGAAAAGCTTGTCAAAGTAGTTGCCATGAAAATACTTGTAGAAAAGACAGAGGGAAGCCACATCATGTCAGTGAGAAGTTACTGAAGAAGGGCTCCCAAGTCAGGATTGATTATCGACACTTCTTTGGATTTTGTCAAGAACCTCAAGATGAATAGCAGGAGCACCTGACCAGATATGTACCAAGGAGATTTTTAATGTTAATACATCGCTTGAGAGTCCCTCAAGATAGTGTTATTGTTCTTTTGGTTTTCTTTTATTATTATATGTTCCAGGAAATTCAACCGACTCTTTCTGATTGTAAGTCAGCTTATGGCCACATCATATTAAAACATCAGTACCCATATGATCACTGAAGTTAAGTAAAATCAAGCCTGGTCAGTCCCTAGATAGGATTACCACTTGGGAATAACATATGCTATAATCTTTGATGTGTGGATGGTGTAAAGGATAATGACTCAAAATTGTTAATCAGATAGCAGAGTTCCAATTCCAGTTGTGTTTGTTATATTTATTTATGTGAAATTAACCATGGGAAAAAGCATGCATCACGTCTTCTTCCCCTCAGCTATGAGTTAATTAGTAAGATTTGTACCACTAAATCATCATCATTCAGTCAATCAGTTAAGTGCCATACATGATACACACTTAGGTAATCATGTCTCGAGAGAGACATGACTGACTGGGCAGAAGATTATCTTGCAGTAGGTTGCCATTACTTTCTGTGATAGATTGGTTGCTAGCCAAGGCTACAGAACCCAATCTCTCTTGTTATTTAAGCCATAACTGGAGGGAAGAGACGGGTTAATGGGAGGTGAATTGTTAAACCCTTGTATGTCATAGGCAACAGGAGAGTCCATCATATACATGTTGATGACTATATATATATATATATATCCAAGTATAGGGTAGGTATAGATAGAATAAAATTCCATACCCAAGAAACACTATTCTTAAAAAAGTGGTCAATACAAAGTAAAGTGAATAATATTTATTTAGATTTATAACATAAACTAGCAATATAGCCCGGCGTTGCTCGGGTGTAATGAAAACTTTAAAACTAATCCATGGTTGTGGAGCTCAGACTCAGCCTAAAGAATATTTGTGTGAAGTTTGGTGAGAATCGGATAAAAATTGTGGATTTGTATAAAGGACATACAGACAGATAAACAGACACACACACACAAACATCTTGCCTTTTATTTATATATATATATATATATATATATATATATATATATTATTGATTTTCTGCACTATTGTAAGAACTGCAACCTTGAAACTTCTGAATATCGTTTCTTATGTCTTTGTCTATGAGTGTATCAAATTTGATTAAAATTGTACCACTTCTTCTGCAACCCGATTTTTTTCGATTATCGATTTTCAATATTTATTGGGGATACCTTGACACAAAACCTAGCTAAGAACACTCGCAGACGTTTATAGTACAACTGTGTAAATTTTCAAGAAAATCGGTTCAGCCATTTCGGAGTCTATAGGTAACCGACACACACACACACACAGAGACAAAGTTCCATTTATAAATAAGTTTAGATACCTTTCTGAAGGATATGAATCCAGCTATTCTATCCCCAGCTATAAGGTTAATTAGTAAAAATTGTATCACTAAATAATGATTATCTCAAAAATAAATTCTTACAATCTAAAAATATTTTCTGGTTTTGAATAACCTCAAAGGGTTGATAAGCTGTAAAAAGTTAATTAATCAATCAATCTGATTGTAATTGTTCTTCAGTTTTTATTTTCTTTAAAACTTCCTCGTTGTTCACATGTTCAGTTTCTGGTAATATCAGTATCCTTCTGTTGACTTAAATCTTTTCTTCATCCGCAAGGAGATTCTTCACCATTCATTACCATAAAGGAGATTAGATATTACATTGCAATTTAGAACTCCTTAAGGATATTGTCCTATCTCTTGATACTTACTTAGTTTCTTGAAGACATTTTTTTTACTATTTATATACATCTTTCCCATTCTCTGTCACCAATGCTGAAATATTTGGATAAAATTAGCTTTAGGCAACTTGGGTTGTGTTTGTTTATTTATTTTTGAATGCAATTATTTTTCCGAATCATGTTCATTTATTTAAAAAAACAAACATTGAGGCATTAAAGTTAATTGAAAGCATTTTAGAATAAAATTTAATAAAATTATAAAATGCATGTGCAAATAGCATTGCCATTACTGAAAGTAGAATTGGTGAGTTCAAATTTTCGCCTAGTCTCTTAGATTTACTTTTTCACTAATGCCTTTGGAAAGGGCATAAATCTGTCTATACATCCCCCAGATATGGGTTAAATAGCAGAGTAGACTGCATTTCTAACAGTTAAGAAAAGGACCACTTTGAATTAAAACTATAAAGAAGGCAACAGAGGGTAAACAATTTCAAAAACTTTTACAATTAGTTATGGCAGTTTACAATAATGTGTGGAAAGGAATGATTGCCTATGTCCTGATAGAAGGCCTTAAAAAATAAATAACAGAATACATTTTTTTAGCATGACAACTATGTAAATACTAATTTTTTTTAATATATAAACTGAAATAATTATTGTCATAATCTATAAGTTTATTAATTAAAATTTAAAAGACAAAAGTTCTTGTGGAATTTAGAAAAAAATTAAATTTGAATTTCTTTTTCACATTCTTTAATAAAAATGTCTCGTTTGTTTAATTAAAAAAAACATAGAAATTCAAATATCTGAAAATTTTCAGCTAATTGGTATATATATATATAAACATGCACAGGACTATCAAAAGAAATAAATGAATATAAAGTTAGTTTCAATTTCATACAAATGTTTGAAATATGTTGTATTAAATGATATTATCAAATTAATTTGAATTAGTCATATGTTAACTGGTAACAGGATATTGCAATTAATAGAACCATGTTAAAATGATTGATTCAAGTTGTTTAGATTTTGTTATTCGGAATTGATAAAAAATGTCCTGAATAAAGTAATAAGTTTTTCAACCTATTTGTTTTTGCTGGTTTATTTCTGTCAACCTTCAGTCTCCACCCAACTTCTGGAACATCTGACAGTAAATCAAAGCATATTTGTCTGTATTGGGTGAGATTAGTTACAGCTTTCTACAGATGGCTAGTCGAGCTGAATAATATGTTTGTGCTTCGATAAACATTGAAATAGGCTTCCACTTGAAGGACACTTTAGGGTATTGCAACAGGTTTTCCTCCTAAAGTTTTCTCATAGGGATACAAGGAAGAGTTTCTCTTTCTCTTGTTTACCTGCTCTTTTCTCTCTCTCTCTCCTTTCTTTTTCTCTTTCTGGCTCTTCTTTCTTTGCTCTCTTCATGGCTCTTCTTTCTTCCTTGCTCTTTTTCTCCTCTCTTTTTTCCTTGCTCTTTTTCTCCTCTCTTTTTTCCTTGCTCTTTTTCTCCTCTCTTTTTTCCTTGCTCTTTTTCTCCTCTCTTCTTTCCTTGCTTTTTTTCTCCTCTCTTCTTTCCTTGCTCTTTTCTCCTCTCTCCTTTCCTTGCTCTTTTTCTCCTCTCTCCTTTCCTTGCTCTTTTTCTCCTCTCTTCTTTCCTTGCTCTTTTTCTCTCTCTCCTTTTTTTACTCTTTTTCTTCTCTCTCCTTTCCTTGCTCTTTTTCTCCTCTCTTCTTTCCTTGCTCTTTTTCTCCTCTCTTCTTTCCTTGCTCTTTTTCTCCTCTCTCCTTTCCTTGCTCTTTTTCTCTCTCTCTTTCCTTGCTCCTTTCTTCTCTCTTCTTTCCTTCTCTTTTTCTTCCTTTCCTTCTCTTTCCTTCTCTTTTTCTCCTCTCTCCTTTCTTTGCTCTTTTTCTCCTCTCTCCTTTCCTTGCTCTTTTTCTCCTCTCTTCTTTCCTTGCTCTTTTTCTCCTCTCTTCTTTCCTTGCTCTTTTTTCTCTCTCCTTTTTTTTACTCTTTTTCTTCTCTCTCCTTTCCTTGCTCTTTTTCTCCTCTCTACTTTCCCTGCTCTTTTCCTCCTCTCTACTTTCCCTGCTCTTTTCCTCCTCTTTTCATTCCTTGTCCATTTTCCTCTCTTTCTTCCTTGCCTTTTTTCTTTCTTCCTTCATTGCTCTTTCCCCTCTCTTCCTTCCATTCTTTTCTTTCCTTTTTCTTTCTTTCTATTCTCCCTCTCTTCCTTCCTTCTCTGTTCCTCCCCTGCACCGGTGCTTAATTTCCTGCTTTTTTCCACCACTGCCTTTCCAGCTCTTCCCCACCCTCATATTTTCAGCTCCTTTCCCCTTGTTTGATAATCTCTATCTTGGTTGGCAACAAGTGGAAAAGGCCAACATGATGCTATGCTGTAAATTTTAGTTAGTGTAGCCGTCTGTTATGGTCTGCTTTACAGAGTTGAGTTGCTATACCTGTTCTTCTGTTTGTCTATAGCTGGGAGCCAGGCTGGGAGCCAAGCAGCAGGGAATAATACCTGATCTGATGGGAGAGATGGACTTAGGTTTTACTGAAATCTACCAGCATCAGCTGGAATTTGAACTTAATTCTGTACCTTTTTTTAAGGTAATTACACACAATATAAAATTACCAAACTTATTTAATCTTTACACATGAAAAAAAAAAATTATCTATAACTAACCAGGGGTTGGGTAAGGATGGTATGAAAATCCTGTTTATTTATTTTTGTAGATTCTCTTTTACTATCACTCACTTCTAAGAAAAAATTGAAAACGTATACATTGCGAACTTTTCCAACGTACATATTTTATAAGAAATAAGTACCAATGTCACTTAGAATCAAAGTGGTCACATTACAAAAAAAACAAAAAACAACACACAGACTGTAATAACTGATTTTTTAAGCCTAAACAAGTGTGAAGAAATAATTTTTATTTCTTTTGTTTACTGTTGTAAATACGTTTTTAATGTTAAAAAAAAATAATTATGCTGAATAAATTTTTTCAAAGTTAGACCATCTTATGTTTACATTTATTTATTACCAGATTCAGTCAGTTAAGTGCCATACGTGATACACGCTTGGGCGATCACGTCTCGAAAGAGACATGACTGACTGGGCAGAAGATTATCCCGCAGTAGGTTGCCATTGCTTTCTGCGGTAGACTGGTTGCCGACCAAGGCTATAGAACCGAATCTGTCCTGCTATTTAACCCATAACTGGAAGGAAGAGACGGATTAATACCTTTCCCAAGGGAATTTGCACGTAAGTGAATACAATGTATATTCTGGAGAGTGAAATATACAATTGTTGGGGGGATAGTTCATGAGTTTTTAGTGAGTGACCACCTGCCGTATGCGACTAGTTTTTGATGGCAGTTAGGGTGGTTGCATACAACCGGTTCCACTGTATATATTTTTCATTTGTAAATGAGTTATTACGCAACCTAAGTTTCTACCATGTGGTATTTTCAGAAGATTTGCAATAACTGATTTTACCGTTTTATTTTTTGGTATGGTTGTACTTAGTCAAAATTCTGTTCTTTCATTTAATAAAATACCTATTAGGTTCATACAACCATGGATGAAAGCGTTATAATTTCTTGTAATTTTAAAAATTGTGTGTTCAAAAAGTCCCTGTTACATGAGTGATCCAAAAAACCACTGTTATGTGAGCTTTCTTAAAAAAGTAAAAAATTAAATGGTAAAATCAGTTATTGCAAATTACCTGAAGATACGACATGAAGAAACCTAGGTCGCATAATAACTCGTTTACAAATTAAAAATATTCAAGTTCTACAATATAGTTGTATTGAACAATTTTTAATACAAATGTGGACTGGTCTAATTTTATTACGACCAAAAACTAAGTATATAGCGTTGACATCGCTGCACTATTCAAATACACCAACCGAACGTGTATGTATGTGTGCCGTTGCACACATGTACATATATATGCCAAGCCCTGTATGATTCACATATATGTTTGTGTGAGCCCTGGTGGGTGGACGCATGTGTGTGTGTGTGTGTGTGTGTCTTTGCACACGTCCATGGGTGTACAAATGTGTATATATGTCTGCGTCTGTCATGATGAAAAATTTTCCTCCCACTTTCACAAAAATACACCAATATACGCAGCCCTACAGGTAGACAGTTTTTTAAAAAAATTAATCAGTTTTTCTGACGATCACAAAAGGGTGAAACCCAGGGTTACAAATTCACACCTATCTATATGAAAATATATATACATATATATATATATATATATATATATATATATATATATATATATATTAAAGAACAGAACACACGCCACTTGCTTGCCACCCAGGTTTTGACTTTGCAGGTTTCTTCAAGCAAGCTTGCCTAAAGAGATCTCTGTGGTTGAAACCTTGGTAGCAAGTAAGTGGTGTGTTTTCTGTTCTTTAACATATTGTTAGTTCTGTATATTCAGTTCATTTGTGTTGGGTGTACATTTAGCACTTTTTTTTAAAACTACCATCTGCTCGTCCAACAAGCCACTGTTTGGCTTGTGGGTGTGTGTATCTATATATATCCAAATGAATAAAGAATGAAGAAAATATTTGCAACATTAAAAAATTTAATTTAAAACAGTGCTCAATATAAAAATAGAGCAATGAATATTTATTATAAATTACACTTTAGAACATGTACAAACTACAATCTACTACAAAATTGTACATTTTGTTTCGACATTGAAAGAACGATGTCTTATCAGGTAGTTAATAATGATAGTAATAAAAATAAATGTTGGAAAGAAAATATATGGAAATTCACTTCCTGTCATTATTGGAAAAAAATTTTATACGTGATAAAGAGGGATAGGTAGATTGTAGTTTGTACATGTTCTGAAGTATAATTTATAATATAAATTATATGCACATGTAGCATATCTTCATTCAAACATGTTTCATTGAATAATATAGACATATTGTGTCTACTTATTTTTATACTGATCCTTTCCAGTTGTCTAATCAGTTTCTTGATGTTAAGATGAAATTCATCAAGGAAGGCACCAAGATATCTTCATTCAAACATGTTTCATTGAATAATATAGATATATTGTGTCTACTTATTTTTATACTGATCCTTTCCAGTTGTCTAATCAGTTTCTTGATGTTAAGATGAAATTCATCAAGGAAGGCACCAAGATATCTTCATTCAAACATGTTTCATTGAATAATATAGACATATTGTGTCTACTTATTTTTATACTGATCCTTTCCAGTTGTCTAATCAGTTTCTTGATGTTAAGATGAAATTCATCAAGGAAGGCACCAAGATATCTTCATTCAAACATGTTTCATTGAATAATATAGATATATTGTGTCTACTTATTTTTATACTGATCCTTTCCAGTTGTCCAATCAGTTTCTTGATGTTAAGATGAAATTCATCAAGGAAGGCACCAAGACATCTTCATTCAAACATGTTTCATTGAATAATATAGACATATTGTGTCTGCTTATTTTTATACTGATCCTTTCCAGTTGTCTAATCAGTTTCTTGATGTTAAGATGAAATTCATCAAGGAAGGCACCAAGACATCTTCATTCAAACATGTTTCATTGAATAATATAGACATATTTTGTCTACTTATTTTTATACTGATCCTTTCCAGTTGTCTAATCAGTTTCTTGATGTTAAGATGAAATTCATCAAGGAAGGCACCAAGACATCTTCATTCAAACATGTTTCATTGAATAATATAGACATATTGTGTCTGCTTATTTTTATACTGATCCTTTCCAGTTGTCTAATCAGTTTCTTGATGTTAAGATGAAATTCATCAAGGAAGGCACCAAGATATCTTCATTCAAACATGTTTCATTGAATAATATAGACATATTGTGTCTGCTTATTTTTATACTGATCCTTTCCAGTTGTCTAATCAGTTTCTTGATGTTAAGATGAAATTCATCAAGGAAGGCACCAAGACATCTTCATTCAAACATGTTTCATTGAATAATATAGACATATTTTGTCTACTTATTTTTATACTGATCCTTTCCAGTTGTCTAATCAGTTTCTTGATGTTAAGATGAAATTCATCAAGGAAGGCACCAAGACATCTTCATTCAAACATGTTTCATTGAATAATATAGACATATTGTGTCTACTTATTTTTATACTGATCCTTTCCAGTTGTCTAATCAGTTTCTTGATGTTAAGATGAATTTTTTAATTTCAGCAGTAAATTGCAAAGAAGCTTTTGTAATTGCAATAAAATATACCTTCCATGCAAGTCATAAGGTTATCAGGATAGATAACAGTTGACTCTCCAAGCCTTCCTTCCTCATCACATATCCCAAGAGAAAAGCAGTGAATAACATATTTGAAGGACCTGAGAAGGTGGATGGCAGAGTGGGGTTTGGGTGGGGTAACAGGGTTAGGGAAATGTGGAAAGCCAAGATCACCTTTGTCCTGAAGGGACATGGTACATAGAAGAAGAACTGTGAACTCCAGTATTGAATTGGTTAAGATTGTAGTGATCACGGAAGCATCATCTTGGGATATTATCTCAGAAAGTAAAAGTTCTGTGGTTGGTATCATATGGTAGCGAAGGATTTCATGAAAGACCAACTGGTTAAGATAGAGTCAGTCAGTTAAGTGCCATACGTGATACACGCTTGGGTGATCATGTCTCAAAAAAGATGTAACTGACTGGGCAGAAGATTATCCCGCAGTAGGTTGCCATTTCTTTCTGCGGTAGACTGGTTGCCAGCCAAGG